>JASSKH010000047.1:770000-1370000 GCA_031763025.1 Macrocystis pyrifera | reverse complement strand
TACCTTTCGCGCTATATACTTTCGTAACAAAATTGTGGACTTTTCGCATCAAAACTCATCAAAGGGAGGACGCATACATCACGCAACACACACACCAATATATCTAGTAACACAACATGTCGACCCGACACCCGTCGCCAAGGCGACCCCCCCCCCCCCCCCCCCAAAGAAGAAAATGGAGTGTTTCCGCACAACCGACTATGAGAAACGGCGGTGCTCCATGAAATGGTCTGCCGAGAACTTCCCAAGAGACACCGTCCAGTGTCAAATCAACGGGGAAAAAAAAAACGACCTGCTCAGTAAGCGACTATTAATGCAACACAAATAATAGCGCAACGCAAAGGAACCCGTACTCGTGTGTAGCCATCTAGAAGGTGAAAGACATGCTCATGTCCTCGTCCTCGTCGTCGGAGGAGTCGTCACCGCCGCTGGCAACGATGTCGAACGTTCCTGAGCAGCCGAACACGTCCTCGTCTTCGAAGCGACCCACCCGGATCTTGTACTCCCCGGAGGGGGTGTCCTCGGGGATGTCGATGTCGTAGTCGCCCACTGCCATGTAAAAAAAAAAAAAAAAAAAAGGAGGAGAAATAGTGAGACGCCTGCGCGACCAAGCTTTTTTCACTATTACGGGGGACCGTAGTAAATAGAACCTACGATACACACAAAAACCTATATATTTCCTCTTTTGTTAGAGGAACAATATTTCGGTCACATTTATCGGCAGAAATGAACGAAAAACATAGTTTCTGCCGTTGTTTTTGAGTTTTTCCGATTATCACTTGCTAGAATGGTAGCGCGGAGGCGTTTCCACAAGAAAAAATGTAAACTTCGCTGCCAATCGAACCTGTCTAAGCGCAAGATATCACATAAGCTGCGTGGATAAAACCTGAGTGGCCGATACGACATCAAACTATTTTATGTTGTACCAAAGTCTTACAACCAGGTGCAGTGTCTTCCACATGTTTGCCTTGCTACTGCTGTAAATTACATGCAAAAACAATGATAGCCCGTTGAGGAGTCTTGTCCAAGAAATAAACTCACTCGAGTCCTTGCAGCCGATGCCCGGCTTGTCGCAAACGGAGGTCACGTACGTCCCGCAGTCGCTGCTGTCGCCATCGGCCCTGTAGAGGTCGATGCTGAAGCGGTCCACCTTGGAGCCAACACCGTTGTCGTAGTCGAACTGCAGACAGATAGCAACAATACAAGCAACACAATCATGTCAACGATAGAGAAGATTCAAGAGACGCAGCGGCCTTGTTACGTTTCGAGCGATCATGCGATACACCACACATCGGTAACCGATATTTGTGAAGCCATGGGACACCCGCCCGAACAGATGCTACGTATCATACACTTCGGCATAATGAAGCAACAGAAAACATTTACCTGGTACAGTAATAACGAAAACATTTACAATAATACCTACTGTTCTAAACAGCTGTATTCGCAAGAGTCCATTTATACTATTGAAACCGTGCTCACCTCGACCGTGTATTCTTCACCGGCGTAGGCCATGTCACCCGCCTCGGGAGACGTCACCTTCAGGTAGGGTCCGTCCGCCTCGCCGACGGCGGGAACGTCGCTGGACCTGAAAAGCGTGAAGTCATCGGAGCAGTCCATGCTGGACTCGTCGTCCACGTCCATCACACGCACCTTGTACCCCGAGCCGGAGGTGCCCGACATGGGTTCGGGCATTACGATGTCGAAGTCGCCCTCGTTGTCGGGGCAGCCGTTCTCGCCGTACGGGCACAGGGCGGTCACCCACTCACCGCAGTCGTCCTGAGAAGACAAGACGAGAGATACCAAAGCAAAACAAGACGGGGAACCACATCACAGAGAACTGGATTAGTGTGGAAGAAGAGGTCGGATACCTCTTAGCATGGTACACCAAAAGGCCGCAAAACACCCGGTGCAGTGACAGGACAGCAACGGGGCGTCATTTCGTCCACTTCGATTGGTGCTTTTTGATTCGCATATTGCATGCGTCATTGATTGCTGCTTGCTGTGTTGTTTGGTCGCACTTGTGGCGTATTGATCATCTGTTTGACAGGGCATGCTCTGGGATTCTCGGAAGCCACGTGCGCACATATACGAGTAGTACGTCACGTATCAACATGATACCAATGACTAAACATACGCACGATCCGTCAACTTGCCACATCATTTTCCGTCGAGAAAGCGTAAGGGTTCCACTAAACCAAGCGTAATTTGGCAGCAGCGGCAGCAGGCAGTACCAGACCACTGGAAACGGCAAGCAAGTCAACTCACGACTTTTATTGGGCGTACTGGTAAATAATAGGGTAATGGTTCCCGACTTTTATTGGGCGTACTGGTAAATAATAGGGTAATGGTTCCCGACTTTTATTGGGCGTACTGGTAAATAATAGGGTAATGGTTCCATTAAACCCGGCATAATATGACGACGGTCGAAAAGCAGTACAACTCGAGACGGAAACCAACCAAGCCAACACAGGCATTAATAGTACATACTCGCAATACTCGCAAGTCGCAGCAGTCTATTGACATTAATACACACGAAACACGAGAGAGACTACGCAGTAGAGAGGAAAATGGCGGAAAAAAAAAACAAAAGGAGAAAGGAAAGGAAGAAAGTGAACGAAAAAGAAAAAGAAAAAAAGAAAAAAGAAAAAACAGCTGTCTAGCCTCCGCGAGGAACATGTACCATAGTACGCGACAGACCTCGAAAAAAGCAGTACGTTTCTGCGTCATGTAAACTGTGAACTCAAAACTACAGGGCAGTACCTGACCAGGTACCAGATGGATAAAAGACAGGACGTGTAATCGTCATCACACGCGCAGACGTGTCAAATCGAGCAAGTTATGGAAACATCACATGATAGGAGGTCGAACCGAAAGAAGAAAAAAACGAACACTAGACTAGCGTCATCTCATCTCGCTGCCTGCCGTGGAGACGGGCAGCACATCAGCAGCATACTCGGCAAAACGGTAACACAACGAGTCGACAGACTACCACGTTGCTGCGCACAAACTAGAGACTTGCAGCTTGGTTTCGCAGTTCGAAAAAAAACCACACACGATTTTCGAAACCGCACGATTTTCTGATTATTCCATTCAACCTAATTATCATTCGAAGATCACCTCCATGCAGTAGGAACCGCAGTAGTAGAGGTCAATCTCGTACCGGTTGTCCGAGCCAGTACCAGTCCACTCCACCGTGTAGGTCCTGCCGAGGGAGCAGCAAGTGGTCGAGGAAGAGGACCACGCGAGACAACCAAGGAGCCAGGTATTAGCGACTGAATGGGAAGAAGAGCCATGCAAGAGCACGTACGGAAACATAACATCGACCCACGTACCCACCTCGGTACTTGCTAGATTAGGCGAAAGTTCGACCGAAAGACGAACCGAAAGTCAAACGCGAGAGGCCAACCAGCACACCATCACCGTGACCCAAGCGAACGAGCTTCGGCGGGTGTCGCAGAGTTCCAACTGCCGTACAAGCGCACGGCAAGGTTCAGCCCTACCGGTACTGGTTCGCATTCGTCTCCCAAGCCCGGGAGAAGAAGGCCTCCGGCAATGCTCTCACCTGTCGGCCACGACCGTCAGGCCTTGGGAAGGGGTGATGACCTCGAGAGAGTTGGCCACGCCAAGCATGCCGACCACCAGAGCAACGAAAGCAGTGCGAGCCATCTTAGAGAGAAGCAGAGGTCGCGAGACTACGATGTGCTTGGGGAGGTTGGTGGTAGCTGCGTTGGGAGTTGGAGGCGCTGGACTCGAGAAAGTAGAAGTTCGAGGAATGTTTTTGTTGTGATGACGGTGGCAGGGCGGGCACGACTGCACCAAACTGTATTCATGGAACCACACCTTTCGCGATAATTCTGACGTGCACTTCCGGGCAAGATTCGGTTGATTCGCTTATTGGCCGAATTCGAAATTGAAAAGCCGCTGGGAACGTTCCTCGGTCTTTCCGGCGAGCGTGGGGGTCTGGAGGTCTGGAAGTTTTTGTTCTCTCGTTCTCCCATAGGTATCGGATCTCGATTTTCGTCGTTGTTTTTGCGTCGAGTCGCGATGAATTCCGGTCTGGTTGTGTTTGTACGTACTATTAATAAATCAATAATAAATCTTGTGTATAGCCGGCGTCCCCGGTGGCTTGGTAGGTGGTCCGCGTTTATGTCAAGATCAAGTCCCACCGAGTGCACATGCTCATAGGGACTTTTTCTTGCATAAAAAATTGACAAAGCGGAAAGCGCGAAAGCGTGAGTTGGCTACATTCGATGAAAATCGACGAGCAGTGGGAATGCTGAACCCTATGCGCGATAAAAACTAAAAGGCACGTACCGGGGGGGAGCAGGGACGACACCTGTGACCACGGCTTGTCCAGAAGATCGTCGAGGGTAAAACCTCCTACGTGGGCTGGAAAGTAAAAGTGATGAATAAAAAAATAAAAATAAAATAAATTATATCGTTCCTGAATCGTACGACAGGTGCGCGTATGATGGATCGTACAAGACATAGAGCAGAGTACTCGTGCGAACCACTCACAAGACCACCTGTGTATTGTTCCCAGCCACCCAATTCGTTGAGTGACTCTGGCACAAAATGTCAACAGCATGCTTGGTGCTGTGCTGTGCAGCTGTTGTACGAACGACTTCGTTTTTTTTTTTGTGTCTTCCAGCTTTGGTTTTGTCTTTTCTGTACGTGTAATAATCTGCATCTCGTGCCTGTCGTATCCAGTACGATGACATGTCATTGTACCTACCCCCGGTCGAGGAGCACTTTGTCGCCTCCGGATGACAGGTTCTTCACCTTGTTGGAGTGGCGGGTCTCGAGCCGGGGGGATATCCTCGGCGTCGCCCACGCCCCAGTGCTATGCGTTCCACTGGACGTTTTGTAGCAGAAGAGCGATCCCCCAGCCCTCCTTCCGGACTACCGGAGGTGTCTCCGTTCTCAGCACTAACAGCTCCTCTTAAAATTTTTCTGTGGCATAGTATTGTTGACCACAGAGCTTGTATCTCTCTACAGCAGTATCGGACTGAAGAATCGGCACGGACACCGGCTGTGCTGGATGTCAACGGGTTTAGGGTTAATGTGAAGAAGACACACACACAACATATGAAGTATCTCTGCTGTGCTATTGCCGGTTGCACTGCTGCTGTGTGCTCTATATGTACCATGATTCCTGCTGGTGAAAATTGAGAGACAGGTAGCAGGACCTTTTTTTGCCTTGTGATCCAAAGAAATTTCGTATGAATCCTGCAAGATAGCGCTGGGCTGGGTAACCGCCCGCACCCCAAGCGCATCCCCCGTCTTTTCATGCACCACGTATCATATACGTTGTACCTGGTCATCTCATACACACGAGTAGTAGCAGAAATATATCTTGATCGTAGCGTGTAAAGAACACGATATCTTGATCGTATCAACTGAACCCCTGGTACCAGGTACAATACTATAATATTATGGCAAGCATAATAATATGAATATCATACCACTAGCATTCTACACAGCAGTAGTTCTCTTCTTTTATTCCTGATTCGCGTTTTGTGATGGATTTGTGATGATATATATACCTGTCGTACATCCCATACGTATTATTAATAGTGTGATATGAAGCCTTAAGGTACGTGTGATACAGCAGCAGCAGCCACAACAAAACTATACTCCACTCTTCTTGTGATTATTCATCGATAGTTCTCAGCACATCTTCAGTGCCCGGACCAATTCTTGAACAAAGCGTCCGGGAACGAAGAAGGCTCTTTGTTCGCATGTAGTTGAGCTGGCATGGGCGGCGGCATAATAATATTAAGTATTTCCTGGTACCTCAAGGGTACCAGTGGTACCTCTTCTTTCATCATTGTACTAATATAAGAGCGGCAGCAGTAGTATTAATACTCGTAGTAGACCATAATATCATCCACCTGACATTACCATCTCATACATACATTGTACGAATGATATGTGTACGTACGTACGTGCCGAGCAAGCAAGAAACCCGGAAAAAAAAATATCTTACGAAGTAGGGACATATTGATTGGTACTATTTTGATTCTCTCCAAGAAAACTCTTCTTATCTTTGCTCTCCCTACGAGCACTATTCCACCAAAAACAAAACATTACACTGGTACACGTCACTATTAATGTTTTACTACTATTACGGGGGTCCATAGTTAACAGGACCAAATATTGTTAGTGAAAAAACCTAAATATATAGGCTGTTATGTATGCCATAGGTCCTGTTAACTATAGACCCCCGTAATACACACAGCAGTTGGGAAGCTTATCAAGAAAAAGAAGCAGAACGAAACAAACCACCTTCTAACCAACAGGTCTAGGAGGGTATCCAAGAGAATATATGCAGAGACGCAGACTCAGCGGCACAGGCAGGGGGGTAGGGTTAGCCAAACTGAAAACAAAAACAGAATGTACCAACAAGAAGAGCTAGCTATTATGAATGGATACGCACGCGCGCAAATACGAAACGACGCCGACGAGGCAGGAAAAATAAAGAGAAAAAGAAAGAAAAAAAGAAAGACAGAAAGGGGGAAAAGAGAAAAGGAAGAGAAAAAAACAAAAAAACGAAAGGCAGGCACTGGGGGCACGCAGCAAGGCGAGGGTGTTCGGGTGGCCCTACACTACCCACGTCCAGCAGTGGGGAGGCACGCGTCATCACCATCATGGAGATATGATACCCATACGCTAGTCTTTTGGGCAGGACGCCCCCCCCCCCCCCCCCCCCCCCCCCCCCCCCCCCCCCCCCCCCCCCCCCCCCCCCCCCCCCCCCCCCCAACCGCGCCCTCCGCACGCCCCTGCACGCATTGTTTTGTCAAAGGACTGTGTCGCGGCTGCAACCGTCGCGTATTGATTTGCCGCAGTGCGCCTCTCGACTTGACGCCGAGCCTTCTCCAGGTCTTCCTCAAGGCGCCCCCATCCAACTCTTCTTCTGTCAAAATGATGAGTAACCCGTCCCCCCGACCATATCTCCAAACATCGCCCTCGTCGACGGCAGGTGCTCCTCTCCCATAATAGGTGCCCCAAACCCCATGAATAATACCCTGCGTCTGCGCACCGTCTCGGGGTCTGTCTTGACTACAACAGGGCGTCAGCGTAGGATAGTGTCTAGTCTTCGCGCTTTCCCATTTCCGCCAGCCGAGGCACCGGCGGGGCATTCTGTGGTCGACCTGCCGTAGGTTGTCGTAACCAGCTGGTTTCGGACCCACGAACAACATCGTCTTGAGTACCTCAGCTTTCAGCAGCCGCACCTTCAGCCGCAAGTGCACAGGCCATAAATTTCCGCACTACACCTCCCGAAGCACGCCCATGTGCCCTCTGGAGTCGACGCCCTACCTCGACACTGAGATCTTGATTTTCGCTGAGAGCCCTGCCCAAGCACACACACCCCGTGTTAACCCTTTTAGTACCGCAGTGCAATTTTGGGGACAAATCACTTGGAATTAGACTGGTTTGTCCCCAAATCGGGACTGCGGTACTAAAGGGGTTAAGGTCTTATTAATAGCCCGTTGGGCTACTGGTACCCAACCTGAGCCTTATAACACTCTCCTCCCCTGGAACGGACCGGATATACGGGTCGACGTGCCACCAACACGCGGTTCCAATTTTTGGGGATCCATAAGTATATTTTTCAGATTCCTGACATGAGGAAATTCACTTTTCAAGCGATTTCATGATGGATGTGAGATTCGAACTCACGACCAACGACCCATGTCCTGCCGATGATGCCACATGTTAAGGTCTTAGTCCGTTGGGCTTAAGGTAAAAGGTTAACCGATCGCCTACCCAATGCTAAGCCTTATAACACCCGGCCGTTTGTGTTCGTACACCTTGATCCCAGATTTCGTTTGTAGGCAGGCGCAAAAACTCCGTCTTTTGGTGTCCGAGACCGTAAGCCCGAACGCCGCACACACAGTAGTTACGGTCACCGTCATCATCCTCTCCACAACCCTCCAGGTGATCGCGATGCCCGCATATCGTCAGCGTATAGCATTCCCCAAACAGTATGGGCCTCTCTTCCCCCCCCCCCCCCCGCCGCGTCGACGTTGCCGTGCCTTCCCCCTCTTCTTCTCCCCCTTCTCCTTCTTTCGTTGGAGTTGTACCGATGTTGTTCGGTGATTGGTGGCGATCTGATGATGAACGAGAGCGTCGATATTTTATCTGATCTTCTAGCAGGCCACAACGAATGCCTGCAGAAGAGAGACGGGCCAAAACACCCTGTCTGTTGTGAGGATGGATGTGCTAGTCAGGCGGCCGGCCGGTGTACTTCTACCGAGAGGAAAGTATGTTAAGTATGGAGTGACATTTATAATATGTTGTGTAACTTATGTACGCAGACAAGCAGTACACACCACATGTAAATCCAGCAGGTAGCAAGTACATGAAGGCTGTAAATAAATGTGTACCACAGGTACAAAAATTTACTTGGTATACTGGTATGTATACTGCTGTATGCTGTATACTTCCCATAGATAGCCCATATACGTGGGTACGTGTTGACTCCCACATTATTACAGATAGCACCTGGCAGCACCTGTGCGACATACCTGGTATTATACCGTATACATACCTGGTCATCATGGTGCTGGGCGCTGGTGTGTGTTGCGGTATGTGCGAAGAGTCTACTCAGCATAGTAGGCACATGGCTCAATAAAAATCGAAATCGTTCTCATCGGCGAGCGCTACATTATAAAAACTATACAAGGTATCTGGTAATAAAGTTATTCTTATATGGTCAAGGTTGTTCAAGGATGGTGTCGCAAAAAAAGTAGACTTTCATGAATACAGTAGTATCCGTAGGAAACTGCTGTGTCTGGTCTGTAGTACTCGGTGCTCATATTTCTGTAGCATGAAGCATAACAACATCGGAGCATCATCGGGCCTGTAACATGAAGCATAACAGCATCGGAACTTCTTCGGGCCGACGTCAAACCATAACGATTAATAACACTGATGATGAACTATTATTAGTAACTGAAGTTTTTTCTACCATTAAATATAACACATACATACCTACGTACCATCAGCATACTACAAGAGTGAGTAGTACTATTACTACTTCACTCACCTGATACAGCACGCGTAGGAGACTAGACAGGGGAGGGTATACTATACACAGCCAGCAGCAGTGTACACGAGCGAGATCTTAAAATAATCTGTAATTGCTTCATTTGCTCTTACAGTAATTTCATGCTACAGCAGTACGTATACAGTTTGTTAGTGTATTAATATTAATAGTATAACTACGACTGACTGCTGTTGTAGGTGTGGTGGTACACTCGTCGTGCTAGTGTTTGTGGTTGTGCGGGGCCTCATCATCTCATTCATTATTATGTCTCCGTAGACTATTATTCCTGGTATTCGAGTACACGAGTAGATGCCTCGATTACAGTTCAAAATTTATATACGAAGTATATAAAAAAAAATGATACACAATGTAACGTTTATACTGCGTCCGGTATCAAGTGCCCATACGTACCGGTACTCTCCTGCAGCTGCTGTGGTGCTGTTAATATACCTGATTTTGACAAACCTTGAACTCACAGCTGACTGACGTGTTTTTATAGTTTTGTTATCACATTACACTCACTCGTGTTAAGATATGGTCTTGTATGAGATTGAAAGCCCGGTAACTACCTGGGTTTAGTCGCTGGGAACGTATTTGTAGTACTTGGAAGGCGTATCTTAGATAGAAAACCAGGGGTTTTCCAGAGGAGCACGAGCTTGGTCTCCGCGTGCACGAAAGGAATAAAACTGCTCTTCTTCTATAGCTAAGCAAACAACACATGTGAGTGCAATGTTCACCGACTCAAAAGGCAGACCTGTCCAGGGATACAAAGTGTCCCGCAACCCGATGGCGACGACGGCAGGACATGGGTCGTTGGTCGTGAGTTCGAATCTCACATCCACCTTGAAATCGCTTTTTAAAGAAAAGTGAATTTCCTCATGTCAAGAATCTGAAAAAATACTTAAGGATCCCCAGAAAATGGAACCGCGTGTGGGTGTCACGCGTCGACCCGTATATCCGGTCCGTTCCAGGGGGGGAGAGTGTTATGAGAGGCTTAGATTGGGTGGGCGATTGGTTAACCTTTTACCTTTAGCCCAACGGACTGAGACCTTAACAAATGGCGTCGACGGCAGACCTGTCCAGGGATACAAAGTGTCCCGCAACCCGGGATCTTAACACTCGTAAGCCTCGCGGAGCAAGAAGGTGCGAAGATGGAGGCATAGCGTATGAGGGATACTACTGATTTACGGAAGGATATTCGATTTATATCGGAACGGCATCTTCTACGCTGTGTTGTCGGAAGGCAAGCATGATAAATAATAATAATCAGCACGGATTGCTTTCGGGCGACCAAACGGCCAACCGGGTGCAGGTCCTACTATTATTAATATTGATATTGATATTAATAGTATACGTACTGACTAAAGCTGTACCTGGGATATTTCGGATATTTGGATATTACGGAAGGATACTCTCGGTGTTAAGGATGATACTTGTCAGTAGCCATCATAGTCGTTACTCGATAACACTTGCGTCATCTGGTATACATTTACACATTTCTAAGTACCGCGGACAGTTTTCCAGTCTGTGAGTAGTATTACTGTAGCAGTATACAGCAGCAGCAGTCTTACAATAATATCTACTGCTGTGCACTCGTGCATATTGCATAATAATAGGTCTCAATAACAAGCAGCGCATCGTGGATCTACTGTATTACGTACGTACATAATCTACAGCCAGCAGCACACATGTACAGCAGTACCTGGTGCGTGCGCACTGGTAAATAATGGACAGGGTATCTTCAGTATCCCGTCGGGACCAGTAGCATAGTTTTAGTTGTGATTGAAGTAACAATATAGGCTACAAGAGGGTCATGAGTACGTACCCAAGTTTTATTGATTTTAGCAGTAGAATTGCGGGTCTCCGTGTTGTTTTATATTGAACTGAATGCAAGGGTATTTCCCTATTTTTGTTGTTGAACGAATTTGTAGGGTCGTCCTTTGTTTCGAGCAGTAAGCGCACACGCGCATCGCTCCCCTTTGAGCTCACTCTACTTTTGCTCACCATCATCAGCTTCCAGCTAAGCAAATGAACCAACACTGTGGCTTGGGGTCACCACATCTTCTTCTCTTCTATTGAAGCTTCTCGTACAAGTCACCTAACAGTGGCTATACGTTTGCCTCGAACATTTATTTTGACTGTGTATTGACCGGCCATCGGCAATCGAGTCTAGGCGTACACACCAGCTACGAGCTGGTATACACGCCAATCGCCATACCTAATAGGTTATGAGGCCTCGAAACGCGTAAACGCGGCAAGCTACTAGCAACGGTGGCCCAAGACCGCCACCCTGAACTGCTACTGGCTCGCTATACAGCAGGAGGAGGACTGGACTTTTTCTAGATCAAGAAACCTGCTGCTACGTACAAAAAAGGGAGCTTCTTCCACGACGAGAGGAACCAAACATCGAAGATCTACATACTTCGTTGAAACGTGAGTGACACGTGGTACGGACACCGCGTGCTTCTAAGAGGGTCCTGCGTAGGGCATTCTACTACTGCTGTAGTTCACTACTGCTGTTGTAGTCAAACTGCTGTAACTACGATAGAGACACCCACAGAGCACCACCGCGTAAGGAGCTGTGAAAATCTCACCTGCTCCCCTTTGTCTTTTCATAGACGAAGACCAATAATCTCGAGCAAAACTCGAGTGTAACCGCTGTACGCTGCTCAACAGCAACTCCACATCCACACAACCCAGCACGCCTGAAAGTTAGGAGCTCTGCTGAGCGTAGTCCATTTCGTGGATCGTAAGCCTCAGTCACTCTGAGCAACAGCGGTATAGAAGCAAACTCCCGACAAGCGTGATAGCCGTCTGTCAAAGGAGTCCCTGACTTCACCATTTTCTGACAGGACCTTCCAATGCGAGGGAGCCTAGAAAATACAAAAACCTCGATCAGCGCGTCGAGTAAGATTCTGCTGTACGCTGTCAAGGACAACTTCGCCACAACCCACAGCACCGCTGGGGTTAAGGAGCTCTGTCTAGTGTAGTCCATTTCGTGGATCATAAGCCTCAGTCACTCTGAGCAACAGCGGCATAGAAGTTAACTCCCGATAAGCATTCTGCTATCTGTTAAAGGAGCGCTGAACTTCTATAAATTTCCAAGAGGGTCGTCGACCCCAGAGAGATTACATGACAGTCGTTACTACAGCGACATAAAAGTTAACTCCCGACAAGTATTCTGATATTAGTCAAAGGAGCGCTGAACTTCTATAAATTTCCAAGAGGGTCGTCGGCCCCACAGAGATTATTTTTTTTGCAGTCGTCACTAGCACTTCACGTAGGTCTGTGACCCCACACGACTGTTTGTTGGAACGAGAACTATTTTTCAATAGTTTCTGCGAGGAGGATACGACAAGTTATTCACACAGCAGTACTGGTAGCTACGTACTACTAAGACTGTACCTGAGTGCACTACTCGTACTACCTGTAGAATCATACAAGTACGACACCAACTTCAAACGTAAAGTGAGCGGTATCAGTTACACTGCGCGCATCCAGAGGGTCCCGCATAGATAGGCGTCTGCTATCAACTGCTACCGTACTACTGCAGTCAGGACTATTTCATCTATGCGAGATACCCAGCGAGCATCACTGCGTTGTTGAAGGTGTGTGTACATTTCACCTCGTGCCATATTTCTCATACGAAGCTAGTGTGGGACTCCAAAATCTCGACCTAAAGTCGAGTATTGTACTGCTGTATCATACGCACGTACGACAAATTAAAAGCCTCGGGATTCCCGAGCATTGTGCGGCAGCCACTCCAAGAGATACTGCTGTACATACGGTACTGCTGGCGTAGTATCCTACAAGACCGCCTGGCCAAGTACTACTCATCATCATGGGGGACTCAGCTTTCAACAACAACAGCGGCAACCTCGCCAATGCTATCAAAGGACCGACGAAGTCTGACGGCGACAAACCAGGGGATTTTCGCGATTGGCGCAAGAGGCTGGCGGCAGTGCTCAGCGTGGCGCGCCTAGAGGTTGCAAGCCTGATCAGAGGGAAACCCCGACCAACCGAAGAAACGACCGGCACGGGAGCTCAGGCGTCTTTTGACAGGGTAATTGGTGACTGCTCGACTTGTACGTGCCGGGATGGTCAGCGGGCTCTTCAAGAACTAGTCAACAAGTACAACAAGGAATCTTCCAAGATCAAGGCAGGATCCAACGATGAAGCTGAGCAGAAGTGGTGTTCTTTACACAAGACTACATCTCACGACGACTCGGAACGTTACCCGCCGCAAAGTCACGGCGCTGTACTGAGCGCGATATCACCTCCGGTCAACGACGACGAGAAGCCGTCCGCAAGCAACCTTCTGGAAGAGGACACGTCATCGACAACAACAGCCGGAGCATCATCGACGGGAGCTGGAGTATCCTCACTAGGGGCCGGAACACCATCACCAAGGACTAAAGATTCCTCATCAGGGACCGGAACGCCATCATCAGAGACTAGAACACTACCGCAACAAGCTGGAGTGTCGTCATCATCATCAGGAGCTACATCTTCATTTTCACCCTGGGACGCATCTGCTGCTTCGCCCGGGGGGCTGAATCTTCCACTCTGGCTGGAGTCACACTGAATGCACCGCATCATGAGACCGCCAGTACGGTACACAATCCAAGCGTCGAGGAGACCTTCGACAGCATGCACGCCAAGAGGGCATCGGGGGAAGACCCCCCGGACACGTGTGTGGATTTCGCCTACACCAATAGAGACCCTTTTCGGATCTCGGAGGAGGAAAACTGGGTGATCAAAATCCCCACCGAAACACTACGATGCCATTCATTCCCGGAGCAGCCTCACCCGGGATCATCGGATCATCGACATCTGGGGTCATCGGAGCATCAATATCTATCTGGGATAATCGTGACATCATCATCTGGGATCATCGGGACATCAGCGTCTGGGATCACCGGAGCATCCACGTCTGGGATCACTGGATCAACATCATCTGGGATCACCAGATCATCTGAATCAGCTGGATCATCATCGTCTGGGATCATCGGAGCATCAGCGTCTGGGATCACCGGAGCATGCACGTCTGGGATCACTGGATCAACATCATCTGGGATCACCAGATAGATCATCAGCTGGATCATCGTCTGGCATCACCGTATCATCAGCTGGATCATCATCGTCTGGCATCACCGGAGTATCAGCGGAGACATCACCGCCTGCTTCACCAGGGGTGGTGTCAGCTTCTCGAGGGCTGTGTCTGACTCGTGCCTCCACACGAGCCGAGCCCAAACCAGAGAACACAGACAGAGACAAACCGTCAGCTGAAGGAAGTCCACACGCTCACGATAGCGGAAGGACAACCACGGGCAAACCCCGGGACAGGATCTGCGACATCGACACAGGACGATCAAGAACCACTGGCGACTACGGCCTTCGTGTACAACCGCAAGCCAACTTCAGGAATCATCTTCTTGCTGGACGGCGAGCCCATCAACATCGGGACCAAGAAGCAGACACTGACTGCTTAATTAACAAGTGGAGGCGGAGCTGAGACGACAATCAGTTTTGAGGGAAAGCAAAAGACTACCTCTCCAACTTCAACATAAGTTGAGCCTCAAGTCCTAAGCAAGGAATGACGGACCAAGCACATCGGACGGCCACCGACGTCTACACCAACAAGGTCAAGCCACTGGAAGCGTGAACTGTATTGTCTCCCTTACCGAAGCTGTAGGTTGTCGCATGTTCAATTTGTACGGGGCGGATAAGAATTTTATTTCGTTGGGTCAACGAACTGATCACTGGATCTTTTGCATTCATTGGTAGCGCATCCCGTCCATCTTCCCTACAGTGCAGTACAATGACCGGTGTTGTGCAATATTAAAGATAAAGTGCAGTCAGTACCAAGTAAGGGTGCATTGCAACCAAGTCGAATCATTAGGTTCGAATGTGTAGTTGAAAAGAGTACGTCATCTCCTGAGCTTCAGGATGTATGACAGGAGAACTTTCCACCTAGATGAGTCCAAACAGGAGATTAGCACACACGAGGGGGATGTCTCTGATAACAGTATGTCTTGTTACAGCGTTAAGTTGGCAGAATCCAAAACATGTTCCTTTGTTTGTTTTGTGGGCGGCAGGAACGTTAATAGTTTGTTCACTCCTATTCTTGTTGCGGAATGATGAACAAATTTACTGTTTTAGACTACTTCACATATTTAGTATTCCTTTGTCGTTTAGCTGACTGGAATGTAGTTCACGGTTTGATGATTCTTGGACTGGTAGCTAAGCTTGCATAACATGTGCAGAAAAGTAGCAGAGCTGGATATTTTACATCAGCTAGTTTTGTGTAACCCCCCGGGTATTCTAGCGGAATGAGTTGGCTCTCAGTAGTTTAAGTTGAATACTTTCACCGCAACAATTATGGCCTTGTTGCGTGCATTTTTGAAGTATGGCATGTAACGCAGAAGCAACGAGTACATTGTTCCAGAGTTGAATTTCAAAATCCAGTTCAGTTCGATGTGTTAACGCATCGAGGGGTCGTATTAGGGATGACACCTATTACAGCAGAAACCAGTATCATCTAGTCGCTGCTGCATAACACAAGGCTACCAGGTACTCCTGTAGCAACCATAATTTAGGTATACACCCATCTCATACAAGCAGGTGTTACAACAGTATAGAAGAACAGAACGATTCTATGTTCGGTTATTTTGTTGTCCTGTACGTGTTGAATCCACTCCTTGGATCTCATGCGGTAGGTACATCATGGTACATAGTGTTTGTTCCCAATAGAAACATCACCACTTGATGTTGCATATATTTCTTTTGGAGAAATTTTAGCATGTAACGCA
This sequence comes from Macrocystis pyrifera, assembly GCA_031763025.1. NCBI lineage: Eukaryota > Phaeophyceae > Laminariales > Laminariaceae > Macrocystis > Macrocystis pyrifera. Next base: position 1,354,133 of record JASSKH010000047.1, on the reverse strand, counting down.
GAGTAAGAAAGTGTATGCTTAACGGGAGGAGGTGTTAAGGATGATACTTGTCAGTAGCCATCATAGTCGTTACTCGATAACACTTGCGTCATCTGGTATACATTTACACATTTCTAAGTACCGCGGACAGTTTTCCAGTCTGTGAGTAGTATTACTGTAGCAGTATACAGCAGCAGCAGTCTTACAATAATATCTACTGCTGTGCACTCGTGCATATTGCATAATAATAGGTCTCAATAACAAGCAGCGCATCGTGGATCTACTGTATTACGTACGTACATAATCTACAGCCAGCAGCACACATGTACAGCAGTACCTGGTGCGTGCGCACTGGTAAATAATGGACAGGGTATCTTCAGTATCCCGTCGGGACCAGTAGCATAGTTTTAGTTGTGATTGAAGTAACAATATAGGCTACAAGAGGGTCATGAGTACGTACCCAAGTTTTATTGATTTTAGCAGTAGAATTGCGGGTCTCCGTGTTGTTTTATATTGAACTGAATGCAAGGGTATTTCCCTATTTTTGTTGTTGAACGAATTTGTAGGGGTCGTCCTTTGTTTCGAGCAGTAAGCGCACACGCGCATCGCTCCCCTTTGAGCTCACTCTACTTTTGCTCACCATCATCAGCTTCCAGCTAAGCAAATGAACCAACACTGTGGCTTGGGGTCACCACATCTTCTTCTCTTCTATTGAAGCTTCTCGTACAAGTCACCTAACAGTGGCTATACGTTTGCCTCGAACATTTATTTTGACTGTGTATTGACCGGCCATCGGCAATCGAGTCTAGGCGTACACACCAGCTACGAGCTGGTATACACGCCAATCGCCATACCTAATACTCGGTTTATATAGGAATGGCATAACGGCATCTATATCCACGCTATATGAAACATGTTGTCGGAAGGCAAGCACAATAGTGATTATCTGGTGCCAGGTACTGGATTGTTGATTGTGCGAATGTACCAGGTATATGTGCACCAGGTATATGTGCGTACATGGCTGTTCACTGCTGTTCATTGTATATGCAGTATGAAGATACGTCCGTTTGGATCGTTGTATCGTTGTACTTTTGGAGGCCCAAAACGGCCAAACGGGTGTATCCTGTACCTCGTATGTGCGGTATGTATCTGTATATATATGTGTATACCTATCTGTATTCTTTTCTTTTTTTTTAAAATATTTTTTTCATCATCACTTTTTTTTTACTTTCCAGCCCACTCGTAGGAGGTTTTACCCTCGACGATCTTCTGGACAAGCCGTGGTCACAGGTGTCGTCCCTTTCCCCCCCCGGTACGTGCCTTCATTTTTATCGCGCATAGGGTTCAGCATTCCCACTGGTCGTCGATTTTAATCGAATGTAGCTAACTCACGCTCTCCTCTCGCGCTTTCCGCTTATCAATTTTTTATGCCAAGAAAAAGTCCCTACGAGCATGCACTCGGTGAGATTTGAACCCACGAAATTGATCTTGATACGCACGCGGACCACCTACGAAGCCACCGGGGACGCCGGCAGAATGGAGTACGAGTAGGGTGTAGGGAGTAGGTTTTGCAATCTGGGAAGTAGGATCTTTAGTAGGAGGAGTGTTTTGGACTTGAAAATTGCGTCGCGCGGCTTGCACTCCGGCATCGTCGTATGTATGTAGCTGTTGGTTGTGCGTTATGTATATATGTCGATGTTGTCTGAAATGTCTTGGAGAGAGTGTGGAGAAATATCTGCTGTGGACCGCCGCGCCTTTATATGACGCTCGTACAACAAAACTACAACTACTACTGCTGTTATATTAACAGCTACTATTAATATCAATAATAGTAACTGCTGTAACACCAGTAGTAGTAGCGTAGTAGCATATCAGGTAAACATGATCCATCCGTTGCGATCGTTGGCCCTTTTGGATCGTTTGCAAGCTTGGACCCCTCCACTGCCGCCGTGGTAGGGCCGCTCACTATCCTATTACAGCTGTTGCATCTTTGAGTCTTCGAATACGAAACAACGTTTAAATCCAATCGGGAAGTACTACTGTACGTACTGTAGTTCAAAGAGTATCTATCTGTAGTATAATATACTTTACGACCCATATGAGGTATTATTATGCCTGCCTTCCGACAATATAGCGTAGAAGCCGTCCCTATATAAACCGAACATCCTTGCGTAAATCAGTAGTATATCCCTCATACACTTCTCTGCCAGTCGTTTCCCAATTTCCAGGTATTAGTAATATAGAAACTAAAAATGAGATATATGATCGATGACGTTTTCATCCCAGTTTCGCTCACCATCGGCGTATACTCTCTCTTTCTGTGTCTAATGCTTTGTTCCCCAGGGACCTGTACTTTGGCGGCATGCTGAAACAACAGCAGCAGTAACCGACCAAGGCCGAGACCATTATATACATACATCCTTGTGAAGCATGCAATCCTGAAAAGGCCTGCGTCTGCGTGCCGCAGTCAGGCCGTGGCTACGGTTGTAGAGCATCTCGTCAAGCTGTGAGGATGGAGATGAGTAGAAAAGCAGACATTCTAAAAGCGCTAGTGCACTGTTGTTGATGTATACTTGTTGTATAGCTTTGCAAGAAGGTATAGGATGAGAGGAGATGATGATGAGTTCCTGGTACCTTTTCGTATAGCCTCATATCCAATCAAAGCCGATCGCATTGGTGGTTAGTATTATAGTGGTTGACCTCGAACACTAGAGGTTGAAGCCGAGGGTTCGAGTTCCCTTACGTTCTCGTGGAGTTATTCTTCTCAATGACACCAAAGCTACTACAATTATTATTATAGTCGAGGGCAGCTATTGTGTAGCGTAGTGGGTACAGTAGGCACAACCCGGCACGAGTCGACGAGGGCAGAGAGTACTGAACTCTCTTCTCGCGATAAAAAATGAAAGGAGCGGACCGCAGCTTGGAGAGGGGAGAAAAGAACCACCTACTCAGTGACCCCGGATCTGTGAGTTGCGACTACAACAACAGCAGTAGTATACTCGTAGTAGGAGGGAGCGGGAACAAGAATAGCGAAGATTGCAAATGTTGATGGAAAAGAGAGCGGCTTCGAAAGCGAGGGCGAGCCGCCGAGCCGAACGCATCTGTGTCGGGGATCCAAACTCCGGTACAAAGCTGGAGGTCTCCACCGCGCGCTCAGGCTCTTTCTACGTAGAATAGAAAGGCCGAGGTTTTGTTTGGGAACGATCTTACGCTTGTGGTATATATGTTTTATGTAACTGACATATCATAATTTTAGGATTATGTGGACCGCCAGGCCGCTAGGGGAAGGGAGGAAGAAGTCGGAGGAATGCAGCCAATGACGTGGGGATGGAACGTCGATGATGAGGAATAGAATATATTATATACTGGTAGCCAAAATGAAATGTTGTGGGGAATGGGAATTTGGAAACGACAGGAAGAGAAGTGTATGAGGGATACTAGGATAATTTGGTTTATATACATAGGAACGGCATCTACGCTATTTTGTCAGAAAAGGCAAGCATAATATTAATATAATAGTAATAAAATGATTCATGCTCGAGGTTCGTATGCGCTGCACGTACGTACGTACGTACCCACACCACGAAATAAACGCATGCACACACCAGTTTGGGGTTGGCTCACCTGACACGCTGTGCTGTGCTGCACTGCTGTTGTTGTTGTTGTATACCAGGTACCATACTGTATATACACATGCTACACGTACGCGGGGTATCATTTGTTGGTGCTTGCTTTGTGCCTGCTGTGTGTTGTCGCGTACACATCAAACCGTTTTTTTTTTTTTTTTTTTTTCCATGTTCGTACCCAACGACATGTCAAACGAAGAGCACATCATCAGCACATCAGCACATCACCACATATCACCCAGTGTCCGACCCGGTTCTTCATCCTACTTACAGAGAAAGAGATACTTGATACCTGGTACTGCTGTAGTAGTACGTATCCAACAGCAGACTAAAGCACAGACGGTGTTTGATGTTAATCATACCAGTAGTATGTACGTGATGTGCACATCCATGTCGACGCGTGAGCTGGGCATGACGCTCATAGTTTCCGGTTACAGTTTGTCATTATTTATTGACTATAGTAACACTACAGCAGTATATATCATGATCCTGATCTACTATTAATACGAGTATGATGATCCTTCTAAAGTGTATCATTTCGGACGGAAATATAAGGACCTTTTACACATCAATATGAAGATTAATTGATCGTTATATTTCCGTCCAAACTGGTACTTACTTGTGTATTTATTCTATATGCAGCGTGCGCTATTAATATTAATAGCGGGTGGTGGCTGCCGTCGTCGTCTTCCGTTTTGAGCTGTTTGCATCATTATCATTGTCATAGCCATAATCACAATACCATGCCTGTGATATAAAATAACCACAAGGAGGTTCGCAATAGCTCACCTCGAGATTGCGTTATTTAAATAGGGCGCTGACAAATTTGCAAATTGGCGTTGTTGAGATAGGTTAACATCTTCTATCTTCTGATGATCATGATGTCAGAACGTCAAAGCCCAAACAATTTTCAACCCAAAACGCACACACACTCTGTGTGCCCCCCCCCCCCGCGCGCGCGCTCCTCGCATGCGCCCTTCCGGTGAACGTTTTGCTGTTGTTCTCCTCTTCGCAGCAAGACAAATATACCCTCGCTCTCGTTTATATCTTATTGGGCTCTTCAAGAAAATTATACCAACAACGTTATATAAATCTCTGTGAGGGGCGCTCTCAGTGGCAAGCGCTGTGACGGTCGTTCCATCGCCCAACCGCAAAATATCCCACAACTCACGACTTTTACGACGAGTAGCTCAGCACAATTTAACGGTCAGTGCGTGCGCTCTGTCCGCCACATCCCGTCTCTCTCTTTACCCACATGCAGCATGTACGCGTGGCACTGCCTGACGGTGCTTTCCTTGCTCGTTGCCTCTCTGTCCGTCTTTCTGAGTCATCGTCATTTTCCCGTCATCTCCCCTTTTTTTCTTTGTCTTTTTTTTTGTTTCGTTGGTCTGTTTTCCTGACGGCGTGATTGGTTTAGAATCGTCCGATCAAAAGTTTTCCTTTTCGGGAATTTTCGCCGGCCTCGAGGGGCTGAATGAAGCAACAAGTTGCAAGTGCCACCTGATACTCCACAGCACAGCAGCGGTACCTTTTAATTCGCCTCTATCCTGCGGTCGCCGGGCATGTACAACAGCGCACGCAGTAGTGTATTTCTTTAGTGTTGTGGTGTTCTTATGCAGTATGTAGCATTCATATATAACGCGTCCATCTGCAGAAACTGGTCCGTGGCCACAAAGTGTCTTCATGAGCGACACTTTAGTTTTATTGATCTGTCGTATGAAACTGCTGCCGCGCTTTTGTTCTGGAGAGTTCTTCACTTTCTGTTATTAATAGTATTTTTTAGAACAACACTATACACACGACATTGTCGGATGGCAGGCATAATAATAATAATAATAATAATAATAATAATAATAATCAATACACTAATGCTGGAGTCATACATATACCTGTTCGTCAATGATGACACCATTAATGCATTAATACTCTGGAGTAATACTTCTTCGTTATGATACTCTACAGTAGTCAACAACAAACACTTTTGCCCTTGCTTGTTGATCCTGGATTCATTCCTGGGGAGTTGCCGGCTATATACTACGTACCGGTACATTGAACGTTGGGATCATATTCTCTGGCGATGCTATTGATAGTTTGTTGCCGGCGGGTGGCGGGAAAACCTCGACCTACACCGTAGCAGTAGTAATACCTATTATTAGTAATAATACCGGTATGCACCATAACAACACCACTGCTATACTATCGTGTTACTACAAATTTTGTAAAATGCTACCGGTACTATTTATTGATGTTAGCACCGACTCCCCGTCGGCGGGCGATATATCTTACTGCTTGTTAACAATAACAACATTGAACATGTGAACATGCAATTATTAATATTAATACGTAGTGACACCATAATCATGTCACCTGACCATCATCACCTCCTGGCGCCCGTGGTGAAGTCAGCTGATTGAATCACCGAATGGAGGGTTTTTTAAGTCGCCGCATACCGGAGGCCTGAGACCTTTCTTTCTTATTTCTTTCTCTGCTGTGTCGTCCATTGTCTCTCAGATGGCATGCACCACATGCACCTCACTCCTACACTCACTCTTACACTCGTGGGAATACGTACGAACGTTTCGATATGCATGTGGCCCCGATTACTGCCGTATGTAGCATTTATTTGTTATGTATGAGCAAACACCGAGCGAATTAGCGCGTCGTGTACGCACCTATTACCGGTCGGTATTACTGCTAGACCAAGGTAAGCAAGAGTACTACTCTGCTGTTTGTAGTGTGACGGGGGACAGAGAGGGCAGCGGAGGCACATGGCTGTCGAGCCGCCCTATTGAAGCTGGTCTAGAAATTGATACACCGCCTGCCCGACGATCGAGTTCAAGGGGTTCGCTCCGTCAGTTCTTGGTATATATTTATCAACCCGCCACCCAGGAGGCATATATATTATTATGTCGGTCCAATTTTATAGTTAGTATAGCGGTGCAGGTGCGCCACCCACCACCGTCGCAACGATCCCCTCGTTTTATACCCGCTCTCATCGCCCTCACCGTTGGGTTTCTTGTTTCAGTTGTTTCATTTGGCTACAGCCACAACTCCTACACGAGTACACAGACTGCTGTAACAGCAGGAGTGCCCCCCTCATGACAATAAGGCGACAAGTAAAATAAAAGGCAGAGCCTCACACTAAACTCAGTCTGAGGGAGCTAAGAAAGTTATCGTGGAGCGGTTTGCGTTCTTTTACAAAGGTTAAACCGCCAAGCCACTCATTCAGTCAGCGCTGATCGAGTGGCTGAGTGGTTTTTAACCTTCGTAAACGAACAAAAGAAGTAACTTTGGGCTCGATGTGGCCTCTCGCCGATAACATCCTCCGGGGCTGATGAAGCCCCTAATTAGCGCCTCGTTTTTCCTTTTTAATGTGGCGCCCCTTCGACTCCGGCCGGGCCCATCACACGAGTGAGTGAGAGCACTGGAACTGGACAGGTTAACTGAAGCTACGGCAGTAGTGTGGAACACACCTTCTCCCAAATAAGAAATGCAGCCCAATTACAGCAGCAGTTGTAGGCCAGTATTGCCGGTTTCTTGTGAGAGGGCCGGTATTCTGTTGTGTGTAAACAGCAGCATATATACAGCATCATATATAAACCAGGTATGGCGTGACTGATGTTCTGTTTTTCTGTCTTGTTTCGCCCCCAGGAACCTCGGATGGGTGGGATGGACGGTGGCCTTGAGTCTCCCCGGCAGGACTCTTCGACGACGTACACAAACAAGCTGCAGATTTTGTGAGTGGCATCGCAATGATACTTGCATACCAGGTAATACCTACCTGGCACATAGTATCTACGACTGGTACGACATACATGTGTCTAGCTTTTAACGATGGATGTGGGCGTTATCGGGTGTCATATAGTAGCAGCAGCAGCAGCTCTATCTATCGGACGAAAAAAAACAATCGCTGCTTCCGCCGAGCTTTTTTCGAAGATTGACGGTGTCACATTTATTTACATCATACATACGAACAACGGTCGGATCTGGTCGTTCCACCTTCCACGGGGTTTGTTCTCGTACATATTCATATATACCAGGTATGAATATTATACGGCATGGTTCCATTATTCTGCCCCGCTCGTGGTGGTGGTGCGCGCCGACCCAGCGTTCGACGAGGTTTTCAATATAATATATGGCCACAGCATTTTTAATATGTGATCATGTGGGGAATGGAAATTGGGCAACGGCTGGCAGAGAAGTGTGTGAGGGATACTTCTGACTTACGGAAGGATATCCGGTTTACATAGGAACGGCATCTACGCTATATTGTCGGAAGGCAAGCATAATAATAATGATATGTGTTTGTTTCATTCTCGACGTTTCTTCAGCGCAATAATCCTCGACTACATATTTGATATTTTTCTCTTACTTTGCGATGTCCCCCGGTAGACACTGCAATACTTTTACAACAATAGTAAAATAATATCTCATCAAACCGAGTGCGAAATGGGCACCGTAATCTGTGGTCTAGACGGTACGCCACAGCAGTCGGCGGCGCATCCATGTTGGCTATGGCCGTTGTGTTGCACTCCCTCGATACGCTTTACTTACTTTTATAACTACAATCATCCCGTTTTGGGGATAAAGTACTCAAAAAATAACTGGAGCCGCATATGCACCTTCTTGGGAACAAAGTGCTTGGAGTCACACCTGCTGCTGATGCTGTATGGGGATACTTTTTGCACAGGATGTGTGTGTATGGTACTGGTACGGGTTCACGGCGACTGTGCAGGTCTGTGTTGCGAGTGACTGCAGCCCATGCGGTTCCAACCGCGGCTGTGGACTTTTGACAGAGCTCGAGCCACACCCCGTTCCTACATGGCTGTTTGTTCTTCTGTTCCATGTTCTGCCATTATAGTACTGTATAGTACCTACTTAACTGTTCAGCTAAGGAGGAGGGCCAGCAAGCAGGACTACAGTAGTATAGATAACAAGAACTTTTCTTTCGCGGATAAACGCATCCCGCCCCGGCCTCGCTCGCGCGGCTGAAGGCGCCAGCATGCTATACCTTTTTTGCGAGTCCGTGTCCTTGCTTTCCGCACCAGCACCCGCTCCTCCTCCTCCTCCTCTATTTAATGCCTGGTAGTGTTTAAGGTTCATTTCATGTGCGTTTAAGGTTTGTTTCATATATATATTGTGTTCAAGGTTTACTTCATCTATGTTCAAGGACTATTTCATTTGTCTTTCATGTTGAGCGTATGATAAGAGTAGGATGTAAGGCCCAAAGCAAAGGCCACGTGTTCACTCACCGCCCAGAAGGTATCTTCTGGGACCTCGCTCTCGGTGTCGTCTGTAAGTGTGGGTGTTCTTCGTTCTTTCTACTCGTCGACATCCAGCACAACCAGTGTCCGTGCCGATTTTTTAATCCGAGAGAGAAACAAGTTCTGTGGTCAGAAGACTACGCCACAGAGTTATACTACTCACTGTGTCGAACATTACACATACGTAGTATACATTACGAGTTCGTACGCAGAGTAGACAATGCAATGCCATGTCATCATACTGGATACGACAGGCACGACATACACATTCTATGGAAGAGAGAAATAAAAAGAAACAAAAAGAAACAAAAAACAGAAAAAAAAAAAAAGGAAACAAATCTAAAGAGAAAAGAAGGAAAAAAGGTACGGTTAGTACTGAGTGTTGCAGTACAGAAAAAACGAACATGAGATAACATGTGCGTGCGTGACTCCAACGCCATCAATTCGAAAAGCAGCAACAACAACAGCAACAACAACAACAACAACAACAACAAGAACAAGAACAAGAACACGCGAGCTTGGAATCATCACTATTAATAATTCTGTTGCCGTGATTTTTCATTAGAGAAAGTGCTACTACTGTACTGTACTAATGTTATGACCGCACGAACGAAGCGAAGATCGGCAGCTATATTAGATGCTGGTTTCCTACACGGGGCATCGGTACGCTGCTACAAGCAGTGTGGTGTACTCTCTACCCTACAATAGGTAGGTAGGTATGTATGCTTCTATTAATAGGTATATAGATAGGTATGCATTCATTCGTAAACGGCGTCTCTTCATTGCGGGGGGCGTGGCACGGCAAAGCAAGGAGCGATTGCCCTGTCCGATAATATTCGGGACGATGGGTTATTATTGTGGGGAGAAACCGAGACCAGGCGGACAGCAGTTTAAGACTTGGCATAGACGCATATTATAGTCGAAAACCTCAGTAGGAAGTTCCGAGCCACCGAAGGGTCAACGGAACTTGCCCCCTTGCTGTTTGGAGTTGAGGCCACGCTGTGGTCCACTGCAGCAAAAAAGGCGGGGATTTGGTGCCGGGGGATCCTCGAAGCAGCCGAACGGTTCATGGTGAGGTGGGACGAGGGTGAGGCTGAGCTGAGTAGGTAGCGCCGCGCATCCGCCGTGGGTGGTGTCCAAGGGAATGGGGGGAGGGGGGGGGGGGGCAACAGGAGGAGTGGCAGAAAACCCGACCAAGGGAATGCGGGGAGGGGGGGGAACAGGAGGAGTAGAAGGAAAACTGCGGTGGACGAAAGTGGGAAGGAGATGGCAGACAGCGCAGCATGGCACCAGGCCGACTAGGAAGTAAAACATGCCTATGCCACTCGTGCCGCCAACTGGTACAGCTGGTTCGAACGTGGTCTTCCTTTGTCTTCTTTTTCTTTTTTTCTCTTGCGCTGATCCTCCGTGATTTCCTTTTCATTTCCTTCTCTTCCTTTCTTCGATTAATAAGCCTCATGATAGGAGTCGGGTGGCGTGGGTGGATGACGAGCCTGCTTTGCTTTTTTTTCGTATTGTCTGACGCCGAGGGGCGGGGCATAGTTGACGAACGCAGGACGGAGACGGCAGACAGGGTAGCAATGTACCAGGCGGACTAGCAGGCAGAACCTGGCTATATATGCTACTCGTACCATAAACTGCTGCCGCTACCTGGAGGGTGCTCAGTGCTTTGGTTTGCCTGTTATTTTCCCTTGGTTCTTAGTCTTACTCTTTTATTTAGTTATTTTTCAAAGGACAACAGACAATAGTCCAATAGTCTATTATTAATAATAGCTTCCTATTGCAATTGTCTGTCCATTATGGTCCCTAATTCCAGTTAATTGAAAGGCGTCGAGCTCTACTATCCAGGCAATTTCTATCAAGTGACCCCTATCTGGCCCTATCGTCCAGACAATTTCACTTTATAGGCAGTCTCCGTAGTCAATGGTCCGGACAATCAAATCAATGGACCTTCTCCTGAATAAATTGTCCGGCCAATTCCAATTGACAAGACTGTCTCCTGAATCAATTGTCCCGACAATTCCTATTGATAGTCGGTCCCCCGAAATAGTTGTCCGGACAATGTCAACTAGTAGACTGACGCCAAAGTTATTCGTCCCGACAACTCTAATTAAAATAGACAGTCTCCCAGATCAATTGGCCCGACAATTCCAATTTATACACAGTCTCCAAAATCAATTTTCCGGACAATTTCAACTAGCAGACTGCTTTCTAAATCAATTGTTTGGGCAATTCCAATTAATAGACGGTATACAAAATCAATGACCCCGACAATTCGACTGATACAAAATCTCCAAAACTACTTCAGACAATGCCATTGGTGGGCAGTCTTCTAAATTAAAACTGCCCGTACATTTCAAAATAATAGTGCATACCAGGTACGGATTATTTTGTTCGTGATTTTTTTTTTTAATGATTTACACCTGAGCATATGGGCTAGGCGGTATCAAAATTTCCTACGTACGGACATAAAATACAAAGCTAGAGAAAAGGTGTCCCGCCCTTTTCTGCTTATGCCTTGGACAATAGATCTATTAATAGACTATTGCCCCTACAGCAGAGTAACGAAGTTGTCCATTGATTGGAATTTTTCGGGCAAGTGATGTCATAGACTGTCTAGCAATTGAAATTGTTTAGAAATTGAACTTGGATACTGTCTATTAGTAGGATTTATTCGGACAATTGATATCGGGTACTACTGTCTAACAATCGGAATTGTCTGGACAAACAATTTTGGAGACTCTCAATTGAAGTTGCCCCGACAATTGATTTCAGAGACTGTCGATTAATTGGAATTATCTGAACAATTGATGTTTGTTGCTTTTCACTAATTGGAATTGTCCAGACAAATGAGCTCGGAGACTGTCTGTCGATTGAAATTGTGCTGGCAAATGGTTTCACAGGCTGTCTACTAATTGGAATCGCTTGAACAATTGATTTCGGGCGATCTACATGAATTGGACTTGTCGGGGCAACTGCTATGAGAGACCGTCCATTAATGGGAATTGTCCGGACAATGGGTTTCGGAAGCGATCTACTAATTGGAATAGTCATGACTATCGAGTTTAAAAGAGCTCTGTTACTTGAAAGCTGGCAGCTACTTGTAGAACTACAACAGTTGATTTGGTCAGTACACAACAGTACCACCATGCTAGTATTGCCTCTACAACAGGATCGGGAACTTCCCTCTATACGCAGTCATTTGCAAGGTCCTTTATTGTGCCATATTACGAGTAGTATCAGTTCAGTGTCATTCATTATACCACAACTACAGGTACACGGCCATGACATTTATTTATCCAGCAATTGATTTCTTGCGCGGCATCTGAAAAATATTATGCGGACAGTTCCAACTGCTTTACAATCGCCGAAGTCCGTTTGGACAACTCCATTTAATCGACAGCACCCGAAATCAATTGTGCGGGCAATTTCAGTTAATGAGCAGCACAGCCGAAATCAAATGTTCAGACAAATTAAATTAATAGACAGCTCCCGAAATCAATTGTCTGAACAATTTCAGTTAGTGGACAACACCCGAAATCAGTTGTCTGGACAATTCCAGTTGTTGGGTGGACAACACCCGAAATCAGTTGTCTGGACAATTCCAGTTGTTGGATCAGCACCCGAAATCAGTTTGCTGAAGAGTTCCAATTAGTTAGCAATCTCCGCAACCAATTGTTTTGACAATTCCAATTCATAGACAACACTCGAAACCTATTGCTCACACAATTCCAACTAATAGATGGTATTCGAAATCAATTGCCTGGACAATTCCAATTCACAGACAATCGCGGAAAACAATTGTCTAGTCAATCGCCGAAATTTATTGTATGGACAATTTCAAATAATAGACAGTCGCCAAAAACATTTGTCAAGACAAATCCAATTAACACACATCCTCCTGAATCAATTGTAGCCACAACAGACAAATGAAATAGTATTTGTCCAGTTTAATAAATATTACAAATCTGTTGACAAGTAGTGGTGTTTTCTTCTTCTCGTTTTTTTCCAGCTTGTTCTTTTCAAGTGTCTGCCACATCCCCTGCGGGGGGGGCACGACAGTTTGTTTCTTCCCTTTTTTGTTTTTTTTCTCTTTCGATTCGTCTTCTTTGTCTTTTCTTTGTTTTCTTTCGTTTCTCTATATCATAGAATGTGTATGCCCTGCCTGTCGTATCCAGCATGATGCCATGGCATTGCATTGTCCACTGCTGCTGTGCTTACTGCATACGTGGCAACGTACGCAGGATATAGTATCTCTGCTGTGGCGTAGTTTTGTGACCACAGAAGAACTTGTACATCTCTCTAGGATTGAAGAAATCGGCACGGACACTGGTTGTTGTGCGGGATGTCGACGGGTGGAAAGAACGATTTAATGTGAAAACACACACATGCATGCCACGACATACTAACTAAGGGCAGAAACGGCGCGTTTATTAGGCGACGATCCTGCCGACTGCAAACGGTGTTTTCTTCCGTTGGCCGTTTTGCCGCTGACAGCAATTCTGAGTTCTGAGGTTGTAACATGTTCGTTGGGTTGTTCTGCATGATGATGCTCTTTGATTCGTCCGTTCGTCCCACCCGCACCTGGCTGGAAAAGTTTTTGGAAGACTCCAACCGTGGTTCCATTTTTTGTGCAACGACACCGACGAGATTAGTATACTATTACGGGGGTCCATAGTTAATAGGACCTATGGTATACATAAAAACCTATATATTTACCTATTTTTTCCAACAAAAATTGGTCCCGTTAACTATGGACCCCCGCAATAGTACAGCACTAAGTAATGGTCACTCTGTGCCGGTTGCCTCCTCATTACAAGAAGTATAATATGATGATAAAAAAAGCCTGTGAAATCGCTTGGCACAGATGGAACCCGCTACAGGCTACAGGAGTGCTGGTACCGGCACTATTATATAGCGGGATCGGCACTATAGGGGACCAGTACGAGGCAGTTAATATGGAGGTGCACACACTCGATCGTTGGGCAGAACGGCAATAATAAACCTGAAGTCTGCACCAACAAAGCGGGCTCTGTAGCAGCTCTTTTGCACGGATCTGGGCTGCAACGCGACCATCTCGCATGTCAATAGCCGGCAACCGAACCGTCTTCAACGGCTTGGAGCGCGTAATTATTAACGAGCTTCGAGAAGCCAGTACAGTTATTAAGTAGTAGCAGTAAACAACGGCAGTAAAGTGCGCCACGATGTAGTCTGTCTGCTGTTTCTGCAGTTTTTTCGGCCGAAACCGGTTTCATCTCAAGTACGGTCGGCTTATGGAGCATGGAGGATCGGTCTAATGGAGCATTGATTGAGCGATGCAGTGCCAAAAAAAAGCGCCACGATGTTCGTAGTCTGCTATTTCTGCGGATTCTCCGGCCGAACCCGGTTTCATCTCAAGTACGGTCGGCGTATGGAGCATGGAGGGTCGGTCTAATGGAGCATTGATCGGTTGAATCGCAGTGCGAAAAATTGCCATTCAATCCCGAAAAGAGTTCTTCACTGCTGTATGCTATTTATTCATTTATTATTATTGTCAACATCCTCGAGCTCCTCGGGAAAGTGCATAGTGCATGAACATTGATTGTAGGTTTCTCGGCATACCTCCTGGTAGAGTTGATTTACACCGGGAGTAAAAAGGCTTCCAAGGAAAAAATGTCGGGGGGTGACGTGCGCTACCACCCCTGAGTTTCGTGAGGCTCCTCACTTGATCGTAGTATAGGAGCCCCATGCCTCACCCAAGAGTGACTTTTGAGAAAATAAGTTGGCTTAACTCGATGAAACATCTATCCCATTGCTATATACAGCCTGTTTTTGTGACCACAGGCAGGCAGGATTTCAGGGAAGTGAGCTAATAATGTGAAAACATCATCATCATCATCATCATCATCATCATGGCCTACGTACCACGTACATATAATAGCTGTGAAACGAAAAACATGGTGCAACACAAATGGGATGATACCCATACCCGGGTAGTTCTTCAGCTGAGAGGCTCCATAAAAAATCACGAAAACATTCGGCCGAAAAGTGCGCTTCGGGTTTGTTTGTGTCTCGCGTTGCTCCAGCACAGAAAATACCGTCGTCCATCAGAGGTGGAGTGCCTCGATCGCGTCTGTTGCCCCCTCTCTAACCCTGCCCCAACCCCAAAGCAGGAGCTGGTCCATCTTTCACTGCACTCTGCTATATGCTACATGTCGCGCCCCCCCTGCCCCCCTCCGAAGCCACAGACCGTTCCCTTTGGATGACCTCACCACGACGGTGCCGGAGGACATCCTTTTCGTCGATCCTCCCCCCATCTCCCTTTCTCTGTGAGTATACGGTTGAGCCTCTATATAGTACTACTACCCGAGTCTGTATTCCAATCGAGATGCTACTTTTTTCACGGGCCGCCAGAAAACATACCTGGTAGGGCCGGCCGTTCACGCGTGCTACGGTCGGGCATGTACATTGTTGTTGTCTTTGTTGTCTTTTTTCGCGACATGCCGTGGCATGTCGTGGCACCACCTGCGGCCAAACCGTCCACGGCATTTTCCACGACATACCACGGAACCTTCCACGGACCTCCACGGCAAACCATGGAACCCTAACCCTAACCCTGACCTAAGTGGCGTGGACATTGGGGTGCCGTGGGTGTTGACATGACATGCCGTGGGGTTGCCGTGGAGTGCCGTGGGGGTAGCCGCGGGGGTTGCCATGGTACTACCCATGGCATGCCACGGCATCCCCCACGGCGCCATGGAATCCTATGCCAGGCCATGGGATGCCGTGGTGATGCCATGGTATGCCATGGGTGGTACCATGGTAATGCCACGGCATGCCCACGACAAGGTCTAATAGTGTAGAACCCTGGGCATGCCGTAGGGCGCTTTTTGCCTTGCAAGGCAACTATTTTGTTAATGACTGACGGGCCAGGTTCTTTGGGGGGCACTGAAGAATCTCTCAATATGGCACGCCTTATCGCTGGAATATCATTTGTGTTGCTCCACACGTTTTCTTCGATATGTGCCTACTGCTCATCGGTTTATTCTTTCCTTTTTCGCAGGGTCAGGTCTGTGGCCGTCAGGCACCACAGCAGCAACATACGTGGTGGTAACATTGTGCGGGAACATGCTGTAGTAATCAGGACCAAAAATGCTCCGTAAAAATACTGGAATGCTTAGGTTTTGGTGTGTATGATGGGTCCTGATTACTGTGGTCCTCCAGAATACTGCTGCTGTACCAGGTAGTAATGAGCAATGCCACGGTATATACTAAAGACTGCTGTAGGGGTGGTGGGTTAGTTTATCAGCTCCTCACATGAGGTATGCTCAATATTGGCACCCGAAACATGGCCTCGAGGACTCTCGTTCGCGCGAGCAGCCCCCGACTAAACCAACAGTTTCCATTTTCCATGCGCTATTACGACGGGCGTCCATAGTTCATAGGACCTACGGTACACACAAAAACCTATGTATTCACGTATTTTTACTAACAGTATTTGGTCCTATTTACTACGTATGGTCCCCCGTAATAATAGTCCCAACACAAACATACGTACGAAAAGTCCAGCAATAACCGGCAGTCGCTTATTACCTGAGGAAGGCAAAAATCTTCGATGCTTGCTACAAGAAGTCTCTCAAATTTTGAACTGGCACCTTTCACCACCACGGCACACAGGGCGGCAGTAGGTTTCACTACACGTATCAAATACCCGCCAGCGCGCTTGTTTCTGGAGAGAGGTATAATAGGTAGGTACCCCTACAGAACGAGGTGCCATTCTGGGCGTGAAATAAGGACCGTTTTACATTGATACTAACGGCTAAAAAGATCCTTATATTTCCCACCAGAGGTGTTATATTATATTTTCCTCAAAGTGCATGGTAACTGGAATGACCAGGACCGGGGGTGGGCCATTGGACTAACCTGCCCCCGCTTGTGCAACATTGATTCGTCCTATTTAATAGCTGTCGCATATGGGGCGTTTCGGTTTTCTGACAGCCCAGACGACGAAATAGGCGCCGGCGTGTGTTGGTTTGGAGCGCACGTCAGGGTTAGGGCTGACTGACGTCAGTGTTGATTGGGGCAGGGTTTGACTAATTTGTTTGGTGCGAGGGTTGATTTGACGTGGGGGTCGACAAGCGTGGAGGTTGACTGACGTGAGGGTCGAATGATGTGAGGGTTGACTGACGTAGGAGTTGACCGCCGTGAGGGTTGATTGACGTCAGGGTTGACTGGCGTCAGAATTTTTGAAGCGGGGCTTGACTGACGTCAGGGTCAAGTTGACTGACTTAAGCGTTGATCGACGTCAAATTCGAGTTGAATAACGTGAGGACTGACAGACACGAGGGTTGACAGACACGGCGTTTTTCACAGAGAAGCAGTCCCAAGCTTTAACATTGCTCCCAGTAAGTGGAAAAAGTAGGATTGCAGGACCGCAGTCAAGCATCCTATTAATATTATGGTGTTACTTGGTGGACATACGTACTGCTGTAGCAGTAAGGTGAGGTTTCAATAGGATAGTCTACTGTAGTGTGCTCAGGAGGAAGAAAACTTTCAAAAACATTTAGTCATTGTGGTGGCACTCTGGTTGACACTGTGGAGCCACCACGTGATGGATCCCTACCTACAGCTCCTAAAAACAAATCCTACGCTGTACTACTACTGCTACTACTACTACTACTACTACTACTCTACTACTGTATATATGTTGCAGCTGTTTGGTACGCCCGCGAAATGTGAAAAATAGGTGTGGATTGTTCTTGCTGGCCGTTTTATCGGTGCAGGGGGCTGTACGGCAACCTGGACCTGGACTGCAGGTGCCAAGTGGACGCGAACACAGCCCAGAACGACGTGTGAGAAGACTGCCGATATCGCGCAGTCAAGGCAGCGTCGCAAAGGATACACAGCAAAACCTGCAGTGTTGCCAGGTCGTCTCAACTTCCGTCTCCTGTGAATAGATGGGCGGTCCTACTCTGTAGTTACAAGAGGGTAGCTCTTCTTCCGCTTATTCGGTTAAAATTATTGACAATGGTTGACAGACAACACGAATAGAACCAACCCTCGACCCATTTGTTGTTAAGCCCTTTTAGGACCGCAGTCTCTTAAGGTCAGTTTTGGGGGCAAACTACTTAGAATTTGAGTGCTTTGAGCCCAAAACGTTTTGGGGGCAAACCGCAGTCGTCCCGTTTTGGGGGCAAACTAATTAGAATTTGAGTGCTTCGAGCCCACAACGGGACTGCTTTCGTAGAGGGGATAAACTGCGTTCGTTATGAACAGGCTCTTGGGGCTGCTGGTAAAAAGCTTATTAACCAATCGCCTACCACTACCACGACTACTTCTACTACTACGGGGGGGTCCATAGTTAACGGGACCAAATTTTGTTAGTAAAAATAGGTAAATATATAGGTTTTTATGTATACCATAGGTCCTATTAACTATGTACCCCCGTAATACTAATACTTCCCAAACTAAGCGCTAGCAGGCGTATTCTAAACACTAAAACTTGCCGCAGCCGAAATTACCCGAAATGCTTCAGACTATTAATATTAGTAGTCATCTTCGCGTCTCGTACACAGCAGTTACTTTCTCAAAATATGTGGTGGTGGTGTGTGTGTGTGTGTGTTCTTCACATTAAACCGTTCTTCTACTCGTCGACATCCAGCAAGCCCAGTGTCCGTGCTGATTCTTCACCCTAGAAAGATACGAGCTCTGTGGTCACAGACTACGACACAGAGATAACACACCGTAATGCATTAATAGCCTACGCAATACCATGCCTTCGCACTAGGTGCGACCGACACTACATACATACATACGCCAGCAACCAAAATACACCATAAAGAAAGAGAAGCAACGAAAAAACCAAACCGAAAAAGAACAAGAAAAAGAAAAAGAAAAGGAGAAGAATCCCAAATAAATAAATAAAATCGGAAGCCAAAGCTCAGACACATACATACTTACCCCGAGCATGAGCCAAAAGGGACGTGCAAGGGGAAATATACGAGAAGGAAAAAGGGGACTATGCATCCCGGTGAACACTTAACTAAGTAAAAAGAGCAATAGTGAGTGGGCCAAAATACGCTCGTCACCCACCCACTATGTAGTACTTCTTTCATAAGGATAAGAAGGGAAAAAAATCAAAATGCATACCGAACGGCCGCAGCAGTTGGCGGTACGAGTAGCAAAGAAAAGTCCAACCTATTAGTCGGCCTGGTACCTTGCTACCCTATCTGCGGTCTCTCTTCTGTTCCCCCCCCTGCCCCCATACACTTGTACGGTGTTCCTTCTACCCCTCCTGCTGTTACCCCTCCCCCCATTCCCTCTAACACTACCTGCAGCGGATGCACGGCGTTGTCTACTCAGCTTTGCCTCAGCCTCGTGCCACCTGCCCATGAGCTGTTCAGCTGCTTTGAGGATTCCCCGGTACCACTTTCCCGTCTGTTTTGCTGCAGTGGGCCACAGTGCGGTCCCAACTCCAAAGACTAAGGGGGAGTCTTCCGTTGATCCCTCGGTGGCTTTGAACACTCTAAGGTCCTCAGCAAAGGCCCTAGGCCAAGTCTTGGGCTGCCCGCCTGGTTTCGGGCTCCCCCCACCAGCGATCGTAGGCTCTACCGACACTATGAATAACACCTCGTCAAGATGACAAAAAAACTCAGGGGGAGCTCACCAAACTTGTTCGAGAAAATGGTCGAGGGCCACTCACTACTGCAGAATACGAGACGAACATACGTAGAACCGTCACCCTATTAGCTAAGGCAATCAGACGCAACAAGCATCAACCATTTAGCAGTAGCCCCTCTGTCTCGTACCAGGTACACAACAGCAGTAGTGTGCGTTTGAAAAAAGTGGGGAGCTCTACCGGAATAAGCTATATGTAGTCACTCGAGTTCACAGACATTACCCGCGCTTTAGTTTGGGGTCAACTTGCCTCTACCTCGTAAGCGTATCAACAGCTTCATTTCACAGCAGTTCATCTTGGCACGAGAGTTAAAGGGTTTTGCAAAAAGACTTACGTATATATTGTCATTATTTGCGGCGGACCATAGTAAATAGGACCAAATATTGGTAGTAAAAATAGGCAAATATATAGTTTTTTTTACATACCGTAGGTCCTACTTACTATGGTCCTCGGGGTCCTACTTACTAAGGTCCTCCGTAAAATATTATTACGGAGGACCATAGTAAATAGTACCTGCGGTGCACACAAAAATTTATATATTTACCTTTTTTTACTATCAAAATTTGGTCCCATTTACTACGGTCCTCCGTAAAATGATATTAATAGAGCAAACCGTCGAGTTGTTGCGTGCTCGTGGGATGAACATTTATCAGTTCTCCCACAAACTACTACTAATATTATTAATAGACAAACACAATTGTTAAGAGGTGTGGCTGGCTCCCGCAACAAAGAAATGTTCAACAGTATGAAGGAAAAGTCGGTGTCTTGATACAGGGGCATAAGGTACGGCAGCAGCACCAGGTACCTGCTATCAACAGCATTTCATGCTCCGTGCTGGGCTATGAGGGCACAATTTGTCCGGAAACCGCAGACGACGTGAACAATGAATACTGCATCAACTAGTATTAGATTATACGCGGACAGGAAGGGCCACAAGGTTTATCCTGTTGTCCTGCCTAGTACTGATTGTACTGTAGGCGCCGGTCCTTTTTTGCGACAAAGTTCTCATGACCAGCTTATTGTCCTGGCCGCGTTTGTTCCGTTCGTTCGTTCGCCGTCCGTGGTATCTTGCACAGCGCATGGCCGAGGCGTACCTACCAGGTCATCGCTGGTGATTGCTGGTGATTTAGCAATGCGTGCCATTGGGCGAGCAAGTCAAAGTCGTCGGAATTTTGTCGGTCGGATCGTATCATACGTGTACGATAGCATTCCGCATTTGTTTGCAGATGTATGGTGTCGGATCACGTGGCCCACGAACAAGGATCACAGTTAGCAGCAGTACCTACCACGAAAAAGAGGGTAGTCCACTAATCGACCACATGCTTCGCACCCATGTCATCAGGGTGCGATATCCTATAAACAGCACATAGGAATGCCGTACGTACTCTGTCCGCGTCGGGCGAGCTTTTTTTGGTCGGTGCCTTCGGTGTTCAGGCGCAAACCTCACTTTTGACCCCAAAATGCGTGCCACAGGTATTTATATACCGGTATCATACGAATACTACTAATAAGTAGTGTAGCATCACTAATTTTACCCTCCGACAATGTATCGTATACTACTATTAATATTGTACAACTGTACGCAACTTCCATTCCGACTGCCATCGGAGTATTCCAACATCACTCTGAACCGATAAGTATCCCACTGCTGTTAGTACTCAATCCAGGTTTCGAGTATCGTACGCGGCAAAACATCTTTGTGGCCCTTCGCCCGCACCCCCCCCCCCCCTCCCCCCCCCCGGCTTCCCCACCACTTCTCCACGTGGTCCAATTGTTTCTCCTGTGTTGTGCGTGTTATTGTTATTGGCTGTCGACGCATCCGGTGCGCATGAAGGCTGGGCACACACATGTCACGCGCAAGTCGAGCCAATGGATAGGAAGTTACATGCACGCGAGCCAAGCTACGCACAATAGGAAATTGCATGCACGCACCTCCTCAAGCTACGTATGGATGATATCATGACGCGTGCATGCGTGCGGAAGCGGCGAGCGAGCGGTCAAGTCTGCTGCTTCTCCCCGGGGGCGCTTGGCTACCCTCATTCTAAACAATGTTATAGAACCACAACCACAATCACTATTAAATGCAGGCAGGTGCACCATCATCAGTAGTCAGCACGACGCACATTCAGGCGCACACTGCTGTAACTAGACTGTATGACCGCCGGACGAGAATGGGGGGGATGTTCCGCCGTCGTTACGGGGGGCAGATTTATTCCGATCGTCGCAGTATATATATATATATATATGTTTGGGTGAATGTGTGTTGACATAGAGTAGTTTGACCCCCTCTGGTCTTGTCAGGAGCGTTGCAGAGCTAACACAAATATTTGAAAAAAAACAAAACAACATTAAAAAAACACCAGCTGTGCGGTCGAAGATTTCATCGAACCTCATCTTCGCAAGATGGGCGTCATACTATTACGGTGGTCCATAGTTAACGGGACCTACGGTACAGACAAAAACCCTATATATTTCCCTATTCTTACTAACAATATTTGGCCCTGTTAACTATGGTCCCCCGTAATAGTGATACTTCGATCGCGCACGAACTAACTGGTACATTTTTTTTAAATGTTTTGTATGACCTCTGCAGTAGTACCATGCTCCCACACTACTCGACGTACGCGAAACGGGCGTCTCTGTTGTGTAGTATCATAGGTGTAGCATTGGTACATACATACGCCACAGCCTTCTTCAGATCATATTATATATCGTGTGCTTCTTCGGTTAAAATTGATTAATCCACACTACCCCAAGTCATTTACTAATTATTTTCGTCCACCCGAACCCCAAGCGAAGCCCTGCGATATATACATACCAGGTATAGTACCTGGTACCTGATATCACCGCCTCGAGTACGATTTCTCTGTATTTTTTTTATTTCTTGCTCTTTGTCCCCTGTTTCTCTCTTTGTTTCTGCCCCCCCCCCCCCTCCTCCCGCGCCGTCTAAGTTGTGGGAAATAGGGATCAGGGGAAAGATGAGGAGAACGATGAAAAAATATGACGGAACGTGCGAGAAGTGCTGTGATGCTGGACGGGGAAATATCGAAGTATGTTGATATTTTACAAGGAGTTTCACAGGAATGTACGTCATCACCTAGTCTATTCAAGATATTTATTAACGACTTGATCGTAGCAGTCGAAGTAGCAAAGCAGCGAAAAATAGAATACACTCATCAAATGGAGGGTGACGACAAACGTCAAGAAGTGCGCAGTAGTTGTATTCAACGAAGATAAGTTGAACCCCGCAAACTTCAGTTGGAAGTGGGGAGAAGACGAATTATCCATCGTAGAGCAGTACAGTTAGTTACCTTGGCGTAGAGATATCAAAACACTGCTCTTGGGACACACACATAGCTAAAGTAATAGGAAAGGGTAAAACACACGTAGGCAAAATGGATGCGATCTTTTTAACAACAGACTCGCACCTCAACACTAGGATCGAGAGATGTATCCTGATGAATGTGATGATGCCAAAGCTGGAATATGCAGGAGAAGTATGGGAAGGGAACGCGAAGTTCGTAAAACAAGCAGTTGGAAACAGTGCGGATGACAGCAGCTAAAAAAATACTACTACGGGGGTCCATAGTTAACGGGACCAAATTTCGTTAGTAAAAATAGGTAAGTATATAGGTTTTTATGTATACCATAGGTCCTGTTAACTATGGACCCCCGTAATAGTACTAGTATGAGTATGCTAATTTATGACGAGAAATACGGCAGTATCAAGAGCAGAACCGGGAATGTACGGAATCAAAACAAATAGACAAGGGAAAGTTGAAATGGCAATACCAGACATAAAAGTAAGAAACGTGCCACAAAACAAGTTGCCAGTCATAGCGGATAGAGCTTTATGGGAGAAAGTAACAACAGTGCGAGCTGGGTTAAAGTTGTTGTTTTCTTCACATTAAACCGTTCTTCGCTCTACCCGTCGACATCCAGCACAACCAGTGTCCGTGCCGATTCTTCAGTCCTATTAATAGAGAGATACAAGTTCTGTGGCCACAAAGCTACTCTACATTCAGAGATACTACGTTGCCACGTATGCAATGGAATAAAGTGGGATAGCGTAGTTGAGAAAGTACGGGAGGATACAGGAGGAAACCAAGAAGATATGATGTACGCAAAGAACTTTGGGATGCACAAGGCAGAAGAAGCAGGAGAAAGGATAGAACGAAGGGAAAGGCTAGCGCCGAGAAGCAGGTAGAGATATGCGGAGGTTTGAGCGAAGGGATAGGAATAAAAACGTATTTGCACGGCCCAATGGACTTCGCGAAAACGCTGAAACTGCGATTTCGTGTAGGTGACCTGGACCTGCCAGAAAGAAGGAAAAGGTGTACCAGTCGTAGCCGGGAGGAGGAAATAGGTGCACAGATGTGCCCGTGTGGCAAAGCAATAGAGAATAGAACTCACATAGCAGGAGAATGCGAAATGTACGAGGAACGGGATGTGTTATTAATAGAAGATATGAGGGAAAATAGACGAATGACATGGAGGAGTTTGATACACTAGATAGCAGCGAGAAAACGATCTCGCAATCCTAGGAGATAGATGGTGGCCACAGGCGGCCAAACTTGAAGGGGATAAGACTAGCAATTTTTTTTTACGTAATACAAGGAAACAACGTAATGAGCGCCCAATTGTTGGGAGGTGTCTCTATTAGGATCAGGAACGGTGCTCCGTCTCGGAAGGGATGCGTGGTCAATGGTTAAATGACTAAGGCAAGCAACAAACGAGTACGCCCCGCCCCCCTCCCCCACAAGTCGCGCGTTCTGTCATCTGGAGTGGTTCCTTCCACTTTCGACTCTCTGCTCGAGCGTTCTATTACTAGTATCGTGGTTCTCTCCACTTGTTTTCTCCTGTTCTATTCAGGAAAAAGCGGAACGACGACTTTGGGCAGGATTCGAAGGCTGATAGAAAAACGTTGCAAGGTGGAACAGGGGCAGTACACACCAGACACATGCTTAACGTGTACGGGAACATTGCTGGCATGATTGTTGTATAAAGGTGCGTCGGTCTTACGTAACTACCCACGATTTTGACAAGCTCATACGCCACGGAGGTGTGCAGGTGCAATAAAGAACTTTTGCTGTATAGGTTAGATCAACGCCGAGGAAGGGGGAGGGGGAAGCTCTTTCTGCAGGTGGGAACAGATAGTAATAGTAAACACACTACAGTCGAAAACACCTGGTAGCGATCGGGCAGTGGCGGCCACGCGTGAAATTTCGTGGAGCGGGGGCAGCAGAGTCTTGAAATATCAAGAGTTTTTTGCCTATTGAGTATTGGGGTATTGTTGCTGCACATAAAATGAAAGTTAACAACCATCATTAATGGAAGGAACCCTATTCGAAGTCTAGTCTACTCGTGGCGATCGGGCATGTTCATATAAGTGTGGGTATGGAGCTGGTGGGGTAAATACATGTATTATTTGCCCTTTCAAGATTTGAAAGGGAAAACGTGTCGAAAATCTATATATTTCGTGTTAATGATCACAGCACCAGCTGAGACCAAGCAAGCAGGCCCCGGGTTGCTGAAATCGCGGATGCACGATATAGACTACACCCCCCCGGACCGACTTTTCGAGCTCGGTATCTACACAGCAAGTAGTGTGACAGCGTCTAAAAGGCTATAAGGGTGGACCTAGACAGATCTCGTCAAGGGCTATCCGAAAAACTATCGTTTGGTACATGTTGGTGCCTTCTTCGTTACGAAATTACCGTTGAAAAGTCGGTCCGGGGGGGGGGGGGGGTTATTTGCATTTTTACGGTGTATTTAACCGCACAATCGCGCATTTCCTCCGATAGACGGTCGAAAGCATCGCACTTCTCATTTTTTGGCGGCCTCAAAAGGGGTCGCGAATAATATTTGGGTTGTCTTAGAGGGGGTCCGAAACATTTTTTGGCGGCCCAAGCAGGGGTTCCGAACATTTTTTGGTGCCCTCAAAAGGGGCCCAAAAGGGGCGAACAGCAGTGCGAAAGACGCGAAAGACACGTGTCCTCATTTTGTTCCACCAAACTAACAGGAGCGGGGGAGTGAGCACCACCTTTCGGTCAGATTATTTATAGCTGCAACGCACGTTTAACCTGCCCTGCAACTATTGATACTGCTTATAGCTACTCGTACTACCGCAGGTATGCTGCAAACTGTGATACAGTTCAAACGAACGCATCTAGGAACTGCTACAGGCTACAGCAGCGTGAAGCAGAGCGAAGCGTTGACGAACGTGAAGCACAACGGCGTGAGCATTTCACGCGGTCTATCCAATCAGCACACCGATCTCAAAAACAAGGCACCTACCAGAGGGAGGCATTGCGCAACAAGCGGCTCTCGGGTCACGCCACCCACCCCTTCAATTGTCCCTTTCCCGCAACATTTGAGCAAAATATTAATACTTGATTATTAGAATGAAGTCATTATCGCAGCGGTAGAAGGATAAGGTTACGGTTTACCCCATTGACCGAACGGCCCTGGGTAGCGATACCAACAGCACAAACCAAGCCCTACTGTAATTCGGAGATGGTTTTATTTTGTGCATATTCTCACGACCCTGGGTAGCGATACCAACAACACAAACCAAGCCCTGCTGTACTTCGGAGATGGTTTTATTTAGTGCATCTATTAATACCTTTGCTCGCCAAAAATGACTGACGATTTTATCGAAAACTTGCCATGATCACGGCGCGCCCTCCAAAAAGGTAGTATATTGTACTGGTACATCTTCAATTCCCGGTATTGCAGCGCCGTACGTACGACATGCACGGGACAAAAAATTGTTGTGTACATATTACAGCTTGATACGAGCCTCACGACACACGCGCACTACTACACACAGTACTAATATTAATGGAAGGATTCGCACCCCCTCCCAAGACAATTTTGCGCGATAGGTGAGTCAGCAGTGAGTCAGGCCTCTTGTAGGGCTGGTGGTGCAGGTGATCTTCGGTAGACCTTACGTGACCTGTAGTTGCGTAGCGAGGTGTAACGACGGCGGGGAACAGCACGAGGGCAACGGACTACGGATTTAGATGAATACCAAGTACCAGGTACTCCGGAGTGTACAGCTGGATAGACTGCATACTACAGTAGATACTAGATACAGACAGGACTCGTACTACAATAAATGTAGAGTATACCTGGTAAGTGGCAAGCCAATAAACGAATAAACGCGGTCTTGTCTCTGAAACAACGTATGGTCTCATCTTTTTACTACAACTAAAAAAAAATGATTCCATGCTACTTCCGAGCAGTTTTTTTTTTTCTTCTCGTGACTAGAAGCCGTTTTACCTGTTGGTCCTACCTCTACACACTATGTGGCTTTAATAATTAACATGGGTACACCTCTGCTGCATCAGTTTACGGCTTTCTGACTGCTGGGGCGGGTGAGCATCTGTCCAAAATTTCACACCGCCTGATAGACAAATCATCTACATATCATTTTCAGGTGATGATCTAGATCTTTCAAGGCAGATATGACATGTATTCCCGGTCTGGTATGATCTAGCTCATGTGGCCGGGTGGGACCTGTAGAGTTGGCATGGCCTAAAGGTACATGTTTCCTGGGTATGTATCTGCCCTCTAAGACAGATTTTGCACAACCTCTCACAACGGCAGGTAGGTGAGGAACTAGATCATCTATCTGTACATAGATCAGATAGTTCATCATGTATCCGTCAGAGGTGCGCAAAATTGTTGGAACCACCTTCGTATTTGGCACAGGACCTACCTGTACGTATGCATGCCGATAATTTTTGCAAGCATGGGACCAATCACAGGCTTTAGAAGCAGTAAAGCAAGACCAACCATGTGCGAGTATTGCATGGGATTTTGTAAGGACGGGCGACGGCGATTGATTGGTACGAGATCGCGCCGTGTCGAGATGTGTGTGTCGAGAGCGGAGAGGAGGCCCAGATAAACCGCTGATGCAGCTCGCATGCTCAGACAATCGAGGCCGCAGAGGGCGGCCCAACACCGGGCTGGTGTGGCGGTGTCTCCCCTCTATAGTATGTGCCTTGTTGTGTGCCTCGGAGCCCACGCTCTGTCCCTGTGAGAGGGTAGAAAGTCGGGGGCTGCGCAGCCTGCCGTCCCTCTCTGTACGTACCCTCATCCGCCCAGAGGCCAGAGGCACGAGTTTCGCGTGCGTGCGCGTAGCCAGACCACAGCAATACCAGACTACAATACCAGCAGCAGAGGCTTCGTCTCCGTGGATCCGAGCTCTGGCCCATGCCTGCAGAAGCGAACAAATCCTGTGCTTGCAGCGGCGGGACGCGTTTCCCTTCAAAATGCAAACAGCAGCAACAGCAGCAGCACCAGCAGCAGCAGCAGTACGGCAGAAACAATACTACCCTCTCCGGAAGTGTGCGATAATTTTAGTACCCATAATAACAACGCCCCAACGGTCCTTACATTTCCGGAGAGAGTGGTCAACAGCAGTACAGCACCACTCTGTCCGGAAAAGTAAGACATTGTCGGTACCCATAATTATACCCAAACGTTCCTTACATTTCCGGACAGAGTGTTATTGTCTATATCGTCCACGTGAACAATTCAAAACGAATTCTCAGACCCGAGTGAAACGAACTATCCCCTCGAAAAAACGTCCCGATAATTCAATGCCTTCAAAAATGCTCTCCAGGTAGGTATAGGATCGGAGCCTCGTAAATTTACAGTATCCATGGGATTGCTTCCTTCATCGGGCTAAGCGTACCAGCTCTCTCTTCGAGTCAGTTTTCGGGTGACTTACTGCTTTTTCATTTCTCGTATTTGTTTTTCCTTTTTGCGGAACAGCCGCGTCCCCGCAGCAAATAACGCTTGATTTGCGGAAGCCGCCATTAGTATATGGACATTCTTGGCCGTTTTAGCACTGCAGTCCCGTTTTGGGGACAATTCAGTCAAATTATAAGTGGTGTATCCCCTAAACTGGACTGCAGTGCTAACAGTCCTACAAAGGTTCAGCCTCAGGAAAGGAAAGGTTTAGATGCACCCCAACTGTACGGCAGGGATTCGTCTTCTATTCAATCAATCCGCTCCTTTCAAAAGCCGGACACCCCAATCATTGCGTGCGCTGTATCCTACCAGACGCATGACACCAGGTACGGCAGCACAGCAAGCGTGCTCCGGCGAAGACGGCAACGGAATGGTTGACACATGCCGGTAGACAAGCAAGAGTTATAGGAAGGTATCGTACGAGGGGTTCCTTTCAGAAGGTTCATTCAGAAGGTTCACGCATGCCGGATACCGGAAATCAACGGCAGCGATTGCGCTGCATGACACCGTACACGAGGTGAGGATGGGCTCTGGGGAAAAGAGCGGTGCAATGGGGCAGCCGCCGCGCATGCTTATCGCAGGCGAGGCACAACGAAAACATGGCACAGACGCCGATAAAAAAAAAAAAAAAAAACTCAAAAATGGCGCTGTCTGGTGGAACTATGGACCCCCTCAGAACCGCACCCGCATTTTGGAGACAAACCACTTGAGTTAGAGTCAAAACATGTGCTTCTGTACAGCGTGGTATCATTGTATAGTAAAAGAGAGTGTATAATGGTTCCCCTTCTTCCCTTTCGGTATAGTATTGGTTCTAAATATTGAAGAACTCTCCAAGTTTCATGGATGAATTGAAGGTTGTGGTTCAAACAAGAGGAAGAAACGTGCGCGTCATTTCATGCTGCTATTTTTCATACGCACAGGAAGGAGGCGGAAGGAACACGTCCCAGTCTCAGCTATTATAGGAATGTTGTGGTCAAAACCGAGAGGCAAGCTGAGCACATTGTCCGTTAATATACGACCACCTGCAAAAAAAAAGCCTGCTTGGTGAACGGAACGGAAAAAAAAACGGCTCGTGGTATATACAACTGAGGAAGGTCAGCAACAAAAAATCATGCCGCCCTTTTGTTTTTTCGGGAGAGTTACGTAAGGCCACTACTGTGTTTTTTTCAGTTTTCGGATCGGTAAATCGGCCTTGCTAACTAGTTGCCACCTACGAGGAACACGATTTATTTTCTTTACTATTTTGCCTATTATTGTCATGGCTTGATGAGTTGGTGTGAGATCAACTGACTCGAATAAGTTTCAGACGCTAAATACAGCAGTTTCCATTATCCCGAGACACACGATATGCAGGTGCCAAAACTTTGTGTGCTCCGACGTTCATGATCTACCTATTTATTCACATTCTGGGCGGAAATATAGGGACCGTTTAAACATGAACATGAAGACCAAGCATTCCTTATATTGGCGGCCAAAGCGGTACAGCAGTACTGTCAGTACAACCTTGGACGTTGGTCCAGCATAACTACTATGCCCGAACAGATCTCCCGAGCACTATTAATAGTACCAGCGCGAGTAGGAGAGCGACGTCAAAAACTTGCCACCGCCCTACTCCCCGTATATTTATAAACAAAAAACTACCAGGTATAAAATATCAGCTGTGAGAACGAGGATTTCGTCGAAGCGCAGTTATGTTTGCGAGCTGTGGTGTCGTACTTCGATCGCGCGTATTACGGGTTTCGTACACGCCTCAGGCACAGGTTCTACAACAGCTAGTATCCATAGAAGTACATAGAATACCTTGTCCAAGCACATGACATGAGCATGGTTTCGAAGGAACATGCTACTACAATGACGCTGGCAACCGGCGAAGTCGATGATAAAGTGCAATATACAGTGTTGCAATGACGCTGTGGCAAATGGCGAAGTCGCCCGAGCAAGCAAGGCCCCACGTGAAACGTGAACCACCCGTGGCACCTCGGGGTTCACGACTCGAGACTCACCTATCGCGCATCTCCGCCGATTTCATCGCGGCGAGGTCGAGCATGTCCTTGTCCATCCCCGCGGACCTCGCTACGTTGAGGCCGTAGCTCCTGTGCGCCTGCCCCACAACGAGCCTGTACAGGAACGTCACGCTCTGCGCCTCTTTTTTTTTCGTTCCGGTTGGCCGCCACCACCACCACCCCCACCACCGCTGCCATCGACGCCGCTGCCACCGCCACCTGTCGAACTGCCCTCGGCGACGGTGGTTACATCGACCTCGTTCGTGGACTGTTCTTGTTCTCCAGCCGCGAGCGTCGGGTCTTCGACGAATGACATGTGTGCGTTCTTCACCATGCCGCTGAAAAAAAAAAATCATCGGAGGGGCGAAGGGGCGATCGGAAGAGGGGGGGGGGGGTACTCATTTGTTGCTGGCCTTAGTCATTAATTTGACCATTGGACCACGCATGCATTCCTTCCGAGACGGAGCACTGTTTCTACTCCCAAAAGAGGGACCTCCAACATATGAGCGCTCATCACGTTGTTTCTATATATTACGTAGAATGTTTTGCTAGTCATATCCCCTTGCTGTTTCACCGCCTGTGGCCACCATCTATCTCCTAGGATAGCGAACGTTTTCTCGCTGCTATCTAGTGTACCAAACTCCTCCATGTCACATTCGTCTATTTCCCTCATATCTTCTAACACATCCCGTTCGTCCTTGTAAATTTCACATTCTCCTACTAAGTGAGTTCTACTCTATTGCTTTGCCACACGTGCACACCTATGCCTTTATTTCCTCCTCCTCCCGGCTACTGGTATGTATCATTCTTTTTTCTTTCTGGCAGGTCTAGGTCCCCTTCATCAAATCGCACTTTCAGCGTTTTCGCCGGGGGGGGGGGGGGGGGTTGAAGCGCGCGCGCGAGGGGGGGGGGGGGGGGGGGGGGGGTATACTCATTATCATGCATGGTCGTAGTCGTATGACCATAGACCCTCGCATCTCTTCAATGCTGAACGGAGCGCGTCGGGTTTTCACCGACCAGGCAGACGCTTGCACCACGCGCGAAGCGCCGTGAGGTGTCCGGCGAGTCGCATGAAGGGTGCGCTGCATCCTACTAAGAACCGCTTGTGAGGCGGACTTGCATATGGATGACAGCTTCAATGAGATAGTTTAATTTCCGGTGTAGCCACTTCCAGAGACAGCAATGGGAGTACTACGTAATTGCCTCTTGGTTGCTTTACCTTGAACACTACGTGATACGATCAATTCCCTTGTGCAGAGTAAAGGTTCTTTACCTCGCACAAATGATCTAACTCGACGACCAGCTGTGGGCGACCGCAAAAAAAAAAAAAGGTACCCTGGATGTCTAGCTCACGTAGTGAGCGGCATGTTTTACAGTGTCGTTGCCAACCGACGCCAACCCAACCCATATATAATATATATAATATTTAAAAAGCCGGAGAGTGTCCATAAACAAGGACGGGTACATGAACGGAGCGCAAGAGGTACCGTCGGCATAAAGCGCGTACGGCATCGCACGTACGACACATATATACACTCGCGTATAACACGCAGCAAGACAATGCTAAATATGTTATCTGATCTGCGAGAGAGTTCGTCAGCGGATGCCGGGGCTCTAAATACTCAACAGGTACTATTAATAGAGTAAAATACTCGCGCAGACCAGTGGAGCTCCTGACAGCTTGGTGTGCGAGGACGGCGTTCCTCCGGCCGCATCGCGTGTTCTCCCTCCCATGCTCTGATCGTATCGATAGCTCCTCCCGTGCTCCGGCCGTATCGATACCTTCTCCGGCCGTATCGTTCATCCTCCCGCTGCATCGTTCATCTTCCCGTGCTCCGATCGCACAGTACGTCTCCTCTCATGCTTACACCATGCAGGAGTATTTTAAGGTATGACTTATGATACATATGTTCCTGGGGTGTTTTCCCCTCTCCAGAGTTATTGGAGCCCTGCCCTGTAGCCACGGACTGCATTGCATTTTGGCTATGACTTATCACAAGAACAAGAACAAGAACAACAACAACAACAACAACAACAACAAAAAATAACAGCGCTGCAGCACGCCATACCTGAGAGACTTGTCCAACGCGAGGTCCGTGACATGAGGGTAATGCGTCACGAACAAAGTGGCGCAGCCCAGATCCTTGACCATGTGCCTGAGGGTGGCCATGGCGATCGCAACGCCGTCGTGAGTGCTCGTGCCGCGCCCTAACTCGTCCAGAACCACCAGAGACCGCGACGTCGCGTGCTTGATGATGTAGCTCGTGTGCCACAGCTCAACCTTTTCAAAGCGCAGCAAGGGCGTCAAAACAAACGTCCACGGATTTGGAGCTCAGCGCGCCTCTGCGTCCCTGATAGCACATACTGTAGCCACTCCTGGCACCAGGTACAGCAGTAGAGCCACGAGAGAAGTAGAGCACAGCACGGATAGCAAACTCCACCGGTGCGCCCTACGAAAAAGGGTACGGTTTCACTCTGTCCGGAAATGTAGGGAACGTTTGTGTATACATTTTAACACCCAAGCGGTTGTTACATTCGCGGACAAGAGTGACATTCAAATCTCCCTGCCGTACACGGCGAAATGTATGCACCTGGTGCCGTGCCTGGCACCGTACCAGGTGTTAATTATCACGGGGGGCCATAGTAAACAGGACCAAATATTGCTAGTAAAAATATGTAAATATATAGGTTTTTATGTAAACCATAGGTCCTATTAACTATGGACCCCCGTAATAGTGATAATCCGTAGCTTACATTCGTCGCGTAGACCTATACCCCCACCAACTAATGAATAACACCGCTAAGCAATACTCTCGTCGCGTAGGCCTATACCCCACCAAAAAAGCTAACAGTGTATCGGGTACTGCATAATGCGTACGTATAGCGTGTTATCTTTGTCCCCACCAACTCTCGCTCACTGGTGAAAATGCCAACACCTCTCACTCACTCACTCACTCCCGCGCTCACTCACTCACCATGAACGTGCTCATGTCAGCCGCCAGGTCGTCCCCGGCCCCCATCCTGGTGTAAACGCCGTCCAAACAGTACAACTGCGCAGACTCCGCCGGGACATAGCTGCCCATCTTCAGCAGAGCAGAGGAGGCGGGCCAGGCGTTAGTTGGGGCAGCCACACTATCATTCAAGATAGGTCATCTCTTGTTAGGAGCTAATTCGCGCTGGTCGGTATTTTTGTAACCGTCGTCACCCGTTTTTTTTCTTTGTTTTCGCTTCTTCTTTTTTTCATCCCATTTGTTATCTTCGCCGATATGTTCTCCCTGCCTGCTCTTAATAGTCGTAGCTGAGATATGGGGATACATATTATACTACTATTAATACAGCAGTAGGCTCTTCTCCCCCTTCCTCACTACGCATCTGGCACGGTTTCTGCCTTCCATTTTTTTCTCGGGAAGACTTCTGCTCGCCCTTATTTCCTCATCGATACTACTAATAGCATAGCATAGCATAGCATAGCATAGCATAGCATAGCATAGCATCGAATCGAATCGCGCGCCTACCCACGCTACGTAGGCGCTCTCGGCAGTTTAAAAGGAAAACCAAACATTGTGTGTTCGTGGAAGGCACAAAACAAATAATCGGAGATTCTCGGCCGGACGGTGCGGATCTCCGGCTTCACCCAGCTCAAAAGTACCTAAGGCATCAAGGCATGCCCTAAATATTGTCGGCGGTCGAGCAAATTAGCAACTCGCTTCACCCAGCTCAAACGTAAGGCACTAAGGCATGCCCATAAATATTGTCGGCGACCGAGCCAACTACAGTAGCAACTCGTTACGCTCGCAATGGGTTACACAGCAGTTACTCTGTAAGCGCGACGACTACCGTTGTGACTGCCTCGGGCATCGAACGACCAACAAAAACAAAGGCTAGCGACAGCAGTAGTCCATGTCGAAGTTGATCGTCTCAAACCCTTTCAATACTGAAAAAATGACCCCAGTCTTAGTCCGGTCGACATCTCAATCTCGTCAAAAGTTGGGGCCAAAAAATATTGTTGGGGGCTTATGCAAATTCTTGCTCCCTCTCGCGAAGAAGCCTTCGAAGGCAGACTTTGTATGAACTACAGGACCAACTGCAATGTAACTCTTTCGCGAACGAGGATTAAATACTCCTGATAACAGAAAACTCTCATCTTTAA
Organism: Macrocystis pyrifera; assembly: GCA_031763025.1. Lineage (NCBI taxonomy): Eukaryota > Phaeophyceae > Laminariales > Laminariaceae > Macrocystis > Macrocystis pyrifera. Next base: position 1,319,691 of record JASSKH010000047.1, on the reverse strand, counting down.
CTTCCCGGCCAGACACAGCCGCTGAAATAGTTGTAAGCCTACAATTTGGGAAAGGATTGAGCCGCCGCAACTTGCCTGCGTTACGTACGTCCCTTTTGGTGCGGACATATTGGGTAGCACGCGGTTCTGACCTGTCCCAAGATGCAGATGAGCGCGACCATCCTGACGGTGCTGCTCTTCCCGCCCATATTAGGTCCCGTCACGACCAAGCCCTCCCCCCTCCTGTACAGCGATGATACCCACACCGTGTCCACACCGTGTCCACATCGTGTCCACATCGCGGTCAATACGAGGTGAACCGCGAGGCAACGCGAGCGCGCACGCGTCGGAAGTTGTTGGTTGGAAGGGGTAACCTACAGTAGTAGATAGGCCAAACTACTGTACGAGTAGTCAGTCAGCGCTGAGTAAGGGCCTTTACTATCGAAGAACGTTTCGTCCTAAATTCCTGGATTTTCCTGTTCTTTGTTCTTGATCTTGGACATTTTTTCGTCATCTTACTCATTTTTTTTCCTAAAGGAGGAGTGCTATACGAAACACATGAGTAAGCGTTGCTGATTTTTTGTCCTCTGTTAAATTTTCTGATTTAGGAAATGCTTCCTGTTTCTCCTGTTTTATTTCTCCAAGAAAAGAGGGGGAAAGCAGGAAAAAGCTCTTCGATAAATAACGGCCCTAAATTAGACACTGATAGGTCACCCCTTCTACCCCCAAAAGAAAGTATGTATTTTGTCTGCTCGCTTCGGTCTTGGCGTCGATCTCCGCGGCGAAACTTGTATCAAGCGAAGCTAATGGTCAGAATAGAGAAGTGCAGCTTCCCCTTTTTTCCTAGAAGAAAACTGATGGTCGTCGAGAACACCAGCAGGCGCATTGTCACGATCGCGGTGATGTGCTAAACTGCGCTCTGCTACGTACGAGGATCCACCACCTGCTACAACTACAAAGCAGGCATTCCGTACCTATTATACACGTTTGATGGCGCTATATAGGTGCTGACTGTGAACGTGTACCGTGCGCAGAACCAAAGCTACAAGAGAGCGCTCGTCATCCCCGTATCACCATGCACCTGTGCTGTATAGATTCTGCACACACACTCACGACGCAAACTGACGACGCTACTTCTTTGCTACCAATTCAAAACACCGCTATAAAAAAACCTGTAGAAAATACCGGTACCTACAACTTGAAGACAAGACCTTTATAAACCTGTACCAGGTATAAAGTACCAGTAACTACACCTTGAAGAGAACGAGCGTGACATCCACGTCGTTCCCACCTACAGTACCAACTACATAATATTCGCACGAGCATCAGCCTAACTATTATTTACAGAGTTGAGGCAGTACCTCATACCTGATACCCACGTCGTTCCCACCTGGGACAAACTATCCCGCACCAGTACGACCAGACTATAGCATGGTACTCACAGAGTACAAACCTGATATTCACGTCGTTCGGCACGAAAGCCCCCTCCAGCACACGCTCCACGGTGGGATGCCGCGCCCCTCGCAGCACGATCGCGTCCCCACCGCCGCTCACACCCCCGCCTCTCGCGCCGTCGCCGTCAGTTCCCCCGGGCGCATCAACACCATGCCCATCATCATCACTCGCAGCAGCATCCGGGGCAACGCGGTACGTGGGTCTGACGTACCCAGGCAACTTCGCGACTGCCGCGAGGGAAAACAGAGCATCCAGAGTTCCTAAGGCGTGCACGGCGTTTCTGAATCCCTCGTAACAATCCTCGTCCACCTGCAAGGCAGGGGCGGAGGCATGGAGAAACGCATCAGAGAGGGGACCATTGAGTCGGAGAGAGGGCCGTTAAGCCGGAGAGCGGACCGTTGAGTCGGAGAGAGGGCTGCTGAGTCGAAGACAGAGTCGGAGAGTCGGAGAGAGCACCGTTCAGTCGGAGAGAGGGGCCGTTGAGTCGGAAATATAACCGTTGAGTCGTTGACGCAGGACCGGGCGGGGAGCCCGGGCATAATCTCGGTCTCCTATATACGGTTTGTAGCAGTGCGTCGGTGCTCTTCTGAACAATTATTCAAAATACATTTGCGGTACATAGCTGTGAGTTCAACCGACTGAGTATTTGATACCTGGTACCTGCCACTATCATGTTAATGAACTAAAAAATTGCATTCTCGTTCGATGCAAGCAGTCGTAGTATCGACAAATCGGTGCCAGATGGTCGATATTCCATAGTTGGAAACCGATAGTCGACAATCGATAGTTCGATACTCGGAAATGGATAAACCATACCGTAGTTGCACTCGAGCACTCGAGAAGCGGTCGGTCGGTCGATCACCTGTGACACAAGCTTTGCCCAGGCCTGCCTGGCAGCGATATTGCGAGACTCGCGGGCTCTCAGCAGCTCTTGCTGCAGGCGCAGGACTTCCGGGGTGTGGAAGCGAGCGAGGTCCTTCGTCTGGCTGACCTGACACGGACAAAAAAAGCAGCGAAAAAAAAAAAAATTGCCGGGAAAAGAAGGAATCGAACAGGTGGCGTGTAAAAACAGACGATAGCTGGGGTCTCCTATGTTCCCACTGTATATTGGTATTGATGCTGTTGCGCTATGGTAGTGCAGCGCAAGAGTGAAACCTCCACTTTTACGGGCTAGGCAGCGCTCGGGCTATATATACGATTGGTATCGTTTTCTATCTGTGACTATTGCACACCTCTTACAGATCATCTATCTGATCTATCTACAGATAGATGATCTACAGCTCCTCACCTACCTGCCGTAGTGAGAGGTTGTGCAGGATCTGCCTTAGAGGGGAGATACATACCCAGGAAACATGTGCTAAATCATGCCGATTATACGGGTCCCACCCGGCAACATGAGCTAGATCATACCAGACCGGGAATGCATGTTCTATCTGCCTTGAAATATTTAGGTCGTCAAGTGGGAATGATCTGTTTGTATGATCTGTAGATGATATGTATGAACTGTACGAGTTGTGGACTATTCATAGATAGTGTGAGTGCATGGCGGGTCTAGGGTGGACGGCGGAAGCTGCTGCGGCGGCTGCTGCTGTAGCAGTCGGTTGTCTGAACGCGACCGTTCAATCGAAAAACTGTGTGTGTGCACTATCAACATCAATAGGACGAGCCAAGCGCCACCCTTCACCGACCCAGCATGGCCCGTTCGCCATGGGTAGGGTCATCCCTTCCCTTCACCCAATAAGGTTCGTCACGAAATACATACTAGAATTCGCGTACAGCAACGTCATTCTCCGCGGACCCGATTCACGCGCGATATTACTGTATGTGGAAGGACTGCCATCGCTTTGAACTTCGAGAATGTGCCGGACGCCCTGCCCTCCCTCTCGTCGAGATAACACGGACGCGCTTTTTCGAGTCCACCCACGACGCAGGGGGCGGGGCGGCACCCTCGATTCGACGCACAATGCTAATGCCGAGCCCACAAAGAGCGTGTCTTACGAATCCATTGATAGTCTCGTGCCGTAATGGCGGCGTAGTCCAACAAGAGTGAGACAGAGCATCTGTTATCTGCTATTTTGACGGGGGGGGATAATATTCAGGACCGACGATAGGCCCAAAACCACACGAGGTACTCTCTGTCCTCCTAATCTTACAATCCATGTCATTACGGGGGTCAATAGTTAATAGGACCTATGGTATACATAAAAACCTATATATATACCTATTTTTACTAACAATATTTGGTCCTATTTACTATGGTGCCCCGTAATAGGTTTCGATTACTGTGGTAGCGCCGCACTAAACGAACAAAATCATTTTTTTTTCAGCAACAAACAAATAGTTAATGTGAAACCATTCGTGGGAGTCTGATGAGAGCTCGGGGGATTTTTCGCCGTCGACCAAACCGGGCTCTGGGCTTCCAATAGTATGCCGACGGTTCCTGGTCAGCATCAACGAAAGCACAGAGGACAGACATCAAAGCACGGCACCAAGGGTAGCATGCTATCATGCGATAGAGGTCGTAGCTCCTATTTTTTTCTGAGGCTCCCCATGTGAGGCGCTCTATACTGCTACGGTGGGTGCCCCGATTCAAGAGAAGTGCACTAAGACAAGAACATTCGGGATTTAAGAGCGGTCAAAAATCGGCATGTCCCGCCTATGCTAAAATCTACATACCAGGTATTGCCCACTACAGATGAGAGCGATGAGAAGTGAATAGCGCCTATGTAAGGCATGTCACGGGGCACTCGGAAACAAGGGTACCCACTGTATTGGTAATACCACTATTACTACTACTACTACTACTACTACTACTACTACTACTACTACTATTAATACTACTACTACTACTACTACTACTACTACTACTACTACTACTATTGCAGCAGAACCTCACCCAACCACCGACTTCGACAAAAAAGAAACTACAACCGCGAAGAGCAAATCCCATCGTCTATTATAGTACTACAGTATTATACTTAGTGGGAATAAAACAAGTTATAAATAGCGCGACAAACAAAACGTACTCTGAATTCCAACGGCAAGGCATACCTTACTGAGTAACGATGAGGCATGCCTTATAAGGCACACGCCTCACTGGGTAACTCCTCAGTTGAAGAGTCCCGTCAGTCCCAGTGACACTTTTGCCAAAAACTGCTACACAGCTACAACAGGGGTGCGTACATACAGCAGTAGCACTTTTCAGTAAAATAATTTTCTGAATTTAATGACGGGGCTCATTAACCCAAAATCGTCGACATGCCGGCTTTTTATTTCAACGTAACTTTTTTTTGTACACCTGTGAAATGGGATTGTTCCTCGGGTTGAACTTTCCTATTTGTCAACTTCAGTTTTTGAGCGAGGTGTCGAGCTCCTACACTATAATCAAGTGAAGAGCCTCAGGAACAAACTGGTGCACTTCTACCTGAGCATGCGTCTATATACTCTATATACCCCTAATTGCAACACCTATCGTACACAGCACACAGTACGCGTCAAGAGTCTCCTCTCGAGCGCGAGCGACGCATTCTCTCGACAAAACCTGACCGGACAAGGGAACGACCCACGCGATCATCGTAATCGCCTGTACGCGAAGCATTTTCCGACTGCGCCAGTCCACGGCCAACATGGGGCGCACCCCAGGGCAGACAAATGAGACAGTGAGACAATGGGACAATGGGACAATGGATAGGCCATTATACACTGTGCCATAAACAATTCTTTCTGTGTGCTGAGGGATCGAAAATCGAAGAGGACAGTATACGGCCGGCGTGGACGCTTCTGGATTCACGAAGCGAAGTAGACGATACGGTGGGGTGTGCTTGCTGCTGTAGAGGCACGGTTTGTACTCTCGAGACACCCGGGTGTCTACATACACTTAACACTCTGTATGACCAAAACAAGCGTGTTTGGTGCCTGGATACCCCAGAGTATCATAAAAACGATTGATGATTATCATCATGGTGACGATATTGATGATGAAAACGATGAGAATGACCATCATGACGCCAATAATAACGATTTTGATCATCACGATGGTAATAGTGATGATAACAACGATGATAATACTCATCATGACGTTTTCACATTACGTAGCTTACTTTCGTGAAAGGTACCACGTGTTAACAAAAAAAATAGGCTCAACAGAAAAAAGCGTCCCGATCGAAGAAAAACAAGTTCTTCGGGTCCAAAGTAATCACCAGGTGACACGTATACCGTATACCCTACCCAAGAAAAACAAGTACCTAGTCCAACAGAATAACAGACACGTCGTTTGTCCCGTAGTTAGCACATTCGTGGAGTGCGCGCATAAAGGGGCGTCTGGAAAAGGTACAGGCAAAGTCAAGGGTAGCTAGCAAAATAAGTGCACCTATTTTTGTTGGACGGCTCACCTATAGTCTATCGTTAACCCCTATCCTTCCATCACAGCAGTATCACCGATCGTTCGCACGCATGGGGGAAAAAAAAATGGACTTCGCACCTGCATCCAGCTAGCCGGCGCCAGCTTCTTTGCCTCGGCTTTCCTCAGTTCCACCAGGTACTCAACCTGCGCTCAGTCGTCAATTCCATCGTGATCCCGTACGAAACAGCAGAAGTACGAAAAATGTACGAGGTTGGGCCCGAACGGAAGCGAACCAGAACGGAAGCGAGCGTTCGTGCCCATGACGAACGCAGAGAAAGAGAGGACACACGGCATGACACTGGAATCATGAGAACACGTGTCGCAAGACAACAGTAAAGCTTGTTCCCCTAACCTCTAATCGCGCGTGCAAAGACTGGGGGGGGGGAGACGGGGGGCCACAGTAATCAGGACCCATCATATATACAAAAACCTACATGCTCCATTATATTTTCTAAGCATATATGGTCCTGATTACTGCAGTATGCTCCCCCGCAATATCACAGTACTACTCCGTTCCCGATCCGACCATCACCGAGGTGTCAGGTTCACCAAGTACAACAGCAGTAGTTTTACGGTCGAACTACTGCTGTACAGCCGTTTTCCATCACCTAGTCAAACGTTACGGAGGTGCTTCTCTTTTTCGACAAAAATATTTCGCCAAATTGCCGCCGTTTTTTCCACTACCGACCATTGGGTTTCCGTCTTTTGCGTATTGTCACCTGGCATACCCGTGTAAAAACATCATACCTCGTACTCGTGGTCATCATACGATCGAATTCATCAGCACATAGTATATATATAGTATAGTATTGATATTGAGAGTAGCAACCGACAGAAGCGACCAACCGCATCACGAATAATCAACCATTTGTGCTACACCCGGTGGTCGTTACGAGATGCAGGTGCAGACAGCACGGCCGCCCTTAAAAAAACAACCATTTATGCATCGAAAAACGAAACAACGCGACAAAAATGAGCGGAAGCGGAAGTGCCGGGAGGGAGAGGAGTACGTTCCCCCCCACCTCGACCACTCACCACCCCACCTCACCCCATCACACCACACCACACCACACCACTCACCGTGCTCGTGGCTCCCGTCCTTAAAGTCTTCCAGTGGAGGCTAGGCTTGCGGAGGGTGTTCCGCACAGACCGCAATTCCTATCGGTAAAGAAGGAGCATCAATATCACGGGGGAGGTGGAACATAAGAACTTCAGTAATGACCCCTGTGGGACCGCTTTGATAGCGACCGAAACAATGGTTGGTATTGGTAACTTGTGGTGTTATCAACCATTTTAGCGTGAGCGCCCGGCAGTACGGGTGGGACCATGTCGCGCCTGTACATACCCTACGACTCCTTGCGTTGCAACTCAGACACCAATTTGCATCACCTCCCCCCCCCCCCCCCCCCCCACCCAGTCACGCAGCCGGCCGTCGCTGCAATCTTCCCTTTGTTTACTGAAGTTTTTCCCTCTCAAGTCCTCTCCAGTCCCAAGAGGCAGGGTAAACAGTAATAGCTAACAGCGAAAAGGAGCATAAGGGCACTGTAATTCAAAAAGCTCTGAAAAAAAAAACGTGCTCGCACTATCCGTTTGACCTGTCCACCAGACCAAGGGGGGCGACGAGACGTGCGCGCCCCACACCATGCGGGACACCGGGTTCGTGTTTCCCCGGCAGGTTATTCGTGTTTACGTTCTCAAGCCCGTGCTGGCGAAGCCCGACAGCCAGCAAAACCATGTAGAGCCCCCCCCGGCCATGCATGAGATCGAGTACATCTCTCCTATCGAGCACACCCCCGCCATGAAAACCCGACGTGGTACGTACAACACAGCAATTAATTTTCCATTATGGGTCGCAACGGAGACGCTCATTGGCTCTTCTTCAGACATGTGCTGTCCAACTAAAGGCTTTACTCAGCCTCTGTCCCTACCCTAACATGCCCCCTTGGCTTTGGTACCTACGCACACCCCCACACCCGACATAATTTTCCTCGCCTTCTCCATCCCCGCGCTTGCCGCCTCCTCGTCCTCTCCCGCTTCCGCCAGCTCTTCGCACAGCCTCTCGCCCTCTACCAGCACGCGGACGTAGTCGTTCTGCCAAGCATATACCAGGTGATACGAACGACGGGACGGGCACGGGGAGGGACAAACCAACAAAACAAATCGGACACGCGCGATTATTTAAAAACGTTTCAAAGAAGGCACCCTCTCCGAGGTTATATTCAGTCGACACTTGCAGCCTCGACTGCCCCTCCCTCCCCCCCCCCCCCTCCCTCCCTCCCTCCCTCCCTGTGCTCGTCAACGCCCGGGCGACGGAAGGGCCCGTGTTCCCTCGAGCCGAGCAACATATGCAGGTGGGAGGCATGCCACGATAGGGTTTGCAATAAGGAGGGAGGCGAGCTACGATAATGGTTGCAATCGAGGGTATCACTTTTTTACCTTATGAGGCAATGTGTGTGACTGACCAACACACTCCTCAACTGAGCAACTGCCCGGTATACATATATGTATACTAATACGGGGGTCCATAGTTACCAGGGCCTATGGTATACATAAAAACCTGTATAATTATATATTTTTACTAACAATATTTGGTCCTATTTACTATGGTCCCCCGTATTACCAGGGTATCCCACTCGTGTTATCGCTTGCACACCTCCATAGTTTATATATAGTATATGGTATATACTGTAGCTCTTCGGATTACTCTTTTCTCAAACGTCACCGCTTGGGTTACTGCAGGTATTGACGTACAGATGTCCTATGCTATAAACAAGCGAGAAGAGCCTCAGGAATATTGGTGCTACTGTTATGCATCCGCAAAACTATCGGAGCATGCGTCGTCGGTCAAATCTCCCTGCTGCTGCTGCTGCTGCTGCTGGCCTACGCACAACCAGTGCAGCCCCACAGAGCACAGACAACGCATTCGCGCCACCCTCCGCTCTTTTTCCCGCGCGTCGCCCCGGGTGCTTCGTTTTTTCAATATAAATACGGCGGCTCTCGCTACTAATAGGAGCTCGGGCTGGTGGTGTGGGTGGGTTGTACCTGTCGTCAACTGCGTGAGCTGGTGAAAGGCGTAGGTGAAGAAAACGGAACAAAAGATTGGGGGAGATTTTCGAGCGGACGGCTCAAAAGTAAGGCATGCCCTATATTAATGAGGCATATCCATATACTAATAACCCTATAAGACATTCTCTAAAAGGCATGTCCTATACCTTGCGCGGCAGTGAAAATTAGCAACTCGCTTCGCTCCAAAACAAGGGTAGATGCGCCCAAGGTTCAGCGGCGGCGGCGGGTGGTCCTATCGCGTGAGGGTGGGTGGGTGGGTGGGTGCCCCGCCCTCGTGCTCACCGCAGCCGCCGCTTCGCTATCCAGCTGTCCGAGATACCGCGCGATCACCGGCGCCATGTTCGGCGGGACACTCGCGATAGCCTCCAAGACCACAGCAGAGCGCGCTTGTCCTTGTCCTTGTCTTCGCTGCCCCTCCTCGGCTCCGCCGCCTTCGTGCCTACCGCCCCCGCGCCCCCCTTTCTCCCCCCCCCCTCCGCGGCCCTTCCGAAAGGAGGGTGGAACACCGCGAACACCTGCCAGCACAATGGTTGGTGGCGGACCAAACGGATGGTGGACCAAGGGTCGAGGCGGAGTAAGAAGAGGATAGGGGACCAGTTTATGGCGTCAAACTCCCCCCCACACACTACTACTTCCCGCTTGACCCTTTTAGAACCCGCACCCACGTTTTTGAGGACAAACTACTTGGAATTAGAATCGTGGATCAAACGGCTGGTGAATCAACGGGTTGGCGAATCAAATGGTTGGCGTATCAAACGGATAGTGGATCAAACGGGTAGCGGATCAAACGGTTGCTGGATCACATGGTTGGTTTGACTGTTCTATCGACGAAATTCCGTCGGGCCTCAATACCTCTTCCTTTTCTGTGGTTGCTCATGACCCCGCGATTCCTGGCTGAGACCTATCTCCACCGCCCGCCGTTCGCACTCACACGACACGGTACCAAGCGTAGCGTGGCATATATCGTCGAGCGTCCGTCGCCACATCGGCAACAACAAAAGTCCGTAGCCACCTCCTCCCCTTCTTCCCTCTGCTCACGGCACGGTATGAAGCGTGGTACATGGATGGTCAAGCATCACGCAACGGCAACAACAACACAAGTACACGGCCACCCCCCCCCTGACCACTTCTCCCCATCACTCCCGTCGGCCTGCGCTTCCCTCTCTTCGGCTCAATTTCACGCTTGCCTTGAACTCAACTCCACCCTTTCCTCGCCTCAGCCTCACTTCCGCCCTCTCCGCTGCTCACCTTGCGCATGGTGGCGAGCAGGGAAAACAGGCGGCTGGGTTGTATTCTTCGGTGGTGCAAGCTCGCGATGGCCGGGTCCAGGTCTTTCAGGTCCCGCAAGACCGGCCGGAGCCGCTCCATCACCGCCGGGGGGTCGGTCGCCAGCTCCTCCACGGCGTCCTGCTCGTGCGCCGCGCCGCGTCATTCGGAGGCAAGGCCAAGCGAGGCACGCAGTGAGATGGCGGCAGAGGTGGTGGTGGGAGAAAACGCGACAAGGGACAAGGACACAAAGAGTCGGCCTACCTGAAGGGGAACATTCTATGGTAGCAGTCAGTATTGTAATGGCAGAATGGCATCTGCGGTATTCATCCCTCACAGCCAAAAGGCTGACAATAATCTGGCGGCGTTACCCGCGATAAGAAGCAAAAACAAAACGTTTTAGCTCGAGGTTGAAAGTGATATAACCCCTTCACCGCTTACTCCTCAAGAGTGCGCCAACATCGAGACCCCCATTAAATTTTGTAGACCAGAGCCTGTGTGGAGAATTTCAGAGGTCAGACACTATTAGACCGGTTTCAGTGTTGTTCCGGGGTTTCAGGATTGTAAGGATAATATTCAGGTCTCATAAGTGTCACCCCCCCCTCGTCAAACAAAACGGAGCAACACTGAAACCAGTATGCATACACTATCTGATCTGTGAAATTCACCCACCGACTCGCGTCTACTGAAAAGTTGCACCCAAAATTCACCGAATACCAGAGCCCTAACGGTATAATCGCAAGGAACGGGGAGCGCGTAAAGTAGCTTCCCGAGGCCGTAAGGAAAACAAAAAAAAGCATTGCCGGCAGCTTGCAGCACAGCCCTACCCGCCACTCGCATCCCCACCTGACGCGCCCCGATATCCTCGGGCGACAGTAGGGGCTGTCGGACCCAGCCGGCGAGCATGCGGCGCCCGAAGCTCGTCTGCGTGTGGTCGAGGGTGGAGAACAAAGATCCCGCCTCGCGCCCGTCCGCCTGGCACTGCAGGACCTGACGACGCGGTGGGGGTACAGGTGGCGCGGTGGAGGTACAGGTGACGCGGTCGGGGTACAGGCGATGCGGTGGAGGTACAGGTGACGCAGTGGAGGTACAAGGGACGCGGTGGCGGTACAGGTGACGCCGTAACGGTGCAGGTGACACGGTGATGGTACAGGTGACGCAGTGGGGGTACGAGTGACGCCGTGGAGGTACAGGTGATGCGGTGGGGGTACAAGTGACGCGGTGGATGGAGATGCAAGGTACACGGTGGCACAAACAAAATGGGCGGTCAGCGCAAGGAGGGAGGACAAAGCGATTGGACCATTTGAACAGTGGCCGGTGTGCCACAGAGGGGGAACTGCAAGAGCTAGCAAGCGCTGCAAAAAATCTGCAGCTGGCAGAGGAGGTGGTCGCCTCTCAAATAATACATGCTTTTCTAGATTTCGCCGCCGACGTACCCACAAGAAAACGCGGCCGGCCTCTCCTCTTTCGCTCCTCGGAGCAAGGAGCTGCGATCGGCGTTGGACGGCAGACCACTTGGTGCTACGTAGGCGCCGCGCTATGATACTACTACGTATCAGCAGAGAACGCCGTTCGCCAACGGCCACGAACGTCGTGAGTCCTCGATCAATCAACATGGTTTGCGAATGACTACTACAAGGGTGTGTTGGGTACATAGGTTGCCTACCAAAATATTCCGGGGAAATCTGCTCGGTATGTGCCCTACCCAAGTCTTCGGAAAGGCTCGGTACGGCCTCAGCACCCTTCCGAAAACTCAGGTAAGGCTCGGCACGAACTCGGTACCGGTACCCGACACTTCGGTAGGTTCGGTACACCCGCCAAAAAAAATACCCCGGGTACCGGTAAACCCTACCGAACAGACCCTTGGAAAAATCATTTTACATCTACACAAATACCATAAAAAGTATGATACGCTGCTCGAGGATAAGCTTACCCCGTCAACGTCTACTTTGTGCTTTTGATATACAGGTGCCCCGCTGGCTCGATACACCTCGCTCGAAAGGTCACACCACTACTTTCCGCTTTTGACACATGCGCGTATCATGCAGCACGGGCACCTGCAATTTTATGAGGCTCACCCTCACCTGAGGAGATCAACACTAAAACCAAGTCATTGCTGAATCATACAAAAAAAAGGCTTTGAAAAAAAAAAATTGTACGCTTAACCCGATGGATGGGCAATCAAAATCAATCCCATGGCCGCGGCCCCTAATGTGTTTTATATTTGTCAAAAATAAAAACGATGCCGGTTTGTTCTTCGGCCCATCAGTCAGGATTTGTTTGGCCAAAAAGTGCTGGGCGGAAATATAAGAACCATGCATACAATAATACAGAGACCAAGCGGTCCTTCGATTTCCACCCATATTGATAGACCCCACTCGTAGAGCCTGCTCTTTGATCAGCTACGAGTACGAGCATATATACTCCATAAAGTCGGCGACGCCCTTCACCTATTATGTACAGCGGGGCCACCCGCTTGTAACTTTAAATCTTACTTCTTACTTACCTCGAGGTCGCGAAGAGTCACCGCGTCCAGACTCATGTACCGCGATCGAGAGAACGAAACCAGATCCGGCGAGGCCAGTGCACGGTCGAGACCGAATCGCTGCAAGAAACGCGAGAAGAGGCAAATGGCGATTCCATCGACCGTTAGGCTGGCCGGCCGGCACTCGATCAATTGCATCGTGTTTCACATTCTAGAAGAAAGCGGGTATTACTAAAATGTTGGGTTTGGCAGGCAAGCGAGGCGGGACAGTTTTGCAACAGCAAAACCGAAAACGCAGCGCGAGTGGGGCCACAAGAGACATGACAGCGCGCGACGTTTATGAGCAGTCCAAGACGCCTTCGTAGATTGCTCTTATCCTATTAATACAATACGCATAAACCGATGTCATCATCCTCTGGTGTACGCTATCAACTATCGTTGCGAGGGAATCACTGTCACCTACCTACCCACGATGCGCGACGGCAACAAAACGACCCCCTCCCCCAGACGAAATATTCGTGCTATGGAAACAAAATGCGATTCACAATGTGTTCACACCTCTGACAGATAGATCATGATCTATCTGATCTATGCACAGTAGATGATCAAGTTCCTTAGCTACCTTTGTGGGACGTTGTGCAGCATCTGTCTGCATAGTACAGATCCAACCCAGGGATCATGCGCAACATGATGCAGATCCCGCCTTCAAACAATAACGAAGTATGAGCTACCGTAGAGCATACATAGGTACTCGTGCAAGGTCGGGAATAGGTCTGCCTTGAAATAAGTACTGTATACATGATGAACTGAAGGGAATGATCCGTAGATGAACTGTCCGAGGTATGCGATGCTCCCATTGACTTGACTCTGTGAGTCGCCACGGCCGGCCCACTACGTGTAGTCTAACACTGCTGTACGGTAATAGACCATGACGTGACATGGAGTACCTACCCCCTACACAGGGCAGGTCCGTACCTACGGCCAGTGCTGCAGCAGCCGAGGCGATACAAAACCCGCAGTACGCGCGACGATCCAAGTATGACACACGCAGCATGCGAAGGCGAGTTTCCACCAAATCTTCAATCTCACAGTTGAATGTTTTTTTTTTTTTCGTTTTCAATAATATCATGACACCGGGAACAAATGCGCGCCGAGGAAGGTGGCGACACGGCTCACCTGCAGGTGGGTCATTAAGGGGCCCAGGGCGCAGACGACGGGGCGAGCGAGGTCCAGCACTTGAGTCAACACGCCCATGTCACCCTCCTCTCCGCGCTTGTCCGCTCTCCCGAACCCCATTGGTTTGCCGCCCGCGCCCTTGAGCTTGCCGTAGTACTCAGACAACGACGCCTGGATTATAGCGGAAATACAAAGCGGAGGGGGCCGCCACAGCCGCATTTACTCACAGAGTGCGCGAGGGTGGAGATGAAGAACAACTATTAACATTAGCGAAGTGGGTGCTTAGCGATCCCGTCACGAGCATGCACGACGTGACGTCACGGTATGGTAATGCCGATTTCGCTCTCTACCAGGTCAGAGGTCGTCGCCCGCTGCGCGCAACCTCCCATGAGCGCGCAGGGCTACATACGCTACGGCGACGAGCACCACAACGGGACAAGAATGCTTGCCTGTTGGCGCTATGAAGTACTAACCGTACATCGGCGCACTTCTATGAAGTTGTCCCAAACATAAACGTATGTTGCACACTTTCAGACCCCAATCCCTCCGGATGCCCGCGAGGGCTCGATTGGGTCTTTCGTGTTGCACCACCCAACCCCCCCGCCCCCTCCCCCCGATTTAACTGCCGCGGTCGGTAGATAGCAATCATAAATAACGCCTCCACGGGAGCTGTGTCATAACCTGTAGAGCTGAGTGCCGACCAATGTAGTCGCACTCACAGCTGACGCATTTTGAAATATTGCTACGAACAGCTATGCCACCTTAATTATTTCCAGGCCTCTTCACGGGTCATGACCCTAACCCTGGCGTCGGGTCAGGAAGTTTTTTAAAATGTCACGGGTTGGGTCGGGTCGGGTCTGGAGGTTTTCAAACTCTCACGGAATCGGGTTGGGTCACCTTTATCCGACCAGACCCGACTCGACCTGGCCCGCGAGGTTTGATTCGACCCGTGAACATTCCCTGATATGTTTTTACTGTACATAGCGCCAGCGATGGGCGTTGTTGTCGTGCTATTGCCCAGCGTAGCGCTTAACTATTTACGTTGGGCGAACGTACGAGGAGGTTCTCCATACAGCAACGAGGCGTGTGCGAAAGCTATGATACCTTAAACCGTTTAGGCCTTAAGGACTGCACTTCCGTTGTGGGGACAAAACCCTTGCACTTTGAGTAACACTTAGGGTAATGTACAGCAGTGCAGGGATAATACCACCGGGCCTCACCTGGGCGGCCTCGAAGCAGAACTCCTCCGGCGAGAGGCGCTCCGTTCTGACGACTCGCTTATCCCCTCTCGAATCCACCGCCGACTTGCAGTACCTGGACAGCGTTGCCTCCGTCGCCTTCGATAGTCGAGGGCCGGGGGCGAGCAGCTCCAAGGGCCTGTTCAGTGTTCAGACCGGTTGTGCGAAAGAAGCAACGGGAGCATGCAAACAAGAACAAAAAAAAAAAAACATGGTTGCGGCCAAAGCATTTGCTTGCAGAAGCGCGGCGCATGAGTGTAGATAAATTTCAAGGTCGTGGAAGCATTCTGGGTAAGCAGTGTCCACACAGTTCGCCGCTCATCGGCTCCATAATCAAATGATCACGTGCTTCCAGTGTGGCTGCACCGGTCGCACGTGCTGCTGTGGATACTCGCCAGGCAACACAGCGAGCTCAGGGGGTCATCGGCTGCTACTGCTGTAACGGGTAGAGCTGTGTGCTGTACATGGGTTTCGATGGAAGCAGCTTCTCTCGTGCGGGTACTGGGCATTCATGAAAATAGCCCTCAAGATCAAAAGACAGCACGAAGTGATCCTATTACCAGATATATACTACGAGGTACCTGGTACCAGGTGTGTCTCAACTTAGCTTAGATGCCTCAGCCAGCCTCAGCTTCCTCAACCAGCCAGCTTCCTCAACCAGCCTCAGCTGTCTCAGTTTATTCCAGCTGTGTCTACTGTCCCCAGTTGTCTCAACCAACCTCGAATGCCTCGCCCAACCCCAGCTGTGTCAACTGACCCTAGTTATCTCAACTGACCTCAGATGCCTCAGCTGGGCCAGCTGTGTCCACTGACAACAGCTGTATCAACTGACATCAGCTACTTCAACTGACCTCAGATGACTCAACTGGACTCAGCTGTCTCAATTGACCCCGGCTGTCTCGATTGATTCCAGCTGTATCAACTGACCTCAGCTGTCTCAACTGACGTCACCTATCTCAACTGACATCAGCTGCCTCAACTGACCTCAGATGTCGCAACTGGTCTCAGCTGTCTCAACTGACTCCGGCTGCCTCAACTGACATCAGCTGCCTCAACTGACCTTAGATGCCTCAATGGGCCCCAGCTGTGTCAACTGACCCCAGCTGTCTCACCTGACCTCAGCTGTTTCCACCAATCTCAGCTGTCTCAACTGACCTTAGCTGCCTCACCTGACGCCAGATCTCCCAACTGACCTCGGCTGCCTCAACTGACCTCAGATATCTGACCCTAGCTGGACCCTACCTGTCTCAATTGACCGTAGATATCTCCACTAACCTTAGATGTCTCAACCGAGTGTCCAGCTCTTGGCGCTGCCCCGAGCCTTCGACGAAGGTGTCATGAACCACCTTCCCTGTCCTCACGTCGACCGCCACCAAGCCCACCCGAACCGTCTCGACCTCCGCCGCGTCGCCGTCACCGCCATCGCCACCGCCCTTGTTCAACGCCAGCGAGATGGAGAGAGGCTCTCCTACCGAGGCGCCCGGCGAGGCGTCCTCTTCGTATAGTGACAGAAGCCACTGCTCCGATCTCTCGCAATTCGATCACAACAAACGGTTGGATTAAGCAAGCAGGTCAAGGGACTGAATTACTAAATTGTAAGGGCACTCACGAGGGCGTTTCTCTGCACGGAAGCAGGCTGCCACAGGGGAGCGTGAATCATCATCGGCTGATTTCATGGTCCAGAAGGGTGGGATCGCCGACACATCGACTCATCCCACCAAGTCATAAAATCAGGATTCAGGCCGGCACAAGAGCGCTCGCGCGATAGACCCATCGCAAGAGCAGCACCCGAGCCCCAGCAGTGTTACATAGCAACTCCAACAGTCCCAGCAACTTCGAGAGCTCTATTGCGGGTGGGAGGCATAGCATAGTAATCAGAGCCCATGACGGACCGAAACAGCATGTATCCTCCTACCATTACACACCACTTTCAGTTATGACTACTACGATATGACACCGTAACAGTAGCTCTGCCGCGGCACATGATGACCCGCCTCAGCACGGCGGTATAATGCTCGAGGAGTACGATACATACACACACACTTCCGACCGGCCCGACACCCAACCAACGTCGCGGTTTCCACCCCCCTTTTACGTACCGGTTCCCACCACGGGGCCTCTAAACCAACGGGGCACATGTACCCATGCGCCTGCGTGAACGCGTTGCCACAACACCCTTTTCACCTTTCGTGGTCGACTTGCGGTGCCGGCTCGCCCATCTCCGCCTCGTTCAAAGCAGACCCCCCATCCCTGTCCTCCTCGGCAGCACCCTCGCCTTCAGTCCTGTTCGCGCCACCTACGCGTCCGCCCCCGCCCCCGCCCCCGCGCCCACCACCCCCCCCAGCCGCCTACCCGCCGCCACGCTCCGCCCATCTTTCTCCAGGAACCCTGTCCCGTGCTCTTTCCAGCGCCACCGCCTCCCGTCCTATCTCCACCGCCGCCACCGCCACCGCTTGCACCGGCGCCGGGACCACTGCCATTGTTGGTGCTCGACGAGGAGGAGGAGGGCATGAGGGCCTCGACGGCTCCCTCCACCCAGGTGGCCTGTGCAGTATGTACAGAGTACCAGGTATAGACAAAGTCGGGGCAGGCGGGCGGACAGGCGTAGCGGACGCAGCGTTATCAATCATTGGCTTGTCCCAGTGCTAGGCATTGCGGGGGAAATGGTGGGATGGCCTGGGATGCAGTTGTGTTTGCGACAAGCTGTGACATGTTCTCATCTACTGCGTCTGTCGCTAGGGAAAATCCGATACTGCTTATCTAGCAAAAACAGTACCTGGTACTTCGTACATATAATGTGGAGGAGACTGCAGTACAGCATGCCTCTTCCGGTGGAAAGACACATGTGCTCGAAACCCATTCCGGCCTAAAGGCGAGTGGCAATGGTTGCGCTACGCGTGAACTTATCCATTAACTTTGCGTGGCGTAACGGAGTACAATACCGTGAGATATAAACAGCTAGAAAGTTCCAGTCATGAGAGACGACGCGCTATGAATAGGACTCGCAAACACACACTTCTCACCCCACTCCACCCCACCTTCCCTGCCCTCGCGCAATCCCTCCGGCACCACTACCAGAAACAACAGAAAATACTGCAGCAACGCCATGTTCTGCCCCTCCCTCCCACGGCCCGGTGCCCATAATTTCACCTGAGAGAACACGGCCGCTAGCTCGCGCTTGAATGTGCCAGATTTCTTGCCAGTCTCGGTCAACCCGGCAGCCTTTAGCGCGGCGGACTCCGCTTGTCGAACAACGCCCACCTGTAAGAGAAACCAGGAGGCAGCGGAATGACTGTGATACCCCGTATGTATGCTATGTAGAACTACCGCCACAGTCGAAACGCCTCTGCTGAGCCAACGCGGCGGAGATGGGCGCCGATACCAGCCTTATACAGCGGCTTCTCTATGAATATTATTAAAATAGTGGGCGCCGCGAAAAAAACACGTTTGCTGCGAATAACATACGTATTTAACGACACTTGCTGCACTGAGCGCACGACACGACGGCCGACACCAAAAATCCCCAAGCGTCGCAATACTCAAGAGCGCGGCTACAGTCGGTCGGTGCGCCGTCACCCTCACAGACGAGATACGCCGATAAAATTATGATTGCTTGGCAAACCCTCGCGCTGTTTGCTGTGCGTTCTCGCCTTGAAACCCGCGTCCACAAGCCTCCGAAGGTGAACGGCGAGCCGGAACGTGGGAACCGAAGCGACGTGGAAATTGTGGTCCATGTGCGCGTAGATCCGCAAGACCTGAGGAGCCAACGGCGGACGGCGCAAGAGGGGCAAGACCGAGCTAAGTCAGACCGAATATCTACTGGTTTAAACATTGGTCGTACGTACATACTCTCCCATTCGTTGCGCGCGGAGAACGTCGCACAACAGCGGTGCACTTCTATCACTTCATCACAGCAGAGCCAAATTCCTGGTCACCTAAGCGGGTAACGGTGACGTCGACATGGCGATGGCTTGCCGAACACAACTGTCAGGGCGAACGTTCAGCGCCCGTCGGCCTTACCTTGGCGGCAGCCAGAGCATCCTCGTCGAAGAAACGATACCTGTAGCCGCACTCCACCAGGAGCAGCACCCCCGGGTGTTGCGCCTTGAGATCGGACACTTGCTGTTCCATCGGCGTGAGCTTGACCCCGCCCGCAGCGGCCGCCTTTCCCTTCCCCTTCCGGCGTGAAGAAGAAACGGCGGCTGCCCTGTCTTTCGAAGCGTCGCCAGAGGCTGCCACACCAAGCCCGCCTGTGCTTCCCACGCGCCCCCCCTCCGGCCCACCCCCTCTGCTGCTGCTGCCGCCGGCATTGGCCTCTCCAACACCGTGTCCACTACCGCCTGTACCACCACCACCGCTGCTGCTGCCGCCCGCTGCAGTAGTTGGCGAGCCATCGTCTGGCGAAACGGCCTTCAATCCGGCTTGGAACTTTTTCCGTCTTCTGGTGTCCTCCTGGATGTCGAAGCTCTCTGGGGTGATCACCAACTTCGCTCCGGACACGCCTCCATCCGGCTTCGTGGCGACCGATAGAGAAAAGGGCGTTTCCGCCTCTTTACCCTCAGGGCGACCGGCCCCGTCTCCGTCCCCATCGCCAGCATGTGCACTATCGTCGGAATCTACAGATAATACCTCTTCCGGCTCTTCTACGCTCATCGCGCCGCCCAAACGCAACCGGCCTTGTGCTGCGCTCGACCTTTCGATGCAGCCGGCAGGAGACTGCGAAGACTTCCCGCGGGGGGTAGGAGACTGCCTACGCTTGCCCATAGCAGGTGACTGCTTGTTTACTCCAACCTTGCGAGACCTTTTGGGCGTAGGCCGACCGCCGCCGGCAACTTCTTCTCCCGAGGGCTTGCGGCGCGTCCCGACGGCCGTTACCTCGAAATCGGAGTCGTCGCTGTCATCTTCATTGTCGTCCACGGAGGCGTCGTCATTCCCGCCTGCATCGTCCGAAGAGGAAATTTCAATTTCCTGTGTAAAGTAGAGTAGAAACAGAAATAGGCAGCGAGACACGTAGCACGGGTTCTTCGGTATCTTATTGGAGTTTCGACGGAACCGTGGGGTGTTTATCGGTATGGTTCAGATCAAGGCTAACACAAGGCGTAAGAAGCAGCCCGTCTGTCCACCAAGCGGGGAAAATAGGTCGACATAAAAATATCGAAGGGTGAGCCCCAGAGTCGCAGTACCTGGTACATATACAATTCGATGTAGTTTCGACGGGCGTCGGGAGGAGCTGCACCCGGCACGCGATACTATTACGGGGGACCATAGTAAATAGGACCTACGGTAGACACAAAAACCTACCAGGTATGTATTTACCTACCCCGTATCTACTACAGAAGTACCACACCAGGTATTTTATTGTAGGACAGGCGGGCGATTCTTGACGGTAGAGTCCGGAGGCGGGCAGCATGTTGCGTGCATACTTCACGAATTTTTCTGGGCGCGATCGTCATTCAAACCTGGTGGCAATCCGAACCACGTCGCCAGACTGTTTACACACACGTTTGATAGGTTTGCTCACCTACGACATGGGTACCACAGCAGCAACTGCTGTAAACACACCTTCGTTTCCTCGGGAGGCGAGGCCCTTTGCCGCCTGTTATTACTGGTAGTAGTCCGTCCAGCAACACCTTTAGCCCGAGCATTCTTGCCGCTGGATGAGGGGCCTTTTGCGGTTCCAGGATCGCCATCAGTATTTGACGACTTCTTAAAGTACTTGGACAGGAACTGCTGAGACATACCCGCGGACCCCAGGGCAATGGAGCGCAACGGGGTAGATACAGGGGAAACCTTTGGTATCTCCGCCAAATTCAAAAATCGGTGTTCAATAAGACTTGGAAGGCTTCCTTATTTTTGAATTTGGAGCGCGATGCTTTTCCCGACCTCACCGGAGTAGATGAGCGGGTAACACAGCAAAACAAGCAACGGGAGAACTTGGACTTTGACTGAAGCCATGGAGGCTCTCTCAAGGAAGACCGAGAAGGAGAAGGTGGAGGAGCTGGAGGAAATGCTGGCCGATGCGACCCTCAGCGGAGACGTTACAGGTGAGTGTATCATGGGTGTTCGCTTGTCTGTTGTAAAACGTGGTAACACATGCTCAAAGTGAAAAGACAGCAGTACCTCACGACCACCACCTCTGCGAGTAGCAATAACTATCGGCCTCCTCCATCATACGTACGAAAAGCTGTGGTACTTCTTCCCTTGAGCCGAGCTTCTCTGACCCCTGTGTTTAGCCCCCCTTTGGTTTTAGCTAGGTTCATTCAGCATCTCAAATCTCAAAATCTCAAAATATCAAATCTTACAAACTCGCTTCTGTCGTACCTCGTATGCACTGCAGCAATGCTGTTGATACGACGGTTTCGAACCAAGCCAACCAACAAGCGCACAACACCCCACCCGACTCTGCCCACCATGTGACAGACGACAGCTCAATATCCTTCGCGTCGGAAGCGCCCACGCCAATCAAACGGCACCACGCGCCCCCGAGTACACGCCAAGATCTTGCAACAAGTTCACCGCCCACTTGGCGTCCCGCGGAATGGAGCCGGTCGATCGATGTCGGCAACGATTATCACCTGAACAAATCGTTTCCTACCGGCGGCGGCCGGGAAGAGGACGTTACCGCCCGCCTCTATTCTTCCGCGTCCGGCACGGACAGCTCGGCCGACGAGGCAGAGCGGAGGTATCAGAGTACAATACGAGCGAGGCGGCACAACAGTCACGGCCGAATGGGTGTCGCTAGCTACAAGCATAGCGGTCGCGATCAGAGACGCGCCGAGCTCGACGAGGCAGCGAGACGACTGCGGTCGCAGTTGGCGGCGGCTCGGTCTCAGCTTGAGCAGAAGGAGATCGTCACCCGATCCCTGCAGCGCCAGCTGGATGAGGTCAGTTCCAGTCGCCCAGTGGGTGACGCGGCGCGATGCTACGAACTCGCTCTGCCTCGAACATCTATGTGGGAAGGGGGTGCATGCGTCGCAGGATTGTTTAGTGTGGGTACCAACCCGCCGTCGTTCGCATCCGGACTCGTATGTATCATACTGGAATCGTACGCACTCTCTGGTTTGGTAGCGTTGTACCTGGTATGAGTCAATGAGGTGCACCGTACGGCTCCCCTCGGCGGCGCATTGCGGTGTCGGGGCTAGCCGAGCTTCGGCAGCATTATCTGCGTCGGATACGCCACACGCGGTGCTTTCATGTACAAGAATACCGTGCTGTATCTAAATATATCATCGTCTGCTGTGTGCTCAACGTGAGTGGCAGTTCAGCAAATTCACTGCCTACCACCACCGTACCAAGTGTTACTCGCAGCACCACACCACCACCATACCATAATGATTACCATGCCAGTTGTTGTACTAGTGCTTCCACCCCTCCGCTTTGTTCGGGCCCTCCTGACGAAGCGCACTGACATTCATTCCATGTGCACAGCGAGGAGAAATCGAGCAACAAACTCAAGCACGCGCCGAGGAAGATCTAGTAGCTGCGTTGGCCAAAGCATCTGGGCTCAAGGAGGAGCTGGCGAGGACGTCCCAGCTGCTTGTGGACGGAGCCCTCGAAAGGTGACGTGTTGGATCATTATTTTGTAGGTGGTGCGGTCGAGCTGAAGATTAACATTTACAGCATCAACGCTACCGGTATCTTGTACCAAGTATCGTTCGCGTAGAATCCTTCTCCTTGAGTGATTCGGCGCCCTGTGTCCTGTTTCCTGGATCCTGAAGATTCTCACGAGTACTCGAAGTATTACGTGGGGTTGACACCATGTTTTGATGTCCCGAGCCCAAAGGTGACAATCATCATGTAAGGAGTCCATTGCTCTTTTTTTCACACCAGTGCATCAAGCTGCAAGTAAGCTACTGGTATAGGCTAAGCTACGTGATTTCAATTATACTTTTTGCTTCGCGTGCAACACCCCGATTCCCGGAGCTCTGTTCCCCTATTCCAAATATATCGATACGTAGCTGTTGGCACGGTGGCATCGTGCCCTGTGTACGCCGCACACAACTACGAAACGACCTCTCGGTGGCATTTCTCGTGCATGCCTGGTAGTTTGACTATCATAGCACAAGTATGTTTTTGGAGTTCAAAGAATTTCCCTCCTAACATTCGAGGCCCTCTTGTCTGTAAATCCCTTACCCTCAACAACGGCAGGCAGCACCTGGAGCAGCGCTGCTCCGTTCTCACGCAGGACCTGCACAAATCCGTCGAGCGCAGGGACGATCTCGAGGGCCAGGTATCGGAATCCCGCGCGGAGCTGGTGAGGGTTTCGGGCGCTCTTCATGCCCGCCGAGGCACGGACGTGGTGGTGGATGCGGAAATGGCTTTTGGGGAAGAGCTGCAGCGAGTTCAAGAAAGCGCAATGCGTGAGGCGAGATCCTTGAGACAGGAAACGGGCGAGCTGCGAGCGTCACTTGCGCAGACGAAGGATAGACTAAGGAAGGCGTGCGGGGAAAGGTGATGGCCGGGGGAGCGGGGGCAGAGTGTGACGATTTCCCCGCCGGATATCTTGCGGTGCAGACAGACGCAGTATCGGTGATACTATGCTGTCAAGAACAATTTATAGTATCACAGTTCGTCCAGTGCGTCGTTGGGTGCAGCTGCCTTCTTCTATGATCGGCATGACCGAAGGGTTTTACACGACCTATGAGAGCAGTTCATTTTTCCGTCGGACTTGATCCCCTTGGGACCCCCGATATAGCGACCGCAACGATGGTTGATAAAACTCAGGTGTTATCAACCATCTAGGAGCAGCGTAAGCGCCCGGCAGTACGGCTAGGATCATGTTGCTCCCATGCCCTACGACTCCTTGCGCTGCAACTCGGACACCAATTCTGGATCATCCCCCAGTCACGCAGTGGCCGTCGCTGTAACCGTCACTTTTGGTCGTCAGTTTTGTCCTCTGGAGTCCCAAGAGGGCCAAGAGAAAAAAGTAAAAGTATCGGTCGGAGACGCGTGTTTTTCTGCTGTTGTCGGTGGTGAGTGGGCGATGCTCGGCGCCCCAGCTATTTGGCCTCCTTTTAGATACCCTCCTCGGGTGAATGCGTCGGCATGCGGAAGCCTACCCTTTTATGATGTCGGTACGTTCATAGCGTGTGATCCTTTTCATTGTACGTCGACTTCACAAACCTGAATCAGTGGTTGCTGCCGTTCACCTTAAGAAACTTTTTGACCCCGCCTTTCCGCCTGATCTTCCCTGACAGGGATGCTTGGCGCGAGGAAGCAGAAGTCCGTGCGAACGAGGTCAACTCCTTGCGGGAGACTGTCAGTGCGCTCAGGCAGTACAGCGAGAATGATACGATCGACCAGCTCCTTGGCCAGGCGAGTGAAGCACCGGTCTAGGCTCGATCTTTAGGGCGCTTGTCAGGGCTCAGTCTTTTCCTAGCCGACTGTTTCGCACTACGTCCCGGGCCAAAGTCTGTGCACGAGCCATGCATGCGTAGGGAAGCCTTAAAAAATGTTCTCTCGCCGCCCGTATATGCCAAGTATCACGTCTCATTCGAACTTTGACGAGGTCACACACCCTGCAGCACGCTTTGATCGAAGTATTGCAGTATCACACGCACTTGCGAAAAATTGTTGCAGCATTTTTTTCGATCTCACAGCAGAGGTGTCTTGTTCTATTTCCTAAATACCAGGCGCTCGATTTGACTCGGTGTTCGCGCCTGCTTGCTCTCGGTACAATTCAATGCTCAGATATCCCGATGGAAACGTCGCGCTGAGAACCTGGAGCAGTTGCAGCGGGCTTCGTCGCCGGAGGGACCTTCGTGTTTCGGCAGCGTTTCAGATATGGAGACTAGTCCATCCGGGGGATCCGTGCAGCGTTCTTTTCCTGTGGCGGAGCAGCCGGAAACGGGGGAAGTCCTGCGCGCTGTAGACCCCGCGACGATGCCACCGGTACAGCGAAGCGAAGAGCTGGGGGAAGTGTTGTTGGAAGGATTGCAAGACGAAAATAAGGCATTGCGGCAAGAGCTGCTAGAAGCGAAGAAAAGTCTGCTGGTTCTGAAGGAAGAGGTGGCGGCGGCCATGCTGGCGGCGCGCGAACATGCTTCGAAAAGGATGGCGTCAGAAGTTCGGGTTAAGAGTCTAGAGGTACGCGAGGAGAGGAAGCCTCATGGAATTGGAAGAGTGGAGGTGACAACCGGACGGCGTTGTGCTGCGCGACCCTGTGACCCTTTCGTTTTTGAGAATTACCCGGAACATAAACGTGAAAACGCTTCTGGGCTGTTGCGTGCTTGCCTCTGCATGTTCACAATTTTGATCTCGCCTACATTCCCAGGGGACGCACTCAAAAATAATCGCTTGCGTGGCCATGAATACTTCCATGTTGCGTGCAAACGTCTATACAGACGGGTGAGTCCTCTTGAGGCACCTAGCCTTACTTGTTTTCGGCTGTATATATCGCTAACGCGCGTGAACACGACAGGGAGAGGCAGAGGCCAGCGCAAGAGCGGCTCGAGAGAACATGGTGGCGAGACGGGCAGCGAAGGCCAAAGCTTATGCTGAACTCAAAGCTACGATCCGGGAAGACATGGGCGCAGAAGCAGGCAGGTAAGCTCTCAAGTTTCGCGCACGTGGTTATTTGACGACAGCTGACTTTGCGGGAGGCCTCTGGCGGTTGAAGCGCATAGCGCACAACGAGATCAACGTATATAATGTCTAAAGTTGTCGGAATTTCGACCAATTTGTGAGGTACAAACTGCTCACCTAGCCGCTGTACTGACAAGTGCCAACGTGATCCACGCCGTACTTCTAAAAGATACCTCATCATCTATGGCCTACCGCAAGGCACAACATTTACCCCTAATACAATCGCGAGCGATCCCGGCTTGACGCGGGATGTATCGCTCCGGAAAAATCGCGCTCATCGTCTGACAGGTTGCGATGTCTTTTCGAAGAGCACAGGCAAGACGAAAAAATCGCAGGGCGCGGGTGAAGCACCTCCATGCAAATGTTTTGGCGGTTCCACCCCGCAGCCTCCTGGGGTGGACAAGTCGTGTCAGGCAGGAGACGCGAGCGCGTCGGCGGAGATGGAAAGAGCTGGAGATGCGCAACTCGTGAGCCTTTGCGCTCCCCTGGCATGCGAAGGCGGTTGTGCTAACTCGGCCACCAACGAGAGCAGCGTCGCGGCGTCCACTGCCGCTCTGGTGGAGGAAGAAGTGGAGAGGCGAATGGTGCCGGCGCTTGCGGCCGCAGCAGCAGCCAAGAGAGGAGCCGCGACGTGGGCGAAGACGTTCTTTTCCGCGAGGCAATTAATCCTCGCAGCTTTGCTTTCTCTTTTCGAGCACACAACTACCCTGCTGGACGCAGAAGGGGACAGCAAGCACGCGCTGGTTGAGATGCTCTCGAAAAGATTGGAGGCCGCCGGCAGCCTTGATCCGGGCGCCCAGGAATCGAATGCGATGGTCCCATGGGCGCCCGGTGAAACTAATACTGAGGCCTCGACGGTGTTGGAAGTCCTGCGAGAAGGCGTTAAGTCAACCATCGAGGGCATCCGGTCAGCGTTGGCTGAACACGCGACGCGAACGGTGCCGCAAGCCACGGCCGCTTCAACAGCAGTGCAGCACGCCACAACAGCCTCGCCAACGGAGAAGGAGGGAGAGATTGTAGAACTGCAGAAGGGTGTGGAGTCTGGCCAGGAGGTGTGTACTCGGCGATGCACTGTCGAGGTGGAGGTAGGCGAACCCGACGAGCGAAGCTCGGAGAGGTCGGTCGGTGCTGGCGGAGCGGACGCCGCGCCAGCGTGGGAAGGGGGCAGAAGCGGACGGGCTTCCTTCAGGCGGGAGAGCGATGGTGACCGGGAACGGCGACGACAGTTGCCAGACGACGCAATGGTGGAAGAGTTCAGACGGAAATCGGATGTGTTGAGCGAGGCGCTGCAGCGGGCGGAGACTGAGAAGGAGGACCTGAAGCGTTCTCTGACACAGCGCTTCGAACGCCAGCAGGTGAGGGTTTGGCGTTTGTCAGACAGTATGATAGAGAATCGGATGCTTTCGGCGTTGCAAGAAAGTCCGTTCGAGGGCTGTCAGTGAGCGTTCGGGGGGAAGTCAATGCTGTCGTATACGAATATGAAAGGGGGCACCTTGCGATACGCACCGAGTCTGAATGCCCTACAGCATGTGAAAGGTTTACTGTTCCGGCCGAACGTTGGCTATATTTGTTCGCCTGGACGGTGTCGTAGGTGCAGTCTGGTTTACCTTGGTTTGTGGTGTTTGGTTTCTAGAAATACGTTCGTCGAAGCCCTCACCTACGGTCCGAGGAATCACACATTACAACGGTAGTTAGCACTCAACTGTTTTTGACTCATCAAGTTTCGTCCGCGAGTCTTCTCATTGGTGCGAAATGGGCCGAGCACGAAATGCATTAGTTATCTTTTGACTCGTGCTTCGTCTGTGCAGGCCATCGAGCTCGAGCGGCAGCAGGCTGGATACGAGTTGGAAGTCAGCGAGCTGCATGCGTACACCATGGCGATAGTCCAGGAGGTGAGCTGGCCTGACTGTTTGCACCGTACTCCACATTTCATATTGCAGTATGATGTGAAGTTTTTCAATGAACCTTGTGGATATTAAGGCTCCCCTATAGCGCCACAAGCTATTGGAAAATCATAAGTCATGGTACCATCTATTGGAACCACATCTACCTTCCTTCGCCATCGCGTTGGCCGAAGGGTGACGTTGTCGTTGCTCCGATATATTTCGGCCGATGCGCGCTTTGTCTTGTTTCGAGCGACCTGGTGCAACATTTCTGCGATCGGTCCGCGGATCTTTTGCGGCGCATGCGCATGTCCACCCTTGGTCCGTCCTGCGCTTGGGCGAACCTTGATTCGTTTAGGGAATCGCGCACGCCTCAAGCGTAGATAAGTCGCGTTTGTGATGCTCGCTAAGTAAGCTATAGGTAGGTCGACGCTGCTTGCTCCTTGCGTGTTGTCAGCTTCTCTTGAGATAACGAAATCCACAGCGCATTTAATTTTCTGTCTGTGGTTCAAAATGAGTGTTTGCAAATCCTGACATGTCCCGGACCCACTTCCCCTCCCCACTGTCATTTCGTACGCCGCGCCCGATCGTTGCTTTGAACAGTTTGGAAGTAGCAGTGCGGCTTGACGATGGTGCGCGTGCGAGCAATGGGCTGCCCCGTGACAGTGTATCGCTGTGGACTCGCTGTCGCGATGGTGTCTGCGTATGCTTTGGTAGGCGTTGTTTGATGGGTGCCTCTTCTTACGCGTGCTTGGCTTTTGCCGTGGTTGTGATAAGGGAGAGCTCGTGCCGTTTGTGCTGCGATCGCGCGCCCTTCTGGTGCACCATTCCGCGATACTTCCCCTCTGTACGAGCATACCGGTATTATTATGACTGCTGTGTTTTTAGGGCTCACATTTGATGTGCAGGGTTTTGAGCAAGCTACGAGTACCTCTGTACGTTTGTTTTGGGTTGCGATTAGCGATTGTTGTATGTACTGCCAATGGTCTTCACGGCCTTGGAACAAGGTACTTTTGAGTTCGTGGTTGCATCCCTTGGTTAACCAACAGCAGTAGAAGGGCGGGATCGGCTGAACCGCGTGAAGCTCAAGATTATATCGAGTACCTGGTACCAGGCTGTACGAGTGTTTCTGACAAGGTTTCTGTAATGTACGGAATGTACGACAGGTCAAAGTAAAAATAAAGCTTTTAGTGTGTTCGTCGTCGGCGAGACTCCGCACTACCTGGTATTACACTGGTTCCGTATGAACATATACCGGCACCAGGTATATACTTGGACGTAGAGATAAGAGCTCGCTCTTTTTTAGCTACCTGGATTTCAGAAATCGAGTCAACTCTATTTTTTAGTTGAACCTTCACCGGTAGAAGAAAAACGAATCACATCAGCTGTGAGATCGACATTTGTTCGAAGTTTACATTGGCAAGCTGCGTGTAATACGTCGGTCGTCGGTAGTACGTACGTAGGGTATGACCTCGTGAAGGGTATACAATAGGTCGGTGACCCCCCTGGATAATAGTACCAGAGGGTCAACATTTCTATGTGTTGTTACTCGTATATATTCGTTCTTTCTTTTTGCTCATCCCATGAAAGCCCTTGCATTCTGTAATCCTCATCCTTCTTACGTCATAGATCGGATCCCGAAATGTCGCAGGGCTCTCTTCCCTGTCCGTGCTTCGGTACGTACGCGCCTTTTGGTTTTTATCGCGAAGGGGTCAGCACCAGCACTACTATTCATTGAGCATTGTGCTACTTTTCTTTCGCTCGTCGGCTCGCTCACTCGTCATGTAGAAGAATAATAACTTTCGACTCCAGCTGCATATTTTATTGGTAGTAGTATTATTGTCGTTCCAGGTAGGTGAGTATGCGTATTTTTTTCGATGCTCATACTCGCCGTGCTCTCAAGAGTACTTCCGTACATGTCGGGGATCCAACTCTGGGCCTACCTTTTGAAGGGTTTGAGGCTAAGCACTTCAACACCGGGGCGGCCGGTGACAGAGAAAACACGACAATGTAGCAAAGAGGTCACCTTGAACTCGTATCGTGTCCTGTGATATGTTGAGTTGTGTAGGCTAGTGAATACTTTAGTGCTTTATAACCAAGAGTAAGTCGGGAGTTTGAATCTCACCTTGCTTCGTTTCCGTTATTTTCGAGCGTGCGTGCTGGAGACATGATGAATGGCTACGAGAGTTTGCCCTTCGGTACTACGGCAGCAGTAGCACGTGGTGAGGGGAGAGCCCGGAGATTAGTGCAGCATGTTGAGATTTTATCGAACCCGAAAGTGTAGATGTTTTGGTGATTATATATAGATAGCAGTACCCGCTGGCCTACCAGGTACTCAGTGGTGACTGAGTAGTAGGCCATATGGGTAGCAAGCACTGTGGCTAAGCAACAGCACATACACCTGGTGAGGTCTGCATGATCTTGTATCATACTGGTACCAGTCAAACACAGACAGGTACAGAATACCAGCCTTTTGGGGAACATCTTTAGACCCTTGGTAGAACCTTCCCTCACGTGAAAACTTCGAACTCAGGCCGTGTATGAACTACTGTACCAGGTATTAATACCAACTGCTACCTCGTACCGGTATCATAGAAGGAGAGCTCCTGATTCAACAGAAAGACTTACAATATGACCTCCAGCAGGAATTACATGTTCCCCGTAAGATACAACCGCTGGCTGTTTCGTATGCGGTTCGATTTCGAGCTTCAGATTTGTAATTTCGATCACGAAATTGAAAGTGTCTGCGCGGCCAATTCTTATGCAGTCGGATTGGCAGTGAGTTGAAAAAGTCGCTTTCAGCACGTTCACACGAGCTTTTGCCCCGAAAATGTACGACAACTCGTCTCTCTCGCCTCAAAATCGGTCGAACTATTATCCAAGACCTATCCAGAGTAGCCGCCCGCTTCTTCAGCCGCCCAGTAGCAGAAAATCGCCGTCAGAACTTTTTCGATCCAACTGTGTCAGATGCGATTGCGATCCCCGATCGGGTCGGAAAAAAAAAAAAAAAAAACGATCCTCGTCGAAATCGAATTTGGCATAGAGGAGGTGGGCCCAAAAAAATCTGAAGGTGATTTGTGATTTCCTGCATCTACTGGGCGGCTGGAAAAAGCGGGCGGCTGCTCTGGATAGGTCTTGAATGAAATTACAACCCATTTTCTGAGGCGAGAAATACCTATTTCGAACATTTTCGGGGCAAAAGCTCATGCGGATGGAAAAGCGGGCGGCTGCTCTGGATAGGTCTTGAATGAAAGTACAACCCATTCTGAGACGAGAAAGACCAGTTTCGAACATTTTCGGGGCAAAAGCTCATGCGAATGTCCTGAAAGCGACTTTTTCAACTGACTGCTAATAATCCGACTGCACAAGAGATGGCCTATAAGCAGTCTGAATATGCAAAATCTGACCGGAATTTCTTTGATTCGAGAATTTGATGGCCAAGTCGTCAGATTTTGGCTCACAAGATTCTCGAATCGAAAAATGGGGTGGTCTCTGAATTCGACATGATATCCACGACACCAAGCAGGTGTAGAACGAGATCGATGAGTTGGATGATGGCACAGCCGTATAGATAGCGACGTTGCGTCGCGCCTGACGCGCAGTCAGAGAGGGCGGCGTGTCTCTCCGTGGCCAGACTGCAGTCGGCTGTCGGCGCGGGGCTCGGGCCTAGATACCAAGAGAAGCGCACTCGGCGCGCACATTCGTGGATACGGAGGCATCGCAGAACGGCACAGGATGACTGCAACCGCGACTACAACCGTTGACGCCTATGCACGCGCGCAGGTTGGCAGGGAAGAGGGGGGGGACGCTTGGACCCTAAGCGCAGTGCAGAACATCCAGCGCGTCTCTTTTGGAGGCGCCAGACCACATCAATAACACAGCAGCTGCTGCATCTGCAGTTGATCTCGGCGTTTGCTCGAATCAGCACGCACAATAATCTGATTTTCGCTATATGTTACATTTCGATTGCGAAGTTCATTTGATTGAGCTGAAAATGTGATCGTGGGTCAAAATATTTTGAAGCTCAAAACCTATAACCGCATATATACCCAGGTACCAGGTACGTATAAGTATACTATCTACCTGGTAGGAAACAAGAAACAATTAACAAGTCTGGCTGTGCCGTGAAACGATACGTAAAAAAATCCGAAATTTGACTGCTGTTGTTGTTCCCATTTTTATTGTTATTATAATTTATTATTACGCTTGCCTTCTGACAAAATAGCGTAGATGCCGTTCCTATATAAACTAAATATCCTTCCTTAAATCAGTAGTATCCCTCATACACTTCTCTTCCTGTCGTTTCCAAATTCATCCCATTCCCCACAACATTTCATTTTAGCTACCAGTATATAATATATTCTATTCCTCATCATCGACGTTCCATCCCCCCAATGGGATTCTTCTCCTTTTCTGTTTCTTTTTCTTGTTCTTTTTCGGTTTGGTTTTTTCGTTGCTTCTCTTTCTTTATGGTGTATTTTGGTTGCTGGCGTACGTATGTATGTTGTGTCGGCCGCACCTAGTGCGAAGGCATGGTATTACGTAGGCTATTAATGCATTACGGTGTGTTATCTCTGTGTCGTAGTCTGTGACCACAGAGCTCGTATCTTTCTAGGGTGAAGAATCAGCACGGACACTGGGCTTGCTGGATGTCGACGAGTAGAAGAACGGTTTAATGTGAAGAACACACACGCACACTGGCCTATATATATATATATATATATCTGACAAGGAATTACAACAAATATAGAATACGTGCGTTCGGTTTATTATAACACTTATTTTTTACTTTTAAAATTCGGTAAAAATGGATGATAGACGAGACGCAGCTTGCAAAGTTGAGTATCAACCACCTGGTGCTTATTCATGATCAGTCGAACTCACAGCTGACTGACGTATTTCATAAACAGTGAACAAATTAATTTAAAAAATAATAACATCATCCTCGTTGCAAGTTGCGTGAGTGATCCGTGATCCGTTGGTCACGCGTCACGCGTGTTATACTTTCCTCCTCAGGGATGCACAGGCCCGTGACCCTCCTGACGTTTACAAGCACTCATGAATACGCTGCATATCATATACATACGTGGAAGAGTCCGAGAGTTAGCTACGGAGAGTGCCAAAGTGTCAGTTTTTCGGTCGTACATACCAGGTCCAACAAGAAATCAGCTGATGTGATCGGAGGAACTGGGAGCTGGAAGTAAAAAAAATGTAACAGTCCCGCGAATCCCCGATTGTGCAACACAAACATCCTTCTTGCATATTTATAACTCCCATTCATCCTGAAGAGTGGTGGTGGTTGTCAGTGCATTAGGATCTCCCACACCAGCTTCTCGGAAACGATGGCGTCCATACTTGATGGGTCGGCACAAGTGGGAAACAAGCGAGGGAGGTGTGACCCCGAAGAAAAGCAGGTGAAATGTAGCAGATGGCTCACCACGATGAAAACATCTCAATTGTCCATGTTTTACAGCGTAGTTTGTAGTTTGGGTTGCTCGTTCGACTCCAACTGCGGCCATTTCTGCAGCTGAACGCACTCACCCCACTAGCCCAGCACATAAGGGCATGAGGGAAGGGCGTGGGTGACACTTTTGTGTCTCTTGTAGTGGTTTGTACTTTGGTCTGCTGTTTGTCATGATTTTGTCATCGTGTGGTAGGACGAATTAAGAGCTAGGCCGACCTGACGTCATCCAGTCGTCCCCACAGCTGGACTCCTTCAACTTTCTCCACATGATCCTACCCGGCTCTCAGCCTCTCTGTTCGTCAAGAACGACACCCCCGACGCCTTATGCATGTATCCATTCGTGTTCGTACCTCGCCCTTCTCTCGGGTCTTAACTTTATGCCGCCGTATATTTGTGGCACATCGCCTTCCTTGAATCGCCAGGCTTCCACAACGGTACCTGATTTCGGTGCTGATTCCGACGATGACATGGATAGAGGCGGCGCGAAGGGCGAGGAAGAGGGAGCGCCATCTTCTATGATCGTGCAATTTGCCACGCTAGAGGGGGAGAATAAGGGGCCTCAGATCGACGTTCCGCTGGGTTCAACCGTGGTACAGATGGAGGAGCTCATGAATCAGCTGCTAGAGAACAGAGACAAGGTGTGGAATGCTGACTTGTGTAATATTTTCAGGAGCCACACTACTGATGGCTGCCATGGTCGCATGCAGCGAAATGCGCGGATCTACAGCAGCAGTACAGACGGCGCTTCGGTCGTAATTGAGAGTTATTTTCTCACGATATCTAAGAAAATTGACAAAAGAAAAGGTTCTCAGGGTCGGGTTCCGCACTAAATCTTACATATTAGCCAATAGTAACCTGTGGTCAATAGTGGCAACAGAATAAAAAAAATTTAGGCTCGACGATAAATTGACGTTCTTAGGCTGTTTCCTATGCGGTTCGATTTCGAGCTTCAGATTTGTATTTTTCGATCTCAAAAATGAATTAACCCTGCTTATGCAGTCCAAATATGCAAAATCCGACCAGAATTTTTTCGATTTGAGAATCCACTGACCCAAGTCGTCGGTTTTTTTGCCAAAATCCGACGACTTGGGTCATCAGATTTTCAAATCGAAAAATGGCATGCTCTTTAAATTCAAGATGTTATCCACGACAGCAAACAGCAGCAGAACGATCGATGAGTTGGACGGTCATACAGCTGTATAGCGACGTTGCTTCGCGCCCGACGCGCGGACGGCGCGTCCCTCCGTGGCCAGACTAGAGTCGGCTGGCGCGGGCTCGAGCCTAGAGACCAAGAGAAGCGCACTCGGCACGCGCCTCTCCGTGGATACGTACTCGTAGACTACACTGCTGTACAGCAGCAGCAGTCAGTCACAAAATGAAACACAAAATACCAAGACGGGTTGACTCTAGCGCACTTGCCACGTCTCTTCACCTCCAGACCAGAGGCAGTCAGCGTGGGCTCGGACGCTTGGGTTCTACGCGCAGGGCAGCGCACCCAGCGCGTCTCTTCGCGGCGCCAAACCACAATAATAACAGCAGTTGGTCTCGGCGTTTGCTCGAATCTCTACACGCACAATAATAAATCTGCTTTTTCCGCATAGGAAGACCCTTTCGATTTGCCAAGTTCATATCTGAAAATGCCATCGTGTCAAAATCTGAAGCTCAAAAATCGAACCGCATAGGAAACGGCCTTACTCACGGGTGCCTTCTGTAGCGATAGCGATGGCTAGGGCCTCTCCGATGGCTAATTTTAGATTGTTACTTTACTCACCGGGCGTTGTCGGCAAAGAAAGACAGCTGTCGGCACACCTACTGGCACGCGTTTATGATACTCAGTGCACGAAGGCTTCGGGTAGGTCGTCGATAGCTTGACGTTGGCTTTTCTCGTTATTCATAACAGGGGGCATTACAAGTGCTTGTACCGTACAAGTGGCGGCATTGCCCAAATCCCGGCCCTCCCTTGACGCCCATGACCTCCCTATCTCATGATCTCCCAACGCTGACAGTATAGTGAAGCTTTCGGGCTCTAAATAGTACCTGGTATTTCCGTATTATAACTTGCGTGAGCTGCCTATGCTTGCTTTGGGGGTAATTGTGGAGTTTGTTTCGTCGCAGCCCCAGTTTGTGCTGGCGGAAAAGTATCACTAGTACGGGGGACAATAGGACCTACGGTACTCGCAAAAACCTATATATTTTCCTATTTTTACTAATAATATTTGGTCCTATTTACTATGGTCCCCTGTAATAGTGGTCGTAGATTGCCACCCCTTTCATCAAACACAAGATACAGCAGTGTGTGGGGGCAGCGTGCGACCCTTGAAAGTACAGGGTGTGTAGCATGCTGCCTGTGCCGGTCGACAAATGAAGATGTCGGGGTCAAATACCGTTGTAACGTTCCTGCGGTCTCGCTGCTGTTCCTCGGACCTCTTTCGTTTCAACAGGTCCCGTACACCTTTTACGTGAAGGATACCGAAGTGATGGAGTCGCTAGAGCAAACCGTGTCGGAGTTAGGTGAGCGCAGCACAGCCCCTCGCATGTAATGTCCGCCACAAGGCTTTGCATCAACACTCGCTCTCTAGACCAGCGCGAGTTTTTTTTGTTTGAAGCCGAGGGCAAAGAAGCATGTCGATACTTCGTATGTTATCATGGTATATTACGCAAGGAACATCACAACAGCCCCCAATACTACTCCCTCAATTGGTCACCGCTGCCTTTCATGATGCAGGGACTTCGACCGAGGCCGTGCTGCGTGTTTCGTACCAGCCCCTAGCGGTGTTCCGCGTTCGACCGGTCACGCGCTGTACGAGTACCATGCCCGGCCACACGGAGGCGGTGCTTCAAGTCAGCTACAGCCCGGACGGAAGTATGCTGGCGAGCGGCGGCGGAGACATGACGGTTAGGTGAGGACTCCTTTTGGCCTTTTGACGCATGAGGCGCGCACTGGTCGATCGACTCTGTATGGCAACACTTGTACGTTTGCCTTGAGCGGGTAAGTTTTTGCTAAATACGTAGTGTAGTAGTTAATAACGGCGCGACATGCAAATGTTCAAGTGGATTCGCGATGGAACGAAAAGACTTGGAAGAGTTCCACAGGCTTGAAGTGTGTACGTCCCTCGCGCCTCCTTCGTACCCTTCCAGATTTTGGGACGTACATACATCGCTCCCTCACTTCACTTGCCGAGGACACCGCCACCACGTCCTTTGCGCTGCGTGGGCGCCAAACGGTGAGTTTTGCCACGTCATAGCTCGTGAGCGGTCCCCGGCATTGTATCGCGAAATTTGCACGCGGCGCCTTGTCCACCGCAGTCCCTGAAAAATACGCCACCTTGTCGTGACGTTCACCGGGTGTTGGCTTGATGTCCCTTGTTTGTGTTGCGAAGGAAAACGCTTCGCATCCGCGGACAAGAAGGGTGAAATACGGCTGTGGGATCCCACGAAAGGAGAGCAACAAGGTCAGCCCCTTTCTGCACACAAGCAGTGGGTGACTTCGCTCGCGTGGGAACCATTGCATCGGAATGCCGCTGGTGAGCGGCTCGCCAGCTCTTCTAAGGACGCCCTCATCAAGGTGAAGCTCCACGCTCCCCCGTTGTGTTGGGTAGGACACACGTTGAGCGGCAAGCAATACCATGTTATCGATTGAAGCGAGTGTGCTTTCGCCTTTTGTGGTGATATGAGGTAGCAATAATAAAAAAAAAAAAAATGCCCGTATTAGCTTGTGACCCCGATTTTTGTAGCTATTTTGCGTCGTGGATTCGTTGGGGTAAATCGGGGCATGACTAATGGCCGCCTTTGCATCGCTACCGTGTCAGGTCTGGAATACCCGAACAGGTCGATGCGAGGTCACGCTCTCTGGCCACGCCGACTCTGTCGAGAAGATCATCTGGGGTGGGGAAGGGCTGCTCTATTCCGCGTCCCGGGATCGTACGATAAAGGTGCGCCCATGGCATTTTTGCATTCCTGCTTTCATCCTGCAGAATCCCGTGCGCAGACCAAAAGTATCCGAGAACGCGTGGCGTAATTTTTGCCACGATCGATTCGCTCGACACTTTCCGGGCAATTTACTGAAGCTCGACACTCGGTGTGCCAATCCTACAGCAGGTATGGGGCGTTTTACAATATTTGGCTATCGCCCTTGCTGCTGACTTGTTGTATATCGTGCGTGGTGTCAACCCTTTCCTTTCGCAGAAACCACGGGAGTATTCATAGGAGGCTGTTGTTGAGTTTTGAGCAACAACCGTGGGCAAAGTTTAATCTCACCCACATGTTACCCTCCTTCCTCCTCTTCGCCGATATCGCACGGTGGCGATGGTTCAGGTGTGGAATGTAGAGGGCGAAGGTCGAAAGATGGGAATCCTAGTGCGAACGCTCGTTGGTCACGGCCACCGCGTTAATACGTTGGCCGTCAGCTGTGAGGCGGCGTTGCGGACCGGTCCCTACGGAAAGGAGGAGTTCGCGTTCAGGTCGTCGTCTACGTTTACCCCGGAAGAGGGGCAAGCAGTGGCGCTTCAACGGTATAACTTGGCCAGGTAAAAACGGTTTCACTGCTGCGGTTTTCACAGCACCGTCCCCCCCTCTGCTCGCTGCTCTCGAGGGGGCAACGATCAGTGACACGTTTTTTTTTTTTTGGCTTCATGTCCGAAACAATATAATGACACCTCAAGATGGTTGTGCGTGTGCTGCTCACTCATCGCAGGGGAGGAGAGCCGGAACGATTGGTGTCGGGCTCGGATGACTTCACGCTTTGCCTTTGGAACCCAGTCGAGGACAAGAAAATGCTGGCGCGCCTGACGGGTCATCAGCAGCCTGTGAATCACCTGGCCTTCAGCCCAGATGGCAGACGTTTCGCCAGCGCATCCTTCGACAAGAAGGTCAAAGTATGGGACGGCCGCACAGGAACGTTTTTGGCGACGTTGAATGGGCATGTTGGTGCCGTATACCAAGTGGCGTGGTCTGCCGACAGCCGGCTGCTGGTCAGCGCTTCCAAGGACAGCACAGTAAAGCTATGGGAAATGATCGCGCTCAAAAGGTGGGCATGACCTGGCACGACTCTTAACTTTTTTTTCTGTTTGTTGAGTACAGGGTGGGGTCTCCCTGTTTCGAACCGCTGCACCGGTGATTTCAGTCTGAGTTCAATTGGTGATCGTTCTTGTCATATATAAAACATGCGCACGTGGCATTACCTTGTCGGATGGTAAAAAAAGTCGTGCCTCTCGCGTGCTCTAAAAAAGTCTCGCCTTTCTTTGGCGTGTCGATTTTTTTTTTAGATTCATGCGTCTTCGCCGCTGTAATGTCTCACATGTTACAGCTCGCCGTTCGTGTCAATGCAGCCCGTCCGCCCGCCCGCTAAGGTCGGCAACTTTCAACAAAATCATGTATTCAAGCCACTTCGCTTGCTTAGGCACGCAGCCGTGGGTTCGTGTTCCGGTGCCGTTAGCCGTACTTGACTCTTACTTCCCTTACCTGCTGACTTGCTTCACAGGGCGAAGGCTACCCTTCCGGGGCATGCGGATGAAGTTTATGCCTTAGACTGGTCGCCGGACGGCTCTGCTGTCGCGTCGGGCAGCAAGGACCGGACCATCAAAATCTGGGCGCACTGATGAGCGCCGAGCCGCAGCGTGTTCCTCAATCGTCTTGCGAGAGAAGCTTCGAATCCTCGCGATTTTTGTTTTTAAGATATTCCGCACGGACAATCAAGCGTGAACAACAGCTTTCCGCAGTGGAATCTGCGCCACACATGACTCGCCCAAACAGGCTACACCTTGTGTTTTAAGTTCTCTTCGGTAGATGTCAACTAATCGACTTCGATTCCAGTGAATACCAAATCATCGACCCTGCGCGGAGTGTTTCTCCCGCTATCCTAGACTGGCAGCAGCGGAAGTAAGCAGCAGTGATATACCAAGGTACTCTTGGAGGAACACATGATTAGTGGCCGTCTATGACCATATACAGCAGTACAGACGCTGACAACGATACCCCGGTATATAAAACGGTGCAATACGGATGTTGGGCATAACTTTCCCTTTATTTTATTCGAGTCTATCCTCTTCGCGGTTGTCACACGTTACAGGAGTTGTGCCGTGGGAAGCTCAGTTTGTTTTACGAACGTTACGAACGCAGCTCCTAGCCCTCGAGTTGCTTTAGAGCTCTACGAGAGGGTCCAGCCCTGGAAAATTCCTGGACGTACGTCAGCCACGTACTAACTGGTGTGCTGCAAGCGCATGAACGGCAGCATCATGCAACGGAGCCAAAGACAAGCTGTTGTCAGAGAGCCCTTCGATGTGCAACTACAGCAGTCGCTAGTGAAGCTTACCGGCATGCTATTCGAAACGTGTTGTGCCTCACGTTGGCTGTGAAAGTACCAGGTGCCATGACATCTCAAAATTGATGCACGTCCAAGAGAAACATCCGCCACCCTCCACTTCTCTTACAAGAGAGAGTTATCATGCGCCAGATAAAATATTCTGGTCAACACAAGCGAAGACTCTTCCAAATAGTAGACCCAATGGGGTACAGGTATTCTTCGTAGAGTACTGAAGACAGAGTGGTACTCATAGTGTCGGTTATTTCCTCTTATCGATATCCCCCGCTCCTCGCTTTGCCTTGGCTGCTTCGTCGATGTTATCCCACATCGACCCCGGCCCTGCTGGTCTACCATTTACCAGTGTTCCATTGCGAACTCGTTGTCGTCGGTCTTTCGCCATATCGCTGTAGAATGGAAGGTACACCTGAGTGTAGCCTTCACCCAAGCACCAAGCAAAACGACAATTGTGTACGTAGGTCGGGTCGCAGGCAGGTGATCAGCGCGCGGTGGGAAATGCAGAAAACGTAGTGGGCTTCATACATGTTACTCGTGGACCGAGTGCAAGCAATCTTCCAGTCTCCAATCTCGCAATGTTGAGGTCTTAGTCCGTTGGGCCATTGGTCAAAGGTTAACCGATCGCCTACCCAAATCTAAGCCTCATAACACTTTCCCCCACTGGAACGGACCGGATATACGGATCGACGTGCCACCAACACGCGGCTCCAATTTTTGGGGATCCAGGAGTATGTTTTCAGATTCTTGACATGAGGAAATTCACTTTTCTATAAAAAGCGATTTTATGGCGGAGGTGAGATTCGAACTCACGACAAACGACCCATGTCCTGCCGTCGGCGCCATTTGTCAAGGTCTTTGTTGGGCTATTGGTAAAAGGTTAACCGATCGCCTACCCAATCTAAGCCTTATACTGTAACAGCAATGCTTTTAATATATTTTTATGCAATCTGTGTCGCAGCGTGCTACTCTTTTGACCCAGAAACTTACTCGAAGTGTGAACTATCTGCACGACATGTACTAAGTGCTACGCACCTGCAACACATGTTTTATTCTATTCTCTTGTTACTGTACACGAGATGATCTGTGACCGGCAGGGGATAGGGTATCACATTTCGTCCCCGATATGAGGCCACCCCTACATACATGGGCTCAAGAAACGTGGTGCAAATAAGTTGACGCTCGATTCTCCACCAAAAAAAAAAAAATCGGTAACATGAAAGAACGCACGGAGAACATGTTTTCGGGGAGCCAAGAGAGATCAGAATCTATGCATCAGTTGACGAGAGCGCAGGATACTTCAGGCGGCGATTGAAGAGAAATAAGATACCTGGAAAATGAGAAACTGCCAGCTGCTGCTGCTTCTACACCAAACAAGGCATTGAGCCTCGACGCCAAAATGACATATATACCGGTAAAGCCTTGCTGCTTTGCTGCGGATTTCTTCATCAGTGCTACAACACGAACACCAGGCACGTATACTGACTGTACTAGCAGTGGGGTAATGGAATGAGGTAACGCCTCTGCGATCTGCCCCGTAAAGCCTTGCTGCTTTGCTGCGGATTTCTTTATCAGTGCTGCAACACGAACACCAGGCACGTATACTGACTGTACTAGCAGGGTAATTTTTTTTTTTTTTTTTTTTTTTTTTTAATCATCACTTTTACTTTCCAGCCCACTCGTAGGAGGTTTTACCCTCGACGATCTTCTGGACAAGCCGTGGTCACAGGTGTCGTCCCTTCACCCCCCCGGTACGTGCCTTTAGTTTTTGTCGCGCATAGGGTTCAGCATTCCCACTGCTCGTCGATTTTCATCGAATGTACAGCTAACTCACGCTCTCGCGCTTTCCGCTAATCAATTTTATGCAAGAAAAAGTCCCTCGTCGATTTTCATCGAATGTACAGCTAACTCACGCTCTCGCGCTTTCCGCTAATCAATTTTATGCAAGAAAAAGTCCCTACGAGCATGCACTCGGTGAGACTCGAACTCACGAAATTGATCTTGATAGGCTCGCGGACCACCTACCAAGCCACCGGGGTGGAATGAGGTAACGCCTCTGCGATCTGCGACTGCGCCATCACAATGACCAGAATAGGATGGCTTGAGCTTTATGGGTTTGATAGAGCTGACTTCATCGTCGTGCAGTTGGTGCATATTTGCATATTTGTTGTGATAACTGGTACATACCAGGTATACCTAACAACAGGGCACAGCCGTTTTGGCTGCATTTCTTGGAGAATGGGTGTGTTCAACACAAATTTCTCAGCCCAATAATAAAGTATGAAAAGACGTCCACAATTTCTTATTTCTCGGCCTGGCCTTCTCTCGTACCTGGTACAAAGCCCAGGGGTACAGGTATATGGTGTTTTCATGTCCTGTAATTTCCAAATTTGCATGCGTCGCGTCAAATCCGGACTCAACTCACATACTGAAATTATAGATTGATCAGTTCGTAGTGCTGCTACTTGTACGCACTGGTTGAGAGATGTCTACAGGTTCTACAGCGTCTATTAATACAACAAGAATACCGTGTGTACCAAGTAAAATACAGCAGCATAGCCAGTACGTACGTAAAGTAACCTGCCGGCAGTGCATAGTGTAGGTCTTGGCCGGCTTACCGATAACTAAGGTTGTGACCGATACGAAGGAAATGACGACTGCCTGCTCCTTGGCCCCCATCCAATGAGGGCACCAATCCTCTAACCTATACAAGGTATGATGTCCGCACGGTGTGATAACCAGAAGAAACAAGCGCCGAAGAAAGGTAGCGCGAATCGTGCGCGGGACGGGGGGCGGGTCTATTGCCTGATTGCGCACGTTCCGCCTGCCGCACCAAGTAATTTGTAGACGAGGTTTCCATATCAGGGGCTGTCGGCACAAGGGGTGTCGGGACGCGTGTCGGGTTCCAGGTTGTGTGCAAGTGAAAATTGAACCACAGATCATTTGATTCATATAATTTTATCATCCCTGGAGAAAAATCTGCCGTCGGTCTTGTTGCTGGTCTTGTTTCCAATAGAAACAAGCAAAAGTCGGTCCGGTTCTTTTTTTTTGTACCTGGTAGACAACATTGATTGCGCGCTCACAACAGCGACACATAACCCTCAAGCCTCAAGCCTGAGACGGCTTGTAGAATACCCGAGTGCCCAGCTAGCTACCCCTCGTAGACGTACCTCCTCACTGGTGAATAAACTGCTTCCGCAGGGCGTGGTGACTGGTTCAAAAAAGAAGAAGACCAAAAACAGGCCAAGATGACATTTCAAGCACCAGATTACACGAAAAACGACCGACACGACGAAAAAGCGCTCGCTCTGGACACCTCAGCGGTATTGCTCGAGAGGGCCAGCGGAGGAGACTCCGATACGGCTCCGCCCGAATCCACCATCACCACGGTCGGATCTGTCGGCGCCGCCGTTGTCTCTGGGCAAGAAAGAAACGACTCCGCCCTCCCGACAGCGGACGAATCGGCAATTTCGGTCGCTGAGCCCATATTCGCGGGGCAGCCTCAAATGAAGGCTCCTCACATATCCACGCTGTACAAAAAAAAGGACGTGATGGCCAAGCATTTCGGGGTCACACAGAAGCAGGCCCTCCGGACGCAAGCGTTGCTTCGCCTCGGGGTCACGGATGAGGACGTTCGGATCGCCGAGCGATTGATGGGACCAAGATCAGCGGGAGATAATGTGAGCGCAGTTGCTGTTTGCGTTTGGCCTTGCTTCACCATACGTGGAGGTATTTGTTTTTGGTGTTGGACGCTTTCGTCAACTCCCCAAGACCACTATTAAAATATTATTAATACTAAATTTATGAAATCGAACCGAGGTCGCGGTGGCGCAGGCGGTGAAGCTTGGAACATGGAAGCGTGGACCATATTGAACACTCCGTGTCTTGTCACGTACTAATACTGCTGTAGTGCGTAGTACGAAGCATGATATGCTGCCTCGTGTTTTGAGGCTTGAGGCATTAACGCGATCGGGTCCTCGTTTGTACAATGGTCGGGTCTCAGGTCCCCTACTTGATCCTTTTGCTGTTCTACTTTTTTTTTTCAGCCTTTTTTGTCCAGTACAGGGCCTTTTTTTGTCCAGTAGCTGCTGTTGTATACTATCGCGATCGCCTTCGCCACCGCGCCCTCCCTACCGTACCGTAAGACCGTGAGACGTGTTGTCTGATACAGGCCATATCATAGACAGGGTCATGGCTCGTGATTGGTTACCTCTCGCCTTCGGCAGTAAGCTATGGCGAGTAATTGTATTATCGCGTTCGCTAAAATCACCGCAACCGCTAAAAAAAAAAAAAAAAAATGACCCGATGTTCCTCCGGGCCCTACGAGTCTACGTACGAGTACGTTGTACTTGTACTGCTGCTTTGTCGAGTAGCGGATGGGAT
This sequence comes from Macrocystis pyrifera, assembly GCA_031763025.1. NCBI lineage: Eukaryota > Phaeophyceae > Laminariales > Laminariaceae > Macrocystis > Macrocystis pyrifera. The sequence continues at coordinate 1,275,997 of JASSKH010000047.1, read as the reverse complement.
GCAGAACTGAAGTTGTACTGCTGTACTTTTCACACGCTTGTTCGAAGTGTTGTGCTTGTCGTACCGACTCTTGTTTGGTACGAGTAGTTGCTGCACGTACGTATCAGAAAATGGATGGTTTGTGAATAGTTGTATGTGCTGATGTGCTGCTGCTGCTGTCGGGTCAAGACATATCAGAATAATACTGTCTGGTTCCAGCTTGGCTCCCTCCTTGTTCGTGTTGGTTGTGCGCCCGACAGCGCTTAATGTCTTTGCATCCCGCCTCCCCAGTAATAGTCGGTGAAATCGCTTCTCGAAACGTATCTGTCATTTTGTACGAGTACTCGTACCCTGCCTGGGTAGGTACGTGTACCTGGTGCCCTGGTATTTATGATGGTATGAATATTGCCCGGCTGACTGCATCCGTGTCTCCTATCCCACACACGCCGCCACCACCGACCGCATCACGCCATCATGCCACGCTCTTAGACTCAGTCAAAAGCAGAATGGCTGCTGGGTTACACACATGCCCAGATGTCGTACCACAAAGCGTTGGAAGTGCTGGGGGTCTCCGAAGCGGTGGTGGAGGAGGAGAGAGCGAGGCGTCTTGGCGAGCTGGGGCTGGCTTCGTGGGGGGGGACGCCGTTGAGCTCGGAAGCTTGTGCGGGACAGGAAGGAGATGATCTGTGTGGCGGGTTCTTCGCCAAGCGGCGGCGGTCAGCAAGTCAGGACGCGACACCCCTGGGCACCACCCTGCCTGGAGAGGTGGCCTTTGCCCCGGCTCATGTGAGACCTAGAGGCAATAAAAAGGAGATTCTGTATCATCGCGCATGATACTGCTGCTGTTCGTACCTAGCAGTTGCAGGAAGAGGCCGTACAGCACATATTAATATCAATAGTACACGTAGTGCGCACGTATGATATGCACAAGCAGTTCAAAGTTCAAGCAAAGCAGACTTGCATGTAGGCTTGTGGAATTTCCAATTTTCGGAATATCTATATTGCGTTCGGGCATGTCAGTTGTGCTTTACGTAGCATACTCGGAAGTGTACGTATAAAATAGCCTGTTGCGGATGTGGGGAGGTGTGATGTGGGATGTTTTCGCCTTCATGAGCCGGCTTTACCTTTGGCCTTTACATTCATCCTTGTGTGTGCCAAAGGTACACCTGTGAATAACGCACACATAAACAAACACATATTTACACCTGTCTGTACCACACATACGGTATCATATGATACATCTGATACTTTTGTTCATACTGGCTGTACCGCTCTCGTACATTTTTGGGTAAACAATTCTGAAACTCCATCTTTCGATTAGAACCAATACTACCCGTGGTTTGTTTACATACACGTAAATATATATTTTTACTATTAAATAGTTTTTTATGTAGTAAAGCACATACGAGATGAGTATCTTTGTTCCAGGTGGTTTGGGGTAGACGCATAGCGAAAGAGATACCTGCGCTACGCAGGGGCTGCAACGCGAGCGAGGCCCAGGTATTCGTATATATCAGTTGGGTTTCATGTGGAAAGGACTTCCGCACCAAGCCACCCAAGCTGCCGCCGCCCGGAAATATCTGCATGGACCATCCAATGTATTTCGTCACACCACGCAAGCTGTTTCGTTATTTTTTGTTTCTCGGTTCCCCCAAGTAAAATTCTCAGTCGAAAGCGTATCTCTGAACCATGATTGCATAATTGCGCGTGATCGCTTCCCGCCCCCGAACGTGCGCCCCTCCTCCTCCAGTCTCGGGTGCTGCAGCTGGAGGAGGTATGCCACTCACAGCTGAACCGAATCCAGCAACTGGAGAACCAGGTCAGAAGTTGGGTCGGAAGACATAGTAGTCGTTCGATTTTTGTGAATGGGACATGGAGACAGATGCTTTGGCCTGCGCTGCCACATGCAACGGTTTAAGTGGTGAAAAACACACAACACATGAAACTGAAACTGGTGGCGCACATCAGCAGTGTTGTCCATGGGGGATGGAGGGACTACGGTGTAACCATAGATATTAGTAGATATATGTTGCACCGATTGCTACATGTTCGAAGGCAGAGTCAGAACCAGAACTACTGCTGCTCTAGTGCTGCTGTATTTAGAACAAGAACCAGTAAAGGTTACGTTTTTTATTTTTCACGAGTACCAGGCATTTCATCGTGTCTTCGAAGTAACGTTGATTAAGCAGTTGTCTACTACTGCAGTTTTAGCGTGCGAACCATTATTATTATTGTAGCATTAATAGTAGGAGAGTTTTTCGCTCCGAGCGCATGCGAGCGCAAGCACGCCCGTCTAAAAACCCTCGAGACTCGCGGACAAGGTACGTATTTCGCGTATTAATAGTAGTAGTAAATAATTATTTAGTATTAATACTATTAATACTAGACCGCCATGATATATACCAGTACAAGTGCGAGTATGAATAGTGTGGTATTCCAATTTCTGGCCGCACAAACGCGTCCCTAATCCCTACCACCGCGTACAAGGTACCAGTGTAATAATAAGGTGTATCAAGGTGTAACAGACAGCAGTCGCTGCGTGTTTCCTGCCCATCCTCTGCACAGCGTACCTTTTTTGTGTTTGTTTCCAAACCGTGGTTGTTTTAGACCAGTACCTGGTACCACTCACGTCTTCTTTTTCCTTTTTTCATATTTTTGATGCGAATCTAGAGACTTTGACGGTCGGCGTTCGGAGAATAATCGAAGGTCAAACGGGGCCGAGAAGCTGGCGATATTGTACGAGACGTAAACCTGGTTTCATGTCATGGGTTTCGACATCGAGATTGCTCTTGTTTGGGTAGAGGAGGCGTTTTTTCGGGGTGGTGGGGGGACAATCTGCCGCTCGCAGTTGTCTAAAGGTATCATATGTAACAGTATGAATTGGATCTGAGCAGGAAGTGGCTCTCTGTCACCTTCGGTCAGGGCGATAGTAATTGTTTTTTTCTGTTTTATTTTCCATCCCGTTTATTATCTTCGCCCTTCGTTTTCTCTCCCTCCTATCATAGTATTATATGTAGTCGTAGTTCAGGTCCGGGGCCATTAAGCAGGCTCTTGTCCCTCCTCCCCACTGCATTATGGTTCTTTCCTTGCGTTTTTATCGCGAGAAGACATCGACCCTACCCTCCCTCGTCGACTCGCATCGAATTGCGCCTACCCGCGTTACTATTAATAGGCGCTCTCAGCAGTTGATTCTGTTTTGCATTGATTCTTGCAATTAAACTAAAAACTTCGACCCACATGGGATTCGAACCCCAGCACCAACTCTTATTTAATAGCAGCATTCGAGGGTACCGCTAACCCACCGGGGCGACCGGCGGTACTTAATATAGTCTTTATAAGCGGTCGTATCCTTCCGGAGAAATTATATTTCGCTTAAGCACGGCTGTTGCTCCGCCGTGGCTGTTGGTGTCGTATGCGTAGCGGCCAATTCACTTGCTGTGATATGATCGTATTCACGAAAGCCTCGCTGCAGACCCGATTGGCCAAGCGTTTCAAGACACCCGAGGGTCGTTTGGTCACAATGATTTACTGCTGTATTTGGTCGGTCCCCCGTGGCCTTCAGCCCGTCAGTCAAATCGTCAAATATGTAGTATCACGGTGGCAGACATGGAGATCATTTCCATTTCTTCTGTTTCGCCTTTTTTAAGCTTATATCGCACCATGCAACTTGCGCCCCCCCCCATCCCTCCGGGAAGGAGTAGCGAATGGTCTTCAACTCATTCAAATAAAGCAACTAAATGTCAGCGTGACCCCCCTCCCTTCCCCCCCCCCCCTCCCCCCCTCCTTGCCGCCTTCCGGACAGCTTGCTGCTCTATCGGCAGATTCGCCATCGGATCAGTGATAAGTCGAACCGTCGGACCTCTGCTCGAAGTGCAATCGGGCAATGTGCTCTTTCGTCCTCGTCCTTCAAGCTCTCAGGACTCGAGTTTCAGAAAGAAACGGAAGCGCTACGGCTTACGCGACATGTGGCCGCTCGCGCAAGCCGAGGCGAATATCCGCCAATGATCTACATACTGCATACGGTAGAACACCAAACGGGCAAACATTCGGGTGCCCAGCGATGTTTATAGCATTATAGCATTGGAGAGCTGGCCGATATGGGCCACAGACTAAAATACCCCAGAGGCAAGGAGAGGAGGGTGGGGCGAAGGGGCACGAGGAGGATTTGTGCGCAGCGCGTACACAAGCCGGTTATCCGTATAGTAGTAGCACGAGCTCTTGCTTACCGCAGAAGAGCAGATTGACCAGCGAGGACGTGGAGCTGTACAGTATGCGACGCATTGCGGGCGGGTTGATCGCCAACTTTACCTTTCGCTTTCAATGTTACCGTGGCATTTAGTTCATTGAGGGCCCGGCGATTGGAGTGCATTATCTGTTTCGAGAAGTATACTCGGGCATGCAGTTGTCCTGTATCATATATCCGTAGGCAGTAAAGCAGCGCCGGGTTTTTTGGGGGGAGCTGGGGGTCGTTGTTTTTTTGGTGGTTCGTAACGTACGGGGTGGGGTTACTCTCAACCATCTCAAGGTTGCTCCAGCTTCCTTGGTTTGCGCGTTTTCGGGGAGTTGAGATACCTGACACGGATCAGGCTTAGTTTTTTAGCCAAGGACGGGCTCTCGTCCACAGTAGTAGAGTGATTCGTTTTGCCATGCTTTTTCCGCCCTTGTGTGAGCGATTGTGTAGTTGTTTGTTGTTGCTTGGTGAGTTGCCTCTTTCATCATTCGTGCCTGCGTGCTGTATCCGTAGGACAGGGGTTGTGACCGGCGACGTACCGTGAATTCCAGCTTTTTAACTATAGTTTCTTGTTTTCGATTTTTTTCTTGTTTTTTTAGCAAGTGTGTTTGGGTGGGGCTCGACCGCATCGGTCATGTGAGTGTACAGCATTTTTATGTTTTTCTATCGGCCTCCGTCGAGCTCGGAGGCAAAAGGAGCACCTAGCCGCCGTGCTGTATACCGGGTGGCGCGCGGCCCATGAAAGCTTTCATCTCGGCGGACTCCAAATCCACTTGGATTTTTGTGCTCTGTTTGTTGCATGGATGTGCACTTCTGAAGCTTTTCTCGACTATTAATTGTTTTTGTCTCTACAACGTGGGTGGGTAATTTACATGATACGCGCGCCTTCAAGAGCGTGCGCTTGTTACTTGTTAGCGACTTCTCGGGTGTGCGGCATAGTGCGATGAGCACCCGCCGGGCTCGAGCGCCGTTTCTTCGTTTTTTTATAAATGTGTCCCATGGACCTTACTCCGCGGCACAGGCATCGTCATGATGGCGACACTTGCTTAGAACTGTACTCAAAAGCAGTCTGGAGCTGTTTTTCTCGGGCGTTCTTGCACCATTCTGAAGCCATTTGCGCGGAATCTTCCAGTAATACTCCACGCTTGATAAAAAATACTCCCAGTACTACTGCTCCCAGTACTATGAATAGATATTAACAAACTGTATTAATAGTCACCCGTGCCACTGGGTGGGGGCTGACGCTACAAGCGGAGCGATCGGTTGCGGATGGCCTCGTGCATATGGTGAGTGAGCGGCACGAACGTCTTGGCAACGTCATCGCGGAAAAGCACCATGTCCCCGCGGACCTTGGAAGGGTCGAATCCCTCCTGTCGAATAGTACAAGAACAGTACAACATTTTTAGCGGCGAGAGAGCAGGGACAGTGCTAAGTTGGACAAACCCTTTTGTCGAATTCAATAGAAATACCTGCCCGATATCATGAAAGACGAATAACAACAGTTTCATACGCTGGTACTACTACGAATGCCTGCTCGATTCGCACCATTAAACATTTTTTATTTACTAGTAATAGTCATACTCTAAAACTGCTTATTGAACACTGACTTGTACTCCATATAGCAGGCGGGATGATGACACTTCGCATACATTCTAAAGTGTCCGGAGCTCCGGCTTGTTTTTGCCCTCTTTCTTCCATAAACGTGACTTGCTACTTCTGCAGCATACATTCACTAGGTAAAAAATATGTTCGAACAGTTTCCTTCGTAGTCCATGTGGGACCCCGCACAAAAAGTTCTTGTTTCCCGTGACGAGCAACTACTGGCAAGCAGTGGAACGCAAGGCAACATGGCAATTGGAGATTCCCCTCATAACGCCTTCATGTTTTCCAACTCTCCCGGTTCCTGCAGCACTATCCAACAACGAAGCCGCGGCGTACAGGGACGAAACTCTTACCTGCCCATGGCTCTATTTCCGTACATAAATCACTTGCCAGGTATTAAGTATATTACATGTATTACAATATTAGCAAATGCTGTCAGTATCTATTAGACAATGGCACCGGCAATAGCATGCCTTCCGTGGTGCATACAGCAGTACAGGACACCTATGTATATAACGTTGATACTATACTAGCAAAGAGAATACCCGGTATAAGTCAGAAAAACATTACTACAGCGGTAGGACTCGCTCTCTTCGTTGGTGTACCGCGTTATTTTGTTTTCGTTGAAGTTGCAAAAAGCGCCTACCGATTGAGAGCTTCTACTGCTTTACAGTAATAAATATGTTTTGATGAATAATGGAGCTGGCTGAACAGTGGCGATCTTTCGACAAAATGCAGAGGTTACAATCTTGCCAATATTTACCGATTTTCGACAAACCTTTCGTCCTACGACGCGTACGGCAAACAATTTCCCATGGTGACCTTCGAACCTCCCTCCTCAGTAAAGCTACGCGTACGATACGTGTGTTAGTAAAATCAACGGTCCGGCAAATTACTGCAGGGGTTCTTCGAACTGAGTTTGCATGCCAGCACTTCTTCTAGATTATTCTGTTCCAAGTATCTGGTATTTCCTGCAAATACACCACCTGGAAGGCCGATCAATTTTGACCGATTGACCGATACCCAGCTTTGCAAGCTCAAGCTTAGTGATACGTCCGTCGCGCGCGTTCTACATCATGCATGCCTCGTGGCTCTGGCACTACGAGAGGCACACCACGCCGCGCCTGGATCGAAAGCACGCAAGGCCAAAACACCAAGTAAACAAGGGCAGAAGCCTGGCGCTGACGGTCTCACCTGTCTGAGCTGAGTCTTGATCTGTTTGAAAGTCGTCGTCATATGCGAGGTCAAGCTCGGGCGCTCCGCCACTCGCAAGAACTGCGGCTGCGCGTATGCCGGCAGGCGCCTGTCGATGTGCTGGAACAACGTCTGTTGGGGTTCGTTTTCCGTGACAGCGGCAGGCCGGGCAGGAGGCGGGCATGGTGAAACCCAAAACGGTACGGCAGCTCCAGTTGCTTTCAGTTCTGCCCTTCAACGTCAGCTGCTGCGGGGTGCAGTCATGGCATCATCACCGCGCATCGAAAAATGCAGAGGGCGCGCGGACTTCAGCCGCGCACGACAACGTCTTGCCCACCTATAGCAATGCTGCTGAACGCGAGCCCGTCAGATCCTGCTATCACACCGTAAACATTCGCGTCAGCCACGCCAAGGCACTTGGGTGTGCACGAGTCATGGCATGAAAAAATTGAGCGATAGCGCCAAAACAACTATGGTGACAAGCAGGTGGGAAGGACAGTGCCGGGACACGACACTGCCTCCCCAGCTCAACTATTGCAATTCCCGCGAGGGAGTGCAGAGGGCGCGCGGACTTCAGCATTCGCTATCCGCACGACCCCCTGCCACGCCTTTGACTCTTGCCCACCTGCCAGTCGAAATCTGCAATGCTGCTGGACCCCTTGAACTTGATCGCCGCCATGCCAGCCCGGCCCTCAGATCCTGGAACTATCACACCGTAAACATTCGCGTCAGCCACGCCAGGAAAGCGGCACACCACTTGCGCCACCTCGGTGGTGGCCACGTTTTTCCCCCTTTCCACCTGCACCAAGGGTCGACACGACGAGTATGGCAAAAACGAACCCATTACGTAATAATAGCGTGAAGAACAAGGCGAACAGTCTTTTACGATTGGAACAATGCACTTCAACGGCCACCTGATATAGATTCGCAGCAGACGATTCCAGATCATCGGGACCTTTCGAATTCGGTCAAAATTACTGCGGCGGGGCGATGAAAAATCCCAGGAGAGAGTGGAAAACAGAAGAATTACCCGCGCCGCAGGTCGAGAAGAGCAAGGCAGTAATGACATGAGCGATGAAAGCTAGCATTCGGTGGCGATTCCGAGCAGGGTCGTTTCAAACCCAGCGGACAACCACGGTGCACGGTGCATCCACAGCTGGCTTCGACGTGTTTTACCAGTAATCATCCTTAAGAGCGCTTGCAAGGTTCTTGCTTCTACACCGTTTGGTAGTTGTTCATATGATGTGGGCCGGCAATATGCCGTCACCAACCTGAATGTATCTCCCATGCGATCCACCCAGAAGTAGAAGCCGAACGGGTCCCTTCGTAGTAGATCGCCGCTTGCGAAGTACACGTCATCTACTCGGGCCACGTGTCGCACCATCTGTGGTTTGTGTCGTGTGTACATACAGATACAGGCAGATCCAGCGAACTCAGTAATGCTCACGACATCCAGGCTCGAGAAAACAACGACACGCTTGCCGACGGGTGTAAATTTGACGCAACTGTCGGCGTGATGAGAATACATCCTGCCGACACCATACCTTTAGCCAGAGAACCAGTCGGGCCCTATCCGGCACATTTCGATGCGCTATTTTCGGAAGGGGTCCCACCACAGCAGTATCGGCAATATCGGTAATATCGCGACATCGGCAACATCACATCACGACATCGGCATTTCCGTCCAGCAACTGGTTCACAACTACGCTATGAAATTCCTATGTCCAACGCAGCACCGGGAGGGCCGAATGATGGCGCAAAAGAGCTATTGATACCTGGCCCCGCGAAACAAAAAGAGGCGAGCTCCGAGAACACAACTCTCCCATCGGCCGTACAGCACGTTTCTTCGAGCACACCGCAACAGAGGGCTCTCGCACCAGCGCCATCAGCGCACCTTCTTCGCAGAGGCGGTTGCGTCCGTGTAGCCGTCAAACCGGCGCGAAGGGTCGTGGTCGTTGATGAGCCCCACCAGCTGGCCCATTTCCCCAGGCCGGCACCGAATGCACCGCCCGCGACTATCTCGCATCAATTCCTCCCGCTCTGGGTGAAGGTATGACACACAGGGTGCGAGGGGGAAAAAGAGGTGCGCCGCCATATTTCCGCGTTTCCACAAGCATCAGTGGCAAGAAATACGTACGTAAGGGGGGGAGACCAGTCATAAATTACAGGCGTTTTCGACGGAAAGTCAGCGAGCTCTATAACAAAACCAGCGGAGGACGTGGGTTACGACCGAATCATGTGCTCGGAAGGACGCCCCTGTCGTCAAAAGTTGCAATAAATGCGCCCACCGGGAGAAGTTGAGACGCACTCGCCGGGCACGGCTGCGGACATGAAGAGGATATGAGGGACTTAAGGAACCTGCCTACTTCAAGCAGTTTCGTGATCGATTGTCAGCAGCAAAACGCATGCGAAACTATTGGCAAGAAAAGCAAGACGGCTTTGAATCGCGTTCAGAAAAATAGCCAAAACGGGTATAGACCGAAAGGTCTGCAATGCCATCCTGAGGTAATCGAGCCGAGGAATGACAAAATCCGGAGGCTGCAACGGAAGGGCTCACCAGGGTCAATCCTGAGCAGTAGAATCGGGTAGAGCCTCTCCGTGAACCATGGTATTACCCCAACGGCCCCCACCTTGCCCGTGTTGTTGACCATGTTCACGTTGCCCTCAGTCGATGCATAGAACTCTACTATGCGCTCCACTCGATACCTTTGTGGGACAGGACGAAGGCATCAAACACCCATCGATCAGCCGTTGCTCACGGGCATATGTTCCATACCCCCCAAAAAACGCCCCCTGGTTCCTTCAACGAAACGCCCCCCGACGCGTTCAAGGTGGCTCTCTGTCGTACACGAGTGATAGCAGCCACAGTCACGGTCAGACACGATGTAGCCCAGTGGGCATAGTACTTACGGCACGATCGCACTTGCTTCTATTGCCCCACGTGGCCAAGTCGGCAATCTGCACCTCCGTTTGCAACTTCATATTTACTCCCCGAAACGACGAGAGAAAAGAATAGAGCAGTCTCTCAGCGAATAGATTTAGCGTTAGGCACCTTTGTTGAAATCGTTCCCAAACGTCAGGACTCAGACCGTTTCCAAAGGCGACCCTGATGTAGCACTGCTTGTCCAAGGGCGTCTCCCGCGAGTTGACCAAGTACCTGCACGAAAATAGTTTCAGAGGGATAAACTAAACGCGAGCGACATCACCTACAGCACCGTGATACTACTGCTGTATCAGGATAATATGTCGATAGCTTGACCCCTTAGTGTGACTGTACTCAGAACCAACATGAAAATTAATGCATTACCGCCAGAAGAGTACTCTCGAAAACAATCTAGAGCTAACGGGCGGTTGATTGCTGCGGAGGGACCCTCACGAGGAGCTCCTGACACGAGCAGACCACCACGACCTTTCGCATGACCACCGACCGGTGTCGAGAATCTCACCGCGCTACCTCTCCGATGTATTGCACCACGGTGCATCTATGCATCACGCAGTCAGGCGAGAAGTGCCGCACGCTGAAGCGCCTTCGAACCACCAGCGAGCAACCAGCGCGCCAACAGCCGCCAACGCCCAGCATGCCGCCGGATGAATGGTACAGAGGCAACGCGCAATACACTCTGGCCGGAGGTTGCGCAAAGGAGTAAAAAGCGTGTTGCAGGGAAGGCCACACCAAAAGTCACACAACAAAAATCAAGGCAATATGATAGCCCTAAAGGTTTGCGAGTGAACTGCAGCAAGACATGACGCTATTCCAGAACCAGTCCAGTACACATGAACTACTACTGTCTGTAACACATGGGACTGAGAAATGCACGAAGCACCCCTGATTTGCCATGTGTTCACCTTTTCGACTTTGAGTGGATCATGTCTTCCTCGGTCCGTGGCCAACCGATGACTAAAATATGCCAAGGCTAGCGGCAACAACACCAAGAGCGGTGTGCGGTGGGTCCACTATACCGCGAGGCGATGGCATATTTCACAAAAATTCCCCCTGAGTCACCGTCGACAAGGCGCAAGGCCTCTACGGAATGTTCGCTCCAGCGAAAGCCCACCACTTCAAGACGCCGTCGCAACGCCATGCTACTGTAATTGGGCCACCGAAAAAGTATCCACGACAAGCGTGTGCACTATGCACGTGGTACGAACAACCGTCCCATCGAACGACCTCAGTGCGAGTTCTGAAGTGGCTACCATTGTCTAACGCTGCAGTGCGGCGCTCGTTTGCTGTCATAAAACGTTTTTCAAATCACGTTCACCTATCATCATAGCGAAGCCTGGCCGTCACCGAGAAGAGAGCGGCGGCGCTGAAGAAACGAAGGTGGCTGATCTTGGACGCCTTAGGTAGGCCAGTGGTGCCCGACGTGTAGACGTAAAGCAAGGTATCATTCCACCTTCCCAGAAAGAGGTCAAACAAACGCCGCCAAGACACAACTTTGAGCATGAGGCGTCAGGTGATGTGACGAGACGTCCACAACAGACGAGGACAGCAACGACGACAAGCTGGTAATGGCGAGTATGAACGTGTGGGTTTCAAACGCTAGTCTGCCGATTGCGCGTGCCGCATGTATCTCACATGATCCCTCGCCGAGTACCCTCAGGGACGGGGCCTTCGCTCATGGTCGCCAGCTGTGATCGCAAATCGTGTCCGGGGCTTTCGCCAGCTTCCCCGTCTCCCCCGTACACACACACGCGAACCTGCACTTCCAAGGACAGTTGACGCGAGAACGAGAGCGAGGGTGTGTTGGCTTGTTTGTGGTAGCCATCCCTTAGTGCATTTCTTGGTGAACAAGCAGGAAGGAACGGACGACTAAATCCTTGATCATATATCTGGTCGAACAATCCGAGACCACGGTAGTACAGTTGATAAACTAGTACGCGAGGGTTCGATCACCCTGAGAATCTTATCCCTGGACCGCACCCGGAATTCTTCTCCCCGGAACGGACCAGCGGGGCGGCAGCGACCTAACCAGTACCACTGGTGTTTTTTCATGGCACGAAATGGAACCAGTACCACTGGTGTTTTTTCATGGCACGAAATGGACCCCGACTTGCAACACAACAGGTCCTCACCGCTGCTGGAAGCTCGGCGAGGACGTCGTGGCACAAGACGCAGTCAGCCAGGCTTTCATCCACAACCACCAGCAGGTCCTTAGACTGCCCAAGGGCGGTGCGAATGGCGTGCACCAGCGGCGGACCTTTGATGTGGATGTTTACGAGCGCGGTGCTCACCCCGGCCTTCGCCATACCCAACCACAGAGCGACTGCAAGGCATCGCAAGTGTGTGGGGGTAGGGCGGGGCGCCATCGTTCCACAATTGACTTTCGTGATACGTCTACAAGGGAGGATACAGGGTACAGGGCGACCTGCAACCTTCGACTCCTAGTAAAGCGAAACCTCGCCCCGACGTGACACTTACTAATAACGGCGGAAGCAACTGAGAGAAGGTCGACCCTCGGCTCTGACTCACCGTAATCTGGACAAGACGGCATGACCAGCGCGATCGCGTCTCCTTTTCTCAGGCCTTGGCTCAAAGCCCACTGAGCTACTTGATTCGACCTAGGAGGGCAGGCCGGGATAAGCGAACCGACCGCCACGAAGGTGGCAAGGCAAGTGGTACGCGCCGGGCGTCATTTTTGCTGACAGTACACTACAAGTATTACGGGGGTCCATAGTTAATAGGACCTATGGTATACATAAAAACCTATATAGTTACCTATTTTTACTCAAAATATTTGGTCCTATTTTCTATGGACCCCCGTAATAACTGCACGGGAATCAGCAAAATTACCCTACAGCAGAACTGTGTAGTTGCCTGTAAGCGCCACATCTGCAGGTAGCAGCGCCAAGCAGATTTTTTTTCCTTCGAGCAGGCTCGAGAGTGGCTACCATCAATTCGAGCAAATGGGATTTTGTGGTATAAACCGGACCAAAAAAAGGTAGTGTACCCTTTTGGACCTGACTGAAGCCGACTTCTACGACCGCCGACCTAGGTCGATCTATACGTTTCTCCGAATTCTCAACCAACGCACACCACTGACGACAGTTAAAAAACATGCTGCGACGCGAGTTCTTATTAATACAGCAAAACATGCAGGTTGTCGCATCCGACGCCATAGCAATTTCTTACTAGGGTACGGTATGGTAGTGCGACCGCCCGAGGTTGCAAAACGCAACTCGGCAGCCTCCGGGAGCCAAAAAGTAAGAAGTAGTGCTTATCACTCTCACCTCCGGTCGAGTTGAGCGTACGTGGTACATGAGGCAGGTTCAGCCATAATGATGGCGGGGCTGTCGCCGCACCGAGTAGCGCACTTCTCGAACATATCTACAGCGCTCCTGTGGTCAAAGCATGCCGGGCGGAGCGCGTCATGTAAACCTTCGGAATAATATAATACATGATATCATATCGTTATTCCAATAGTTTTGATACACCTACAATATCTATTTGATACATATATCTACTGTACTCGATAGACGACACACTGCAGCTGCTGATGTCTCCGGAATCCGTAATCCAAGGCTGAATCTCAGGTATAATGTCCAGCCAAGTGAGAAACTTAAGTCAGCCTCCCGCAAACAGCATTCTCGCCGTCTTTGAGCAACTTCTCGAAGGTGAAACAAAAACGAAAGAAACACATTTCGTCCATGGCTGGTTGCATGGTTGTGCAGGCGCCTATTACCATCCCTCCCCAACCAACGAGAGAGTGAGAGAGACAGTCCAACACTGAACTGCGAGCAACGACTCTCTCGATTCTCCTCGGTGCTCCAGAATGAGATGGGTAGCGACGAATCTCTCGATTCTCCTCGATGCTCTGAAACAAGATGGGTTATCGGCGAAAAGTGAAAAGCACCTCTTGGCGATTGCGCCGCCACCTATGCTGTCCGCAGCTATCTACGCAACCCGCAGATCACTTATCGGTGGCATTCCTGTGTTCACATTTTTTACTCTCATAGTGGTGCTGTAGGTAAGGTGCTACTGTAGGACTGCGAACTGGAGCAAAACTTCGATAGAATGTAAACCGATTTCCGTGAAGCCGATTCATCGGCATGTATGCGTTTTTCGATAGAATCGGCTCTCGTGAAATTCAACAAGCAAAGCATCCAAGATACCAAGCGAGCCGGGCCAGCGAAGCGAGCCCCAATCACCCCTTCCCCCCCCCAGCTGACAAAGAGGATGCCGCTTTTTTTTTTACCGGTCGGTCACAGCTGGCGATCGAGTTATAGATCATTTGTGCGGGGTGGAGAACCTCTACTCCGCACGAGGGGAGTGATCGCATCACGTAGTGTTTAAGGTAAGGCACCCAGGAGACAGCTTCAGAATACCCCCATCGCTGTCTGTGGAAGTGGCCACACCGGAAAATAAAATAACACATTGAAGCTGTCATCCATGTGCAAGTCCGCCTTAGAAGCGGTTCTTGGTAGGATGCAGCTCATCCTTCATGCGACTCGCCGAACATCTTACGGCGCTTCGCGCTTCGTGCACGCAATGCATGCCTGGTCCGTGAAAACCATGAAAACCCGACGTGCTCCGTCTCGGCCTTGTAGAGATGCGAGAGTCTATGGTCATACGACTACGGCGATGCATGATACCGAGTACACCCCCCCCCCCCCCCCGCTGGCTACGGCCGTTTATGACATGAGTACACCTTCCCCCCCCCCTGGCTGGCGAGGGGATCAATAGAGCCGGCGAAAGACGTAATTAACTAATCGGCCGAACACTTATTTTCAATAGTATTGTTGCCATCCGACAATATGTAGCATGGAGCTTCAACCTTGATCACTCATAAACATTACGAAAGAAGTAACGACACCCACGGAATAAAAAAGAGCCTTATGCACGATTGTCTTCATTTCGCGATTCCGATTTTACAGTTAACTGGTACAGCTCTACAGGATGCGCACCCGGTTGTATTTGTAGGAGTGTATCTGTGGACTAACACCCGTCTTGCAGAGAGTATTATTAGACAATACCAGGTACGAGTAAAGTACCAGGTATCAGCCTAATACCCTGGTACTATTAATACTGCTGTAATAAGTACAGCAGTGTTGTACCGGTATGTATATCACCTTGGTCGGCCGTAACAAATTGCGGCTCGTTTTCAATCAATAAGTTTGTTTTGCCGAAGGAGCTCAGGGTCGGGCACGGTACACCATTCCATCCACTAGACAAGAAAGAGTGGTCCTGCTCTCAATGGTGTGCAAAATAAGAAATTGAGCCTCCAATTGACGATTCTCGCTCAAGTCACTTAGCCCCGTTAGGACTGCTTTTAGGATTGCATTCAGTCCCGATTTAGGAACAACTTACTCTAATCCTAAGTAGGTTGTCCCCCACATGGGACCGCGGTCCTAAAAGGGGAAACTGCCTTTCGACTGTAAGATAGGGGGCACCATCCGTACGTTCCAGTCTGCCCGCCGTCTCCAGCACTCGTTCTGGGACTCGTAAAGTACACCAGCAGTACATACGTGTACGTAAATATCGATGGGAACTTTGAACTTTGATCTTTGCTCCACCTCGACAAGAAAGTAACCATTCAACGACTCACCAGTCAATGCGGCGGACTCGTGCAGCCTTCACCCTCAGTGTTACCAGCAGCTTCACCAGATCTAGCAAATCAAGACCGAGGCGGATGGCGTCTTGCACTTTGCCACGGCCAGCAAAAAGAAGGAAACATAGTATTCCCAGCGCTGTCACAACCAAAAACATGATATGCTTGCTCTTTTGTCAAGACTACGCCAATGCGAATCCAACCGAAGGAAACAATCCCATCGATCACAGCACGCCTTCTGCCAGGGTTGAGTGTAGCCGGCACGCTATGGCTGCTGGCTGCTGGCTGTGGCAGCTGGCTGGTGCTGTGCGGCGCATCTCGCGTAGATTCTACCCCAGGAATACCCCGGAAAGTTACGCTTCCATATTAATTGGAACACCTGCAACAATCGGAAATTGGATAAAAATGATATCTCTCATCACTCGGTGTTTTGGCAGTGTCATGGCGGCCGCAGGTCGAAACTTCTCCATCATCCATGAGAAAATTATGCCTTGCCGTCTGGTATGTATGTGCCCCACCATGGACTTGGTGGCTTCGATCCATGCAGACGGGCAGCTCTCCGTGCACAGGTTCGAAAAGCGCAACACGCGATCTCCTTATCTGGAGAACGATATCATACTACCCTATATATGGAGAACATGATGGACTTCTTTTCCACCATATCACGCGTAACGTACTGTGGTGCTCGGGTGCTGTGGTGCGTGACCAGCGGCTCACATGCTGAAATGGAGAGCTGAGAGAACTTCTCACAAAATCTGTGCTCTGCACATGCCATGGTGATAGAGACCCAACACTCGAGTTCGATTTCGACAACCTTGTTCTTGGCTGTTTTTTAAAAAAAAAACGCGGCCACATCTTGGCCACAGTCATAAATCCTTCAACGCTCGTAAGCAACGACAGTCGTAGGAAAGGATGCCCTCATGTCTTCACCTGGGAATGCAGGTACAGCAGTATACGATAGCAGTGAACCCTTTTAGAACCGCAGTCCCGTTTTGGGGACAACCACTCAAATTATAAGTGGTTTGTCCCCCAAACGGGACTGCAGCAGTATCCACAGCACACCGCCTACCGGGTAGTAAGCAGCGAGTACCGGTACGCCAGCCACAAGTCGTCCCATGCAACCTGACTTCCTGGATGGCGTTTCTGCAGAACCATGGGCTGGCAGCGAAGCTTCACGCTGACCCTGGAGGACATGGGAAATCGCACGCTCTCATGCTTAACCTGGAGCCCAAACGGCAAGACGCTTGCGGTGGGATACACGGATGGCACGATACAGCTTTTCGGGGTAGAGACAGGTGCGTCGACAAGTAAACACCACTGAGTGGACCCGTTGCAGGGAAATATTGGCGTTCGCAGGGTCAGCTCTGCAAACATCGTGAAACGCTGTTGCTATGTACGTGTTGGTGTTGAGCGTTCGGCAAGCGCCAGACTGACCTGAGATTGATTATTCGTGTCGCACCATGACACATCGTGGTACTTGGCATGGGTATGTTCCTTGCCGCCGGTGTGGTCGCCTGTGTGATACGTAAGAGAGCTGTACTCATACATCGTACGTACGCGTACTGTATACCAGGTATATAGTCTTACAGGCGGGACTAGCATTTTCTGCCGTATCGAGTACGATCGAATAGAACAAACGTTCGGTATCTTGTACGCCGTATTTTTCTGCACCAGGTGCCGAAGAGTGTTCGTTGGCTTTCCACGAAGGTAGGCCACTTTCTGCCCTGACGTGGGTGGCACAGCAACCCCGTCAAGGTGCGGCCCGCTCGAAGGCCGACGAGGAAGCTGATCAGCTGGCGGAAGTAGCCGCAGCCTACGCTGATCGTTGCGAACACGTGCTGGGACCATCTGATCGAGCGCCCGGAGTCAACGGGGCGGCTGGTGCCGGTTTGGGAAGCCGCTCCTCGGAGTACGGTTCACAAGCGGATGACGGTTTTTCTCTGTTGCAGGTATGTATATACCTAGTACAACGACGGGGGCTTGAATTGTGGTACCTAGTAGAGTAACTGGTACAGTACAGTACCTGGTACAGCAGGACCTGGCATATGTCGATGGTGGCTGGCGTTGACTCTGAATGCGGCCGAACCGCGCTCATTCCGCTTTTGCTTGAAAATTGATAATTTAGCTTTCGCTTTGTTTAGTACGTCATGGAACAACCCTCAACCAAGCAACATTTCTGTGGATGAACGGAATGCAACTCGTTGGTGTGCCACCACGTCACCACCTTGGTCCTGCTATTTCTGCAGCTACCCTGTTGAGCCATGAGCAAGGGTGTTCATAGACTTCCAACATGCCCCCCCCACCGACTGTGAACGCCGTGTTTCCGCTTGGTCGTCCTGTCCCAGGGGATGAAGGAGCGCCCCGTCAGCGTCCTGGCGAGTGCAGACGCGACTGGGGTGGTGGTACTTTCCATTTGTGGAGCGTACAGACTCGTCACTATCGATCTCAGGTCGCACCGGGCTGTCGATGAGAAGGGGAAGGGCCGCGCCTCGGTGGGTAGTGCCGACAGCCCCCGTCAGAGACGGTCTCGAAGATCGCCTGGACAGGACGGCGTTGGTGGAGCTGGTCTGACGGAAAGTGATGGCGACGGCAATGGTGATGGCGCGGAGCAAGGGGTGCGGCCCTTGCAGCTTACTCTCAGCTCGGATCTCAGCCTTCTTTCCGCCCTGATAGAGGTGGACGGGCACATCGAGCTTGTCCAGGTAAAGGAAGACAGGTGCTGGCGTGAATTTAGGCACTGTGCCCGCCGACTGCCCTACTTGTATCGTGCCTGTGCCTGGTGCGAGGTTCAGTTGAGTTCACGTGGTTTCATGCCGCGTCTCCTCGCTGCTCGTTCTTACTGGCGTCAACGTACCGTCTTTAAATTGCCGATATCACATGGCCGGTATAGGTGGACCTGCCACTGCTCTGGCGGCAACGGCACGAGCTAAAGCCCCTGGCGATGCAGTTCACAGCTTTCAGGGCGGTCATTGGCCGTTTGGCGAAGTACGTGCCGCGCATGCCCCAACTGTGGACTAGTGCCTTGCAGGTGCTAGAAACCAAGCTCGGGTAAGCTATATATCAAGGCCGTCGTTTATTTGCTCGGGTTGCCAATAGAGGACCCTGACGTGAAATATTGCTTGCTGTATTACCTGGTACTCGGTACCTGAGTAGAACAGCATGTCACCAGTCGTTTTCGAACGTTTGATGCTCGAACTTGTAGTAGACAATCCCTCATATCATATATAATACCTCCTTCATGCGAAATGCGTCGATTCAGAATTGGGATTGGATTGCCGAGCGGATGCTTTCGTACGGCGGCACAATGTAGTGCCGATCCGCGACGTCTATACTTTCAGTACCAGCGCTTCTATCGTTGCCCCCCCTTCGCTATGTAGTCAACGCCTAATGTTTGAATGTTGGCGGTATCATCACTAACCCCAATGCCTTAACTTACCCATTGCACCGCCGGTTCCATGCTTCAGACAGGATTGAGTGTTCACGTCGTTACTTGTCATTTTTGGTCTTGCGCTTGCACCCTTACCGCAGGAACCTAGAGCAGCTCCTTCCGAGGTTCGGCTATGACAAGCGGATTACTCCGAAGGACGAACTCATCCACCTCGTGAGTGACGTGTTCGAATGCCGGTCGTGACGTGACCCTGTTAGCCTTCTTCTGAAAGTGGGCAAAGGCAGCAACTCCTTTTTGACCCGGCTCGAGCAAACGCGCGGGGACAATTAACCAGCGCTAATGTTGTACCGGGAGATAGGATGCTCAACGCGTGAAAAGGGTCCATGCCCATTCTGGACAACGTGCTCTAAGAGAAACACCGGGTAGGTCATCGAAGTAACCCGTCACCCGCCTCCCGCATCTCCTTCCAACGCGCGCACTTGACGCGTATACAATAAGGCGATTTGGTTCCTCCTAGTAGTACGAGGTTTTCTACACTGTAAAGGTCCTCAGATTGATCGCCCGTCAAACATAATCTTTGGGATGCCTCTTAACGTTCCCTCGCAGGTGACATGCGGGTACGGCAGTCAGGCGCTTGTGCAATTCTTGTCCACGGGCCTCACGCAACCACAGCTCGCTCGCATGCGAAAGGGCGTGGACACCGGAACGGGACAGGTACGTTTTGCTTCCGCGAATTCGACTGTTTACACACCCTTGTATTTATTCGGCCCGAGGTTACGAGTAGCCACGTACGTAGCGTTACGGAGGGTGGTATTTCTGTTTTTCGTCGTTGGGGGCAATCTCTGACTATCTTCACGTACGTACCGTAGGTATACAGCATCAAGCGGATTTATCTCCTGAAGATGGCATACACGCCCCCCTCTCTACTCCGCGGCCCCCGTTTTGGCTTGCGCTCACAGGTGGAGGCGATGCTACGAGGCGACGTTTCTTTCCTGGCGCGTACGTTGCTTTTCCGAGCGTGCGATCTCCACCGCTTGGTGGTTACTTGCAGCGCCGAAGGTGGCGCGGAGAGCAACGGCGAGCTTGGGCTAGCTTCGGCACCGGTAGAGGCGTTCCTCAAGGATTGCGAGATGCTGTGGTAAGCATATATAACGATCCGAAATGTATTAAGAATAGGTAGTCAGTGCTCTACATATCTTCGACGCAAGTCGACGAGGAAAGAAAGGGCCGAATTCTTCAGGCGAAAAACAAGCAAAGCACGAACGGTAGTGGGGGGGGGGGGGGGGGGGGGGGGGGGCCTGCTGTGTGACCCCGGATCTGAGTTACGACAATGAGGGAGGGAGGCAAGAAGGGCAAAGATGATAAATTAGATGGAAAAGTGAATATATATATATACTGTCGATGGTCAATAGTAGCAAGGGCATCGATCATACACAACCAAATCCATCAAAATATTTTTCTAAGGATACCGTGTTGGGGTTGCGCCACTCGCCGGCACACGGCTTAGCCTTCACCAGCCCAGGTGATGATGTGGACAAATAGCAATCGCCATGTATTGGGCTATCGAGAGGCCGACATGATCTAAGCACGGAAATTTTGTGCCGTGTGTATTGAGCTCCGCGTTTGTCAAGGGGGTCTGTGAAGGGGTGCTCTACCGGCAACGACGGAGAAAACTTGCCGGTGTTGATCGGGGCGTACCTGAAGCCCTATTATTCGCTTCCCCCGCGGCCTTCTGACCGTTTGTCCCTTCAACCTCCCAGTGTAAAGGTGGAGCAGACCTTGCGCGAGGTGCAGATCAGTCGCTCGCGCCTTCGGTTCCTGTTGCTCTGGCTGGAGCAGGTGGCACCCATGGTCACCGATCCCGACGCCGCGGAAGGCGCCGAGGGTGGCGAGCGCCACCCACCCAGCCTAACCCTGGCAAATTCTGTTCTCTCGATATTAAAAGAGCCCTTGCCTTCGGATGCGTCACCTTCCGACCCTGGACCGCACCAAACACTGCCCGGATCCCGGGTGAGCACCGACGATACGAGGCAGCACGCTCAGTTGATGCTGTTAGCGTCGGGGCGATCGATTGCACATTTTGTAGTCACGTAATACATCAATTTAGGTGAAGTTTTGGGGCATGTGCTTGTTCAACACAGAAGCAGCGACTCCTCTGTGTGTATATGATAGTATCTATTGCATGGACCACTCCAAGTCAAGCAGTCGCACATGAAGCAATTTGCATTTGTTCAGGGCGTGTTAAACATGCCTGGAACACTTTGTCGAATGCTCGAGAAGCGTATATGATGTACAGCATGATGCAAGATAATTGGGGCCAGCGTGTCCTGTTGCCTGACGACGTCGAATACGTGATTGTTCATGCCATAGGTGGAGTCTATGATTGGAACAAGTGTTGTCGGTCTTTCTACGCGCGAGAAACCAGAAACTGCATCGGAAGTGCCGGCCGCAGAGGCGCCACTGGATTCGCGTACAATACGAGAGCAGGTGGGACCATTTTTTGCCGTACGTCACGTCATGAAAACTACGTACGTACGAAGTATGATATATGGTACTCGTACCAGTATGTCGTGAAGATGAATTCGCCTCGTTTGTCCATGGAAGACATTTCGCAATACGAGCGTGCAGAAAAAGCAGGCAGACATAACGAATCACGACGCGCCCTTCGAATAGTTTGTTGGCTTTGGTTGGGTATTAACCGATTCCTGTCGATCGTGTAGAGGTGGCGCGGATAGCTGCTTTAGGGCCGATCCTCACAGGGCTGCTATCGTACGAAGTTTAACGTGATATCGATATGTACCTCTGTTTTTTTTTGTTTTACGGCGAACCAGGTGCAACGCCTGGAAGCGTCGGTAGCAGAGGTCTTCAAGGTCCCAACAAACAGCCACACAGTGCCGCGGCTAATATTTCCCGAGCAAGACTGTGTGTTTCTTCGGAAGGCAGCGCTTCAGAGATCGTTAGAACCAGAGCTGCAGCGAAGGCGGCGGCGAAGGCCGCGGCCGAAGGTGGTGCCCCCCCGCTCGTGCCGATGCGAACGTGCATGTGCTTCGAGGACAAGCTGCCAGTGGGGTGTATGGACGCAAGCAATCCTGGCCGTGGAAGCATCGGCGGCATAGTCGTGGCGGTGGTGGCCCCAGACAATGGTCGGGGTGGCAAAGGATTGGACGTGGTGTGGATAATCGTCACGCCAGCGTCGATTCCAACTCCGATGTTGTCGTCGACTTCGTCATGCAGCAGCGACAGCGGTAGTCAGGGTTCGGTGCGGGTTGTGGGCGTGAGGTCTCCGCCTGGGTCCCAAGTGAGGCAGGTGGCTTTCTACGGGAGTGTGCCGGGAATCCCGACGCAGAATGAAAGGCGCCTGGCTGTTGTTTTAGAACCGATAGGAGACAACGATCGAGCAACCGCCCTGCATCTGCTCGCCTTGGACGATCTCCGTTTCACTACGGTCGGCAGTCTCTCTTCCTTTCACGATCGGGGGTTGGCGTCGCCCGCTCGAAAGGCACGAGGGGGGGGGGGGTTGAGAGACGTGATGGCAACAGCGCGTGCTCAGGGTGCAGAGGTTCAACTGTTGTCGGAGTTGGGCAGTCGATCGAGGGAGTTGCCTGAGCACATCAAGGGAGTCACCATGGCACTTTCCGGCGCGCGTGGGGTGGCGTGCGCAGTGAGCTCGTCGAAGCATTTGGTTGTTTTCGATCTCGAAGAGGACGAAGAAGACGGAGAGGACGAGGCCAGCGAAGGGGAATGAGACGCCCGATCTTGAAAGATGAATGCACTTGAAATTGAAACAACTTGAAAGCTAAATGCGCCTGTGGTCCTAAATAATAAACGCTCGACCTTCTTTATGGTTGTTGAAGTCGTTATTAGATTTTGCTTAATAGACAGGAGATGACAAAAAAAATGTGATGCTTCCGTTACGGTGGCGACCCTCTGCTGTCAGAATGTAAACGCTTGTAGTAATAGTATTTTCCACCTTCATCCAAACCACTCTATCCAACTACCCTGTGGCACCTTTTTTTAGGTTGGAACCGAACGCCTGTCATGTACTGTAAAATGGTAAGGAGCCCTGGGAGTTTACGGTTTCCAAATCACGCCACTGGGACGGCAATGATACATCACTCTTAATTTTTTCCTCTTTCGACTTTTTTATTTTGTGCTGCGTCGTAGTTGTTCACGCAAACAATGCTGCACTGTCTGCCCGGTTGCCCCGTCGTCCATTGTCTGCGACGCCGTGCTGACGCACCCGAAAAAATGTCCGCACTTTCGTCGTGAGACGGTCGGAAGCTACAAGAGAACGCCTCCGCGACTAGCCGCGGAAGATTCACAACACCGATCAAGAGGGCAGTTCAATACCCCCACCTTCACGAAATGAAGATCCTGTCGGGACCAAAAAATATTATCTATATGCTGTATACTGTAAATGGATAATCTTAATCGATCAATCGTGTTCCTCATTGTTGTCATAAACAATAGTTAACGCTTGATTATAGCTATTCGTTTTGTCCTCCATGATGTTTTTTTCAGCTTGTCCTTCGCTGATCCTCCAGGTGGAACCCAAACCGGCGTATTTTTGAAGCCTAGACCTGATCCAACGTAGAGCGATCCTGCGACTAAAAGGGTTGAGCCAGGGTTGGCTCGAGCACGCCCGTCTTTGCTTGTCGCATTTTCATGCTTCGATTCCGCACTCTCATCTGGTCTATCGACGTTTGCCTTGGCGCAACCTATGGAAGCAAGCACCACGGCACCACGGCAACGAGGGCGGTTTAAGCTGTTAAAGTAAACGACGGGAGAGGACACTGCAGGTTTGTAGGTGTGCACGCGTACGCACAACCCATATTGAAAACACAAGACGGTATCTGCCCCCGCCCTACGAATACAAACCGTCTACAAGCAGCATCAGCCTTTTGAAGTGTGAAAGTAAAAATAGACAATTACATGCAACGACAGTATCTATGAAAGTGACCCTCGATGCGCCATTGCCACAAACCTGAGATGTGACCGCGCTGTCCTCTGCCGAGTGCCAAACCACAGTAGTACAGTTTACTAGTGGTTGTGGTCCCTCTATACTGCCGGTTGAGTAGTGCCGGCTGCCCGTTATAGTACTGCCGGCGAAATCGCTTGGTGCATGCCAGCAGGTATGGGATACTGCTGTAGTGTGGCAGTGTGCCGAGTAGTGCCGATTGCCGCTGTGCCGGATCTGTTGGCTGGCGCGTACCGGGAATATAGAGGGACTACTACCGTACTACTGTTGTACATACTATAGTATACCTGGTGCAATAGTCTCAGGTCCTTTGGGGGGAACACAAAACATCGATTACGGTCACTGCGGTGCCGACATTTAGGCCCATTCTTCTTATACCGGATAGTTTTTTCCCAGAATTTCCCAAGTTTAGAAGTAATTGGAAATATGTATCAAGATACGGAGGCGTTCTGTCACAATTTGTAAGATTCTTCAGAAGCAAAAAGATCACACATTTGGATAAAAAAGTCAGGAAAATCTGGAAGGTTAAAAAATTGCGCGAAAAAAATATTAAAATTATGGATACAAAAGCTCTTCGGTAAGAATACAACCCTTATACTACTGTAGCATCGCGCGGACTGAAGTACCCGAGGTACCAGGCACAGTAGTACGTGGTTGGTACTCGTCGGAAGCACTTGACGACTACAGTGCAAATATGTATACTGTAGAACTGTCTGTCTTCGAATAAGACACTCAAACAAACACCATCACACCTGAAGAAGAACTTGGTGGTCGTGAAACATGTGCTCTCTCGATGCTCCTTCCGTTATAGCCATCCGACCCACTCCCACTGTTAATAGTAGAGCTGCGCCCCACAAGTAAACCATCCACCTTCGACAAAAACACTCCGTCTATCGACACCTGAGTGCGTGCCTCTTGTAAAGCGCTCGACTCCAGACGAGAAAGAGGTTGCTGTCTGCATCTGTCCCTGGACGATGAGGTCACCCTGGCGGGTGCACACGCAACGGCCGATGCATCGCGGGCGAGGCTGGTGCTGCTACTGCTGGCAAGACGTCGAACGGCAGCGTTCCCCTTCTTTCGACCTCCAAGAAATGCGCTTTGCTGTTCGGTCCGGTTGGACGTGCTCACAATGAAATCTCGCCGCACGCGCGACAACTCACGCCTCAAGTCGGAGCTCCTGGTGCATTCCGCCGAAAAATCTCCGTCTCTGGCACGCAGTGTCCTTTTGCGGTTGGGGCAGACAGTAGTATATATTAGAACGACGGAGGACAAGACAATTTATGCATATGTTTGTTGGTGGTCTTGGAGAAAGAAACCCTGCTGAGTGTCAGATGCAGGACTGTACTGGTACACTACTCTACCGTAGTAGACTCCACTCCATAGTAGATTGACAGCAACGGTTTCACCTGTAAAAACGAAAGCAACACCGTCGCAACGTTGTAACCAAGGGCCAAGGGCGCAAAAAAAAAAAAAGTGACCGACACTTCCCCCCCTCAACTCCCGATCGGGCCGAAAAAAAACAAAAATATATCGACACAAAATCTTCTACAGGCACAAAAGTGGCACACTGCCCGTTCAGACATGCACAGCGAAGCCTATCTGCACGTTCCCAAGCATCGACTCCATCTGAGGTGAGGCATTCCGCCCTCCAACGGTTGAAGGACAATATTCGCAATCGTGTTCCACAGATAGCGCACGACGTTCATGGGGGAGGGACGAATGTCAACCATCCCCCACTCAGCGCATCGCTTGATTTTAGTGCGGTTTACCTCCTTCATCCCCCAAGTAGGGTCGAATCTGAAAAAAAACGCACTGTTGGTCATGGCTTCTTTTCTGTGGGCGCCCATGTCGTAGCCGGCATTTTTTTTTTTCCGTTTTCCCGTTTTTTCCAATGCATAAAAAACGTTTTTTTTTTTTTTTCTTGTCACAAATACGTCATCAGCTAGCTGTGAGTTCGGCCGATTGAGTGTGTTGGTTGTTTAGCTGTTAATAGGATACCAAACTGCTTGACCCTTTTCGCACTGCACTGCTGCACTGCTGTGTAACAACCTAAAAAAAATCTGACTCTAATTCATTGAAGTCTTTTATTCCCACGACGCGAGCGCAGTCCTCTATTAATAGGGCGTAATAACCCTTTTAGGACCGCAGTCCCGTTTGGGAGAAATAGAGTACGTTGTCTCCAAAACGAGACTGCAGTGCTAAAACGGTCAAAGGGACGCTGGCACCCTCAGGAATGCGTCGTCAAGTACCCGCGCGTAGACGTTTCGGCAGGATAGAGATACGACTTGGAATTGGATTAAGGGATTTGCAACCAAGATCCGTAGTTCGCGATTGTAGAATAGTTTATGCAAAATTACGAGGATTGTTAAGATCAACGGTTGCGGGACACTTTGTGTCCCTGGACAGGTCTGCCTTTCAAGTCGGTAACCGTTGGTACTCACGTGTGTTGCTTGCTTAGCTATAGAAGAAGAGCAGTTTTATTCCTTTCGTGCACGCGGAGACTGAGACCAAGCTCGTGCGCCTCTGGAAAACCCCTGGTTTTCCATCTAAGATACGCCTTCCAAGTACTTCAAATACGTTCCTAGTGACTGAACCCATGGGGCAATTACCGGGCTTTCAACCTCATACAAAGCAGTATCATAACAATAATGAGCTTTTTAGCGCTTTTTTGCCCTTTTTTGGGCCCAAGAATTTTTTCCTCCCGCCCCATCTTCGACGATGACTCCGTACTAACAGATATATCATCCGCCTGGAGTCATAACAGCAACAATATAACAATATAGTAAAGGCCATTGCTTCGTCGGTGATGTAGCCATTGTGCTACGTATGCTCCCTTGCGTAAAATGAAACTTTTCAGCGTTTTGCGAGCTTTTCGTGCTCTCTCGCGACTTCGAGTACACGCAAACATCTCGTGAGTCGCATCTAGATGCCTACGACTGTTTACTGGCGCACCCGATATTCTCACACATCCCACCAAGCGCATCCCTCAATTTTGTGGGCTGTAGTATCTTGTGAGAAACTGTAGCTGTCCGCAGGTGAGGTGCAAAGGTTCAGTTGGGGGTTGGTTTTTGTCTCATTTTGTGCACCCCAAATTTCGACCGATTTGACCACTGCAGCACATCTAAGTCGAGATGTAGGCCTCTGTTGAGAACGGGCGGGAGATCAATCTCGAGAGAAACACAAGCTGCTGTGATGAACCTCTTTCAAGTCACCGTCGCTCTCTGGTGAGAACGAACCAGCCGAAGTTGTAAACGCAGCGTGTTAAACTAGCGGTCTGTTTTTCTGTTCAGATAAAACATCTAGATATTAGAGTGACCGGAAACCCGGGAACCAGGGGACGCTTGGGTGCCAGCGCCCCCTTAAGTGTACATTCAGTGTGTTGTTCCTAATGTCTTAACTCTTTCAGTGCTGCCGTCCCGTTGGACGACAAACTGCTTATAATTTGAGTGTTTTTTTTTTTCCCAAAACGAGACTGCAGTGACTGAAGGGTTAAGTGTACATTTAGTGTGTTGTTCCTCATATATTACCCTTATAGTGCTGCAATCTCATTTTGGCGACAAACCACCTATTACGGGGGTCCGTAGTGAATAGGACCAAATTTTGTTGGTAAAAATAGCGAAACATGTAGGTTTTTGAGTGTACCGTAGGTCCTATTTACTATGGTCCCCCGCACTGATAGTGTCCTCAAAACGTAAAAGGGTTAAGTATGCGTTGAGTGTGCTGTTCCTCATGTAGCACTGCAGTCCCGTTTTGGGGACAAACCACTCTAATTATGAGTACCTTGTTCCCAAAACGAGACTGCAGTGCTAAAAGGGTCAAGTGTACTTTTGTTAGTAGTGTGTTGTCCCTCATTTAAGTATATATGTAGTGTGTGTGTGTTGTCCCTCATGCCCTAACCCTTTCACTAAGAACGCAGTCCCGTTTGGGCGACAAACTACTTGGAATTTGAGGGGTTTGTCCCCAAAACGGGACTGCAGTCTTAGTGAAAGGGTCAAGTAGTATCTATGGGTATTACGGGGGTCCATAGTAAACAGGACCAAATATTGTTAGTAAAAATAGGTAAATATATAGGTTTTTGTGTGTACCGTAGGTCCTGTTAACTAGGGTCCCCCGTGATAGTATTCGCAGAACCAATCCCCGATATAGTTGAACTATACCTGATATATGCGATCAGCCGAAACACCGCCACTACGTATGATACTGGCAATATACGAGTATGCAATACAGAACCCAAAAATACTACCGGTACGACAGTACGTGCCTGGTAGGAAAGTACTCTATGTATCGAACCCGGGGGTATGATAGCAAATCATATACCAGGTACCTGGAACCCGCCATAAATATATAATTTTACCACCAGTAGCAGGTAGGTGTGAGGAGAGAGTGCTTCGTATATAATGTATACGTATATGTTTGTCAAATTTTCGTTCTTTATCAAACTTTTGAGCACTTTTCGGCAAAACGCTAAGTAATCGGACACGGGAAGCCCGGCCGGACACATTGTCCCAGGTCTCGGCGCGATCCGTGCACTCTGGAGCACGTGGCGGGTGCTCAAAGTTTATTTCCCGGCGGGAGTGGATCAGACGATTTCCCTGGTTTCAGTGCGAGAGGCCTTATTTTGTACGTACGTACCGGTACAATGATGTTGTCTGCTTCCTTCCCTAGGCTCTCAGGAGCTGTGAGCACACCGTCCGGACATATAGCAGGTACACAACAGACAGTATGTAGATTTGTGTTATTGCTTTTGATATCATACTGCTATGTTGGTTTGTTTTACAGCGTTTTGTACTGGTACCTGGTGTGCTATATTACATGTGCGTGCATGTGTGTTTGTGCGTGTGGTGTGATTTGCTGTGTTGTGTGTTCTGTGTATGGCGGCGCGACTCACCTTTTCAAGCTCAAAATCTCAGTTTTGCGACGTTCAATCTCAGTCGCCTGGGCATCAATCTCGATCTCGTTCGCTTCACTGATTCTCGTCTGAGATTGCATCTCTCGAGCTCTTGTGTTCAACTGGTCAATCAAGCGAGCACAATAAGAACCAAATCATAGAATTATTTTGTTTTTTCGTGCAAGAGGTAACCCCCCCGGAGGACGAAAAAGAAAGGAGAGAGGCAAAGCTCTCAGCGACGCCGGCATATCTCGCCGATTTATTGGGCGTGCAGTTCTAATATCATGGTCAGGAAACAAAGAGAAGTTCGATTGTCCCAAGGGCTCCGTTGTTGGGATATACTGTATCTTATATCTAAAATACATTTGTCGCGCTCAGACCAAGAAATACCGTTATTTTTAAGTCCATTCGCGGATGGATGTGTTTGAGGGGCTGGGGGCACACGGAGGAAATCTCACCTCGGTTTCCAGCATTCGTGCCTTTTGTTCAGTTGCAAGCCACTTCCCTTCCGCTTCCTCGGCGGCTCGCTCTGCGCGCTTTGCGCTCGACGACATTGCGTCGTGTCGATGTAAATCCTGACCATATTTTTACACGACGTCGTGTTCGACAGTTTTGGAAGCAAAACAGGAGGGCTGGGCATCGGCAGCCTCAATCAGTACCTGGAAGGTGTTATATACTGACTTCGTCAGCAACTAGTATACTGGATAGCATCACCACACTGGTCGATCGTAGCTCGGCCACTCGCCCCCCCTGCCCCCGACTGATGCCCCACTGGAGGCGCCAAAGAGCGAAAAAACACCAGGTACGCGTTTTCGCCTCATTTTCCATCACAATCGGGATCTAACACTATTAATATCAGATATAGTATCTACTTGTGCCAAGAATGGTCACAGGAAATCGACACAGAGAAGATCGCGGAAAGAGAACAAGAAAACATGCATCGAACGTGTGCCGATGATGTGACCATATTCGCTTTATTTTCGTTCGCGCAGGCGTTCGTAAAACACTCTCTGATATTCAATGACGCCCCCCCCCCTCCTGGTAGCAGGGGTTCGTGTTAATTCGCTGACTACCGCGTTTTTGCGTAACATCGGCCATGACATCAGCAAAACTGCTCCTTGGCCCAGTGGGTACGTCACGATCAAATCTACTGGCAGCATCTACTAGTAAGCTCATTCAGTAGATAGATGCTGCCAATAAATTACTACTGCCAGCACATGCTGTGCCAGCGCTCAACCCTAAAAAACAGGTAATCAAAAGATGTGCCGTACTGTACGAGAAGCGTGCCTGACATAATATAATAGAATGTCTCCCTCCCGAGTAGCAAGCGCCACATACACATCACTTCAGTGCGTACGGGCAAGTCCAGCGAAAAGAGTACCATGTATCCATACGACATGTATATATCCCCCACAAAGTACCACCTCTCTACTTGTAGTAATAGTAATAGCTGTGACGTCGGCTCCATGCTAACGACACCGTACGTACCTGCAGTCGAAGGCTGCGCTCGTTCTGCCATGAACGTTCGAGAGCAGACATCTTTTCCTCGGCTTTCTGTCTGAACGGCCAAACAACCCACGAGCACACAAGTAAATGCGGATACGACATACGACCGGCAGATGTGTGTTCTTTTCTTGCTTGCGGGCGGGACAGGGGTAGTTTCTAAAACCAAGTGATGCGAAATTGGAAAACATTGTAACAAAAAAAAAAAAAACTCTTAAATTGTCCTGTGATCATCGACAGTTGTTCTCCATTCTGACTTTTTTTGTGGCGTCGAAAAAAGCAGTGCATTTATAGTAAGTTCGAGCATGGAGTTTGTGCAAACAGCAAGGCAATAATTTGTAGGGCAGAGGGGTTGTAATACAGTTGGAAGGTTTGGGGGGGTGTTTGGGGGCTGGCACTTCCGGTTCGGAGCGACGCTGCGTGAAGAGCAGCAGGCAGAGCGCAAGGGAAGGCACAGCAAGCACAGGCAGTGGTACTCGGACGTTAATCGTTTTTCCCTACCGTCCCACCCTGACGCCCAAGAGAGGGGGTGAACTCGATATCATGCATGGCCGTAGTCGTATTGCCATAGACCCTCGCAGCCCTACAATGCCGGGACGGAGCACGTCGGGTTTTCACGGACCACAGGCAGACATTGCTTGCACCAAGCGCGAAGCGCCGTGAGGTGTTCGGCGAGACGCATGAAGGGGGAGTTACTAAGAACCGTTTGAGAGGCGGACTTGCATATGGATGACACCTTCAACGAATTAATTAAATTTCCGGTGTGGCTACTTCCAGAGACAGCAACGAGAGTACTAGGTAACTGCCTCGTGGGTGCCTCACCATAAACACCACTTGATGCGATCATTCCCCTCGAGCGGCGTGAAGGTTCTCCAACCCCGCAAAATGATCTGTAACTCGATCGCCAGCTGTGACCGACCGCCAACAAAAAAAAAGGTACCCCGGTTGTCTAGCTCACGTAGTGAGCGTCGTGTTTTACAGTATCGTTGCCAAACGACGCCAACCCAACCTATAAGTTACGGGGGACGTCCCCGGTGGCTTGGTAGGTGGTCCGCGAGCCTATCACGATCAATTTCGTGAGTTCGAGTCTCACCGAGTGCATGCTCATAGGGACTTTTTCTTGCATAAAATTGATTAGCGGAAAGCGCGAGAGCGTGAGTTAGCTGTACATTCGATGAAAATCGACGAGCAGTGGGAATGCTGAACCCTATGCGCGATCAAAACTAAAGGCACGTACCGGGGGGTAGAAGGGACGACACCTGTGACCACGGCTTGTCCAGAAGATCGTCGAGGGTAAAACCTCCTACGAGTGGGCTGGAAAGTAGAAGTGATGAAGAAAAAAAAAAGAAAAAAAAAAAAAAAAAGAAGAAAAAAAATGTAATATATAAGGGATATAGGGGCGGGCAGTATTTTTGTAGCATACCTGGTAGTAGTATAGTAGAGTAGCAGAAGAGTGTGACCATTGTTCTGTTTTTCGGTGGTACGGATCCGAAACGTGAACAAACGTAGGAAGCGGGATAGCCCGATGGGTGTTTTTGTCTGGGAGCAGGGTATCTCATTGTATACCATGATACATACACCATGTGCGTGCCTCTTGGGCATTATGTTACTCCGTAAATTAGTACGACAATTCTTGAGCCAAATATATCGAAATAAAACATGCTATTACGGGGACCATATACCTGCCGGCGTCCCCGGTGGCTTGGTAGGTGGTCCGCGAGCCTATCAAGATCAATTTCGTGAGTTCGAGTCTCACCGAGTGCATGCTCATAGGGACTTTTTCTTGCATAAAATTGATTAGCGGAAAGCGCGAGAGCGTGAGTTAGCTGTACATTCGATGAAAATCGACGAGCAGTGAGAATGCTGAACCCTATGCGCGATAAAAACTAAATGGCACGTACCGGGGGGGAGAAGGGACGACACCTGTGACCACGGCTTGTCCAGAAGATCGTCGAGGGTAAAACCTCCTACGAGTGGGCTGGAAAGTAAAAATGATGATGAAAAAAAAAAAAAAAAAAAAAAAAAAAAAAAATAGTAAATAGGACCCACGGTACACCAAAACCAATATATTCACCTATTTTTACTAACAATATTTGGTCCTATTTAAGCCGGCGTCCCCGGTGGCTTGGTAGGTGGTCCGCGAGCCTGTCAAGATCAATTTCGTGGGTTCGAGTCTCACCGAGTGCATGCTCGTAGGGGCTGTTTCTTGCATTAAAGAGATTGATTAGCGGAAAGCGCGAGAGCGTGAGTTAGCTACATTC
The DNA here is from genome assembly GCA_031763025.1 of Macrocystis pyrifera. Classification (NCBI taxonomy): domain Eukaryota; class Phaeophyceae; order Laminariales; family Laminariaceae; genus Macrocystis; species Macrocystis pyrifera. The sequence goes on along the minus strand of JASSKH010000047.1, from coordinate 1,243,427 downwards.
GATGAAAATCGACGAGCAGTGGGAATGCTGAGCCCTATGCGCGATAAAAAATAAAGGCACGTACCGGGGGGGAGAAGGGAAGACACCTGTGACCACGGCTTGTCCAGAAGGTCGTCGAGGGTAACACCTCTTAAGAATTAGGCTGGAAAGTGAAAGTGATGAGTAACAAAAAAAAAAAAAAAAAAATAAAAAATTACTGCGGTCCCCCGTAATACGACTCGTACGTATTGTTTTACTGCGTGCCACAGTTCTTGCGCCAAATATAACCTTCGGCTATTAATATTTGTTTTTACTTCGGCGACTGTCGTTATGCTTGTTTATCCACAGCAAAACCATTTAGGACGTCCTCACAGGTCATTCGATAGTTTTTTTGCTTTCGCACATGACATTTAGTTGTCTCTTTGTGCAAGTGAGTATATATGGGTTACCTGCGGGCCTGCGGGTCTTAGCGCGGGCCTTAGCGTTGCCTGCGGGCCTTAGCTTCGTCGGAGGCCCTTTGAACGCCTCTCGACGAAGCACCCTTGTATTGTATAAGATATGATATACGATACATGTGTGTTCGCACAACATTTTGGCCGCCATGCTGTCATGCTGCCATGCTGCCATGCTGCCATGCCGTCATCCTGGTATCATACCCCGGCTAAGGTTTGTTTTGCTCTGTTTTTTGCTCAACCCACCAGGTAGCAGCAAACATTAGTATGACGGGAGACCATAGTAAATAGGACCAAGTACTATTGTTAAGAATAGGACAATATGTAGGTTTTGGTGTGTACCGTAGGTCCTATTTACTATGGTCCCCCGTCATAGTACAATATAATAGGCCCACCAATAAGAAAGAGCCTTTGACATAATAAGAACATCAAAGCTAACTTTTTTGGGGGCGCAAAGAAAATTGGATCAAGACGTCGTGCTTAGCGGCGAGCGCTACACAAAATCCTATTTAGTCAGGGCTTTTCGCGGGTCATGACCCGACCCGCGGGTTGGGTCAGGGAGTGCTCAAAATGTCACCGGTCGGGTTGGGTTCGGAATTGTTCAAACTCTCACGGTTCGGGTCGGGTCAGGCCTAGAGGCTTCATGACTCGCGGATCGGGTCAGGTCGGGTCAAGAGTTTTTCAAATCTCACGGGTCGGTCGGGTCGAGTCAAGAAGTTTTGAAATCTCACGAGTCGGGTCAGGTCGGGTCAAGAGGTGACAAACAGCTCACGGGTCGGGTCAGGTTATGATCCGGAAGAAACGGGTGACTTGCGGGTCGGGCCAGCATGACCCGCGAGGTGTTTTCTGCTGACCCGTGGGTCGGACCCGTGCATCCGGCTCGCGGATCCGACACTTAAAACACTTCCTACTCTCTTACCCAAAGAAAGGCTTTTCTCGTACCAATACACAATGATACTCCTTTGATATCATATTAAAATATTAAAACACCGCCAAACCATATTTATACGCAAGCCCGCATCCATCCATACCCACGCCCATCCATACCCAACTTAAGTCCGGCCACAAATCGCGGCGGGGCACAAAAATGAATATGAAATTGTTGTTCAAGTGTCGGCCCACGGACCGGATCCGCGGGTCGAACCGGCGGGTCAAAACAAATGGTCTCGCGAGTCAAGGTGACCGGATTTGCATCAAACTCGTGTCTCTCGGGTCAATCGGAAGGTGGCGGGTCGGGTCGGGTTGGGTCAGAAGGTGTTGAAATCTCGCGTGTCGGGTCGGGTCGGGTCAGGAGATTTACCAAATCTCACGGGTTGGATCGAGTCGAGTCAACGGTTTTTTAAATCTGGCGGGTCGAGTCTGGTCGGGGGTCGGGTCGGGTCGGGTCGGGTCGGGTCAAGAGGCTTTCAAAATCTCACGGGTCGGGTCGGTCAAGTCAACATATACCTCCAAATTTTCGCGGGTCGTCCCGACCCGACCCAACCCGACCCGACCCGTGAGGTTTGACCTGACTCGCGAAAAGCGCTGTACATAATTGCCTGGGATAACTGAGCTCAAGATACGCGTCACAATACGTTTGCCCAGATTACGTACATTTTTTTTACATGGAGTATTACAGCAGTAGTAGTATTAATATTAATAATAATATCAATGTGTTATGAAGCTTAGATTGGGTGGGCGATTGGTTAACCTTTTACCTTTAGCCCAACGCACTAAGACCTTAACAAATGGCGTCGACGGCAGGACATGGGTCGTTGGTCGTGAGTTCGAATCTCACATCCACCATGAAATCGCTTTTTAAAGAAAAGTGAATTTCCTCATGTCAAGAATCTGAAAAAATACTTAAGGATCCCCAGAAAATCGAATCGCGTGTTGGTGTCACGCGTCGACCCGTATATCCGGTGCGTTCCAGGGGGGGAGAGTGTTATGAGGCTTCGATTGGGTGGGCGATTGGTTAACCTTTTACCTTTAGCCCAACGGACTAAGACCTTAACAAATGGTACCCGTTTCTTGTTGGCGGGTCTATTCTGTAATCAAGTGCGTACAACTTCTGCGCAATCCTTGCGAGTGCACGTATTGTATGCCCCGGTACAAGTCAATGTTATAAGGTTGGGAGGGAAAGCTCGCACCATACAATTTCGCACTACTGTACGTACAGGAAACATATTAGTCAAATAAGAAACAGGATAATTGTTTCAGGCTGGATTTCTTATTTGAGAATGGGTGCGTCCTAGTGTACGTGTAATTTTAGTGTAAAAACTTCGGCTTTCTTATTTTCCTGTTAATTTTAGCCTGCCTTTCTATTGCTGGTGTCCCGTACAACACAAACTTGCACTGCTGCTGCTACGCATTGCATGTGGTATTTCGTACGATAACCCCGATGCGGGGATTCTTCTGTATGTACAGCGTGCAGCAGTATTACAACAGCACTACGTACCAGGGTTCCAACCCATACTGCTGCACAACGTTTGAGCTTGGACAACATCGCAACATACAACGATTGGATTGGCTGCACATACATGTGTATATTCACACGCTGGACCAGGTGTAGCAGCCAAGCTCTATCCTCAGGCGCATACATCAGTACAGCAGCAGTAGCAGTACGCACACACTCATGCGAACAAAGTTAAATTTGAATTTTCATATTCTTTCTTGAGCCTACCGCGGAGCATCTTCTGCTTCTGTCTCCTCCAGCTCTTTCTCGTATGGTGTAGCAGTGAGTATGTCGTGTGAATATCTTATTCTCCATGTTTTGAAAGCCCGAGCCAACAAAAACAACAGAATGTGTGTGCTGACAAGCTCCGTACGTACCTGCGTTCCACGTTAGTCCCGAGGTCATGGCGCAGAGTTGTCACCGTGTGTTCCAAAATCCCAAGCCGTTTCGTCTGGCCCTCTCGAGCGGCGAGGTCGTACTTGGCACTCTTTTTTCCTCGCTCGGACTCTTTTCGTAATGCTGCCACTTCCCCCATAATTGTTCTCAAGCGCTCCTCCTTCGCTTCCAGGGCCTCCTCCATGCTGACCACCTTCTCTTTCAGGTTGTCCTACAGTAGTAGACGAACACGCATCATTCAGGGAGAGGTAAGGAGCGACGGTGCGTGTGCGCGAGCGAGAGTATCGCACCAGAGATCGGCGGCGGTCGGCGGGGGATATGATAAATATACCCTAATCTGACATGTGCATGGTCATCATCTGGTACAGAAAAAAAATATTTCCCGATCATATTTCATGAACGAACATCATCTCACGATACGATAAGTTACCCAAACAAAGAGTAGAAAACGAGGAAGAACAGTGAACACAGAGATCTTTTACATTTTCTGCGGACACCGCCTCAAGGGATCTGATGGACATGCCGGAGTCTTCGTGAGGAGAATCGCCAGGGCGATCACGGGAGGCGACTCTAGAGACGGCCCCCTCTGACGGCATGGCTTCAGGTCGATTGCTATGAGTACGAGCACACAACAGCGACCATCTTCACCGAGAACCTGTCCAGTGCCGCTCGTCGATTCGGCGATTCTGGATGGGCAAAAAACGGCCGATATGCGGCGAGACTAATCATCCAACGGATCAACGGATCTGGCCCAGGGTCTGCTTGTTTAGTGCTCCCCCACACCTCGCACAACACCACACCTTCTCAATCCAATTCAATTCAATAATCCGCTTTTCTTCTCCTGGGAGAGGTGCCTGACGCGCCTCACGTCGTCGCGTAGACCGACCTGCGACCATCACCCACACGCACACTCACGCTCGCACTTCCAAATTTATACTGATATGGCGGATTCTTCCACAACGCTTGCGTCCTCGTTCATCATGAGCAAGTTCTTTGGAGTAACGCACGAGCAAGCCTTGAGAGTGCAAGCGCTTCTTCGGCTGGGTATTTCGGAGGACGATGTTCGTGTCGCCGAGCGCTTGATGGCGCCAAGATCCGCCACTGACAGGGTAAGTTCCTAGACGAGAGTATTGCCCAAATTCGTATACATGCCGGTCTAGCATGAGGCAGAGTGCGAGCACTGTTCTGCAGGACCACAACATCTCTATGATATGTGCTCCCACGAGTATTATGGGAGGGTAATCCGATCCGTCTTTTGCCGCACATCGCTCCGTTATTCTTAGTAAAGGTACAGACAGACTATAACCTGGATACTTCTTGCTGCTGTTGAAGCCAAGCTTTAGACAGCTCTATAGTATATTGAAAACTCAAGCTTGCACTGCTTTACGCCTGCATGTATGCAGTGCACAATATGGAGCTACTCTGTATGATACACTACCCTGCATACGAACTCAATTTCATACGTTTTCCCTCTTGCAGTTCGAGAGTGCTCGTAGAGTGTGCGCGTGATGAGTGGACATCGGTGGACCGGTGGTCAAATCGCATCTACCGACAAACTACTTTATTTACAGTGTACATACACACTACCGACAGAAATATCTACTCCTGGGGTCCGTGGTGTCCGCGTTCTTGTTCCGCCTGTTCTCGTCATTGGGCACTCCGCCATCCCTGTGTACGTATGTACGTAGTACCTACCTATTGGCTTTCGCACAAGTCAGAAGTATGCATATACCAGATACATGTACGATTTCTCAAGCTCGGCCCAATGTACTACTATTAATACTGCACTCCTCTGTATTATAGCTGGTTGTTATTGTTGTTGTTCTTACATTATTAACTTATCGCCACAATACAATAATAATAATGCAGTCCGTGGTCGCAGGCAGGACAGGCTCCAACAAAACTTTACTCGGGACTGGTATTAATAGAATACCTCGATAAAAATAAAAACAAGCAGAGAGAAGCACGTCTACTCCTCATACATGAATAAAAAGTGAGGTCCTGATACTGCAGTGCCCACACCATCTACTATTAATACCTTATTTTAGTATACATGCTATTATTAATAATACTCGTACTCAGATACTACTACTGAGTGCTAAACTGCTGTACCTGGTACTTTGAATCGTATTCCTGGTACTACTACTCCTGTACCTACAGAGTGACAAAATGTTACTCCTGCAATATGTAGCTATTAACACTCGTTTTTTAGTAAAAATACTGCAATTTGACCCTATATTAGACGCTCGCGAGTCATTCGCTTGGAGTATATTGGCGGCTCTCGTACGTGGGTAGTACGTAGGCCTTGGTGCGCGCAATATACTAGGTACAAGCACGAGCCTGGTTAATACGAATTCAAGGCTGTGGTGCGCAATTACCGAGGCTCCATGGGTGGTGGCGAGATCACAGCTCCCTCGTGTCAGCTTGTGTGCTCATCAATTTTGAGTAAATAATTGCGGACGATACTTGTTATTTATAGTTGCTCCAGACAACATATTCCTGTTGTCGAATGCGTCGAAGGTACGCCATCACCCAAAGTAGACTGCGATGATGTTCAATGCGTATATACCCCCAGAGATCTTGCTATGATATCGCCCCTTTATATTTTCGTCCCGAGCTCGGCCCTGGTTGCGTTCTGTCTCATCCCCCCTCTCTTGATCTCTTCATGTATAGCACCAAGATTTCGTACTCATGCGTCCTAAAGTCCTGATGCTTTGACAGCAAGACGAAAGGGTGCTGCTGCACGACTTGCAGCGCTGTTGCCAGCCACCTGGCCGATCGATCCTTACTGACATTTGCTGAGCAGAGAATCTGCACGTGATGGGAGGCCGGGGCGGGGAGGGGTACTCGATATCATGCATGGCCGAAGTCGTGTGGGGGGTGAGGGGGGGGTAAGGAACCACACATTCGTGCCATATAGCACCGGAATTTCTCCAAACGAAAACGCACGGCGGCCTCGTACTACTTTGCCAATATGAGGTCTATACTACTACAGTATCGTATCAATAGCAGGTCAACGTTGCAGTTGTTTAATGGTAGTGTTTCATCCACGATACAATGGTCATGGTCCACGGTACTTCAGAGACACAAAGCCACGCGTATTGTGATCCCTCGACCTCCCCGAATGGAGCGTCCACATAACCTAGCCACACTACAGCTTTACGTAGATACGATGCGATTACTCTGAGATTTCGATGTTTCCACCAAGTTGCTGGATCGAATTGAATTGGTAATTTGCGCAAAAGCCAGATAGATGCGTATCTTGCGTTCAAACATCTCAACATCTCCGTTGCTGGTTGGGCGTGTTGGGGTGGGTTCGGGACTCAGGAGTCTCCTTCGTGGAAACCAAACTGTCCTTTTCAGCCTCTTCACCCACCGCTTCCCTGGTGCCTCCTGCCGGACGTTGTTGCCTTTTTAGACACAGTACCTCCCCTTTGAATGCTGCCTCGCGCGCACCACTTCGTTGGTTGTACCAAAAAGGGCGGGAGGCAAGAAGATGCATTGCATTTCAATGGTATACGGTATACGTGGTCATGCCAGCTTTTCCTGTTGTTGGCTGTCGATCAACGAATTGAAAAAAGTGCAGCCTGTCGATCCTGGATGCTGTTGAACCAAGTGATGGTTCTATAATACTGTACGAATATACGTATCCGTCGTGCCAGCCATCAATGAGAACAGGTGCTCTATCGAACGAGCATACGAGCATGCCAGGTACCGATGTCGTATATTGTTTGGGATTGAGCAGCTCTATGGAACGAGTACACATTGCTTCCGAAATACCAGTAGAGACGCGAGCAAAAATGCTCCACTCCTACCGGTACAGTACTACTTTTTTATTAAAAACTAAAAAAGCACATCAGCTGTGAGTTCAACCGGTCGGCAGCTTTGTAGTTGTCGTTACGTTGACAAATGCAAGTACACCATGGGCTCGTGAGGGCACAAACATGAACATGCGTCTCCCCGGATGGATTTTGTGTCTACTACAGCGTTGTACTGGAGTACGTATTGTGTATTGCAGCGGGAACCCGAAGCAGCACCGAGGCAGCAGGAGATGAGAGTAGGCTATCTTCTCATGGATCATCTGCAGGAACGAAACCGCGTACTATTACATTTAATACGTATTAATAGGCATCCTGTGTACCAGGGGGGGTCCATACATTGGTCGTTCACGCCAGAACAAGCCGTCGCTTTCAACGACGCGTCAAAGGAATGTTAGCACATGCAGGCCACCACTAACAAGAAGGCGTGATGACATGTCATTGATGATAAGGTATTCATACAGCTGATTGATGGTCGTACATCACTGCGGTAATGCCGCCATGGCTCAACGGCATCGACCACTACGAATTTTGGAAGAGAAACACGAAGAAAAAACAAGGAAAAGGCTATAATAGTCATGATCATAGGTGTGAGTACTCAGAGTGTGGGAGTTGGACCGATCGAATAGTCGACACTGAAGTTTGCAAGTTGTGGGATACGCTATTAATAGTGGTGCGTGTTCTAAATTCAATTCCCCGTGAAGGATATGGACAGGTGACCTCCCTGAGCCTACCGGTATGTTGTGTGCTACCAGTATACCTGCTTGAAAAAACTAATGTCAGGTGCCTGGTAGTCATCATGTGCGCTGAAACTGCTGTAGCACCCGGATTAATGAGGACAAGATGGACAAATTGTCATTCATGAAAAAAACTTCGAATCCTGGCCACGTGCCTGGGGTAATAGTCATCGTTGTGTGAAGTCTTGAGACAGCATGCACTTGGTGCAGCTCGTGTAGCGTGTGCTAAGCCTTGAGACCGAAGCTCCATGAGTAGGGTGAGATGTTTACAGTAATCTCAAGCTGAAGAGACTTGATTTTACAGGGTAGGAGCCCTTCACTGGCTGACCGAACGAGAAGTTCCCGGGCTCGACGCGAATAGATATCGATTTACTACCCCCCTGCTAAACCTCATTCTTATACCGTACGGGGATAGGTAATCGAATGTAGATCGAGAGATAACCATGAATGCGTGTATGAAACCCAAATGACGAAAGTTGCTCGACAAAACTGTGGGGACCGAGATATTCCTCCGTCGTTGGCGCGGGTAAAGAAATAAACCGTTAAAGAGGACCCAAAAGTCCGCCGGGCCGAACGGGCACAAACAGCCACACGCGGCAGTGACCTAGTTTGAAGCTTTGAATCTTTGAGTTCCATCATTTGTTATTTTTTGTCTACAATTAGTGATGTGGCTATGTGCAGTAGTGGTCGTCATGTACTGAGGTGGAGCGATATGTGATGTAGACGTGTAGTGAAGTGATGCACTGACTACTGTAGTGTTGTAGTCATTGTGCTGAGACGTGCATCTGTCGGCTTTTGGCTTGTGGTTGGGATCCATCGGGTCATGCATTAGAGCGTGTACATAGTTATGGTCGTGGCTATTATGTCACAGGTCACAGAGACCATGCCTGCCGCGGGTGCCGGGGCAACTTTTCCATTAATTTATACGTCCATGGCCATGGCATAGCCAGAACATGCTCGTCTACTGTAAATACATGGCGAAGCGCGAAACAAGAAATCGAGGAGCCCCCTCCCCCGTCCAGCCACGACCTCCAAACCATAGTAAATATATTACTACGTAGAACACTGTGAACTGCAAGCCTGGGTTATTTTTTTTCCATTAACCACGCTTGAATGTGAGCCTCGAAGAGTCAGAGCCGCCTGCCCTGAGAGAGGCCTTCTGCGCTATCTGCTCTACCGCAACTACTGGTAGTGTTCTGACGACACATGCGCTCAGCTCCCGTATCAAGCCGTGTCAACACCCTCGCTCTCTCCACGGGGGTACCCCTGTCCTGAAGTCGTCCATGTCACAGCAGTCTCACCTCGAGCCGGTGAAGTGCCGGTGTGCCGTGCTTTCGTTTCGGTGTACTTGCGGTGAGCAGCTCAAGATTCGCGTGAACTCAAGTATCTGGAATGGAACGAACGACTCGTTGTTTTTTAACTGCAGTCATTCCGGTCGGTCAATTCTGGTTATAAGGCACACTCCGCAAGAGCCTTCGAATTGATATCATGGGAAGATCTCGTACGATACGTAACCACAGAATACCGCAAAGTACCAAATACCAAAACTTCCGCTGGAAAGAGGGCAGGGCGCGCGCGCGGGGGGGGGGTATGCCACCTCACAACAGGGAAATGAAAAAAAAAAACGTCGTTTTGGGTTGGTTGCTCTGATAAAAGCGCCAGGTCTATCCCCGTCTGCGAAAATGGAGGGGGACGCAAAAATAATGCTCAGGAGAAGTAAAGTAGAAGGTAGCTAGCTCCCTGCGCCGAACCCCCAAAAAGAGCGTGGGGAGGGGATGCAGACAAATCATAAGAAAAACCTTCTGTACTGTCTGTAGTACCAAGTAAAAAAGCCCTGGCGGCGGACTCCAACATAATTAGGGAAGGTGCGAAAACAACACACACAAACAAAACGAGATACGAATAGAATTAATGGGCACCTAAGAGGCGATTGATCACTCCTCGATTCCTGTGCATAGAAGCCGGTACACAATTCGGAGAAAACGGTATGCTGCGAGAGCAGTTCAGGCAGCAGCTACATGGCGTGGTACCAGGTATGTCTTATGCCTTAATGGATGCATGTAGTTGATGTCGAAGTGTGTCGATGAAGCATATCGTGTAAAGTGCAGCGGACAAAGCAAGTCCTGCATTTTTTCCACGCCACCTCAAATAATATTGGGCCTTGTATATACTGGTATACGGTAGTTTGCTGTGGCATAGCAAACTTCGGCACCGACTAAAATATTTTGCGCTGATTTGATGAGGAGGCTCGTAACCGTCAAGAGACACACAGCCATGACCCAGGCGTAACACAGCCGTACCCTGCAAAGAATGAATCCTCTCGCTTTTCTTCCAAGACGTCCCGCCGTTTGACGCCAATGCGTATTCGGCGGTACTGGTGTTTGGTTTGGCAGTGTTGGCTCGAACTGCCAGTGCAATGCTGTACGCATGCATGGAGGACATGCTTCGGAAAACGCTAAAATGCCATGTCGATCCTAAGACAGGAGCAAAACGCCTCCAATGTGTCTCGTACCTACTGCGCGTTGGTATTGGTAATGATAATGGCAGTGGTATCACCGTTGCTCCCCCGACCTGACACCGACTCGTAACATTTAACAATTGCTGACTGGTGACCTGTTCCACCTCTAGAGTAGGCGCTGGACATTGACGAGACCTTGTCTTGAATGAAATCGACCCGGAGGTGACTGTCTGTCCAGTCAAATTGTCCAGCGCATACGTACTACAGGTATTAATAGTACCTATTACGTTTGTTTCGTAGTTTTGTAGTATTAGTGGGTCAAATCTGACTCGTTTGGTCTTCTGCTTGCGTGAAAGCATTGAATTATGCTTCTGGTCTCGCCCGCCTGTTATTAATAGTAAGGTGCCGCGGTCGATGCAAAACTACAAGCAGTATTGATACTATAATACTACTACTACTACTACTACTACTACTACTACTACTACTACTAATACAAACATTAGACTGTACTGCCGACTCCTCGACGGCGACTGAAAAGATGAAAAACATAACGAAACCAGTAGGCAATGACCACTTCTGGCGGCAATGAGACCAAAACAAAAGAATGAGAGTCGTGGCGTTGTGGCGTTATTGTCACCCCCCCCCCTACCCTACCCTACTCTATCACACCGGTGTTTGCCCCTCCTTTCCTCCCTCCCTCCCTCTCGCCCTCCCGCCCTCCCTCCCGCCCTGCCCTGCCCTAGCCTCGTTGCCCACCGCCACCGTTCGCCAAAGTCGCCATAACCGCGTTCGTCATTCCTGCCTGTTACTCCTGTGTTTCAACTACTAATAGCGCTAGTGGCGACCGGACACGATTACATTGATCCGATCTCCGGTGGTCGATTTTGTTTGGTCGCCCGTCGACGGGCAGCGGTACACCTTGGTTATAGCCCACGACGACAATGTATCTGACACTGGTACCGGTGTAGGACCTACTAGGTACTAGTAATAATAGGAGTAAGCCGGCGACAACGGTGAAAGCGCCCTTCATGATCATCTGGAGAACTCTAAATGCTAAAAATATAATATCTCGACGAGAGCTGTCGAAAAAATGTCGTTCCTTCAGGCAATCCTCGGCAGTGACGGTATCCTCCTTTTACGCAGACTTTCTTGCCCAGTCTATATATAGTCTAGAGTCTACAGAGAAGAGTGTTTTCTATGCGACACATACTCGCCCCAGACAATGTGATGGATTGCAACAATGCCCGCACGTACACTTTAACGCTTTTTTGTCAGGGAGCAAAGGTCGAGTGGCTCCTGGGGTGCACCGTGGAGCAAATGTCCTACAAAAAAGCGCTGGAGGTATTGGGCATATCAGAGGCCGTGATGGAGGAGGAGCGTGCCAAAATTCTCGGTGGCCTTGGCGTAAGAGCATGGGCCAATCCAGCAAACTCGACGGGCACGGCCGATCGGAACCAGAACGGTGGATCCTGTGGCGGCCTGTTTGGAAAGCGGTCACACGGTCACACCCTACACCCTGGGTCCGCACGGGTGTTCGACATGGCTCCGACCGAGGTACGAGGGATTGTCTTTCTTTTTTACTTTTTACGTGTATATATATCAAACCTAAGTAGTCTTCAAAATCAAATGTTTTGATTATCTATGGCGTCAGTTTTGAGAGACGACTGCCGACTTCTTACACCATGTACACTACTGTATGTATGACAAATGTCAACAACTATGCTGGGAGACCGCGGTTTGACCCATGTACCGACCGCCCCCCTTCACTAAAATAAGTATATTTCAAGTGTGAGGCCTATTCGGAGCAGATGAGGCCTCGTATCTTCGTATGAAATCTTTTTCGAATGTCTTCAAATGTCTTCAATTGTCAATCGCCGGGCCTGTCTTCCAATTTTCATCATCACATTGCGTGCTGTTTTCTTGTGAGGGGTGAGGAGCTATTATTAACGAGTGAGGGCTGAACCCCCCTCTGTCCGGACTTGTTCTCCTCCTCACGATTTGTCATTACAGGATGACGTAGCCGGTCTGGAAGACATATGCTTCGAGCAACATTTGATAATCCAGCAGCTTGAGCAACAGGTGAGAGCACGGCAAATGTCGGACTGGCCTCGTGCATGAGCAGATAGACGACAGGGCGTTTGTCGTTATTGTCGTTGATATTACACCAGGCGGTTGCGCCGTATATGCACGGCGGCAACACCATCGGACGTACCTAGTATAGTATTATTGCTGGAACGACGCTCATAACTGGCCCGGCGTTGAAACGAATTAGATCGTGCGTTGTGTTACAAGGATTACCACGCGCTGGTCAATGGATCCATGATTTTCCCGAGTATTATATAATTCAGTAGGTATAACCTTCACATTTTACGTCGTCGAGGACACAATCTCACTTCGAATGTGTCTTTTATAGAAACGCTTGCGCGTGCGACTCAAGATACATGTTTCGCTGTTTCCCCAGGCATTTAAACGAAGATGGTAGGTGCACAGACGAACGGATATACACGGTACCGTTCCGCCCCCAAAAATCCCGCCGTTCAAAAGGGGGGGGGGATGGGGGGGTACTCATTTTTTGCTTGCCTTAGCCATTTGACCATATGACCACGCATTCCTTTCGAGACGGGGCCGTTCAGAGGGGGTGGGGGGGTCGTTGTAAAGATTGCCTTGGGATGGGAAATCGATCGATATTTTACCCCTGTCTGAAGCTCCGCAGGTAACACATTCACAGTCAAAACATCACAACATCTTGGCATACCTCATATCACAGCTTATCCCCACGAAACAAGATCACGCCACGCACAGCATGGCGCACAGCATGGTCACGCCATTCGCTGCGCGTTTCCCTGCGGACTTGTGACCATTCTCTTACTGCCTCAAATATTGAAATGTTGCAACATTTTCGGAAAATGGCACTTTTAGCACTTACATGATTCGATTCTATCTATTGTACGAACTTCATTTATTTCGCAGGTGGCGGCTTTGACCGAAGCATCAGCAGTGGACAAGGGAACCGGTTGAGAAACCACCCGCGGAGGGAGCATCCGAAATGCAGCCAACGTTGACTTGCTTTTCAAGCGGTTCTTGAAGGAAACCAAGACAAGTTTACTACTGTATCGTGCTGATCATGAGTATAAGATCAAGGATTTTTAGGGCCCAGGACTGTGGAGTGCTGTGTGGGGCGGTTTTGCGCCCTCGCCGCCAGGCTATGCTAATTCATGTTGAGCGTGAGATGACTCGACGGTAACTTTTTCGGAAGGCGCGCGATTTGTGAGTGCATTGCTGTTGCAGGTGACGTACCTGGTACAGTAAATACCTGGTACCTGGTTAGCTGGTATTATTTGTTTTATCGTTGGTGACTATGGTTTGAAAAAGGTCTTGAGTTGGAATTTGGGTTTAAAAAACTCTTAAACATATGTTTATCATGACTGGGTGAAACGTTTAGAGGGCGCGGGTTGATAACGCATGCCACAAACGTATCATTGCCAGCCTGAGTCCATAGTCTGCGTGAATGTGATATCTGGACGATGCCATTTTTGGAGGCACGCTTTCGAATTACAGTTACGATGTTGTCTGTGGCATACATTCCAGTATTGTTGTAAAATGTTGTGGTGGCCACGGTTTGAAAGGTCCCCCGAGTTATTTTTGTGGGACTAAGGTACTGTATCATCGCATGTGCTATGGTCATGACTGTACGACCCGCATTGTGGGCGGGTGGGATAACGTGCGCCACAACGCCGTATGGTGGTATGGTAGTGCACTATTTATAGGGTGGTATAGGGTTATTGTGTCGATAGCAGCGCCTCATGGCAAGCATAGTAGTATAGGCATGGCAAGCATAGTACAAACGCTCGCGTGTGGGAGCGACAGAACATCGTTTTTTTTTGGGGGGGGCGGTGTACACCCCGCGGTTATTGCCAATGCCGTGCAAAACGCCGGCGCATACACACTCGAGCTTGGCTCCCTCGCTGTGTGGGAACAGTTCTTCCCCGCTGGCTATTACGATTATCCGAAGCTCTTAAGAGCGAAAAACGGAACTGTTTTGAGGGGTTGGTCGGGGTCCGCTCATCAAGGTCCGGTAGTCGGGGTCCGTTTAATAAGGTCCCCAGCTGTAGAGGGAAAGTTTGCTTATATACGTACGTAGGCTATAAGTCGGAGGATACGGTTCCACCAAGGTGGCGTTGGTCTGCCCGAAACGCTATTATTACAGTAGATTAAGTGCTGCCAGTGAACTATACCTGGTACCTGGTACACACTTAGACAAGGCGTAAGAGACTTCGTTTTGTGTTTTTTTTTTATTCTTTTTGGGGATGTCTTTGCTTGGCGGATGATGGCCGTCGCCATACGCCATACGCCATACGCAGGCGTCGTCCAACAACGCGGGAGAAGTATTCGAAGCGGCGGTAGGTGCAGGTACCGCTGTAGTTGCGGGTGCAAGTAGTCTCCCTCCCCCCCCCTACATCCTCTTCCGTCGTGTTGCTTTGACGTCGTGGTGCATTTTTTTCTCGCCTTCCAAGTGGTGTTCGGAACGCATCACCAGGTACAGGTAGGTATAAAATACTATGATAAGCAGGAACGATTGCGATTGGCGGTGTGCGCTATATACGTGCTGCGCGGGTCTGGTTGAATTACAGTATGTTTCACCGAAAGCGTGATTCCAGTCACTTTCTCTCACTGTACCTATTTCCAAACAAGAATTCGCGCGGGGTTCGTCCCACAACCCGACCTTGCGCGACCTAACTTGCGCGACCTTAAGTGGCGAGACCTCTCGGCAGTTTTACATCCATTTATCCTGGAGCATCCAAAAGCAAGAGAGGTGTTTCGAGACGGTTCATTTCCCTCTCAGAGTTTGCAAAAAACATCGCTCGCATGTCGATATACGTAATACTGATACAGTAGTAGACTTGGTTGTTGATGCAACCGGGTCGTCGATCTTGGCATGCTTAAAAGGAGCAAAAAGAAGTGTGAACGGTTATGGCATGCTCATAAGGAGCAAAAAGACATGTCAAGGGTGTCAGAATAGCGCATGGTGGGGTGTTCGGAAACTTGTTTGCCACATCTTGGAAGATTCTTCTGAACCTATCTTTCAGTGCTATCATAGAGCTAGTCTAAGAGCTGAAGAGACATCCCCCCCGAAAAACCCAACTCAACTCGACTCAACGCTCTATAAATCGACAAGTCACCGTAGCCTGCGATGTAACACGAGTCATGGAGCTCCCTTCCTCAAGACAAAACCCGCGGCTGCAGCAAGCAGTAACAAAACCCACCGCGCAGCCTCTATCAGCACTGCACGAGTTTACTTTGTGATGGAAACCAGCAACACTCGCCCTCACCCCATGAAAAAACGGGAGGAATCACCGTCCAAGCCCAACTCGTTCGACCGTCGAACAAGTTGATCAGCAGGCACAGACGGCACGGCACGTGTGTAACACTGGATACATATTTGAGAACTGTGCGCACGAAATGTCCTTCTCGCCTACATACGACCCTTGCAACCACATACCTGGTATGCACAATAAGAGACGGTCGAAGTACTCCTTACCACTATAGTAGCCGTAGAGCTCTAGTCCAGGAATAGAGCTGAACGGCTACAGTACTTCTTCGCACAACTACATACACCCCATCCCCGCACAGGCACCAAACAAAAACGCCTACGGGTCATTTTACCATTTACACTGCATGAACCGCCAGTTGCCCGCACCAACGAGGTTAACGATGTTAAGATTTCCTCGAAGACTCCGCCATCTTGTTGTGGTAGTCAACAAGGTTGCTGGGGTTGGTCATGTCCTTGCCGGCGACGAGAAAATACGCCATGTGCGAAAAGTAGGCCATCAGTAGCTCCTTAGACTCCCCGTCCACTCCTGCGATCGCATCCAATGAAGCCTCCATGTGCTTTGTTCAACGAAGCCGGAGCAAGTTGAGTGCGGGGCGGCAAGAAACAGGGGCGCACCATGATTACCACGGCGAGATAATAAAATAAGCGAAACGTAGTATTAATACTGAAGTACTGACGTCTGCCTCTCAACCTTGAACAACTGAACAAAAAACGTCAGGGATGACTCAAAGGACCCTCTAAGGGGATCGGAAGGACACAATTTATAGGCCATACTCCGTGCAAACACCGCAAGACAGAAGAGGCCACCGTCAAGGGTCTTGCTGTTACACTGCAGTACAGTACACTACGCAACAGTAGTCTACTCAGTGTCAGAACATCATCGTCATCATACCTCGAGCCACCGAGCGGCAGATCGGGGATTCAGGTCGTACGGAGAATGTCTGGCTATGAGACGGTAGTGCTTCCCCTTTCGCTGGGTGTAAAGCTTCGGCCCTCCAAGTCGTTCGACCAAGAAATCTCCCTGTACAACCGCAACAACCGCAACGCGAACACGGGACATCGTTACCACGATGATATTAGACGCGCAGATAATCTCACGCGCGTATTCGTAATCTTGTGAACTCTTCAAGTCCTGCAGATATGTCATTTATTACTAGAAACTAAAAACTAGCAATCTCATGGTCGGGTCTTTTAACCCTATATTCCTAGCCCCAAGCGCGACCCGTGGTCTACCGGTGGGAGATTTGTCCGGCGGAATTCCGGGAAAACATAGTTATTGAAAAACCACCAAACTACACATCTATTTACATCTGGGCTTACGGTATTATTGTTCAGTCTAAAAGTCACCAACTTCCAACACTTTACCCCAGGTGTAAGTCGAAGATTACTGTGGACACGGCTATATATGTCTGTACATGAACCTAAACGTGATGACTAATAATGAAGTAGAATATCATATTCGCACTTGGAAAGCGAAAGGGCGGTTTCGTCACTGGTAATGTGGTGAAGGTATTAATAGTGTAGATAGTGTAGATAGGGTGTCATCCCCAACAATACGACCATCACAGCAGTCGTACTTGCGGACTTCAATCCAAATCGATACCGGTTCAGAGTACCTGGTATGTGGTATTATGGACAAGTTATTATTACTAATACTAGTAGTATAAATAGTACTTATAAAATCAAATACCTGGTTCCGAATGGCTTCACCCTTCGTCGACGCCGAGAAAATAGACCTGAACCACTCCTCGTCATTGAACACCCTGTCATGTTGAGGCGGACGAGAAATAAACAGCGTCGATGTATCATACTACCCTGGTACATCATACGAACGGCAGCCTGGCCCACCGTCAGTGCAGAAAAAAGTGGCGACCAACGACCTCGAGCGGACTACTTTAGACGCTTCCGAGCAATGTTAAACTCTTCGGGGCAGGGTGGTCTCAAGACTTAATTGCTATTATTAATAATAGACTACAGCTCTGCATAGGGTATAGGAGTGACTGATGGCAGACGGCAGTATGCAGGGGCGATGGACTTTGCCTCCGCCGTTCCATCCGTACGCACCAGTATCATGCCTCCTACAGTATCATACATACAAACTATATAAATAGTATATACATACTACGCGACATCACTTCAGAACCTCGATTTTGGCGGACGGATCCTCCTGAAGGTAAACCTAGCAGGAAAATTATGTGAGGCAGCGTGTGTCCTACACTAATTTCAGTATTAAAAATGGTCCTCGAATGTTTCGCGCAAAGTCGAGCAACACTCTCACAATCACTGAACCTGTAATTACCATGCCTATATGCATAGCTATGTTTGTGAAATTTTCTTACTTTTTCGAACGTGTCTCTTCGTTCGAGCACGTTTTGATAAAACGCTAAGTGGTCGACTCGGGAAGCGACACATTGGTCGAAGTCCGGGCGCTGGAGCACGTGGCGAGCGTTTTTTTTTTTTTTTTTTTCGGCGGGAGTGGATAAGACGATTTGCCTGGATTCAGTACGAGAGGCCTTATTTTGTACGTACGTACCGGGATTTTGTCGTCTGTTTTCTGCTCATGAGCACGCAGCCCAGACATGTACTAGAGAGACAACAGACAAACATGCACAGAGCACAACGTTACAACGCTGCCGCCCTTACGACGTGCGTCCGTGACACACACTCTGTTGCGCTGTGGCTGGTTGTGTCTATCGGAGCCTGCGGTCCGTAATCCACCATCTACTTGTGTGACAGATCCACGCACACTCTATCGGAAATGTAAGGATCGTATGGATTAAATATGAGTACTCCAACCGTCCTTACACTTAAGACGTTTCTGTTTTTGCTCGAAGCACACCCCATAGATCTACCCTAGACATCAGAGAACATGCAAAGAGCACAAACGTTACAACCCCGCCCAGCAGCACGAGCAGCAGCGGGCCACACCGCGCGCGTGTCGCGGGTCTGTGGCGTATCTCTTTTGGCAGTTGCTTTGTCGGACGCTGCGGTCCGTCATCGGTCATCACCACATCTTTCTCTTCTGTTGTGCTGCTGTGAATGCGTGTGCGGTGTGACGTGCGCGCCGCGAAAAGTAATAGTATGAATATTTGGTAAACTGGTCACGATGCCCGATTTTGGACTTGAAGGCGCGCGTGACTTCGATCGTCGCAGAGATCATCTCTGTTTTTTTTTTTTCAACTTTTTTTTTCGTATCGATGTACGTAACCCAGACACCACAGATAGCAAACAGCACATGAGCAGTGCAGGGCGCGTGCCACAACCAGCTGGCTACAACGCTATACACGCCGGCCGGCCGCCAGCAGAGCAGGAAGCAATGTGTGCGGTAGTTTGTCCGCGCTATATTGCTGTGGCTTCCTATTAATACGTGGTTGCTCTTTAATCGGATCCTGCTATCTGCAAAGCTGGGGGTCTCTGCTGTTGTGTGATACACGAATGCCGCTACAGGTACAACAACACTGCTGTTGCTGCTGCAGTGCGATTTTCGTGGGCAGCCGAGTGTGGTATAGAGTTCCAGCCCCTTCTTTCTTCGGTGCATCTTTTTCTACTTCAGTAAATATTATCCCACTACTGTACTGCTGTCTTCCGTGCGTCACGCGTGTGTGCGGTGTGTGGCGTGTGTCACGGGTGGAGTCCTTTCAAACTTTTTTTTTAATCGGCAGTCCTCGCTTTTGTGCCTTCGTCGCCGTGAGCGACACAACAAAGTGGCATACTGACAAATAACACCGCCCCAACGGGTAGCGTGAACCGCAACTGGACCAAGTCCGGCGGGAAGGCCTCATAGCCTCGGTTTTTGTTAGTGGGTGAGCTCGCGCAAGTCCCACACTACCCGGGAGAGTCCGCGGGAGAGATGACTCTCCCGGGTGGCTATCTTCATCGCACCTGCTCCTCTCGGGGGTCAGGTCGGGTCAACGTGCCCAAACTCCAGGGGTAACAGCAGCCTGCTCTAATGTGGCAACGGGAGCTATGGGCTAGATTGACACACGACATGAAATTGGAACGTGGAAGTGTGGTGACCTTAAGCTTTATTTTTACCATTCCGTCGGAGGATAAAAAAAAAAAAAAAAAACAAGACAAATAACGATGTTTGGCGGAATCGCTAAGAAATTATATAAAAACGATCCAGTCAATAGTACCACTTCCACACATTTCCATGTAAGGTTCGTCCCCGAAAATGCAGGCACAGTTTTTGTAGGGTTTATTAATAGTACGCATGTCTGTATGTAGAGCAGTAATATGCAGACATTTCACACCGTAATAATACTCCGTCATGTGCATATCATACAATATCGCCTGCTGTATGGTTTTCAACTCGTTCTTGCGCCACTCCCCTAGGCACGTCCCGGACGGCACCTATGCGTATATACGATGGTATCTTTTTTTTTTTTTCATCCATCACTTTTACTTCCCAGCCCACTCGTAGGAGGTTCTACCCTCTACGATCTTCTGGACAAGCCGTGGTCACAGGTGTCGTCCCTTCTCCCCCCCCCGGTACGTGCCTTTATTTTTTGTAGCGCATAGGGTTCAGCATTCCCACTGCTCGTCGATTTTCATCGAATGTAGCCAACTCACGCTTTCGCGCTTTCCACTTATCAATTTTTTATGCAAGAAAAAGTCCCTATGAGCATGCACTCGGTGGGACTTGAACCCACGAAATTGATCTTGACAGGCACGCGGACCACCTACCAAGCCACCGGGGACGCCGGCTGTTAATAATATATAAAAATATATATTTTTTTAAACAGTAATAACAGGTATGAAATACACCCCCCCTGGGAGGGAGGGGGGGGGGGGGGGGGTTCTCACTCTTGGCAAGCTACGTGCAACCTCCGAAAAACTATCTTTATTTTATTTTCCAAAAGTACACACCCACTCCTTGAACTCTGCAGGCTCTCGCGCGTTTTGTCTTTCTCATATACGGACAACTGTATACCCTGCATGCATGAGGTCATATGAAACCCGTAATACGCGCGATCGAAGTATCACTAGTAGTATCACTAGTAGTATGACACACACAAGCAGCTTGCAAAGAAGAGTTTCGACGAAATACTCCATCTCACTTACAGCTCTTGTTTTTTCAGTCTTATAAATATATATTCTTTCTCCGCGTGCATTCCTGTATTTTTCCCGTCTCTTCTTGTGTACCACTGAACGGGTATCATGGGTCGTTTTCCCGCCCTCTGTAAGAGTTGCAGGTTTTCTCCGCTGCCCGCCCGCTGTAAGCAGCCAAGCAGCCAACACGCGTGTGACGATAGGGGTACTTGGAGCTATCGCTATGCCAATGGGAAAGCGCTATTTCCAAAAAAAGTTTGAATTTCAAAGATACCCGCCAGATATTTTTAGAACAAGCGTGCTACATATGAGCACAATTCTTAGGACGGAAAGTTCCAAACTTTTAGAAAAGTCCGAAAAAAACAAATCTGGGGCCGATGTTGGCCAACATCGGCGTGAGAAAAACTACGCCCAATGGTTTGTTGCGAGTCCTCGACAGACATCGATCGACAAAACCAACGACTGCGTCATGAACTCTGAACGGGGCGCGCTCCTTAGAAGCTACGACCAACCCTAGCTAGGGTCACAGTGATCACACAATGGCCGGTGATATGCGGCGGGCGCTGGCTAGGCGTATGATAAAAAACACTTGGCCGCTGATGTGCAGAAAACAGATGACAAAATTTCTCGATCCGTTTCGAAAGGCAAAAAATAGTTTTTCCTTCAGGTTTGGGAGAAGAGCGCAGGACGCCGCCGGCAAGCTCTCGCCTCCTAGACCCTGAATCTACATGATATCTTCGAGGCCATCATCTACACTGTCGGCCTTGCCCGACATCAAGCGGGTTGGCCGTGGGGTGAGTCTATGTCGAGATCGAAGGTCTATCGTCGCACGAGCTGATTTTTATCAGCGTGATGACAATTTGCAACAAGAAAAAACAAATTGCACTGCCTGCAGCCGTTTGAAAAAAAACAAGCAAAAGTCAAACATTTTCCCTTTTTTTTCCCGCCGACAGCGTCCTTACGAGAACATCTTCGGCGGTTTCTTGAAAGCAATATTTTTGAAATAAAACCTTCAAACTTCGCGTCCCCCATTGCCCTAGGTCTTACAAACCAGGTACCTGGTAGCATTTTTCGGTCAAAGCCTTTCTTACTGATGGGGCTTCTCAACTTAGGGAACTATTCTAAGCAGTACACGAGGTACCAGGTACATTCTTCGATATAGACCTCGTATAGGTCATGGTATTTCTCCTCGGGATAGGCGTCCACTTTTATCGAAGCCGTTGTCGGTGATATACGGAGTGAGTTCCTTAAGAAGTATCACAACCCTCACGAAATAGGAAATAGCACAGCCCTATCGTACGATGCATCCCATACCAAACGTCACTCAGTTGTCAAGACATCACGATGAACATATTTGGTACATGTTCGACTTTACATAGAGCGTTTAGTTCAATACAAACATTAGGTACATCATTAGACAACTGTCCGTACGAGTACACTATCAGGACCAGTAGAGCAGCCGTACGCAAATTCTCTGCGGCCTCCTCTCGTTACCTGGTATAAAACTCCGAGGATATTTGCTGAATTGTATCCTGACCGAGCCGCTGGTAAAGATCGACCTTGTCCAACGCCACGCTTTCCTCTCGGGTTATGCCGCTCCCCGCGTATGCACAGGCGATAAGGGCCTGCATGCCGATACCAGCGATACATAACGCGATAGCAGCGAAGCAACAAGGAGACAATCTTGAGTAATTGTACCTGTATGTACGAGCGGCACGCTGCAGCACCAGTGGGCTAAGAACAACTGTTACATACTACTACAGCAGTAGTCACGTACGGACACCCACCCACGCCCACCCGTCACCCACTCCCGCCCACCCACTAACCCACCCACCCACCCGCCCACCCCCCCCTAAAAAAAAGAAAAGGAAGGATTGGAACACGCACGCTTCCGGCCTCCAGAGTCGAGCGCTTTCGTACCGCTGACCCAAAACAGAGACTGGTACGTCGTGACTATTTGCCAACCTCGGGAGCGCACCTTTCCACCGTCCGCGCTCGCCAAGTTTGGCGGCGGCGTCCTTTTTTTCGCCGGGAACACTAATGACTAATGGGTGGAGGGAGCGTAGGACGGTCGCGTGGCCGCGGGAAGTCGGCTGGCGCTCGGGAGTGAAGAGCGGTTCGGACACCACCTTCATCCGTATTACGTAACTCGTACCTGTACCTGTATATAGTAGCGTTACGTATCAAACAATGACCCACATAACCCCACACACTCACCAAACAGCAACCCACTTACCCACTTACCCGTTCACCCACCCACCTACCACCCACCCCACCCAAAAAAAAATAAGAAGAGAATGTCAGATGGAGGGGTTTGAAGTTTGAACCCACGCTTCTGACCAAGAAACGCAACGGTGATATAATAAGCATGGGCCTTGATGTGCTAGATCTATGATATGATACGAACAGACGAACCCAGGGGAAGAAATTCAAAACTGCCAACTGTGGATACCAGGTCCTGTCCCCTAGATCGTACCGCCTCGTTATCTCTACAATCCTTCAAGGCCTTCCTGGCTGCTCGGGGGTACTCTGAGATTACCTTTCGTTGCTGACCCCGGAGAGTGTGGTAACGCCCCACGACCCCACCTCGGTGTGTCTCCACACCCAAATCTGAGAAGAGAATTACCTGCTGCGGGACTACCGTCCCACATTTGGCGTCGTCGGCAGGACTTTACCGTCCCGTACAACTTTTATTTTCATTTTTATTTAAACCTATGCCAGTGGAAACGCGACGTCCAAAAGTTTTCTTTCAAAAATATTGCTTTAAAAAAACAGTCGAAAATATCCTCGTACCGCCGGTGTGGGAAAAAAGGGAAAAAATGTTTGATTCTTTATTTTTTTTTCTAAGGGCCCATCTTATCGAGGACTTTTGGTTGTGTGAATTTGCTTTGAATTTTTTTTCTAAAATTTAATTTGCATCTGATTGGCCGAAGAGTGAATGACCAGGCAGGATTCGAAGGGGCAAATAAGAAAAAATCAATTTGAGTGAAAAGTCTTTCGGGACTTTTTTCGTGTGATTTTCTTAATTTCAATTTCGAATTTGGGAGTTGAGCAGCCTTGATGTAGCATGTTCATGGTGGGTCAACACCCCCGTTGGAGTCTGGGGCGATTCTTGGCCGCTTCGGTGACCACCGTCGAGGCGATAAAATGCGAACCTCAACGACAGGCGACCGGGGCAATAGCCGCGCCCACGGCCACAGACCATAGCACATCGTACCCCGGCGGTGGCGCCTCAAAAGAAATCATGGCGGCCGCAAGCCCAATTTTTCGGCCTGCTCGATCGGCAAACCATCATGAAAACAGAGTAAACGAGCAAAAAAAAAGAGGGTACGTTCGAGACCGCGATAGCTGCATCACCGTTGCTGTTCCGCACGTGGCGCTTGAGGGCTCCCTTTGCCCACCCAAGACACCCTAAGAGTGATAATACTTCCTATCCTGTGCCGCCAAAAAGAAAAAGAGGCTGGCGGCGGCGCGCACGCGACAACACAAACCTTCCTTCTTGTCTACGCTCGTCGCTGTTTGTCGGCTGGGCGTTGTGTGACGCGCTGCGTTATTCCAGGTTGTTTCGAATTCCTTTTTGTTTGACAATGAATGCGCCGTTTCCCGATATGATACAAACACGTTTTTTTTTTCAAATCAAATAAAAATTCATTGGAATTGAAATTTTATTTCCAAATAACGAAATTTAGTGCTCCCCGTTAAGATGGGCTCTAACGGCTGCAGGCGGCCCAATTTGTTTTCTCTAGTTGCAAATGTCAACACGCTGATAAAATCAGCTCGTGCGACGACAGGTGCTCGATCTCGATATAGACTCAGCCCACGGCCAACTTGCTTGGTGCCGGGCAAGGCCAACGAGTATAGATGACGGCATCGAAGATAGAAAGTGGATACATGCTCTAGGGGGCGAGAGCTTGCCGGCGGCGTCCTGCGGTATCCTCCCAAATCTGAAAAAAAAAGCCTGTTTTTCGCCATTCGAGACGGATCGAGAAAATTCTGTCTTCTGTTTTGTACACATTAGCCGCTAATTGTTTTCTTATCGTACGCCTGGCCAGCGCCCGCCACACGTCACTGGCCATTGTGTGAACACGGTGACCCAAGAGTGGGTCGGAGCCCCTGATGAGCGCACTCCGTTCAGAATTCATGAGGCAATCGTTGCTTTTGTCGATTTATGTCTGTCGAAGATTCGGAATCTCGCCGCTTCGAACCAAGCATCCGCTTGAGTTGTTCTCAAGCCGATCTTGGCCCAACATCGGCCCCAGATTTGCTTTTTTCGGGCTTTCCCAAAATTTGGAACTTTTATATTTTCTAAACGTGCCCATAGGAAGCGTGTTCAATTTTTTTCGGCAGGTATCTTTGGAATTCAAACTTTTTTTTTTATACCTGGTACTTCGCTTTCCCATGGGTATAGAACTACTTACTTGGATCTCGATCTCTGAGCGTGCTCGGTTGGTACATCCCTGGCCTTTCAGAGCTCCCACTTGGAAATCGCCTCCTTTTATTACTTGCCGGACTTTTCCAGCGGGTCTTTGTTTTCTCCATTGCTCTTCGTACTTTCAGTCCTTCTTTCCTTCCTTTTTCTTTCCTTTCATGTGCTTGCGTGTACTCCGAGCACGGTTCCGCGGGCGAACCCGGCACCGTCGCGGGTGTCAGCGGGTGCTGGCGGGTAGAGGGGGCGTTGCAAGGAGCGCGGTCGCCGCTTTCGTGGCTAGGCGTCGCGTGTGCCTCGAGACACGAGGGATGCATCAATAGGCTCTGTCTGGCCTCTATTTGTGATTTTTGATAGAGTACGTACGAGTATTTAAGGTCGTTCGGGATTGCAAGATAATATTCAAGCGGTTCTTATTTTTGCGACCGGGCTGAAATCACGAGAGGGAGGTACCCCCGTCTGAGCACCAACATTGTCGAGCTAGCGAACGAGGTCCACGGTGAGCACCGGGCTTCACGCGAGGCGGGCGACGGGGCTCACTGTGGAAGAGAGGGGAGAAAGCTTTACCCGGACCGAATCGGTGGCGAGATGGTCGCGAGAAGGGCGGGCGGCGTACGAGGCTGAGAGACAAGCTCTGCTGTTTGATTTTTTCTTTTTTTCATTTTTCTTTTTTGACTGGTGTAAGGTGTTCCAATCAAGTAGTAAATTATTATACGGAAAGGAGACGGAGATTTTTCTTCTTTCAGAATTTTTCGGTTCCATTTTCATTGTTTTTGCTGTGTTGCTGTGCCGTGCTTTGCTTTATCTTTCGTACACGACTACAGACACAGAGCATATCGAAAGAAGAAAATAAGTACCCTACCTGGGGTATGTACGTACGTACGACATGTATGTGAGCGAGTGTATAGCGGAAAACCGCCCGCGACGCGAAGCGTATGTGGCGTCCGAGCTGTTTTCTCCTCGAGCATGGCGGCGGGACTCTTGGTTCATCAAGTCGCCAGTTTGCAACTACAGCAGTCATGAAAAAAACAATATTCAATCATGGACCTCTGTCCGCTTCGCATAATAATTTGATGTGTTTTTCCTTCCTGAGCGAGCGTAGCGGGCGGCGCAGGCCGCCCGCGGAGCAAAGCGCCTTGTAGGTCTTACAATATACCAGGTATGTACAGCAGTATACTAATATTTGGTGGTAATGAGGCGCGACCTCAGTAATACCTGAAGTAGTCATATCTGCGATGCATCATGCTCGGCGAATACGGATTATTCTGTTTTGTGCTGAACCAACACGAACGAACATCTACTGCTTGTTGCTGCTGTACTACCTACTACCTATACGCCGTCGTTGGTGAATCTCAATAATATCGTAAATGTTCTTGGCCTCTTCTGCTCTTGATAAATGAAAAACACAGCAGCAGCAGTACGCACACACCTGTTCTGTTGTAACAACAGTTGATTTTGTTGTGTGTATCCTGGTCTCCATCTCGAAATCCGGCGTAATAATTGGAAGACGAAATATATGCACTGCTGTGACCACAGAACTTGTATTCGTATCGTATCTCTCGGGGATTCAAGAATTGGCACGGACAATGCCGACAGGTATTACGGGGGGGTCCATAGTTAATAGGACCTATGGTATACATAAAAAACTATATATTTACCTATTTTTACTAACAATATTTGGTCCTGTTTACTATGGTCCCCCGTTATAGAAAGAACAAGAACAAACACACACACCTCACATGTTTTTTCCAACAGTGTTTTCTGGTTGAACTTCAACATAGTTTGAAGACGAAAAATCTGGATCTGAAATGTTTTGTCCAACAGAACTCACAGAAAGAGCTTCTTTTCTCGTAGCAGGCGCCACCACTACTTGCTACTTGCTTGTACTGATGTACGACATCTACAGCAGCAGTGTTTCTCCAGCAACAAAACAGCAGCAGCAGTAGCAGCAATAGCAGCAGTAGGACGCACGAGGCCAGGGTCAGCGTCGCTGTACGCTGGGCTTGTCAATCTAACCCTTGAACCCTTTGTACACGTACTCGATTTTGTCCTGCGTTGCTTCCGAACTCGAAATTCGGCATAATTTGCAGACGAAAAATCTGCACCCGACATGCTCTATCCAGGAGAGAGAACTTCTCGTAGCAGGCAGCAGGTGCCAGCGCTACTACTGATGTACGACATCTACAACAGAGCTTCTCCAGCAGCAAAACAGCAGCAGCAGTAGGACACACGACGCCAGGTCAGCGTCGCTGTACGCTCGGATTGTGTGTGAACCCTTCGTACATGTGTTTCCTGGTCCCGAACTCATAATTTGAAGACGAAAAATCTACAACCTGACGTGTGTCCAACAGAGCTTCTAGCAGTGCCACCACTACTACTACTGCTGTACAACAACTATACAGCAGATAATCTCCTGCTTCTCCGTCCCCCCCATCAGCAGGAGGGTGGGCCTGCAGCATGTCTCGGGGACATGGCCCGAACGCTCGTTGCTGTGGACAGGCACAGTCTGCCTACGAGTACTCGTAGAGCTGGGTTTCGTTAGGTAGAACTCAAAAAGCCAAAACCGTTATAATGTGTTTTTTCAACATGCCCCAGCACAAACATGTGCCTACACACGTTGTCACACCTAGCTCGAGCTACTGTGAACGACCTACCACCGCACCAGCACGAGGAGGTCTCTTTTGTGTGCGTGCGCGCACAGAGCCCGCCGGGACTGGATTTGGTGTGGTGTGCGTCGAGAGCGGTGGTCAAACGTTGCCGAAAAAAATGTTGAATCACACACACACACACACAGAAACTCAAACCAAGGCACCCTACGCTCGTATCCGAGCCGCTATGAAGAGTCTTTTTTTTCTTGGAAAAATCCAAGAAAAAAAAGCCTCGCACGCTCCGCGCGCCTCATTATTAATAGTAATCATAGCTTTTGTACGTACTCGTATATATCGTATCATATCTGGTACATACATTTTGGTACGAGGGACGAGCGAGAGCAAGTGCGGCCGAAGTACGCCCATACTTCCGAACGAAAGATAGTGCGTGTCGTACAAACGTATACCCTGGTATACCTGTTACATACTTAACTCACTGTTGTATAATACCTGGATGTTCCAGGACCTACTACTGCTGTCGCGCCTCAAAAATCGAAGCAGCAAAACAGCCATCGCGCTTCTCACGAAGAAAGTTGAAGGTAAATTATATTTTGTCCCTGTGGGAAAAAAAATCGACTATCGAATCCTGTCCTCCTTGTATGCGTGCATCTCGAGCATAGCTGTCACTCTATTGCGGATAATTTCTCGACGTGTCGACACGTGAAGAAAAACGGAATGTTCATTACCCCTCCCTCTGTCCTATTCTATGTCTCGAGTAATATCAGCTACGTACGTGTCATCATGATATCCGTCCTACAGCAGCTGTGCCGGTCTACAGCAGTACGTCGTCGCAACGTCGCTCTGATGACTGACCTGCATTCTTGCGCCCGTTCAACGTTTCTCCCACGGCACTGCTTGGTCTTGATTGCTACCCTGGTATAAAAAAGCTCAGAAAAAGAAGAGAGCCTTCTTCAGCTATTCTGAAAGCTGGATAGGTACCGCTTTGGCTACCTGTACCCAGCCTGGCCCAGCCAAGCAGAAAATACAGAATGTGAGAACCGCCGATCAACGGGAATGACTACTAGTAGGTTTCCACAAATTGGGTTGCGTGTTTCTGTCATACTTGGCATCCCTCACGTACCTGCAGCCTGTGTTGGTTTGGTATGCATCTATCTGCAGTGCAAAACCCATCCACTCCAGTCCAGGCAGCAGACCGCTTGCAGGGCACTCTCGTAGGCGAGCGTTATCACAGACTTAGTATCCGGGTCGTGAATAACGCCCTGCTAGATGGCGAACATCTGGAGCTGCACCTTGAAGGAAGATGTAGAAAAACTGCAAGAGCTCATCCTAGATGGCGTCAGTGTTGATTCAAAGAACGACCTCGGCGAGACGCCATTGCTTCTGGCTGCGTCTCGAGGACTGGAGGGGATCGCAAAGGTGAATGCATGGGCGTGCTCCATTGAATCACTCCGTACTTGCATCGGTGCAGGCTGTATGTGGGTGTGTGTCGTTGTGTCGTCCTTCGTATTCGTATCTCAAATTGGCTTTCATACTCCCGAACATATCCGCGGGTATACGTGTGTTCACGTTGTTCACCCCGCACTTGTACATCTGTGAGTCGTATCCATCAGCACCACGAGCAAAGAGCCCATCTTCTCATGACGTACCACCAGCAACGCCGTATCCAGGTCATAACTCTAGGGATTCGCCATCTTCTCCGCGTGAGTCTCTGCTGCTGGTACGTTCTTGCTTATGTGGAGCGTTCGAGCCGAAGCTGTTGATAGTGACTTCAATCCGCTATGTACGAGTACTACTGTATGATGACAATGCACACGTTTTAGATAAGAGTCCCCATTGATCCGTCCGATGCCAACGCAGGCCCTCCTCGACGCCGGTGCGAACATCCACGTCAAGGACTGGGAATCGGGGTGGACTCCACTTCATCGGAGTCTTTATTTCGGGCATATCCGCTTGTCGCTTTTATTTCTGCAAGCAGGAGCTCTCCTAGATGGCGGGCGAGATGAACCGGCAGACCGAGACTACACCAAGAAAGCCCGCTCTCGTACCACTCGGTCGGAGTCCATTAGTATTAGTTCCGTCTGCTCCAACCCTGCCAGCGGCCGAGCAACAAGCTCTCGCCGACAGGCAAACGGCCTTGGCGATGGCGATGGCAACACTCCGTTAGATATATTGTCGCTTGAGTTGCGGCCAAAGCTCAGAGCTGCGCGAGAGATCGGCCAAGGAGGTGACGTTTTTAGCTTTGGAACGGCTGACTTCGCTTTAGGGTACGACTCTTTTGGCAAGACGAACGTGGTTCAGCCGAGACGGGTCGAAGCTTTGGCAAATCTGAAGGTTGTGCGCGTAGCTGCTTCCAAGTGAGTCGTCGTCATGCAAACATTGCTGCTGCAGCACTCGTATACTCGTTTACATAGTAAGCAGCAGCGTGCGGGACGGGGGGTTGTGAATTGGAACACGTCTGTGGCACAAACGGTTTGTGATCGACTCTACCGCGGTATTTGTTGATCGTCGACTCTTTCTTAGGTTGCAGTTTGTCGCGAGCAAAAACTTGCTGCATCTCACTTGCGGTATGAATAGCAAATATTAATACGTAGTTTTTGCGAAATTTATTTCATCACGGAGGATGGAGGAGGGCACCTTTTCAGAGTAGGTTTCGCAATCTGGGAGAAGGGATCTTTAGGGGTGTTTTTTACTTGAAAATTGCGTAGCGCGGTTTGCACTTCGGAATTGTCGTCTGCAATTGAGAAATTTCTTGGTTCGATGCAAACGCGGCGCAGCCGCGTTTATGGCCAGTTTTGGCCCGTTTTGGCTGCGGTTTGGGGTCAGGGTTAGGGTTATAGGGTTAGGGTTAGGGTTAGAGTCAGGGGTTGGGTTGGGTCTTCGCCCGTACCTTGATCCCAACAGGAACCAAAATACCTGAACAGCCTACCAACCTAAAGATCCCTTCTCCCAGATTGCTAGGGGACCTCCCTTTTCACCTTTTCGTCAGCAACCACCGGATCTGTCAAAATATACAAACATCCTGGCGATGAAAATGAAATGATACTCAGGTTCCACTCGGCGGCCGTGACCTCATGCGGACACCTGTTCACTTGGGGGCATGGTAGAAGCGGTCGCCTCGGGCACGGCAACGAGGAGGTTTGCATGCTCCCAACGAAAGTGGAAGGACTAGCCAGCCAAAAGGTCCGGGACGTGGCCGCCTCGGAAACGCACACCCGCGGCGCTGACGGCCGAGGGAGAGGTTTACACTTGGGGACGTGATCGCTTCGGCCAGGTAAATTGCGTCAACGGTTACAACGGTTACAATTGGTTGTAAGTCTAATAATGGCACCCCTTGGGGGACAAACTAGTACTCGTGCTGCATATATATTCGTATTTAGACATCAGAGCTTGGTCTGGTAACCAGTGCAGGTGCTATCCCTTGGTCTTTCTCTCACCGTCTTTTGCTATGCAAGCTGGGCCACGGGTCAGGATCGAGTGGATCAAGTGGATCTAGTGAGCGGCTTTCGCCGAAGCGTGTGGAAGGGTTGCGGAAGATGACGGTGGTCGGAGTGGCTACAGGGACAGAACACACGGCGGCTGTCACCAGCGCGGGAACGGTGAGTGTCTACACCACGCTGCGATTTACATGCTAGAATTGCATTAATACTGCTGTACGTACCAAGACACTTTTAATATACTGTTTATAGATGTACTCGCTAGTCTACCTACCCTACATATAGTACTTGCATACCGGTATCAATGCAGAGAAAATGACCTCTACCTGCCTCTACCGGTAATTAATTAGACTACTGCTGTGATAGTGCCATGCTGTCGTGCCCACAGACAGTAGGACTGGGCACTGGCTGACTCAGTCAGTAGGGATTATACTGTGGTCAAAATAAATCATTATACTGGATTGCAGCAATATACTGGCCGAGCGAACCAGCAACGCCGATCTACGCTAGGCCAGTTGCCCCCGCCCCGGCTGGTGAGGGGACCTCGATGGAGGCGCTATAGGAGAAAAAAAAAAAGCGTTTTCGCGTCATTTCTTGTCATGATCGGGGATCAAAACTGCATTGACCGGAGGTGATTGCGGTTGTCGACGCGGAAAAAATCAACCTAGAAAATCAACTAAAATGCATGCAACGTGCGGCGATGATGTGGCGATCTTCCTCTCTCCCCCCGGAACGCGTTTGATGGGTTTCCGCAACCTAATATGGCGTGTTTCTTGGACGTACGTGAAATAAAAGCACTGGCGAAAATACAGGCCGACTCATTAGATCACTACTGCATGTAGATTACTACTGCCGGTACATACTGTGCCAGTGCCCAGCCCTGCCATCAGGATGCCATGCTTGTGGTTGTTCCTGACACCGTGCCTCTCCACGACTGTGTCTTTTCGACGGCTACGAAAACGGCTGTGAGGCTATCGGTATTTTTGTCTCTTGTTTTCCATCAGGAATATCAGTAATATAAATGTTACTACAGTAGTATACAGCTGGTTGCTCTGAACCCGGCTCGTAGGCGTCGAAGGTATACTCGTACGAAGGTTGCCAGGCTATCTCTGTTAGTGGCACCAACACGCCTATCAGCGGTGACATCCTCAACGACTGGTCGGAAAGAATGCGGGCGAACAGAAAGGTGCCATGATGATAGCGTGGGAATATACTGTCAGCAATAGCGCTTCTGCGAATGTCGTTTCCCCCAACAATTTTTCCCGACTCGACCGCAAGTGCTATACGTGGGGTCGCAACAATCACGGCCAACTGGGTTTGCCGGGCATCAACCAGGCGTGTTCGCCACGGGTAGTCGGTTACCTTGTCAGCGGTGCTTCTCGTGGTTCTGGAGGGGTGGGGCGACACGTGACCAAGGTAAGCTGAGACGTACTCGTTTGCCATGGTCACTGAACGATACCGGGTATGTACTTCGGTGCTGGTTTGTCCATTGCACATTCGTTTTTTGTCGAATGGGTGTCACCTGCTGCTGAGGGTAAAGCCTCGCTAAGCAGAGATAAGATTTTTCCCGAAGACATGCTGTAAATGTCACGATGCCACGATCCCAGGTGCCAGGGTAGATTTAAGGGAATGATGTACGCTTCAAGAATGAACCTGCGTACTCCAACCAGTTCTGCAGTTGTCAATTGAAGCGGAACCTGTAAATAGATTTCGGCGTAGCCGGTTGTTAGTTTTGTTTCGATAAATGGTTTCGCATGAGTTATTAATTGTTGAAAAAAATGTCGAAGTATCTTAAATCAGTATCCGACGTAGACCAATCATCATGAATTTAGTTTGGTTTTGTTTGTCATTGTTGTTATACATTGTTTTATTATAGGAGACGATGTTAAGTTAGATCCAATGAGCAAAGCGAGTCCCAATCTCCCCCCCGCCTCCCCGGCGGGTGAGGAGGTCAATACAGCCGATGAAAGGCGTTAGGAGTAAATCGATGAAACAGTCTCTCCGTTTTGCGATTCCGATGTCGATTGAATCGTACGATTACTGTTCCGCGCGAAGGTCTCGGCTTCTGCTCGAAATACCGTGGTGGTGACACGCGGCTTTGACCTTCGATATGGAGGCCTTGGACCTGGTACAGGCCTTCGACCTGTGAATGAGGTGTACCAATGGGGGCACGGGAGTCACGTGCCAAGCCGCGTCAATTTTAACAGCGTCCGTGACGTTGGCTCGTCTTCTCGATGGCGGACACACGATGACAGAGTTAACATTACGGATGTCGCCGCAGCGAAAAACCACAATCTGGCGCTTTCGTGTGTAGGTCAGGTGTTCACCTGGGGCTTCGGGGCGGACAACTTAGGTGCGGAGGGAGGACCCTGATATGTTTTGTAACAGTGTGCAGCAACATCAGCAGCAGCAGAAATATTTACAGGTCATCGTAGATTTTGAAGAGACAAGCAAAGTCAATGGAGGGACGAACGGGCAAGGGTTGCGGTCGCGAATCAATGGCGGTTAGGCTATGCAACGCAATATTCTTCATATGCATGTTTTAGTAACTTTGCGAACCCTTCGCGCGCGGATTGTCGAACTATTTTGACTGGCTACCGCAAAATAGTTAAGCTGACGACACTGTTTCAGATTGGATTTATATGTGCATGCTCACTTTTGTAGTGTGTGGTGTTGGTGTTGGTGTTGCAGGCCTGGACCCGAGGGAGACAAGGACCCCCCACGGACCGAGACTGGTGGCAGCAATGTTGCCGGAAAATTGCGGGGGAAATGCTGTACACGTTTCAGCTTCCGACCAGCATTCGTGTGTCGTCACTGACACTGGCGACCTATACACCTGGGGGACTGCCGGCGAGGAGGGTGGAGCTTTGGGGCATGGCGATAACCGGTGGCAGCCCGTGGCTAAACGAGTATCCAGCCTGAAAAAGGTGAGCTACCAATCGATTGACAGCAAGTATCCAAATGTGGAAAGCCGTGAGTTACTACTGGTAGCAGCGTTTATCAAGTCGTCGAACTCATGCACTGCACTTGTGTGGTGTTTTTTGTTAATTGTCGGCATTCCTCACGCCTTCCCAGGTTGCGTCGGTGGCGGCAGCTCCCAACCATACCATGGTGCTCCTGCAGGTGTCCTGCCCTCCTCTCCCACACGATGCCTCTTCAGCCACTACTTGCTCGCAATCAAGTGCTGCGCGAGTCAACATTGACGATGACAGCGAGAACGAGGAAGAAATAGACTCGGAACTCGATGTCGACGATGAGGAAGAGGTAGTCAGACGACCGGAAGGCCCTGCTCGTGCGCCGGGAGGGATCCTGACAAAAAGTTCATCAGGAGTGTTGGAACCGCTTTCCCTCAAACAACACTGCGAGATCGTGTTGGCACGAGAAGTGGATTTGCGCAACGCCGCGTCTTTGCTTGCGTATGCTGACGCACTCGACGCTCCTGCATTGGTCAACTTCTGCGCCGAATTCGTGGGCTCCAACCTCGACGGTATCCTCGTCATGGGGCGTGACAGCGACCGAGCCTGTCTGCTGGAAACATCTGGTGCACTGGTTAGTTGGAATTTATGTTTCCGGGGGATTTATTTGTGGACACGCTGTACATTAGGACACGCTTAAACACCATCAGTAGGTTACTTTCTATTATAGTGGTACATACGACCGGTTGCGGTGACTCGGCGACATGTACAGACTTTGTACGGGGTTGCTTGGCAACGTC
Organism: Macrocystis pyrifera; assembly: GCA_031763025.1. Taxonomy (NCBI): domain Eukaryota; class Phaeophyceae; order Laminariales; family Laminariaceae; genus Macrocystis; species Macrocystis pyrifera. The sequence goes on along the minus strand of JASSKH010000047.1, from coordinate 1,208,585 downwards.
TCAGATTTTTTTCGATAAAGCCCAGTCAATCGCGCGCGTCAGTGCAATTGGTTGTACGGGTGCTGGCTACCGTTCATCGAATCGGACTGAGCGGCCACGAACAGGTGCATGTGTTGACCCGTTTTCACCTACTGCAATATCCTGGTCATCGCGTGCTCGTCCGTTTGCGTCCTTTACTAAAGGCGTGCTCTTTACTTTGTACCGGCGGGTCGAGATCACGGGCGCGGACACTGCGTTCTGCTGTAGCCGAGCCCGCCATGCACGATGGGGGAGACACTGTTGCTCTTTACGAGGAGGAGGTGAGACATGCGCTGCTCGTTAGGGTCGATACCACCAGTTGTGCATGCTATTACTTGCATGCTTTCACAGGGAGTCAAGGTCTCCCTCTGCCGCTGGACATTTTTTTTCTGTTGAGTAATGAGGCCGTTCAACGTATTCGAGGAACAATGGTGCCTTGCATTCTGTTCTGTGCAGGGCCTGGATCGCGAGGCCATGGAGAACGCCTTAGCTCGTGCGGAAATGAGGGCCAAAACCCCGTCGGCGAAGATTGCCGCCCGAGCCGTGCGTTCCCTCAAGAAGAAGATCGCACGCATTGCGGAGTTGGAGGGCAGACAAGATAGCGGGAAATCTCTCTCCGCTGACCAGGTAGAACTTCTCACCACGATATGTGGCAAGGCTTGCTATGACACGTGCTCTCGCCCGCCGAATCCAAGAATGCATCCAGGGGGCACGATCAGAAACCACGAAAAACACGCGGCAAACGTGCCGTTAGTGCGCTCAAGCTCACCCTCTTATCCCTAGCGCGAGTTGCTCCAAACCTGTTACTCCTCCAACCGACTCTCTAATTCGATCCACGCGCCTGATACCAAGACTAGTATTCTGTACGTGTGCCTCTTATTCTACTGCAAGTACTACTCGTATTAAATTCTGCTGCTACGATAACCTTCCAGGTGTCGAAAGTAGAGCAGAAGGCTCGCATGGAGGCAGAACTAAACTCGCTCGGTTCCCAGCTTGAGAGGGCCAAGCTGGCGCAGGGTGCGCGAGCACACCGACTGCAAGCCACGGGTAAAACGTTTGAGATGGAGGCACTCGTCCAGAGCAAGACGACGCAGGACATCGACAACCACGACAAAGCTGGACATGAACGTCGTCACCCTCCGCGCAAGCTGGACCTGGGAGATGAATTATCCGCGAGCGCCTCGAATACGAACCTGCAGTGGACGCCGCAGCTAGATTTGTCCCACGACGAGACGAAGGTGACCGACCAATTTCGTGATACTTGCTTTAGCTTTGGGTGCTAGGTTTTGTTCGAGATATTATGCTGCATCGATCGTCATTTGAACGCGCACGTGCGAAGGATTGTGGGTTCGAGATGTCATGCTTACGTCGATCGTCGCATCAAATGCACACTTCCGAGAGCAATGGACGTTCCTACTGAAGTCCCCGCCCCCGCTTGCTTTTTCAGATGAACGACAAGCGGCCGATCAAGTGTGAAGTATGTCAGGTGGAATGCGCTAATTCCAACATGTACGCCGACCATCTGAGGGGGAAAAGGCACAGGTGTGTCTTTTTTGTGGGCGGCAGCGGAACCAGTGGTGCCTGTCTTGTGCGGATGGGTGCCCTTGCGGCCAAACATTAAAAAATGTGGTGTGTCTTATAGCGTGTGCATAGTAATTCGCACATGTTGGATGTACTCGTTTACTATGCGCGCACCCATTCTGGCACATGTGTGTTTTATGCACGCAACCATTATGACAACGTGTGTGTGCGTGTCGGGCTCGTCCGTGCAGGGCCACGATGGTGAAGCTGGAGCAGCAGTTGCGCAATGCCACGAAAGCGTCGCCACCCGAATCTCGCACGTGGGCAAAAGTCTCCGTTCCAGTTCCTGCCACAGCTACATCTGCCAGCCCGGCGCCTCAGCAACAATCAACACCCTTCCGCTGGAGGTGAACTCGCGTGCTGACAGCGGCGGGAGACGAGCATCGTGCCCAGAAGCAAGCAGGGGCTACCCCCCCACCACACTCGCCAAATTCCCAATCAATTGCCCCGTACCGGCGGCGGCTTTGTTTCCATGCGGCAAACCCTGGAGAATCAGCAAAAAGTTGCTACGATGTTTATGGGCGACACGAAAAAACAGGTAAGGTTGACCTGCGTCGGCATGGCCTCCTGAGAGGTTGCATGCCAGATCGACAGAGTAGCCACTCCAGCACGACGTGGCCGTTTACTCGCCTGGCGTGTTGTCCAGCCACAGTACTCTTGAACGGACATTTAGTGCCGCTCGTTGTGGTCATACTCATCTGCCCCGCCCGCTCCACCCATGTCTATCTCGTTTCGTTGATGGTTGATGCAGGAGCCGGCGGGTACAGCGCTTTACACGATGAACTCTTTGCGCTCAACCGCTCCCGCCAGCTCTAATGCGCACGGAGCAACCGAGCGGTCATCGTCGCAAGAAGCTACTGTGTACTCCCTGGTGGATTTCATTGCTGCCCCGGGCACCAAAACGTCTTCGCGGCGGAAGGAAATTGCTGAGCGCGAGCTTCAAGGGAAAGCTGGCCGTGTTTGGGGTGTCGAGGCGGACGGGTCTGCTAGAAACATTGTGGACACAGCAAAAGAACGGGGGGTACAAGCTTCAACCAGCGTAGCAGCGGGCGCGATGTTGGATGAATCTCCGGGGAAGAAGAGTTTCCACCAAATTATTGCGGAAGAGGAGCGAGAAAAGAAGGAGCGCGATGAGTACGGAGACAGCGTTTGGTTTGTTTCTCGGAAACCGAGGTCTACCTCGTTCGAGGGCATCGTTGCGCAGCAGCGCCGAGAGGAGCGGGTTGCCGAAGAGGCGCGGGAGAGGAAGATCGACGACGAGATGCTGCGCTTGGCGCTGGAGATTTCTATGCAGGAGGCGCAACCCGGTCAAGCGGCCTCTTCCACGTCGAACGGCAAGGGTAATAAAGCAACGCGCGTGCGATCTTCCCCACCTGGCGGACAAACGGCGGGGCGTGGGGCACGACGAAAGAAGGCGGAGAAGCCGCTTGATAAAGTTAAGGAATCCCGGACACCGCGGATGGGTGGTAAGCACAGCGCAAATAGCGCAACGGCAGTCAAAAACACGTCGGAACCTCGCCGGAACGATCCAGAAACCCGGCGGCATGCAGCGGACAGTGGCAGCCGACGTCGACGCCCTAAGCCGCATCACGACCCACACGGTGTGGCACCGCTGTGAATCAGGCGATCAGGCAGGACCGGGAGGAGGTTAAACTCGGGACTTCGGCACCGTAGAGCTTGGAATTGCCACATTTTTGCTTGGGATATATTTTATCGGTGATACAGGATGACCACAATTTTGATTCTGCGGCCACATCGTTGCTCGCCGTGTGGCATCTTGGTAGAACGCTTGACTAGTTTTTCCAGTTCCAGCGTATTATAATGTGCAGCCGTTGGCCCTCGGTTAACCGAAAGTTGAACCGTCAAACTACACCCATTTTCGTAACGAACTACTTGGAATTACTGTAGACTTGTAATCACTATTGTAGTGGTATACCGTACGGATTAAGATTCGGACTCACGCAAGGCAGCGTTCACATGACAAGTGTGGCCTCTTGTGCTACATGACTGCTGTTGGTGCGCAGGAGCATTCGCGTTTTGATTCCTGTTTCGATGGTGTGTACGGTCCTGTTTATACCCGTACGGAGCATCTGGGTAACATACTGTTGTGAATCAACCTGGGGTGGCAGTGGACCGATAGGGCGCATTGTGGTTGGCCGAATGGACGCACTGGCATAGCAGTGCAGCAGAACGAGTACGACAAAGCATTGAGATACTTCACTTTGGATGGAATGGAATGGAATGAAGGCTGGAATGAGAATGCTGGAAAAATTGGAAGGCGCATCACCTGCCGCGTATCTTGAGGTGCTGCCATCACACCCTACTCGACACGACAGTCTCACATGTCTCACATACTACACCTGGTACACGTTCGAGTACGAGTACTCGTACACGCCTTATTTGTTGCATATATATTCGTAGTCACGTGTATATGGTGTCACACATGTATCATATGAAGAGCTCGTACTGGACATACGTATAGGTACTGTACGAGTACGTAGTACTACAGTACAATAGCAGTATAATAATACCGCAGTCAACAGCAGCAGCAGAAAAAGTAGTGTACGAAACAACTACAACTACAACTGTCAGTACCAGTTACCTGGTATTTTATTGAAAACTAAAAAAGCACGTCATAAGCTGTGAGTTCAGCCGGTCGGCAGACTGGTATTTTATAGAGTATGGATGTATATATACTGGAGTGCTGTACGAGTCCTTTCGATCGTACGAGTAGTCACACAGGGGAGGCATAAAAGTCGGTTGAACTACACGTGAACAGTTGATGCGTTTCACTGGGAGTCTGTTACGAGATCTTCAGCAAAATATCATACCTGGTACTGTACCAGGACCAGGTACGGGTATGATATACAAGTACCTGTGATAAGTACCGCTGACAGCTGCAAAGCGACTACTACGTACCTGGTACGAGAGTACGATACGAGATGGGTTCTCAAGGATTCGAATTTTCAAATTTCAAATCTCAATTTTTCACTTGCGGCCCAATAACAGCGGCCCTGGTGCCCTCGGTCCTTCCTGCTATGATAGTATCCTGTATCTATACGCTGCGCACGCGAAAAAGATCGCCTGAAGGATCTCGAGTTGTTTAGCAGTCGTGACACCGTGCACTAGCTATCGAACGCTCACGGACTACGTGCTCGCATGTGAACCATCCGCGCGAGGCAATGGCGCGGAGAGAGCCGTTCATTTCCTTCTCGCATGTCGGCCTGTTCCTCGTGCTCCAGGCATGCCTCACTGCCTTCTGCACAGGTGTCGCTCTAGATTGCGTAAACGACGTTGGCGGCACGGTTGTCGACGGCACGTGCTTCGCGTTCGCCTCAGTTGAAGTGAGTTGCACCACCAGATGTGAAGATGTAGGAACCACCTGCAACGAGGCTGCATTGGACATGGACGACCCGGGCTGTCTCCATGTCATTACTGCCATGGGAATCGACCTGTCGACGTCAACGTACACGTGGTACTTTAATTTCGGGAGTGCAGGGGTCATTCCCACCCTATACTTCACATCCTCGAGATTCGACGAAAACATATTTAAATTCCCCACAAATTCCGATGGCAATTTTCGAACCCTGGGATGCGTCGTGAGTCCAGTCTATGATGCTTCCGACCAGGACAGCTTCACAACTGGGCCTGGGAATGCTCAGTTTGTGGGGAACAAGCGGGATGAACTCGAAGCGCATAATTTCGACAATTTTCCACCAACGTGCGACCTTTCGAGTCCGATACTGCGTAGAGTGTGCGCATGCACCATAGAAACACCGGCCCCCACGCCTTCGCCAACAATAGCCCCAACGCCATCCCCTACGCCATCCCCTACGCCATCCCCGACGCCATCCCCGGTGGCATCCACCACGCCATCCCCGACACCACCCCCCACACGAGCGCTGACGCCAGCTCCAAGCCAATCCAACCACCACCCTTCGCCTCTCGTCGACGGGGGAGGGTATTGGCGTACGAGCGGATCGTCTTCCGATGTACGTCCGTGTCCCATCCCTGACCTGTGTGAGGGTGGAACGGGGGGCGGGGATGACCTTTGTGTCGGCAATAACACGGGGCCGTACTGTATGGTGTGCCCGAGCTCCTATTTTACATCTGTAAACGGCGTGTGCCTCGAGTGCGGGTCGGCCAGCGGGGTGACTACTGTCCAAGCTGCCGGTGTTCTGCTGTCTGTGTGCTTGCTGCTGGTAGGAGCGACCTTCGTCGGAACGTGCATCAGGAAAACGTCGGCTGCTGGCGATGACACCCCAGAGATGGAACCTCTCCCGCTCTTCAGCATCACAACTGCAACAGCTGCAACTACTCCGCAGTCCGCCCTCACAACACTCAGGCAAAAAATTGTTGAACTTGGACTGCTAGTTGCGTGTGTTCGACGCGATCTGACGGGCACTTTCTCTCATCAGCTGGATGCTCAGCTGCAGTATCTTCTGGTTACCATCGAAATGTTCGTTCTAAAACTCATCCGGGTTTTACCTCGGGTGCCGGATCCGGATCCGGACAGAACAACGAAAAAGGCAATTTCCAATGCGCAGTTGCTGTGTCCAGTCGTCGACCAGATAGCTGCCGGCCTTGCCGGCCTGTCTGGCGCGGCGCCAGTGGAAGCGACTACCGTCATTCAACACGCAAGGTGAGCAATCCAAACCGTGTAGGTTATAAGAGTACAAGCAGTTTGATGCATATTTGTGTTTGGTCACTATTAATAGTACTGTAATACAACAATATGCCAAAGTTACGTCCAGTGAATTGAAGGAGTATATATCCCTGTTATACGTACTGTATTAAAATTATCGTACCTTGACCTTGCACTTTCGTGCGTCGTACGAGTAAGTGCATTTTTTATTGAATTAAAACTTTACCCTCCGCGCTCTTTCTCTCTTCCTCGTGTCCTCAAGGTCTGTCCTATCGACCGCAAGGACTCTCGATCCGTCTGCATACCTTCCAAACGCCCCGACGAATGACGCCGCGAGTGTGGCGAAAGTGATGGTATCGTTTGTTCAAGTTATGGCTACCACTCCCATGCCCCTGGTTGTCAGACACTCTGACAGCCTCCGTTCTTTCCTGGGAGGGCTAGACATGGCCAACTTCTCCGCACCGCAGGTAATAATGGTGACCGGCGATTTGACTTATTCACCATGGATACAATACTCGGCGACAAGCGGGTTCGCACTATTAATAGCGTCCTCATTTGAGCGGGGTGTTACATGAAGAGTTTTGCGCACAGAAGGGATTTCAAGCTAGTCTTCCCATGACTCATCCGCATACCTGGTACTGCAGAACGTCAGGGCCTGCCTAACTCACGAATCAACTTGCCATTGACAGGGATTTTCGATAGCCTGCTTGGTACAAGATAGCAACTTCTACGGTGAACTCGTTTTCAAGATAGCAGGGCCACTGGTGATGGCTGTTGTGATCTGCGGCGCAGAACGGGTCCAGCGGTTGAGAGCGAGCACCACCAAGCGAAAAGGGCGAGGGCAAGCCATAAGTCGTACAGAATGGCTCCTCGCGCTCACATATCTCCTCGTCACTCCCGCCACTAACGTTGCGCTTAGGGGACTTCCTTGTGAGGTACGCTCGACTGCTCGTTTTACAGGAGGTTTACTGGAACGTATTTCGGGCCTCATCAGCGTCCAATTTTCTTGACGGCTGTGCGGTAACCATTGATTAGACCTCGATCCGAAGAACTCTGTATATCGACGATGCCGTTCGCTGACATAAATAGGTACAAACCGGTACCTAGTGTGGCAAGTGATCTAGCCGACTTTTCTCAATCTTTGCTAATTTAACAGTAAACCTCTCCTGACCAGCGCAAATGAATAGCAGACTTCTCCTTGACGTCTGGACTTCAGGCATAGCTTTACCGCCGCCAGATGAGGCAAATTTGTGTTCTTGCGTTTCCCTCCTCGTCTTGTGTCAATCGCACCGAAGACTTTTGATGACGGAAGCAATATGCTACGGGCGGACTACTCTATCGACTGCGATGCTGCGGAACACGGGAGATACCGTGTGCTCGCCGGAACAATGGCTGTAGTCTACCCTTTAGGCGTTTTCACTTTCTACACCTTCGTGCTCTGGAGACGCCGCCATCTCCTGTATCCCATGCAAGTACGCGGAAGGCCAAGGGAGGATAAAGCTATCGCCGAAGAAGCCAAACGGCTCAACGAACTCGCACTGCGGCCATTCGCGATTTTGCATGACGCATGTGAGCAGGGTGACTCCGCTTGCGTTGTCCTACGAGCTTATTTGTAACTCCTCTGCAGAGACGGGGTGCACCATCATGCACCACCATACACCACCATCCAAGGCATAACGCAAACAACAACCGAGGTAGAAGCCGTTCATATCAGGACTACTACTGTAGTGTAGTAGTAGTCTTGAGTTGAGTTGATTTTGATTATTGATTGATTTTGATTGATCGGGTGTTTTTGATGATGATGTCGATGTCCATGTTGATGAAGTGAAGTTGATGTCGAAGGGGCGTGTGCCGTACCCCGAAACAAGCACGCCGCCGAGAAGTTTCTAGTTCATGAGAAGCACTCTGACTATCTTAGAATGGTAATGTAGTGTCTCCCCGGCCGTGCTTCGTTCACTTTCCAGATGAACCCAGAGCTTGGTGGTTCGAAATATTTGAGACCTTTCGCCGGATCTGTCTCACGGGTCTGGTTTACTTCGCTGCGGCGACGACGTCACAGCTCTGGATGGCGATGCTGATAACGGTGGTGAGACGATCCACTGCTATTAGCGGCGTTGCGACAGCATAGTTAGTATGTCAAGGCCAGAAGACAATGAAATTCTGTGGGGGGTACCCACGAGGGCCTTATTCGTAGACAGGGTCGCATGCGGCGTTCTTTTTATCGACCACATGAACTCATTCCTTGCGAATTGCTTGTCTCCAACCGACACCATTATCATAGCCGGCGATGCTGCGACTTACTTGGCCCGCAGGTTAGCCTGGCGTTTAACGTTGTCTACAGCCCTTTCGCGGGGAGCGTTAACGACTACATCTACTCTGCCGCGCAATACGTGGTAAGCGCAGCTGGTCACAGAGAGACTATACACAGCATTCATGCTGGTCTCTTTGTCCACTCTTTTCTACAGGAGTTTGACGTACATTTCCGTGTAGTTTTCCATGTAAGGCTCTAGGTTCTGGGTGAAAGAAATTTAGCGTACCGAGGTTCTAGCTAAGCGACTGTCGCTTTGGATTCCTTACTCAATAGTGCTCTGGGGCTGCAGGACAACGTTCCTTTTGCGTTGTACATCGAGAGTGGATGGATATTCTCCTCGCACAACTTGTAGCTAGCTCGTCCCACCTTTTCACCGGCCCCGACACGCGATGGGGCATGGGTACTGTTTTCCACTTTTGATTTGTACGCGTGCAACCCCATGAACCAGCAGCTATTACGGGGGGCATAGTAAATAGGACCGAATATTGTTAGTAAAAATAGGTAAGTATATGGTTTTTTTGTGTGTACCGTTAGGTCCTATACATTATGGTCCCCCGCAATAGCCTCTGGGCAGACATAGGTTGTCAGTCGCGAGCCCCTCTGAGTCATGATTCCGGCGTTGTGTGTCTGTGGGGAAACATTTTGAACGTACCGTACCTCTACAGGACTGTGTATGTACAATAACCGGGGCCGATTATTATCGTCGCTACGTAAGGAAGCTTCAAGTGTTTGCAACGAGTGGTCGCCATCTTTCTCAGTGTTATGTACGACATGTGCGACATGTCAATCGGGGCGCTAACTTTGGTGCAGCACTGACGAGTACGTTGCGCACCGGTAATTGAGTGGATGCAATACTTCAAAACGGATTACTACTGTCTCTTGTTTTGGAGGGCGATAAAGTGCCCCCCTCGAACACAGGCCAATGTCTATAAGACACCCGACGCCCTTATCTTTGCGCTTGTGCCGTGCATTCCTTTGCATTGTTTAACGCAGACTCTCGTGGTCTTGGCCTTGGCCCTTACCGTAAATGCTGAGAGCGACTATGTAGCAGACATTACATCGGAGGGGATAGGCTGGGCGATTGTTGTCCTCGTGGGCGGCTACATTGTTGTGGCGCTCGTAGTGGTCATCGCCAAGTGGAAAAATCGGACAAAGGTGTGTGCAAGAGTCGGTCGCAAACTCGAAGAATATATAAACATGGATGTATAATGTTCGGAGTGGTTTCCACGAAACGCGGTGGACTCATTAAAGTTCGAGTAGTCCATCGCTAGTAGCCTGGATTCGATGGATTCGTCGTTCACACAGCACTATTTACGCCTTTCAGATTAGACATTAACCCCATGCGTACGTGAACTGAACAGTGCGCGTGCGATAGATATTCGGCACCTTTGCCACTGCTGCCTTTCGACCATATCAACTGTAATATGCACCGCTGGACAACACGGGTAAAAACACGCGTGTGGAAGAAACTAACCAGTCCTTGCTTTGCGCAGGCTGTACGATATTTCCACCGAAGTGGTGCCGGCGCAATCGAGGGCGACGAAAGAAGCACCCAAGCAAGGTTTGGACCCATTTGCCACGTCTTTTGCCCTCGCTGCAGTTAAAGATTTTCCGCGATAAATCTCGAAGCATGGCTACAGTGCGCCGAATACAACACGCATTGTGTTACCTTGTCCTACGTACCTCAGCTACTGTACTGATAGACGTAGTGTTTCGGAAAGGCTTTTGTGGGAATGCGCTTTGCCGATTCCGAGCAGAACATCCACTACTCTGTCTCTGGTACGGTTTGTTGGGGTGCATGCGACAGCAACATTGTTTTCGTCCACTCTTAAACCAGAGGAGTTGTGTACAGAGTCATACCCGACCACGATTTCCCCCACTGATGAGTGACGACTCACGTTTTGCTTCAGGGCAACACAAGGTGTGATTCTAGCGCAAGAGCAATCGCTGGTGGACATGTTAACTCCCGGGAAGAAGGACAACACGTCGGCAGTCCTGTGAGCATAAGGCGGACCTTCCTTTGTACCTGGTAGTAAAGTGGGCTTGTCTATTGCTCCTCGAGAGCGCGCTGGTCATTCGGCGTGTACTACAGTAGTGTATACTACCCTTCGACAGGGGGGCAAATCACATTGAAGTGGTCCCTTTTCGCGTTGTAGATACTCGCCAAGATAACACCGGGGGGTGGAGTGAGAGTGGGCATTGGGAATTGTGGGCGCGGAGGAGTAGGTGGTGTGGTGCGAGGATCTGGGGGGGGGGGGGGGGGGGTGGGCGTGATGGATGGGTGGGTGGTGGGGTGGGGGTGGGGGTGGGTGTATCAGGCTAATGGTTTTCTGTAGACAATATAGTTTTAACATGAACCGTCTTGTGAGCCCTGCACGCGTGATTTTTGTCACGCCACCAATGCGTCTAACATGCACGCGGGGACGAAGATCGATCCCATTCCGTGGCGCTTGCCTTACTCGCTCAACGGGTGACACTGACTGCATCGTGTCGATGATCTCGTCGGGCAGGGCATTCTCGTCTTTAAATAGGAACGACGAAGAGGACAAAGACGGAGCGAACTCTTCACGTAAAGACCTTGCACATGTCGGGAATGGAGGCGCGAATTCTGTATCACAAGAGGAAAACCTTCAGAGTTCTTCTGTAGAGCAAATCGGCAGCAGGCGGCGACTCAAAGGGTCGTGGAAGTGAGTCTTGATGCCACGCCAGAATAACATCGCAGGATTTTTAGAGTACTGCAGATGCATTCCGTACGTACGACTAGGTGAATAAAATATACCCTCTTCTGGTACAACAGGACGCATGCACACGCCGACAATGATACACGTGCGGGTCAGACCAATTGGTTTGTATCCTTCTGCGCCGGTATGAACCGCATTAGTGTGAGGGGATAATATAAGCATGTCCCAGGTATACCGTGCTGATAATAATTGCTATGAATAATATGGGGGGTATTGGTGGGTGAAATTGATTATCTAACGTCTTGAGCTACAGTAGCAGTACTGCTTACTCGTATCATCTTAATAATGTGAATTATTTCCATGTGTTTTTTTACGAGCCGTAAGTCGATGAAAGTAAATGAGGTGTTGGGTGGGTGGAAATAAGTAACTGCAGGGTAACGTATTGAGCTACTACTGAAGTACAGTACAGTGCAGTACAGTAGGTGGCCCCCTTTAAGGGACCCCGAGATAACGGATAAGAGATTATAGGGGACCTCCGGGGCACAACGACGCACCATGGTCCCTTAAAGGGGGCCACCTACTGTACTTGTATCATACTATTAATAGTAGAGAAATAATTAAGTCATTTTTTTTAGGAGACGATAATCGAACAGCGGCTGCCAGACCAAACGTGTAAGATCCTCTCTAGCACAAAGCGGTAGCAGGAAGCGACTCAAACGGTTGTTGAAGAGTGTTTCGACACACCTGTTCTTTATTTCGGGATTCATACCGTATTGTGCCGAGAGTCTGCACGATGCGCGTATGCGCGCGTACATGCCGACAATGACATGATGCTTCGAACTTTTCTGCGCTATCCAGGCCACGCGTACACCCTTCTACGTTGATGACGGATTTACACCAGCGGCTGACACGCCAAAAGCGGACATCCACAGCTCGGCGACTAGTACCAATTAACACAAGAACGGACGAGGCTCTGACGGACAGGAACAAACCGTATGAGTTGGAAAGCAAGGAAAGGGAGACCGATGGTCTTATCCGTTGGGAAGCTACAACTGGCAGTTCCAGTTCACCTCAACAAAAAACATACTGGGAAGAGGGGGTCAAAGAAGAAATTTAATTATCGTCCACGATTTCTGCATGCACAGGAGGTACGAGCCGTGCACAACGTGGTCGATTCATTTCACAAAGAGTGCTGACGCTCCAAATGTGAAACGTTTAGTATATACGTATATGTACGAGCCCTAACGGACAACATCGTGAAAAAAAAGGAACGCGTGCGTGATGAACCAGGAGCGCGCATTAGCTTGATGAGACTCGTTTATCGAACGTCCACAATAAGCATACATCGATACAATACTCGTACCCCCCCTCCCTCTGCGCCGTTTTCTGCGACAGGACGAGAAAAAATCCCGAAGTTGGTTGATCGCGTCAGCTGTCAGAGTCAAGACGGTCGAGGGGCTGTAGCATCGAGTTTGTGCCATCGGTTACGTATGGTGTACGCTGACCACTCTGATGCAGTCGTCTAAACTCCCCACCCTTGAATATTACTTGAATATAGCGTAGTAGGTGGCGGAATTCTAGTTTAGGGGCGCGGCGCCAACCTTTGGAAATTTGCTGCACGCTCGAAAACAAAATGTACGGAAAGTGCGTACTGCTGTAGTACGGTAATAGTATCACGCTGGTGGTGTGAGCAACGGCATACAACCACTAGGTAGCATGCGGGAGGGTGGGCTCATGCGCACGTAGCTTGATATTTTAGAATAATTGTGAGTGGAGGGAAATCTGGACCAACGCCCAACACAACGCGATGCATGAACTGGAGATGTCGAGAAAAATACTGCAGGTTTAATCTTTAAAAGTAAGGTCGAATCTAAACATGAAAGTTGAAAACAATTTTTTGTGTGGGTCGCCCAAGCCTCACGTGAAATCGAGGGTCAAGCAGACGGGCAAAACAAAACAAATTTCCGATAAGAGACCCCAGTAAACACAACGGAATTTCCCGCCGATCAATGCAAGTGTAGAACGGAAAAGGGAACAGTGGTGTAATTCGTGTATTCGTGCTTGGTATACCGGCAGTCGGTTATATACTACCTACCAGAATGTGGTGTGGCTCCAACCATTGATTATATGGCTTTTAAGTACAGTAGTGTTAACAAACACTGATTACTACGTGGGTGCGTGCGCCAAAAAAGATATTTCGTGCCCACAGTTTCCAGTTTGGTCATTTTTTTAGATCGGTTTTTTTTATGAAAGCAGGTTACACAGACCGCTAATAATAGACAGCAGTGCGAGCACGAGAAGGCCCAGGTCACACACGCAACGACGCCATACGTCACTCGGGCGTTTTCTTCTTTCGGCGCTTGAACGCCGCATCTATATCTCCAACTCCAGACATTTTGTGCTGCATCTTCGTCGCCACGCTGAACAGAGAGAGCGCAAGAGCAGGCCGGAGGGAAAAGCACAGGGTGGCACGATGAGAGTCAGTGAATCATACTCGAAAGGTTGCCATACTGATGTTACATGCGTTCTCCGCCTAGCCAGTCTGGACATTCGCCTCCTCTGGTCGAAAACATACAGAAGGGCCGTGGCCTCATATCGCTCTAGTCGAAAGTCGCGGAACGATCTCCTCTTTCGTGACCGGATGATTTGACTGCGGCATTTTGTGCAATTACTACTACATGATATACGGCGAATATCGCTATATACGGTGACCCTTACTGCGTCTCTTGTGCCCACGCCGAGTCCCACTGCGTCGTATCTTCGTTAGCCAAGTGCGTCCACTTTGTCTGCCCAGAGCGCCCGAAGTTCTTGACCTGACGAAGGGACAAACGCAACAAATACCACAATAAAAGGCTAAGGCACAGATGCATACCAGTACGCATACGGTAGATCGTTGTGATACTGTAGCTTCTGGCCAACGACAGCAGCAAAACCCATGGTCGCAATTGGCGATTTGGCCGTGCCTTACTTTCCCAGCCAACCAATTACTCAGAGCGGATGATGTATGATGTGTAACACCTACCATAAAATACGGTAGGCAAATAATCCATGCGAAAACCTCCCGTACCTGCATCGGCTTCGGCATCTGTGACTTATCAAACTTATCCTCCAGGGTAGGTGCGTTGTAGCTTTTTCTTCGCACATCGTCCTGCGTCTTCATTGAATCGTCGTCCTGCCGCAATATAACAACATCGAGCACATGCATTGGCAGGAGAAGCGCGATGATGAGCGAGCGTCGTGGTGCCAAGCAGGGGGGTGTATGGTAGCAATACAACTCAAGCTCGTCTGTGTGCCTAAGTGTGCCGCAACTACAACGGGGTACACGTGGTGAGGCAACCCGTAATCACGTGCTGGAAGGTCTAACGCACTCCATCATTCATATACAGTAGGTGCGTATCCGGTGAGCCGCTCGTTCCTAAAAAACCATTGCACCATGGCACATGCGCAGCGTGTTTTTTCCCCAACACCTCTTGACACGAAGAGCACGGTTGGTTTTCAACAAAAACGTTAGAACCTACGTACCCTTCCAACCCCACCACTCACCATGTAGAAGGCACCCTTGTGGTAATACTTCTGCATGAACTTGATTGTGCCCTTGTCCTTGCCGATATGCTTCCCGAGCATCATATCCTCCATTCGACGTTCATCATCCGTCATGTTTCTCCGCCGAAGAGTGTCCTGCCGCTCCTGCAGGGGACACAATAACGAGGGGTTTGATTACACTCGAGAGCAACGTGTTGCCATCGATTTCGGAACCTGCAGACACTACAACGTGATAAGAAAAGAAACTATATTGCCCACCTTGATGGCACTTTCGCGTTCTTCCTTCTCCTGGCGTACTCGGCTCAGCTCGCGAACTTTCCATTCCTCAAACGCCAACTCCTGCTCAGAGATAACCAAAACCAAACACAGGGGGTAGGCAATCATAAGCACTGGACAAATGTACTGCTATTAATGCCGCTGTCATACACACGAAAGTACTAAATACAGACGGAATGTCTTTCGCAATACGGATAGTTGAGAGCGATGTACCACCACTGCGCGCGGAAATAGCAAAATAGTCACCCTGCCTGTCTTGTTTGCCCATTTCGTGTGCCGTCTTTGTGCATGGTATTACACAAAGCGAGCGCCAGAGCATCCGACGAGCGTTCCTGCAGGCAAACCACTTCCACGGAAGTCTTTGGCCCAGCACACACACACAGAAGATACGGCAGATGCGAGAGTATACATACTACAACACTCCCTTACTACTCACTTACCATATACAATACCAAAACTGCATCGAAGCGTGGCTGCGACGATTGACGTAACGGCGTATGTCATACCTCGTCAAGATCGTCATCGTCGTCAGGAGCGTCGCCTTCGCTCTCGTTGTCGCCGAGATGATTTTCTGTCATTTCTTCCTCTCGGCGCACAACTTGCGCCGCCAGCTGCCTGGTCTCCCGTTTTCGGTTTTCCTGTCCACCAGTGGGTTGGGTGCGGGTGCGGCTTCGTTTAGACGGGACTAAGATTCGTGAGGCAGCAGTGATCAATTATCGAGCCAGTCTGCAGCACGCCCCCTGCCCTGCATAAGCTGAAGCTGCTTGTTGTTGTTGACATTCACGCATCGCCACAATGCAATGCATTCTGTGGTCGCAAGGCAGGCTCCAATAACTCTGGAGTGGAAGAATACCTAGGTAAAAAAATAAAAACAAGCAAATAATAACACACATGAAAACCCTAGCACATCTACACCTCAGACAAAAAATAATAAGTGAGTAGTACCACGCAGTTAGCCACAAAGTACCTGTAGCATTAACAAAATACCACATCGCAGCAAAAATCACCTTTTCGATGTTCCTCTTTTGTTCTTTGTCCTTCTCTTCCTGTTCCAATCTGACTCTTTCCGCAGCAGTCTCCCTTCTCGCCTTGGGAACGAAGACCGGCTTGAGGACCTGGCAGTACGCAAGTTTACGCAAAGAGGGCAACGGTTAAAACGGTGGCGCCACATGACGAGGGACCTCCTTCTAGAACGAACAGCCAAAGACGAATCCACAGCAACCCAAGCTCACTTCGACGGCATGATACTGGTACCACAACGCACGTCAGTAGCATTCTCCCAGGGACACGAAATGGCGCGAAGCCTCTGACCTACAGTATATTGTACATGCCTGTTCTCCATCCGCTTCTTCGTCGTCGCTTGCATCTGTGTCCGTCTCCCATTCCGTCGAGTCCGACTCCTCATCGGGTCTGGGTTGATGAGATGGCAACATTTCGAGCAAAAGCTAATCATGAGCGCTTTTTTTCCTGCTGTGGTGTCGGCGTCGACATAAACGTGTGGTATTAGTCTCATACATACTGTACGCACCGGGAATCACAATGTTCTCCCCTCGGTATTCATCCGTTTCAATAGCACAAGCCAACGCAGCACTATCCAACTTGATGGACAATCACGGCTGCTCCCATCGGTATGGGATCGAACAAGCTTCCTACCAACCCGTACCAATCGGGCTCGGGTTTCATACGCACGTTGTTACTATATTATACCTGATACCGGGGAAATGCTATCCGCAACTAGCCTCACTTGTTGATCTCCTCCTGTTCTATCCCCAGCACCTCTGCCTCTTCGATAGGCCGCGATTTCAGCCGCTCTCTTATGCGTGCTCGACGAGCTGCAATGGCATCATCGTCCTCGTCTTCTTCCACCTGTCCTGCGTCTGCCGCTTCGCCGGTAGGGCGATAGGGCACGTCGCCTTCCGCTGCTCGAACAAACGCGATGGAGATGAAAACATAGACGAGTCAAAAAAGTAAGAGGATACGACTATCGCACCACTTGCAAGTGCGTGGTCGACCCATGCATTACGTCATAGTCGGGTTGCACACCCTGAAAGAACGTCGCTCGCGACCAGTCGACGTGGCCAATATGGGCTAGCGTACCCGTATACATTCGGATATAAACAGGTATACAGCAGAAGGGTATCCGTGGGCCAGCAAACCCTCAACAACCCAGGCAAGTAAGACGCAAATCGTTTCTACTCGCACCAGTGAAACTTTGGTTGCTGGTGGCAGTAGACGCTACCAATACTAGTATTACTGCGGTAGATTACTGTGGCGTTGACGCTATCGGTCGGTGCACATGCTACGCCATGAGAGCTTTCAAACAGCTCAACAAACAAGCACACAAACAACAGCACGCACAGCCCACCACCCCAGCCACAGCCGGCAGATACCATACATTTCGACGGTGACAGACCTTCATCATCCGAGCGACCTCCGAAGACGGGGCCGCTGTCGTCGCTATCGCTGTCGCTGCCCAGAACTTGCGCCTCTCGGACTGACCTCGACCTATCCCTCGCGTCTGTGTATCATATACAGCGAACGATCCGCCACATTTCACATGGCGATGCCATGCGGTGGCATGGGGTCATCCCATTGATGATAAGAGCAGAGTTCGCAGATCAGGACACAATAAAGAAGAACACTCGTTGTGCGTGCGGAAGCATTTCGTTGCTTCGTATGGCAAGACGTGGTTCGCAACTCCCTACGTACTTAAACGAGAACGGCGTACAGGTCGGAAGAGCGCCATGGAACACACCGGCATGATCTCACGTCACTTGCTTCCGACCGTATTTGTGTCGAAGCAACACGTCCCACACCAAAAACCTGCCGGTCCGTCAGTCGTAGTCGCAGATTGCTAACAGGAACACTAATAAAAAACAAAACATCAGCTGTGTGATAAACCGATGTTCGGGTCGAAAGTGATATTTGCAACCTGTGTGTGATAATAGTGATACTTCTAGCGCGCCTTCTATTGATACGGTTTTTACATGACTTCATGAATGATGTATATCCCTTACTGAAGGGAACAAAATCTGGCAGCTGTGGAGCTAAGGGGTGTGCATACATATTAAAGTTAAAGCATGCGATATGTACTGCTCAGGGGGTGCACGTACATTTACCACGACTAGGAACTATGTCAACTCTGTACATTGTCAACTTCATATTACCCGTACCTGGTATATTACAGCTGTAAATGTTATCACAGTAATATTGATAGTGGCCTTCGTTTTCTGTTTGTTCGTCTGAAATGAAGTATGCATTGCTGTGGATGCCATGAGGCAAAGATCAATTCATTCACAAGTGGGACATTCGTTGGCTCAGGGTGATTGATACCCAAAAGAGACCACGTACAGCGGTATTAGAGGATATTCCAGTTATGTCGGACTGGAGCACATAGATATGTACGATACATTGTCGGAGGGCATGTGTGACACTGATGCTGCAGGTTGTCGGTTGCAAACGTATGAATGTTCACTTTTTTTTTTTATTTACCGTTCTCTTCTTCCTCGGCCTTACTCAGTAGGTGCCAGTGATATTCTGGGGGTGACAATACTATAGTGATGAAGCATGCACAAGATGCCGTAAGGCAATTCATACAATAAATATCATCCGTGAGACTGTTAGTAGAGGTCTTTGTTTCTGTTCCCTATACCCGGGGGGGGGGTGTACTCACTATCATGATTATCATGCATGGCCGCAGTCGTATGACCATAGACCCTTGCATCCCTACAATGTCGGGACGGAGCACTTCGGGTTTTTACCCCTCGACTAACACGCACCGCCGTGTACCTATTATAGAAGAGACATTTGTAGCAATATAGGAAGACTAAATAAAAAAAAGTTAAGCTGTGAGATCGAAACTATACTCATCTTTGCAAGCCTGGTAGTAGTGATACTTCGATCGCGCGCTCTACGGGGTGTGTAGGTTTTTCAGACTATCCACGTACAAATAGTTTCAGGTCTGAAACGAAATCGCTACCTACCAATTGTGCCATAAAGGCGACTGGTGAAGTTACGGTGTACTCCCTGTAGGTGTCGCAGTAGGGTCAGACCAGGTCCAGCCCAGGTCCAGCGCGGGCCGGGTGCACGGGTTCGTGCTGCTAAAGTCTTGATGCACATGCGGTGACTGAAAATCGTACATTAATATATAAAAGTATGAGTGGTTTTCATTTCTATTTTTTCGAATGGTACGTTTTGAATATATACAAGCAAAGAAAGCAGCACTCGTGAAATACGTTCGAGCAATCATATAGCGCTCAACGACAACTAATATTCGATTACATGTACAAGATACCTGGTATATGATATGAGGGGACATCCCTACGGCGTTCAGCAGCAATACGATATAGTAGTTCGACATTCGTAATATTCGTTGGTCGTCTCCACAGTCACCTCCCTCAGCCTGAGCACGCGCGCGTTCCAGAGCAGCCCTGCTTTCTCCCTTCTTTGCTTTGGCAGACGGTGCTTCTGTTTCGTTGTCGTCGGTGTGTCCGGGGCGTTGACCGGCTCTGTGGATGTGGACTTTCCTCGAAGGGTCTCGCTTGGGCTTGAAGGTTTCATGATCGGCGCCCAGCTCGCTGACAGGGTAAGCAAATGCAAGGGTACTCTTAGATTTTCCCTCAAGGCAGTGAGATCCGCAGCACTGTTGAAATATTCAGGAGTACGAGCCACGATGCTATCATACCTACATACGTACCAGGTATATATATTATATGAATATTAATACTGAATACCAGGTATACCGGGCATGATATATGCGAAGGTGTATGGCCGTCCGTAGCTGCAGTGTATACATACCTGACATGCATGTATGAGATACCAGGCATAAGTTGCCACCTCTTAAATACCACCCCACCACAGAAAACAACCCTCGGTGATAAAAATCAAAAACACAAAAGGCCAGGTTTATCACCCCCCTCTTGCTGGTACGCCTGCCAATCAATACAAAAAAATAATACGACTCGGGGCCAGTATCGGTATAGATATAAGTATGATATTGTTGGCCCTGTGCTCTCAGCGCTCCTCAGCGTTTCCTAGACGTATTTTTTTGCGTTGTTCGTGCTAGCGCTAAATGAGTTTCATCTCACGGGACGAAACTACCTCATCGTGATCCTCGATCCCGACTGTGTCGGGGGCGGCCTCGGGCGTGCTTGCGCTGTGCCCTGGCTGCCGGCTGGCCGGGTGTGAATACGTCAGAGTTGGACCAGTTGAGCGGTCGATACTTGATTTATGACAGTCTCGTGGCCAGAGAATTTGGTTGTCGGCCTACCTTTGCCCCGTCAGGCCTACTCTCGGCCAGTCAAATCCTCTTCCACAATATTTTAGTTTTTACCATTAGGATGTCCTTGACAGCTGTGGCCGGGTGTGCTGTGCTCGTTTCTTGCAGAAGCTTTTTATAAAAACATCAGCTGTGAGTTGGACGAGTTGAGTGGTCGATACTTGATTTATCACAGTCTCGTGGCCAAAGATTTTGGTTGACGGCCTACCTTTCCCCCGTCAGGCCTACCTTGACCCGTCAACCCTCTCCTGAAATATAATAGTTTTGAGCATGGGGATGTCCTTGACGGCTGCCTGTCAAGGGGCCAATGTGCCGTCAACCGACATCTATGCTCGCTCGTGACGGTAAAAATATTCTGTTTTCGATGCGAGCACCCAGATTGGACCTCTTCTCCTTTGGCCGAAACGGGAGAGGCCGAATCCTCCGCGGCTTTCGAGAGCTCATGGCGGCAAGAGTGTGGGGAAGAAGGGCTGGGGTGGCCGGTCTCATGCTCTGCCGTTGCTTGTACGTTGAGGGTTGGGCGTTCCAGAAACGAGTGTCGAAATTCCGATTCGGGCTATTTCAAGTTTGAAAGCACGAGTTCTGCGCAAAAAAATGTTGATATTTGTAGGCCAGCATATGGTCGGGGAACGAGCGACACGAGCCTCTTCGGCTGCTGTGCACGCCGGGCGACCAGGCTCCGTGAGGCAGAGAAGACGGGGTGTCTTTGGTTTCGACCGAATCGGATGAGTCTACGCCGCCGGAGGAGCGGTACAGTGGTGGGGGTACAAACGGTGTCTACGATTTTGTTTTTGGTTTACACGCAGCAGCAGCAACGGCAATGATTGCCATCAATGGGATTGACTATAGTTATTCCCATTAGGCATCAGCAATGGCAATGACGAGTACTCGCCATTAGAGGTGTACCCCGGATGATCGAAACCCGGGTACTCGGCGGGTACAACCCGGACAGGTAAAACCCGTGACGGGTTCGGGTTTGATCTGAAACCCGGGTACTCGGCGGGTACAACCCGGACAGGTAAAACCCGTGACGGGTTCGGGTTTGATATGAAACCCGCGGGTTTTGGGGGTGACCAAAACCTGGGTACTCGGCTCGGCGGGTTCGAGTACGCGGGTACCCGCATGTTTGACACATCTCCCGTGAAGTGTGTCTCACAATATCTCTAGGAACCTCTCAAATCGACACAAAACGGCCCCCCCAGGCCCCAGGGAACTACTCCATTATTCAGAGCTGAATACCCATGCCTCCTGTACGGTTTCCCCGGAGGATTTCCACTGATTATTTTTCATACGCGTGCCTGTTATTCTAATATCTTCGGTATCCTGGGGGTTTACTACCGATGTATACTCGTACCATAGGCATTCATTTCTTTTATTCGCGCCACGACGCCTGCCCGCCATGGAGACCTGGGTACACCCCCTACTATTAATAGCTGCGGCGCAAAAAATGTCAATCTGTCTTTCGCTACATAGATGTGCTCAGTTCAGGGGCATACATAGGTGTGGGTATCTGCTTCTTCGAGCGCAACCATACATACGCCGCACGCCACTACTCGTATAATATGGCTTTTCTCTCTACATCGGTACATATACTAACCATGTTGCGCAGCAGTGCGAAAAAATACCAGGTACGAGTACATACATACTACAAGGCGCTTCGCTCCGCGGGTGGCCTGCGCCGCCCACTACGCTCGCTCAGGAAGGAGAAGTACATCAAACTACGCGAAGCAGACGGAAGGTCGATGATTGAATATATATATATATATCAATTTTAGTTGCAAACTGGCGACTTGATAATGCCAAGAGTCACATGCCTTACGTACGTACATACCGCAGGTACGTAGGGTACTTATTTTCTTCTTTTAATATGCTGTACGTATGTGCCTGGTATGCACAAAAGAGAAACACAGCACGGCACAGCAGCAGTAGCACCGCAAAAACAATGAAAATGAAATCGAAAATTCGGAAAGAACAAAAAATCCCCGTCCCTTCTAATGTAATAATTTTCTGCCTGATTGGAACACCTTGCACCATCAAGAAAGAAAAAAACGAACAGCAGAGTTTCTCTCCGAGCCTCGTACGCCGCCCGCCCCTCTCGCGCCCCCCTCGTCACCGATTCGGTCCGGGTAAAGCTTTCCCCCCTCTCTGTCACAGTGAGCCCCGTCGCCCGCCCCGCGTGAAGCCCGGTGTTCACCGTGACCCTCGTTCGCCAGCTCGACAATGTTGGTGCTCAGACTGTGTACGTCTCTCTGTATAGTTCAGCTTGGTTCGCAAAAATAAGCACCGGTTGAATCTTGTCTTGCAGTACCGAACGACCCTTATGGACTCGTACATACTCAGTCTAATTTTCAGATGGAGGCCAGAGCCCATTCATGCTTCCCTCGTGTCTCGAGGCACACACGACGCCTAGCACGAAAAAGGCGACCGCGCTCCTTGCAACCCCCCCTCTACCCGCCAGCATCCGCCGACACCCGCGACGGCGCCGGGCTCGCCCGCGGTGTCGTGCTCCAAGTACACGCACGCACACGAAATGAAAGAAGAAAAAACTAAAAATAACTGAAAGTGTAAGAGAAATTTCAACGAGCCGGTGAAAAAAAGCGAAAGAGCGCCTGCCAAACCGCTGAAAAAAAATCCACTTTTGCTTTTGCCGAGATTTTTTCTTCTCTTTTTCCGGGAAAAAAAGTGTGGCACGAGAAGCGAGCACGCAAACAAACCAAAGAATGCGAAGAAAGCAAATATCGTAGAAACGACAATAAATCGTGGTAGATTCGCTGAGCGCGAGGCAGGTCCTTATAATCAAGTGATTTTAAGAAAAGGATAAACGTAAGATAGTTTATGCGTATACCACGTACCAAGAATGTACAACTATTAATAGTACAGCGTGCACAGTACAACATGCAACATGCACACGAACACCAAGAGGCAAACGGATTGCATTTACTTGTACTGCAGTTTTTATTAATAGTTTTGATTACCCGGGGCTCCATTAGTAATAGTGTTGTTTATTGGTTGTACTTCTCATTTCGACATCAACTCGTATTACGCACTGCCGTCCGTTTGTGACACCCCTCGATGACCGTGAACGAAAACGGGTTGTCTTAGTACCCGGGTTTACCCGAGTACTCGTTGCACCCGTTTGATTTCGTCTAATAATCCGGGTTACCCGCGACGGGTTCGGGTTTCACTTCCAGAATTATCCGAGTACCCGTTTGTGACGGGTACCCGCCGGGGTACACCTCTACTCGTCATCGCCATTGGGCACCAGTAGCACATGAGGTGTGGAGTTTCGGTCGTATTGTGGAGGCGTTTGCCTTTTTTGTCGTGTAACCGCCAAGCAAAAATTAAAGCCATGAACATGTAGCGGCTACGACGAGGTACGACGAAGACGTCGTGCTTCTTCCATATCGTGCGCCACGGGCTCCCCTGCCCCGATTGTTGTGCCAGGGGCAGCCTCGGGCTTGCATGATGCGCTGCTACTGCTGCTGCAGCCGCCGCCGCTGCTCATCCGCTGCTCTGGTTCTGCTACTATGTATGTGCGGCTACTGTCCTGTTCTGCTGCTGCTGCTCCTGCTGCTGCCATGCCTGGAATATGTTTTTGCTGCTAACCCCCGTGAGCATGGTAAGTATGCAAGTCAACCCCTCTCGGTGATGTGTCTCCGTATTACAGCTGAAACAAGGACCCATCTGCTTCGGAAGCTGTACGAGTACCGTCTCGCAATTGACATTTTTTTGGTGTCTGGGCGGAGGTCTCGTGCCGGCGTAGTTTTCTTATGATACGTACCTGTACGCTATGCTGCTGGTGCTTGCTGGTGCATGCTGCTGTGAGCTTGTTGCACCAACGAGTCGCCGGTGCTTCGTACTGTCGATTAAACTCGATCGACCGCTGCCCGACTAATTGTTTTGTATCTATCTGCATACGGAATATACAGTACGAACGCCGAGCGTCTCGTACATACGAGCTGGGTCAGCAAAATGGATAAACCATCCGAAGGGCGTATCTAGTGAACCACTGCGAATTATACTTGAAATTTGCTGGGCTTTCCTCGGGATTTTTCTCGTTGTCAACATACCGCGGGGTTCTGCGGGCTACGGGGTAATCCCGTGATCCCGTGGAATTTTGAAAAACCTGTTCCTGTCCAAAATGATCCGTGGAAATGTTCGCGATCCTGATCCCGTCCCTTGTTTTTTTTTTCAAATTTCGATCCCGTGCAAACTAATCCCGTGAAATTTGGGTAGATCCCGTGAAATCCGTGCCCCGTCCCGTGCAAACCCTTTGAAATGCTTTTCGCGCCCCGTCTGGGCACTGCGCGAGCGTGTACACGAGAAGAAAGAAAATCGCTCAGCGGCAGTAGCAGCACGAGCAGCAGGCCTCGGGCGTGCGCCGCTGCTGCTGCTGCTGATGCTGCTGCTACTGCCGCCGCTGCTCTGCTGGTGCTCTGCTGGTGCTACGTGCAGCTACTGTATTGTTTTGCTGTTGCTGCTCACGCAGTCCCCTTCGCGGAGTAGGTCGGCTTAACATATATATCAGAAGAGGGTTTGACGGGCCAAAAGGTAAGCCTGACGGGGCAAAGGTAGGCCGTCAACCAAACTCTTTGGCCACGAGACATTGATAAATCAATTATCGACCACTCAATTGGTCTTAGGCACAGCTGGCCTATTTGAAATGTTTCTGAAGAAACCGAGCACCAGCACACCCGGTCAGCCGGCAGCACGCCTGCCGCTCTTCAAGTTTTTACGCAAGAAAAAGTTCCTACGAGCACGAGCACGCACTCGGTGAGACTCGATCCCACAACTTGACTTGACTTTAGTGGAGACGAAATTCGCCAACTACAAAGTAACTCCATCGGGGACGCCATTATTACTTCTCTCTTCGTGCCCCACCGTGCTCCCCTGCCTCGACTGCTGTGCCGTGGGCGGCCTCGGGCGTGCGTGATGTGCTACTGCTGCTGCTACTACCGCTACTCTGCTGTGCAGCTGCTGTGTTATTCTGCTGTTGCTGCTGCTGCTGCTGCTGCTCACGCAGGCTCCCTCACGGAGTAGGTCGGCCTGAGATATATTATTATGCCTTTCCTCCTCGTGTGCCACCGGGCTCCCCTGCCCCGACTGTTGTGCCAGGGGTAGCTTCGGGCGTGCATGATGTGCTACTGCTGCTGCTGCCGCTGTTCATCCGCTGCCTGGTGCTACTGTTATGTATGTCCTGTTGCTGTTCTGTTCTGCTGCTATTAATAGCGTTTCTGCTATGTCTGCAATATGTTTTTGCTGCTGACCCTCGTGTGAGCATGGCTATTGTGCAAGTCAACTCGTCTCGGTGATGTATCTGCGCATCTTACAGCTGAAAGACGGATCCATCTGCTTCGGAAGCTGTACGAGTACCGTCTCACAATTGACATTTATATGGCGTCTAGGCGGAGGTGTCGTGCCAGCGTAATTTTCGTATGATATATACCTGTACGCTATGCTGCTGCTGAACTTGCTGCACCAACGGTAATCGCCGGCGCTTCGTACTCTCGATTAGCTCGATCGACTGCTGTTCAACTAATTGTTTGGTATTTATCTGTACAGGAGGTACACAGTACGGACGCCGAGCGTCTCGTACGTAGTACTTCGAAGAGCGTCTCGTACGTAGTACTTCGAAGTGCTGCTTGCTGCTGTATACGAACGAGTAATGCGTTGTTGGGCCTGATGGCGGATGGCAATGCTTGCTTTTCTCGTGTTTGCAGCGTTTTCTTTCTCTTCACGCATTTTTTTTTTTTTAGCAACCCTTGTCAGTACTGTCGCACTATTAAATAACAAAATAACAGCCTCGAGTTGCACACCGGTACGCCCTTAGCCATTACCGGCATGCGCGGAGCCGCAGGCGGGCGTCACCCCGCCGCGGCGAAGCCCTCTTTGTACACTTATACAAATGGTACCAGGTACACGCTATTTGCGCATCGCATGATACAATACCAGGTACCAGTTATGAGTTTTCACATGGTCGACTACCGGATTCAACATACTCATGTACCGGGTACCTGGTACGTACGAGTAAGCAAAAAACACATTGCCAGGTAGACGAGAAGAGTGTCTCTGAAGTGAAGAAAATCTTACCCATCGTACTGCCATCACCCGCCGTCGATATCACCCACGAGAAATTACAGCAGTACCCCTCGTTGACAAATAATGCAAGACTACATCAGATTGACTCGCGCCTATCATCATCGGGGTACGTTAGATACCACATACCAGTACCTAGGTACCAGGTACCAACCGACCACAGGAAATCACCTCGGGTGGAAAAAAAAGCAAAAAGCGAAATAATTATCACTCAGGATGGCTGGCTCTCACGTAAAACGAGGTATTAATAGTCGCCTACACTCCTATAAACTCATATACCCTGTGTATAGGCAGTATACCAGGTAGTCAATCAACAACCAAACCCAACTCATACTGCTATACCAGGTACGTACCTGGTGTGTACCACGAACCATGTACCTGGTACAAGGCGCTTCGCTCCGCGGGCGGCCTACGCCGCCCGCTACGCTCGCTCAGGAAGGAAAAGTACATCAGATTATGCGAAGCGGACATTCATGATTGAATATACTGTAGATTTTTTATAAT
Source organism: Macrocystis pyrifera (assembly GCA_031763025.1). Classification (NCBI taxonomy): domain Eukaryota; class Phaeophyceae; order Laminariales; family Laminariaceae; genus Macrocystis; species Macrocystis pyrifera. The sequence goes on along the minus strand of JASSKH010000047.1, from coordinate 1,181,652 downwards.
CTATCGTAGTTGCAAACTGGCGACTTGATAATGCCAAGAGTCCCGCCGCCATGCTTCAGGAGAAAACAGGTCGGAAGGCACGTACGCTTTGCGTCGCCCGCGTTTCGCTCACATGCCGTACGTACGCACATACCCCAGGTATGTAGGATACTGATTTTCTTATTTTGAGTAACTGCTGTATGTACGAAACAGCGAAAGAGAAAGCACAGCACGGCACAGCAGTAGCACCGCAAAAACAATGAAATGAAACCGACATTTCGGAAAAAAAAAAAAATCCCCGTTCCGTCTAATGTAATAATTTTCTGCCTGATTGGAACACCTTGCACTGGTCAAAAAAGAAAAAAATTCAACAGCAGAGCTTCTCTCTCAGCCTCGTACGCCGCCTGCCCCTCTCGCGACTACCTCCCCACCGATTCGGTCCGGGTAAAGCTTTCCTCATGCTGTGTCACAGTGAGCCCCGTCACCCGCCTCGCGTGAAGCCCGGTGCTCACCGTGGCCGTCGTTCGCCAGCTCGACAATGTTGGTGCTCGGACTGCGTACCTCTCCCGTGGAGCTTCAAGACCGGTCATAAAAATAAGCACCGCTTATATGTTATCTTGCAGTCTCGAACGACCCTTATAATATCGTATATACTCTATCAAAAACCACAAATGGAGGCCAGACAAAGCCCATTCATGCTTCCCTCGTGTCTCGAGGCGCACGCGACGCCTAGGCACGAAAACGGCGACCGCGCTCCTTTCAACCCCCCCCTCTACCCGCCAGTACCCGCTGACACCCGCGACGGCGCCGGGCTCGCCCGCGGTGCAGTGCTCCGAGTACACGCACGCACACGAAGCGATAGAAGAAAAAGGAAGAAATAATCGAAAGTGCCCACAGAAACAGAGAAAACAAAGACCCACTGGAAAGGTCCCGCAAGTAATAAAAGGAGGCGATTCCCAAGTGGGAGCTCTGAGAGGCCAGGGATGTACCAACCGAGCACGCTCAGAGAGTGAGGTACGCGTACGACCACGAACTATGTCATACTGGGAAATCGTTTTGTGCCGAGTCCTGAGCTACAGTAGTATTGGTAGATCGTTATCGTGGTCTTGTGGCGTTGTTACTTTTTCGCCTTTATTGGTTAAAGTGGCTTGGAACTTGCGCGAAGACGCATTGCCAAGTGGAAACCGTCTACTTGTACACCAGGGCTACTACTTTATTATTAATAGTACCTAAAGGCAGGCCAGCGTCTGGGCGCTTGTTCAATCTGAGGAAGGAGGGAAAGTGGCGATTCAGCAGCACCTTACTCTTTACCTTATGAAACATCTGCAGCTTGTGGCTGTTGGATATTACGTGTAAGGCGATAGAAGGGGACTCGACGCGTTTCGCGAGCGTAGAGCGTAGTAGGCCGACAGTCGTTGAACATGCGGGTTTCGTTCTGGTCAGTAATACAGCAGGCATCTCCTATCACTTTGAGTTGCGACTCCCGAGAGCATACCTTTCATCTCTCGTAAAACCTTAAAGTGTCCGCATCTCCGACCGTCTCTGAGAGCACCAGCCCAAGGTCCCGCTTTCCAAAATTCATGAGTCGAAGAATAACACCAGCAGGAACTCAGACTGTCTTCGACACTAGCCACCCTCCCAAGATTCACTCCTCGTACCAGTCTGCAGTCGCAGTGCAGCACAGCAGACAGCAGTGGCTTTGCTTTAGCCTTCCAGAGCCTCCCCCTTCCCCGAACCTAAAACGCTTCATATTCATTAGAAAACACCAAATCAAAGTTGACGAGGATCATCTTCTCTATATAACACTAAATATGGAAGGGGTGGAGAGGACAACAAGTGACATGAGCGAGGATACCGCAGCGAAGGCGGAAAACCCTAAGGGTCCGAAGATCGCTCTCGTGCCATTCGTAGAAGCGAGTCCTCCGGTTCATTTACTTGATGCCGCAGGGAAAACCTTTCCAGCCAGGTGCGGTTTTCCCAGCGGCTCTCTTGATCCTCGTGCCCCCTCGTAAGCCGCGTTAGGCCGCGTTGGGTCGCGTTGCACCCCTGTTAGTCAAATTGGCATACCATTGCGTACCATCGCGTCATTGTGGGTTACGATGCGTCGCGTTGCATTTGTTGGCGTCGCTTGTTTTGAATGTCCTGAATTGTCGTAGTGTTTGTTCCTCGCCCCCAACCGCCTTTTTACAGAGACCGTTGCGCTGAGGTCGACTTTCAGCTCGCCGTCCACAGCGTGGGTCTTGGCCGTGCGGACGCAGTTGGAGCCAAAGGCGACGATGCCGGCAGTGCGAAAGGAGCTGATTGCAGTGTGAAAGGAGCCGATCAGAATGGGGGCAAGCTGTCGCATGATGCAGGCGCAGCTCCACCTGACAAAAAGACCGATCTCGAAAATGGCTCAATCGCGGCGAAGGATGGCTGTGGGGATGTCGGGGCGGCAGCAGCAGCGGCGAGCGGGACCACCAGCGGCAAACCCGCGCTATCTCCAGCAGAGCACCCATTGCAGAAAGCGATCACCTCGCTCGACATGGCTCTAGGGGAGCTCAATCAACTAGTCCACCTCATCGATTTGGCTCGTGCTGGTGATTTCATGGCGTTGGCAAGAGTCACACCGAGCGAGGAGAATCAGGCCAGAGCAATGCCCGACCAATCCGTAAGTCGAATCTTGAGGACCTCGTGCAATTTTGACTTTGCCCCTCGTGGCTTTGTTTTCGTTTCGATTTGGATCGTCCAGTCGGTGGATTCAACCGCGTCTCTTTTTTACAATCGAGCTTATCACAATACTTGTAAAATTAGGTAAAAATGGAATATAGACGAGGCGTATTACGCAGCTTGCAAAGTTGAGTATCAACTATTTAATCAGTCGAACTCACAGCTGACGTATTTCAAAATTTATAAAATCGAGCAGCGACTTTGATGAGTCCGCAGGATCCAAGGGTTCTTGTAAACGGTCGCTGAGTACTCACGCGAGTTGATCGCTATCATAGCAGTACCTGGTATGTGTAGGCGTAGGTGGATTTATTTATGTTTCCTTGTTGCTTGTTTTTGTACACTGAATTGTACGGCGGGACAACAGTATTAATATTATTAATATTAATATTAATAGTAGCTGTGAGTTCTGCCGGCCGGTAGGTGCTCTGGTATATACTCAGTAAACACTGGACAGCAACAAGCAACAAGCTTACGAGTACACCGGGACATACGCCGTAGTATCACTTGCACCAGTATTCAAGTATAAATATCTACCATTGTGGTACTCGTAGCGTTCACATACGTACGTATTCATTGAATATGATGAGAAAAAAAACAGTTTCAGCTGTAAAAGTATAAATATTTACCATTGTGGTACTCGTAGCGTTCATACATATTCATTGAATATGATGAGAAAAAAAAAACAGTTTCAGCTGTAAGACCCATGCCAATGGGAAAGCGAAGTATCAATAAAAAGTTTGACGCCAGAAAAATTAGAACACGCTTCCTGTGAGCACGTTTAGGCTGTTTCCTATGCGGTTCGATTTCGATCTTCAGATTTGTATTTTTCGATCTCAAAAACGAATGACCCTGCTTATGCAGTCCAAATATGCAAAATCCGACCGGAAAATTTTCGATTTGAGAATCCGATGACCCAAGTCGTCGGATTTTGGCCCAAAATCCGACGACCTGGGTCACCAGATTTTGAGATCGAAAAATGGCATGCTCTCTAAATTCAAGATGTTATCCACGACAGCAAACAGCAGCAGAACGATCGACGAGTTGGATGGTGATACAGCTGTATAGCGACGTTGCTTCGCGCCCGACACGCGGACGGCGCGTCCCTCCGTGGCCAGACTAGAGTCGGCTGGCGCGGGCTCGGGCCTAGAGACCAAGAGAAGAGCACTCGGCGCGCGCCTCGCCGTGGATACGTACTCGTAGACTACACTGCAGCTGTACAGCAGCAGCAGCAGTCAAGTCACAAAATGAAACACAAAACACCAAGACAGGTTGACTCTAGCGCACTCGCCACGTTTCTTCGCCACCAGACTAGAGGCAGTCAGCGTGGGCTCGGACGCTTGGGTCCTACGCGCAGGGCAGCGCACCCAGCGCGTCTCTTCGCGGCGCCAAATAACAAAAACAGCAGTTGGTCTCGGCGTTTGCTCGAATCTCTACACGCACAATAATCTGATTTTTCCGCATAGGAAGACCCTTTCGATTTGTCAAGCTCATATCTGAAAATGCCATCGGGTCAAAATATGAAGCTCAAAAATCGAACCGCATAGGAAACGGCCTTGTAATTTTTTTTTTCCAAACTTTGGAACAGCCCGAAAAAAGCAAATCTGGGGCCGATGTTGAGCCAAGATCGGCTCGAGAAAAACTCAGGCCGATGTTTGGTTCGAAGCGGCGAGATTCCGAGTCCTCGACAGACATCGATCGACAAAACCAACGACTGCGTCATGAATTCTGAACGGAGTTCGCTCGTAAGGGGCTCCGACCCACCCTAGGGTCATCGTGTTCACAAAATGGCCAGTGACGTGTGGCGGGCGCTGGCCAGGCGTACGATAAAAAAACAACTATTAATAGCGGCTGGTGTACACAAAACAGAAAAAAATTCTCGATCCGTCTCGAACGGCAAAAAACAGGCTTTTCTTCAGGTTTGGAAGGATACCGTAGGACGCCGCCGGCAGGCTCTCGTCCCCTAGAGCATGGATCCACCTTCTATCTTGGAGGCCGTCATCTATACTCGTTGGCCTTGCCCGGCACCAAGCGGGTTGGCCGTGGGCTGCATCTATATATCGAGATCGAGCGTCTATCGTCGCATGAGCTGAGTTTTATCAGCGTGTTGACAAATTGCAACGAGAAAAACAAATTGCGCCGCCGCTGCAGCCGTCAGAAAAAAGAAGAAAAAATCAAACTTTTTTTCACTTTTTTCCCACAGCGGCGGTACAAGGATATTTTCGGCTGTCTTTTTAAAGCAATATTTTTGAAAGAAAACTTTTGGACTTCGCGTTTCCATTGGCATAGGTCTATAAGGCGGATGACGTTGGGAACACGAAGTTTGAAAGTTGGCTTTCATAAATAATCGTATTGCTTTCAATAAACAGCCGAAGATATTCTCTTACGGTGGCTGTGGCAAAAATATGACACCGTTTTTTTTTTTTTTCTTTTTTTTTCGAACTGCTGCAGGCGGCGCTATATACTTTTTCCCGTTGCAAATTGTCAACACGCTGATAAAAATCAGCTCGTGCGATGATCGACCTTCGATCTCGACATAGACTCAGCCTAAGGCAACCCGCTTGGTGTCGGGCAAGGCCAACGAGTGTATGACCTCGAAGGTATCAAGTGGATCCATGGTCTAGGAGGCGAGAGCTTGCCGGCGGCGTCATCGTACGCTCTTCTCCCAAACCTGAAAAACAAATTATTTTTTGCCATTCGAACGGATCGATAATTTTTTTCATCTATTTTGTGCACACCAGCGGCCAATTGTTTTTTTAACATACGCCTGGCCAGCGTTCGCCACATATTGCCGGCCATTGTGTGAAGACGGTGACCCTAGGGTGGGTCGAAGCCCATATATCGAGCGCACTCCGTTCAGAAGTCATGACCCAGTCGTTGGTATTGTCGATCGATGTCTGTCGAGAACTCGGAATCTCGCCGCTTCGAACTAAATTATCCCGCTGAGTTTTTCTGAATCCGATCTTGGCCCAACATCGGCCACGGATTTTTTTTCGGTGTTTTCCGAAAAGTTGGATTCGGTTTTTATGAATCGTGCTCATAGCAAGTCGTACCTGAAAAATTCTGGCGGGTATCTTTGGAATTCGAACTTTTTATGCCATTTGCATACGAGGTCTGATGTGATCGTTTTTTATTTATTTCCCCCGAAGCTCGTCTTTGCAAGCTATGTGTAATAAATACTTCGATCGCGCGTACGGGTGTGTAGTTTTTACAGTGGTCTACAAAATCCGATGATTTTCTTAAGAAACACACTCGCTACCTACGAATATGTCATACCATTTGTACAGTCACCAAAGGCTACTGCTGCTGCATAAGATACGACATTCTCCCTGAAGGTGTCGGAGTAGGTCAGCAGATATATATGACAAAACATTGTGAAGTATCCACTCAAGCTGCAAACAAGCCTAACACAAGCCCTAACCGTATACCTGGTAGTCTAAAGCGCTATTATTAGTCGAAAGCTGGACGGCACGAGTAAACCAGTCGGAAAAGTTACCATTCCTCTCTCATATTCGAAACACCGTGCTCGAGAAGAGTAGCATTCCTGCACAAGACATGCTTCAATTCAACATGAACTATATACGAGCGGCTGGACGCATCTCCGTGATTCGTTTCTACAGCCAGCGCCGAGAAACCTTCGTGCTTGCAAAAGCAAACAAATTGTAATCGCGTCTAAAATTCATCTCCGTTGCTTTGTTTGTAGTACACTACATATTCGACCAGACTTCATCGATATAACTCTCGTCTATATTGTCGGAAGACTGTTGGCTCTACCCTGGTATTGTGGAACAGATATGCTGTCCTTAAAATGGCGGAGAAGTACAACGAGCACTGTAATTTTTTGGTTGCCACACCTTATACCGGAACATGCGGATCCTTCAGAGCTGCTTGTGTTTTCAAGCATAACCTCCGAGGTGGAACTGCGTACCAGGTACCTGGTTCTTGATAGCCTGGCACCTGGTAGGTTTGAGCTGTTGCACCGCCGAGCTGTTTTGTTGTAGCTGACATTTTGTGTTCGTCGAATTTCTTTTTCTGCAGGCCAGGCCTGGAGATGGTGTGCCCCGAGGAGCTCTCGCAACGATGACGGCGCTAAAAAGGACCCAGTTGAAGGGAGCAGCCGACCAGCTTCGGCAGCGAGCGAAGCGATTACGGGATACGTCTAAAGTGCAGCGGGTCTTTCAACAGGACTTGCTCCACCTGAGAAAAAGTTGGAGAATAGTAGCCCCGAATCATGGCAAGGTACGAGCTTAGTGCATGCACACACCTGTAGTTTTTTTCGAATCAATACTCGTGTCGACCTCGCGATGCACCCTATCACACTTGACACAGCCCGTTGCTTTGCTGTACATGGTATGAGCGATTTGGTTCAAACTGTTCAGTGATTTCACATGCATGTCTTCCACAACGCGCGGTCTGGTTCCCTGAAGGTCGACGTGCCACTGCAAGTGGGCGAACCGCTGTCAGTGGACTGCAGTTTCGGGAGTGCCGGGGGGCACTCTGTGGTATCAACAGCAGCGGCCGGCACCCGCCACCGGCACCCGTGGCTGTTTCAGCTATCGTGCGGTGAAGGCGGACGATTGGAGGCTGAGCAGGAGAAGGCGCAGGCTTTGAAGGCGTTCGAAGTCCAGCTCGTATCGTCCACTACGGGGGCGTGTGAACACTCACTTCGGGCTAGCTTTCCTGCAAGGCGCATTCGGTGCGACGGTAGAGTCGGAGCGGGAGAGGAAGAGGAACAACCAACATCTACGAGCAACGGAGGGAGTGCGGCTGGAGTCGGGGAACCGGGCAATGCCCGTATGGATGAACTTGAACAACACATATCTCGTCTACAACACAGTGTGTTTTGGGAGGAAGTGTTCGAGACCATTAAGGCAGAGGCGCTCGTAGATGGAAAAGACGGATGGCTGGCGCATCCAGATGCACGGAGCGGGTCTGACACCGCTGGCAATCGCAGGGCGCCTGGCGGTATCGCAAGGATCGAAGCTGGGTCCAAGCGTAGGTTGGTGAGCTTTAGCTCGCGGGGAACTGCGAATGTTGCGCGAAACGCGGGAGTACGTGTCGTCCACGTCATGGACGACGAAGTCATGGTGGAACTGGACAACAAGCATCTTTTGGGGTATAGATTGCTTTCGAGTGAAACTGCACCGCACGAGTCGAAGGAAGGGCCAGCTGCAAGCGTCGCATGTACAGAAGGCGGTGTCTCCACGGATAAGGGCAGGTCTGAGGGATCGGGAGGGGAAAATCTGTTTTCTCTGTGCCAGTTGGCCTTGTTGTATTGCGGGAGCCTTATCCGACAAAAGCAGCAAACGCAAGCGGATGCGGCAAGCCCTCTTGAATCTAACGCTCAATCCGGCCGGGAAGTGGGAGCACGGATTGCAGCTACTGCGGCGGAGAGCGGAGCACAAGACGGGACGCGGGAGGGACACCCATCTGCCACAAGCACCTGGAAGTCCGTGGGGCGTGTCTTGTTGCACCACGTTTTCCGTACAGAGGTAAGGGCCGGTCCTATCGAGGAAAAAAGAACGAAATAAAGAACGAAGAGCAGAACCAAAGAGCACGTTAGTTTCATTGGTCAATAAAACCAAAACTAGAGATCCTGGTGCCTCCGTTTGCACAGTCCGTTTTTTTTTAGTCCCAGAGCACTTAATTTTGACGAAATGGGTGTCAAATGAACGAAATATAGGTTGCAGAGGCGAAGATGAACAAAGGAGGAGTTGAAGTTCCGATAAAGTTTCTACGACCAGTCGGCAAGCGTACGATGGCCGAGGTAGTGCATGTGGCTGCCAAGCGGCTTGTTTGCTGACGGCGCGGGCATATATGGGTAGGGTACTACCAAGGGGTGCCCTCGCAAGAAACCGGGGGAGCAGAAAGTGGCTGTGGTGGTATATTTTGCGACATGAATGCCACTCAACATTCGAACGTCTGCCATCCAACAGCGATGGCCGATACAAAACTTGTAGAGCACCCTGGAGGGAGCGAGTTGGACCACGAGAACCGCGTTGTGGAGGTTGCCTCGCGTGTGCGAGTTATGTCTATCCACCGTCGTTGTTGAGCGCTATCGCCGGGAAATCACGTGCTGTGGCGGTTGAGTCATTCTGAAATATTGCACTGCGTACAAATTCGACTCGGCTTCTTATTTATTTATTTATTTTTTACTTGTTTTTTTTTCTCGTTAGAACTCAACTTGCTGTTTTTTACGAAAAAGCTAAAGTCTGTTCGTTGATTTCTTTTGTTTTCCTCGTTAGGACCGGCCCTAAGTAACACAGCTACTCGTACTGTATGCCAGCGTTGCGTGCGAAATAAACGTGTTATCCATTGAGATTGTGCAAGCGACAAGTCCTTTGGTTTTTTTATGCGTGTACTCTTAACTTCTGAAGGCACGCGCGTGCAAGAGAGTGCCGCGAGATGCTAGCTTTACCTGACTGAAGGGAGCCCCGTTTTGATTTTCGTCAGGTGGACGCTACTTGCATGATCCCCACACCCGATAGGTTTCATTGCTGTAGTAGGTCCTCCCCGTCTGACGTACCTCGCTTTTTTTTGTTTCCCTCTGGAAACTCAACTCAACAGGTAGTGCGGGGATTGGCCAATGTTAGCCGTAGCCTGCTGCAGATCGGTCTTCCGCTGGCGGTGCGATGGACGCATGCGGAGGCGACGTTCCCCGCAAGCTCTTTGAGCTTCACTCTCGGGCACCGCTTTCACTTCAGAGCGTCCTTAGATGCTGGTAGTGGCATCGTTGTCAGTGCTCTCCCTGGCCTACACAATCACGTCGATCAGCGAAGCGTGGAACTGCATTCCGCGCAAGACCTTGAGCAGTTCCTGCTTGGCGAGGTGTGCCGTCAAATCGTGCTTACGTTTGGAGATATCACGGCCTCGTGGACGAGCGGCGTTCAAAAGGAAACTCCATGTTTTAGGGTGGACCTTGTGCCCCCGGCGATTCATCTGCTGCCCGCGCCCAAAACAAAGAGCCCTTGCAAGTCCGCCGTGTCTCCGGCGGAGCTCAGCGGAGGCGGCTGGGAGGTTCGCGTAGGTGTTCAAGAGGTGAGCAGCGAGATCACTGGATTGTAGTCTACCGCGTTGGTGTCTCACTCGAGCACATACTTTCGCATCGCGTACTGTATCCTTTCTTCTCTTGTAGTGCATCCGCAAGGCCATGGCGGAACATTCGAGAATCTGTTGTCGAGTAGGGTTTTAGCCAAATGATTCAACGACTTGGAAATATGGTAGGATTTTGTCTGCGAACAAGATCCATTTTGTTTATTCGGTTCCAGAAAACTGCTGCAAATACGAATGAATAGTAAGGCCTTTTCAGTTTTTTTCAAGTCCTAGAATTCTGTCTCTCACCGGATCGATGGTATTTTGGGGTTCCACACCTTTTCGGATACGTCAGTTAAAAAAAAACTCTCTAGGGAAAACAGCGAACATTAGGTGAAGTCGTTTTTTAATTGGTCCTGTAGCCATGGTACTAGGGCAACACGTCATTCGTTTTTGCGACTTTTTGGCGCGGCTGGCTGGCATCTTCGCATTTATGACAAACCTCTTGAGTCGTTTTTGGCTGCCCACGACTGCTGTCTGGTGCACCCGATGCCCTCAACACACGTCGCACAAGGAGCGTACCTCAATTTCGTATGCCGTGATTGCTTGAGCTTCGGCTGTCTGCCTAAGTGAAGTGCAAACTATGATACATCAGATTCGGGTTGTTTTGTCTCATGTTGGGTCTTAATTTTGACCACTGCAGCACCCCAAAGTCTTGGTTTAGACACCTCCCTTGAAGAAAAAGTGCGGATGGCCATCTGGGATCATCACAAGCTCTTGTAGATATACAACACTGAGCTGACACCTCCGTTCTCTGCTCCTAACACGTCGCGAACCAGCCGAAGGACAAGATAGAGCGTGTCAAAGTATTATATGTATATTAATAGTGGCGTAACCAACTGCACCGAAATGTAGATATTCGAGTCACCCAGAAACCCTGGCATGGGGGTTGGATAAGTCCTCCATGCCCTGGTATTTGTCGAGGATTATATATGCCGCTCCTGCGTTCTTTTGCAAGCTTTGTTTTCATTTCCGTCTGTGGCCATTCTACGATTCGTACGCAATTCATGGCTGCATCGGCCCTTTTACTGGAAATTGACGGAGGCGTTGGGTAAAGTTGTTACGGTCGCCAGATGTCACTGGCAGTGTAACTAAAATAAGGTATTCCGAGAACGTCGAACAGGTCTGTTTCTTACCTCGTACACCGCAACTCTCTCTTGTTGACAAGGTGGGAGTACAGATCGCGTGCAGCAAGTGGTCAAGCGCCGGCTGTACATCGTTAGCGAGAGATGCAAGCGAGGGTTACGGTGCAAAATCAAAAGCCACCTCCCAGGCATGGGAGTTTACGACTACCACGGCGACAGCGCCGAACGTGAGCGTGTCGGAGTGGCGCAGGTTGGAAGGGCGAGATCTCTTCAAGAAGTTCTCCAGCCTCTTGGCGTGTCTGTACCCTCGGCAGGACGCCTTGAAGAAATGAAATCTTTGTGAATTTGTCACCAAAAAAAGTAGAGGCGCATCGCATTGCCCTTCGTGCCAAAAAGTTGGCCTGAATATTCTTCAAGAATGATGGGCATGTGCCTCACGCACAATGACCCCCTTTTTAGCTAGTTTTATCGCCCGCGCTAGACACGAGCCAGGCCTGTGCTGGCAGATCCTGCATGTCCAGAACTCGCCGGGAGAAAATCCCTAACCATACCACGCCGATGACGGCGCAAGCCGCGGCCTGGTCGCGCACGTACAGGTACCGAATGCAGACAGGGGAAAGCGTACTGGGTCAGCAAATGATCGGTGTCCGCGCATCTGTTTTCGGGTGGAACAGGAGCTTCTTCGACCCACCACAAAATATTTGTCAGGTCGTGGTACCACATCCCTGCTATCATTAGAGCTATATATGTACGGCAAGCTTGGCCGTGCAACGGGATGAGACAGTCCCGAAAAGGTGTAGGTACAGCATTAGTGTATTCATAGGGTTTGTCGTATACTGGCGCAAGCAGCAAAACGTGTTTGGGTATTATGATTATAGATGCATTGGTAAGCGCTCATTTCCGACGGCGGTGCTCCGCGGACCGATGCAGAAACATTTAAGAAGCTACACAATTTTGTGATATATTCAACGCCGCCGAAAACATCGACTACATACATGGCCAACTGCGAAAGCCTGGCGGGGGGGTGGCTTGCAGTGACGGTATACTAACCTATCGGCTGTACGTACATACCAGGTAATCTGTAAAACAATGAACTTCGTAGGGCAGAAGGCGTCAGACGAGCGACGTGATTGACATCTCGAGATGGGTTTCGACGAAACGTAACTGTGTAGCACGCGACACAGAACATGAGAGGCTGACGGTCGTGAATGGCGTTCGTACCTCCATTGGTTCCACTAGTGACGAGTTTCACCATCCACTTAATACTGCACGCATCCTGTCGCTACAGTAGTCCACGCAACATGTAAGCGAATAAGACATAGTTATAGACGCACCGTGCGGCCTGCTTCCCTGGTACACAATTTTGGATATGCTCACCTGAACGTAATATCCATCTAACCACACCACACAGGATGCATCAGCATCCAGACACAGTTGTCTGCCGTCGTCCGTGGCGCAAGAGGCTGTCAATTTGGACGGGTTCGAGCGAGGAAACTTGTCAGCGCTGTCAGTGTGGGACGCACTGACATACATTACTCGCGGGCCTACATAATATTACCTTGAGCTCAACCAGGATGGCCGATCACACACGCAAGAGCGCTCATCACGAATACATTTCAATCCATGGCGGTTTGTGCGGCTGCCAACACGCGGTGAAACCAACTCAGAAGGATGAGGTAAACCTGCCACCAACGAGAACCCCCAGGCCGCGCTGTTCAGTCAAGTCGATCCTCGAATCGTTCGTCCTCTCTTCGCACAATCCTGGTACAAGCGTGGAGCATTGCGAAATAGAACCGCAGCTGCGCACTAGAGTACCCAACATCTACGACAATACAGATGCTGTGGTGCAGGTCACAACCTGTGCAAGCAAACGTATTAAGAGCTAGTATGAAAGAATGTTTTGCTAGAAATGGCACCACCGCTCGAAGCGTTACCTGAATCTACGTGGTCCCCTGATTCCGTCACGCAATGGCTGAACGTGACTGCTTCCAGCAAATACAAGGATAATGAGTTGGGCCTGCAGGGAGACGCGGGAAAAATGTTGTCAGGACAAGGGACATGGGGTGCGGGATGCGATTCCATGTGCCTACGGAAACGTGTGGTAGACCTACACGAAATGGCAGTAGTAAACAATAACTTACCACTTCCCCCCAACGTTGGCGATGGTATTCAGGAGCGTCATGTAGGTGCCGCCGATAATCGGGTCGCTGATACGAGAGAAGAACGCCATCTGAGCCACGAACATGCAATTCGATGAAACTTCATGCAGCACAACCGCTGATATAATCCATCTGAAGAATTTTCCACTGCCACCGCCTCCGGGCATCATGTGTGCTTCCCTAAGGATTCGGTTCAACGCAAAAGGCGCGCGGGCGAAAATACGAATGCCGTGGATTGCACAAAAAGAGAAACGCAACACGGGAGCACCCTACGCAAAACTGCTCTATTAGCAGCACGCGGCGAAGAAAGGGTCGCCCGACGTCGCTTACTATGGGCAATGTGGACGCAATGGAGGTCATTTTGATCACGACTGGAGTCACCTCAAAGGAAATCAGTGCTTTGAAGGACGACGAGGGCCTAACGCAGAGCATAACAAAATGGACAACCTGTCTCGAACGTGCTTACACCAGCGTTGACTTTATGGAGGCATTGATACTACCTTCGCTCTGTTAGAGAAGATAAAATCGACCCACCTTGAAAGCGGCAGCACCCACAGGTAAAGAATAGTCACCACAATTCTCATGGGATAGCCCCACAAGAAAACCGTCATAGGCCTCGAACCGGCGGTAATACGACCGACTGCGACCGGAATGATCATGCCCAGCACCACCAGAATAGGAGAGAGCATGGCGATTTCTTCCTTTGGCATGCCATACTCGACCAGCTTCAGTGAAGTCGCGGCGTCCGTCACAGCGAATGCTGCATCGTACAGAGAGCACACGGCAGCGGTGATTATATAGTGCGCGCAAACAACGTCTCAGCGCATGGCAACATTCGTGTACCCTAGGCAAGGAGATCCGGATACAAAGAGGGCTTCTCTTTGACCCTCTTGGGATATCAGAGGGGAACATTGACGATACAAAGAGACGATCCCAGCGACGTCATTGGAGGATGATACACATTGGTTCCAGAGTTTCAAGGCAATATAAGTCGCAGAGCACGGGCGCAACATGGTCCTACCCGTACTGCTTACTGCTGGGCGCTTACGCTGCTCTATAGCTCCTAAACAAACGAGAACAGGAAAGTTGTATGGATCGTATCTTGGAGTCCCAAAGGGGTTAACCCCCTCCGCCAGGCAATGGTCACTTGCATAGCAAAGACAGCGATTCTGCAAGCGTGTGGCATCCAAGTCAAACATTGACAACATTGAAACGCGTATGGTCTTCTCACCCATCCGGCATGTCAGGAGCACGGCCGCGAGTGACCGCACAGACGGTAGCCGCACACACTTGAGCAGCTGGTCGAGTATCAAGTAAGAATTGGGCATAAACGGTCGTGAGTACAGAGGCTCACGGTGCAATCAACTCATGACCAAATCTGACGCGGGATGCACCCTACTCGAAGGAGATCCCGCAGGTATGCGCGGCAGTCGGTGATACGTACCGCCACCTACCTCACCGCCGGCATACGCTCGCTGCCGCAATATTATAAAAAAATTGTCACCCGAGAGGAAAGTGTGCCGCTGCAGGAACGTCAAAGATACACCAGCCGGCTATACACCACCTTGGAGCGACCACAAAAACTGACCAACATACGCATCGTTAGACCTGCAGTTACCCTATATTCACCTGTTTATAAGTGTCCAATAGCCCCAAAACATTTTCGCCAACCCCATTCTCGACTTCTGGCTTGAAAAAGCACACGAACGCAGTCGTGGCCAGAAAAATGACCCCCCAAAATTGTAGGAATGTGGAGAGAGTAACCATTCCCACATCCGACGGCTCGTACCTGTTGCAGAAGTCAAAACAGCGAATGCACGGGCGGCGCTGTTGTCACGTACTTAAAACGGCAACTCTGAGATGATTAGGCGTTCGTAACTTCATCGTTGACTGGTTCGAATATTTCGACATTGTAACGCCGTAACCTTGACGAATGCCAAAGCTTACCTGCTTTATTCTTGTTGGAAGCTTACAGCGCTGGCTGCGGAGACAACGTTCCCGCCGACGCGTATTGCAACCAAATCTATCTGAAGTCAACGGTTGGTATTTCTAATCATCGGCGAGCACGGTTCGCAAGCCCTTTCCGTACGACACCGCGAATATATTGGTGCACTGGGACTATACCAGGCCGTCCTCACCGAAAGTACTTGTTGCAAACGCCAGGGTCGTAGAGGGCAAGGAAGCCTACTTGAGAGATGAAGAAGCCAAGAGTCTGCCCGATCGTGTTGCACGTCGACGCATATCCCACGTTTTCGCGAGACAGCATCGTGAGTGCCCATCCATCAACAGCAATATCCTGAGGAGTGTGGGACAAACGCTTCGAAGAGGTCGAGGTCAGGTCGAGGTCAACAACAGGGTATGACAAAAGCAGCAAAACCAGCACCTGGTACCACTCTACCAGCAAGAGGCGCACCGAGCGTGCCGCGGCGGCCAGTTGGCAGACAACAGGTTCGCCGCAGCGGCACGGGCCCGACCCTCTCAAGCCACTTAGGAGGGCCGCACTGCTGTGGCGACGAGTGAGACAAAATGCCGAAAGCCATTTTCTTTACTCTACAATCTTACGTAGCGACCGCTTGCACGTTGAATGTCTTCACAGTTCAAGGTGCATGCATTAAACATCAAAACGCTTTTTTGGTATAGGGTGAATTCACGCCAACACACTTAGCCGCACGCTTTATATATGCGAAACACTACCTTCCGCAAGACAACCGCCAGCTAAAAGCAAAACGTTTTGTGCCCACATTGAATATCGACAGCCAGTTGACGTACAATGTGCTTGATGTTCGATGTCGGTGAAAGGCGTATTGTGTGACGGCATGCAAAACTATTAATCGTCCCATCGTACATAACGTTGGGGGTTCTTCCGCAAGGATTTTTTTTTTTCTTTTAGCGCCGGAGAGCGAGAGGATCCACGCTCTTGCCACAAGTCTGCTGTCGTACTGATAAAAAATCATGTTCACTGCTTGTATCTGCTCCATCGGAAAATATCATGCTTTTGCTGACATGAGGGAATATGGCAGTACGGGAATACACCAACTATGAAAGATTTGCCGGTATGACATATACTACGACGTAAACGAAAGCAGTGGCCAATCATGGGCATTCGGCATTGCCAACAGCTACAGGTATATACTGTACTACAGTAGTACTAAAGTAGTATACGAGCTACGAATAGCAGCTACCTGAGTTGCCATTATGAAGTAGAGCGTTAAAAAATATGCGGTCAGCGTCTTCACGTCCGGTTCACCACCATCTTCGCCGATCCAGTCATCCATTACGCTCCGAGCCCATAGCATCATTCCTCCGCAGAGGAGCTGAGCAGGTACCAACCACGACTTGCGACGACCAAAAGATGGAAAGTACATCGAATCAACCTGGTCAATCGGAACGCTTCGGTGTCAGTCGCATGTATCAAGTATATGCCAGATATCGGGTACCAGGTATCAGGTATGATAAATATGACATGTACAGCAGTTTTAGCAGTAACAACAGAACGGACGTCAGTTCCGCGTTCCTTCGGTCGTCTGTCGATCACGGATACGAGCGAGTACCAGTGTAATACTATGGGTATGAAATCACGAAATTACACCGTCTATCGGACACCTTGTACTGGCTGTACACACCCTCACCCACCAGTGGGGCCCAAAGCAACTTCAGGCTGAATGGAATAGACACGAGGCTGAAGACTGCTTGCTCGGGATAAGACACCTGAGAGCACGAGAGCAGAGCGGAAGAACACGGGCAGTACCTGGTCCGTTAGACAGAGGTCACGATGTCGGAATGGACTACAGTACGTACGTACGTACGTACGTACCTGATACTCGACTATGCGATATCTTCTGTCTTCATACCGACAACTGGTTGTGTTTTGCAGCCAGTTTCCTTGTTGGCATCCACGGGCACCCGTTCATGCGAACATGATGTGAACAATCATAGTGCCGGGGGCTGTCACCTTCTCTAGCAGCAGGAAAGGAATGCTGCCGCTGAGGCCCATGGGGATCCCTTGAAGAGTGTACAACAGCAACAGCAAGACTATGCTCGAAAAGTCCCTCGTCCAATCGCTTTCACGATCGCCACCCGACTCATCAACAAACTCGACGATGTCGCTCTCCGACTCATCAACAAACTCGACGATGTCGCTCTCCACGTCAATCTCCCGCCCCTGTGATTGCGATAGTTCCGTTCTTCTTCTGAAATCCGCTTGACGCCCAGTCACAGCAATTCTTCCCTGTTCGCGCAACGTATACGACGTAAATCGAAATAGAACAAGGTATTGGAATTAGGCCGCACTGACCGCCGCACGAAGTCAGAAACGCAAATACGTTGTCGAGTTTCGGCAACCCCAACCAAGCAACGTTGCCCCCAAGATTTCTGCACACCTTTTGCTCAGGTTCAAGCCTGTTTCGTCTTTTGGGCCTCGCCATTCCTCTGCGTGCTGCGATTAACCACGCACGTACACATGCACACTGCGCCCGGGCCGGCACTGATCGAAGCGATGGGGTCTCTGTGCAGTAGGCCCTACTAATATACAGCCTCATTATCACTAACAAATCCACCATTTCCTTCAAACAGGAGATTGGGGTCAATGAGAATGATAGAGTCATTCCCATTGATTGGGGTTCTTCGTGCTTGTAGCACTAGGTTCTCCTGGTGGACTGGTGGGGGGGCGACCGCAAACATGGATCTGGATGACCTGTTTGGTGCATTCGATGGCGCAGAAAAAATCAACGATGTTCATGAAGCCACGGATGAGCTTAGCGCTGGAGCAGGAAAGCGAAAGGTGGTGACAGATGAGGTGCAAATCGAAGGCCCAGCCAACAAGCGCAAGGCGTCTATAGGAAACGAAGGCACCAAAAGCAGCGGGGTTGCTGGCAATTTGGACTCTAATTCAGCTGCAACGGCGGTGGTTGGCGGAAGGGTTGCACTCAAGGAGGGCGAAGAGTCTTCAACGTTGCGCGAGGATGGCACGTTGGTCAAGTCGGTAAGGACGACCAGTAATTACAAGCAGTCCGGGTCATTCGGCCACATGGTGCCTCTTATCGTACAGCAGCAGCAGGTAACAGTATGCAGAACACTTTATTTCTCAGTGTGCGGTAGGGCGCGACTGTTGCAATGTTGCGTACGCTGTACCAGGTACTGCAGTACATTGTGTCGAGGAGCATAGTTCGTGCTGTCAGATTAATACGGGCGAGGACATCTCGTGCGGTATACAGCAGCGTCGAAGGTAATGCGCACTGCCACGGTTACGAGTGTATGTAACCTGTGGCTCTGGATTTTCTGACCGGGACTAATGAGAGTACGTTGGAGCTCAAAGTACTCGGTTTAGCCCTGGACTGCGTGGTGCACCCCTTCTGGTTCCTGGATACCTGGATCCTGGACCAGGATGGTGGACATTGAGATAATGGATGTGCTATTATTAAATGTATTAATAGTTCATAAAGCTAAAGCTCTACGAAGAAAGGCGGTAGCTACTGCTGTAGACTTCCCTGATATTACAATACTGGTGCAAGCCGAATTTTCCCTTAATTTTTTAGCACTGATATACCGCCCTCTGTTCGGATCCATGTCTACCGCAGTACTCTGTGTACCCTGTCGACTGGAAGCCGGACAACATTTACCGACCCGCCTCGAAGCCCGCTAAGGAGTATCCTTTCACTCTGGACCCCTTCCAGAAGCAAGCTATACAATACATCGAACGCAACGAATCGGTCCTGGTATCTGCGCACACATCGGCGGGCAAGGTGTGTTCCTGTGCACTTTCTAAGCGGCCTTGTTGTATACGTAGCGGTCGGTACCTGGTATCATGGTTGTTTCAGAAGGCTGAAGGTAGTATATGACGACACGAGCCATGGGGTAGTTAGAGGTCAGAGACATCGGGTATATCCACGTATTCCGTAGGGTATGCGTTGTACCTGTTGTATGGACCGTCGTACTCTGTGCAGCAGACTGGTCGCGTTGAACAACCGCAGATTGACCTACTTTATTCTTGCGCCTGACCAACGTTGTACTGGTTCAGAAGAGCCGTCTGTCTGTCGTTTTGTCGTTGAAACCGCCTTACTTCCGGAAGGTTTCAACGAATCAGTACCCTGCCATGGAATTGAGCGGCGTCGAAATGCTATTTCATAGTTTCACTTTTTTGTACGCCTTGCGTTATCATTAGTTTCCAATAACGTTCATAATACTACTCACCACTGCTTTATTTCTCGCACACTCGAGCGAGCGAAGTTTGCTTGACGCCCGAACGTGGCCAACAGTTCCCGAATGTTATCCCCGCAGACTGTCAACGCGGAGTATGCCATTGCCAAGTGCCTCCGAGACAAGCAGAGGGTAATCTACACCAGTCCCATCAAGGCCCTTTCCAACCAAAAGTTCCGAGATCTTCAGGTGATCAGCGCTCTTGATAGGTCTTGAAAAAAGTTTGTGTCGAGCATCATGTACAGAGTAGCACCGCAAACGCGAGAAAGGGACAGCCTTGGGCGATAGCTCAGGGAGGTGTTGTGTACGGCACTGGCCGGGTGTTAGTATGGTGCTGTGGCCTGCGACTTTACGAGGCCGATCTGGTTAGATGAGTATCGGTTCGGGAAGACATCACCCAGCTGGTCGTAAAGGTGTTGTCAAAATGACGGACACCTGACAGTGGCGCTCAGGCCCTACCACTTCTCCTTGAACTCCACCGCTGTAGCAATTCTGCCCATCCGTTTTGGATATACTTTCCCCTTTCTGTCGACTGCGAGCCGAACACGAGAGCGGTTGACACAGTTTGTTTACGCAACATCCAAGCTCGGATGTGCTATCGGTGTGACTCCGCCAGACTATGTCAGTTTTTTCAACCTTGGCAGCGTACGTAGTACACGCAGTCTATAGCAGTAGTTTGGCACCTGGTATGGTACATGCATGGTATGTAGCTTGGTCTAGTTGAGACTATGTACCCAGGCATCCAAATTACTAGTAGTATCTGGTACCACAGGCGCTCAGTTTGGCTCGAAGCTGGTGAGAGATCGCAATCGACCTGTATTGGATGTAGAGATATTATAGATGGAAGACCTCGTGAGCCTTTATCCACTTAAACGTATCTCAGGAGGAGTTTGGTGACGTCGGCTTGATGACGGGCGACATCACCATCAACCCCAGCGCCACGTGCTTGATCATGACCACGGAAATCCTGCGGTCTATGCTTTACCGGGGGAGCGAGGTGATGCGAGAGGTGGCTTGGGTCATCTACGATGAGATTCACTATATGAGGTAAGCGCCCTTTTCAGGTGCTTCTCAGCAGATTCGTTGACGCTGTGACACGCCTCTGGCGACTGGTGAACGCAGTTGTCAACATGCAAGAAATTTGACGTCTGTTGCGTAGCGTTAGTTCCTCCGTTTTGTGTTTGCAAGGCCCTGGTGCCTTGGGCACTCGAGCTTGGATGGAACTCCCACGGGATTTTCAGCCCGCTGTAGCAGCTACTTGGGCACGGCCTTCATATGTTCGCTCCCTGTGCGTGAAATCCAACCTACCATCCCCACAACCCGTTGTGCTTCCCTCCAAACGTATATCCGCCCTCACTACTGCTTGTCTTCGTTCACGTCTTCGACCTTTCTCAACCGTACAGAGACAAGAACCGAGGCGTCGTATGGGAAGAGAGCATCATTCTTCTGCCACACAAAGTGCGCTTCGTTTTCCTGTCCGCGACTATTCCCAACTCGAAGGAGTTTTGTGGATGGATCGCGAAGACCCACCACCAGCCATGCCATGTCGTGTACACAGACTACAGGTAAATATAATGTCACGTTTCCATTTCAGGGGGTAGCACAACAACACTTATGTACCTGCTATATGCTTGCTACTGCCGAAAGATTCAGTAGTAGAGCTCGTCAGAAGTGCTCATCTTGGACATGCCGTTGTGTGGGTTATCTGTCGCCCTTTGTGTCACGGTACTCCCAGGCCCGTGCCGCTTGAGCACTACATATTCCCTGCCGGCGGAGAGGGGCTACACTTGGTGGTGGACAACAAGGGGCGCTTCAGAGAGAACAATTTTCAGGTATTGCGAGTGCTCCGTACCCGCTCCCCGTGTTCAAGTCCCGGCTGTAGCCGGGAACGTTGTAGACGCTCTGCCCTCGCTGCAGAATGCTCTTGGTGACACTAATACAATGCATGGTGATTGCAACACGTGGTGACCTTCGACAGAAAGCAATGGCTACGCTCCAAGTGACCCCAGAAGAGCAAGCAGTGGGGGAGGGGAAAAAGGCCTTTGGCGCGAAGAAGCAAACGAAGCAGCAGGGAGAGGGCAGCGATCTGTACAAGATAGTCAAGCTTGTAATGGACCGCAGCCTGGACCCTGCAATCATTTTCAGCTTCGCCAAAAAGTGCGTATGGTGCACTGCATGCGGCCTTGCCGAGTAAAATGCCCCACCCGCATTGGGGTGGGTGCACTTGGATGGGTACGAGCAATGCTGTGCTCACCACCATTTTCTGCAATCGCCCTACACGCTATGGTACATATACAGGGCCTACCTGGGGTTGGGTGTGATGGATATCAATGGGCGGAAATACTGTATTCGGAGCTGCGGAACCCCGCGAATGGTATAGACACGGAGCTCCTGCGTCCTTGCTCATTTTGTACGTGCAGAAGCTTCAATACTGTGGCGATTCCTTGAATGGGCTGTTGGCTCACTGGAGGACTCCCGAGTCGGCATTCCAGCTAGGGCCGTTTGAGTACTTCCTTAGCAAAAAAAGCTTCCGCTACTGGTTCACTCTTCCCTGTAGTCTGATTGTTGTACGGCATCGACGCACTGCTGTTGCAGGGAATGCGAAGGCAACGCCCTCCAGATGTCCAAGCTGGACTTCAACGACGACAGCGAAAAGGCTCTTGTCGAGCAGGTCTTTGGGAATGCTATGGAGTCCTTGGCCGACGAAGACCGACAGCTCCCGCAGGTGTACAGTAAGCTTTAACTGTCCTCCCCAATTGTCACTCGTGTGTTGATGGTGAAAGTGTGTTTTATGCAACCAGCTGATCACTATCTTGCATGTATCCCACGACTGTTCTGTAATGTTCATTCCTATCCAACCCAAACAAAATCACGATTCGTGACATTTGAGCAGACGAGATATAACCATTCGTGATATTTTGTTTCTAACAAAAACAGTTTATTTGTCACGTTTCGTGATGTTTTCACTGTTTTCACTGTTGTCGCTGTTGTTTTGAATCGTGTTTGTTTTTAAACATGTAGAAAAATTGGTGTGATGAATAGTCGTTTTTTTTGTCATGAATCGTGACATGAAAAAATCACGATTCACGATCAAAATATTATGAGTCGAAATGCTTTTTGTCCTTCATGAAGAGCGATAAAGGACACCTTGGATTCCGCCGTTTGCAGGGGCTTGAGTTTTCAGGGTCACATGCAGTGGTCCAGTCGGGGGTTGCGCCATGTACAAGATGGTATCAGTCCATCCATACATTACTGTAACAGAAAATGTTTCAATGCATGTCAGGCTTGTTCGCGACATCAAGACCAACGGCGGTAATACTGCACCACCCTAGCTAGGTTCATGATTTCTCACCAGCAAGTGCGGATCGTTGACGCAGGTGGAGGCCATCCTGCCACTGCTCAAGCGTGGGGTGGGTATTCACCACGGTGGTCTGCTGCCCATTTTGAAAGAGGTCATCGAGATCCTTTTCCAGGTCAGCCATCGTTGCTTTACCCGCCTTTATACGGTACCTGGTATGCAATTTTAGTCTAGTTGCAGTTTGTTTGAACTTGTAGCTGAACCGACTATAGGAACCATGAATAAAACAAGCGTGCAATTGGGTCCTCCCGTCCAGCGCAACCCCGGGACCCTCGTCCGGAGTTTGCTGGGTGTGACAAATTGAAACATGCGCGTTGAATCGTTGAAATGGTGTCGTTGTTACTGTTTGCCGCGGGCGTTTGCACTCGGCTTCTGCTTCCACTAGCAATAAGCAGGACACGTGCCGCGGTCACTGCCTTTGTTTTGAATGGGCACTTTTCAACGTATGATACCGGGCGTCTTTGCCTTGGTCAGAGTCTGCTACAATCAGCATCGGCACCGTTCTCCGTTTTTGTTTATGATTTTTAGGAAGGCCTCATCAAGGTGTTATTCGCGACGGAAACTTTCTCAATCGGCCTAAACATGCCTGCTCGGACAGTGGTGTTCACCAACACGCGCAAATTCGATGGGCAAGATTTCAGGTAAGGACACCCTTGCATGACGTCCGCCGGATCTCTACCTTGCACAAACTACGTGGTAGTTTTTTTGCGCCTGTTCGTTTTGCCGCTTCCGGTTGTACGTGGTCAACAAAAACGGTGGAAGATTTGCACGACCCCCAACATCGCTTGCTCTTTTCCACGAAATGGAACACGCCGGAATACATTCACGCGCACCGATGTCCCATCTCACTTGCTTTACTTTCGTAGTATAGACATGAATACAATGTTGCCTTATCGATGTCTCTAGGGCAGTCTTGACGGCGACGATGTGGAGCGTCCACTCTGTTGACACAGCGATTATGGTACTTTTGCTAATCCCATGGAAACAGCAATCAGCTAGTTTGCTTAATCAATAAAAGTATCGGAGCGTGAAAACTAAGAGTTGAGAGATGAAGCACCTGTCGTTAGGCCGTGCTTCAGCAGACTATCAAGATCTCTGCGGGGTGGATGAAATAAGCCTCGTGTTATATCTTCCGTTTTATTTGTTTCTACTGGGTAAAGATGGATAACCTCGGGCGAGTACATTCAGATGAGCGGGCGAGCAGGAAGGCGAGGGAAAGACGACAGAGGAATCGTTGTTCAAATGCTGGACGAGAAGATGGACCCCCAGGTGGCGAAAGGTACGTGAATATGCGCCGATAGTCTTCGTATCTACGCCACGTACAAGTAAGTATTTTCCGTGACAACGTTTGATGGGTTCGTCCACCATCCAAAGCGAGAATGCACCAAAGACACCCTTCCAGGCAAGCTGAACTGAAGCAAATGCGTTGCATTTGTTCGTGCAAACTCGAAAATCATCGGAGATGCACCTTTCTATGTTTTTGACGAAATAATTTACATGGTACCATGTATGTTTTACCTCGGACAGCTGTACTGTAGGCTCTAGCACGTATACGCGTGAATGTACCGCCGTTACACTGTTCATATGATGTCCGTGTTGTGAATTACAGGGCATGAAACATTTGCCTGCGCCTGCTGCTGAACAGGAATGCTGTATGGTGAGGCTGACGCTTTGAACAGCTCCTACCACATCAGCTACAACATGCTCTTGAATATGTTGAGGGTGGAGGACGCTGATCCTGATTTCTTGGTGAAGAGCTCGTTTCATCAGTACCAACAAGAGGCATCTGCCCCAGCTTTGGAGGTGAGTTCAACTTGTCTTAACTTGCAGGTCCAATGCCCCAGCCATTGCTGCGAAGGCTTGGAGCATCACTCGAGCAAACCAGGTACTACCGTAGTGTTGCATTGCTTATGAGTGAGATGGCATCGTTCTCTGTTGAATATCTTGGTACATCCTATCCATGGCAAAATGGTTTGTGACTGGGCGCCGCGTATGTTCGTTTCCTCAGGAGGAGGCCAACGAGTTGGACAACGAGAAGGCATCGGTGGCAGCTGGGCTGAGTGACCAGGAACGCACTTCAGAATACTTTCTTGTGTTGCAGCAGCTTGAGCGGACCCGCGAGGAGGTGTGCCGTGTGATCCAGCGGCCAGAGAATTGTCTGCCCTACATCAAGGTGACCCCTGCAGTCGTTCGTAGGTGTGTCGCTGCCACTGTATGTTGTGTTGCCGACAAAATTTTGATGCTTCGATGGCGTTCGTTGGGAAAGTTGTTCCATGTGTGGCGCGACTATCAGTCCCTCTTGTTTGGCTCTCTTTTGTTTCTCTTGGATCGGAAGGCTACCATTCGTGTGTACGTAGCAGAGGCGAGATCAAGCAACCAGGATACCACATGGGCCCCCAAAAAACGATTCCGCCGTCTACTCATAATAACAATTATTGAAGCATTTCCGTCATGTTTTCGAATGGTCGAGATGTATATGCTATTCCTCAGTCATCTTGAACAAGGTCGCTATGAAGTCATTGCTACTGCTGCAGCCTACTCGGTTCGAACCGTGGGCTTTGCGTTGAACCGACCTTGGGCCATTGACTTATTGTGCTAGAACACGTTGTTTTACAAAGGTTTCTTGCATTCGACCGCCTGCTGCGCCGTTATTGTAATGCGATGGTGACCCACAATCAATCGTTATTACAGGCTGGCCGCTTACTGCGAATGCGAGGGGCACCGGTTGGGCAGGGAGGAGACCAAGGCAAGCTCAAGGGGGATGATACGCGTGAGGCGGAGCTTTCCAGTGGGCCAGGTGCCGGCGATGGCCAATTAGACTGGGGGTGGGGAGCAACGGTGGATCTGCACAAGAAAGTGGCGAGCAAGGCCGGCGAACCCGCCAAATATGAACTCTCGGTTCTGGTAATGTGCAAGAAGGACAGTAAACGCGGAGCAGGGCAGCCCGACGCTTCTCCCACACCAACGGCGAATGGCATTCAGGTTGCAACAGTGGCGTGTACTCTACAGTCCGCGCGACCGCGGTCTTTTGTTTTTACTTGCAAGAGCAACGACCCGATATGATTGCCTTAATTTCCGTGGCCGCACGCTGATTATCCTGGCCGGTGTCTATTTACTCTCGCTCCCTAAAACACAGGGTGACGGCGAAATGCGAGTTGTTCACTTCGATCTTGACTCCATGGTGGACCTGAGCTCGGTGCGGCTGTTGCTACCCAAAGACCTGCGGGCAGTGGAAGGACGGACGGCGGTGGCGAAAAGCATGAAGGAAGCTTTTCGCAGGTTCGTGCGAAGGGTCACCCTTTGTGGCTGTTTCGGATTTTACTATTGTTGCGGTCTTTCTCGAGCCTTTTTTTCTCGGTTGTTTGTTCAAGAACAATATCGAGTTTACAAAGCTAACGCTTGTTCAGTGGGAGTGCAGGGTTGTTCTCACGCCCGAGACGGGATTGTTTCTGCATGCATGGTCGGAGTTTCTCTGCAATTTTATCGTCGATGAAACGCGAACATGACGTTAAGGCCGTCCCACCCAATGCAAACAGGTTTGGAGGCGAGGTGCCGAAGCTCCAACCAATCGCGGACATGCGAATACAGGACCCCTCCATGGGGAAGCTGCTGGCAAGAGTGACGCAGCTCCAGACACGCATGGAAGGGTTACCTTTCCACAAGGATCAAGATCGAGACGAGCAACTGCAAAGGTAACGCCTGCATGTGTTCAGAGCTTTCTTCTGCCTCTGTAACGTGCATGGTGTTCCGAAAAACACTCACGCCCATGGTACTGCTGGCTGTGAAAATGTTTTTTTCAGGTATACCGCGGTACAACACATTGCGGACAAGGCTAAGCTTCTTCGCAAGGAAGCACGAGGCATGCAGCACATGGTGATGAAAGACGAGGTACGCTCCGCGCAGCTTTACACAAATTAGTCAACTGTGTGTCACCCGACAACATCATGAGTAGGAATGACACCATGGCTTTTAGTAGTGGCGACTACTTCAGTATTGGTGCTTTGACTCCAAGTGTCAACACAAGATACACTGGTTTTATTTTAATATGTCGACGATCTCGAGACCCGAACTACTTCGTAGGGCGGGGCAAATGGCTTTTACTGTTTTGTTTTTTTCCGCGGCAAAAGTGTTGCGTTCTGCTTTGGGTATGCCATCATTGAAAGCGTTTCCGTCAACTTTCACTTGGTCGGCCTGCCTGGTGTCACCGGGCCACGTTTGATTGTAGATCGTATCCATCATGTTGCAAAACCGCATGCATGCGTGCATGACAATCTACGCGCTCAAGCGTTAGGAATTGATGTGTGCTCGACATATCATTTCCGGCGTCGATCGATAAAACTAGTATTTGTGTATGCCACCTGGGTGGGCCACAGACCCTTCGGGTGTTCTAAAGCGTCTATGTCCCGTTCACATGGTTTTGGCCACGATCACCTTTGCATTGTGCGAAATAATACAATATTGGTATATCTCTTTGTGGACGCATTGGGTGCCATTAGCATCTTTCTGGTATGAAGAACCGCGAGCAAGAGGCCCAATGTTATGATGATTTTCATTGGGGTAGTTGATTTGGTGCTCCACTCATTTCATTCACCGTTGGCCAACTTGTTGATCCTGGCAATGACGACATTTCGGCGCACGGGGTTTTGGTGTTGGGCCAAGTTTTGGCCCAGGATGAACTGTTTGTCTTTAGCTTGAGTTTGGCGCCCGAAAGCAAGGTGTGCGAGGCCTTCAAACGGCCTAAACACAGCTGGTCTATGTACAGTCCATTTCATGTTTGTAGCGTCATGAACTCGGGGTATAGACCAATCCTCCTGATGTACTGCTGGCTTTGTGTGAATGCATTCTGGCGCTCAGATGCGGCGAAGGAAGCGTGTGCTGCGACGACTTGGGCACTGCGATGCAGAAGGTGTCATCCAGCTAAAGGGCCGTGTCGCGTGCGAAATCAACACCTGCGACGAGTTGGTGGTGACTGAGCTCATTTTCAGCGGGGCATTCACGGAGCTAACACCTGAACAGAGCGCGGCTCTCTTGAGTTGTATGGTTCACCAGGTGCATGGTCTGTGTGGGTTTTGTGTAGGTACACGTTCCCACTCCATGGGATTTATGTGTAAGGGTGGTGAGATCAGAGAATTTTTATTCCTGTTACACTAGCAAATAATGCTTCGGTGAGTCTCAACTGGACTGCTGGCTTAGGCTCTACTGTTGCGCGTTTTGTCCGTATCATGTGTACTGTAGTGTTGGCGTGTGTCATCATCAAATCAGAACGTACGTCGTACATAAATAACTGCAGATGAAGCCGGATCAGCACAGGTAACCATGTTCCACACAAGCGGTCGTACCAGTTACATATAAGGTAGATATATACTGGTAATGTATACCATGGATATTATCTGATGTTATACGAGTATGAACTAGTAGTTTGGCCCACCACACGTTCTAATTCACCGTTGATACTGACCTGATCTTGGTACTGTTTAGGCCAAGACTGATGAGTCCGCACCGTCACTGCCAGCGGAGCTCCAGGGACCATTCCGGCAACTCCAGGACGCGGCTAGGTGACACATGCAGGAAGGACACTAGGAAACCTTTTGGATTAAAGTCGCCGCCGCCGTTGGAAATAGCGATAGTTGCAGGTCGATTAAAAACATGCCTTTGGTGTATACATGTGCCGCAGATTCTTGTGGTCATAAACTGGAACTTTAGTACCTCTATCCCGTCGGAAAAGATGAATCTGGCCGTAATTTGTGGGGCGATGAATATCCGAATTCTGCACAAGTTAGGGAGTTCTATCGCCTTGATCGTGCTTTTTGTTTGACAAGAGAGGAAAGCTGCGCGAAACATGACGTGCACCTCCCTCGCTTTCGCACGTGGTTCCGGTGATCAGGCATGTGGCCAGTGTGTCTAAAGACTCCAAGGTCACCATCGACACCGAGGAGTACGTCAACTCTTTCACAGCATCCATGATGGAGGCGACGTTTGCTTGGAGCAACGGTGCCAGTTTCTGCGAGGTCCGTGCACTGTACAGAGATGGCCACAGAACAGTCGTGTTTTTTCGTTTTTCAATTTGAAAGGCTACGGTCTTGCATGACCCAGTGGTATCAAGATGTACTTATGAATAATGACTTTCGTCTAACAGTTAAGATTGGCACTACGACGCAGGTGATTGAGGTAACTGACGACTTTGAGGGGTCCATCATTCGGGTTTTCAGGCGCCTTGAAGAACTACTGCGACAGCTATCACAGGTAAACAGCATAACTAATCATTAGGGTGAAACCGTCTTCATGACGCACTTCGTTGATTTCTGTGTGAATATCTACAAGCGCTTGGTCGCTGTGGCGTATGAATAGCGCGATGTTGTTATAAGTAACAGGGAAGCAGCCAAGTAACTTCCAGCACGTCACGTATGCATACAAATATTAGAGTTACCGTCTCTCCTGCTCGCACTGCGCGATTCTACAGCCCCTCATGATGAACACCAGATTTGCTGTGGGGGATTAATAGCATCCCTCTGACGGCGTTGTGGTACTCCTTTCCTTTGCCATGGGTTATTTTGGACTAACGAACAGTGTGTACCGCTTTGTGCAGCTTGATTGGTCTCGCCGATGATTGACAGCGCCATTTCAACGGAAACACGCACTAAACGCGCATATTTGTTCGCAGGCATCAGCATCAATCGGCAACATCGAGCTCAAGACTAAATTTGAGCAGGCGGCGAACAAGATCCGGAGGGGGATTGTGTTCGCAGCCTCGCTCTACTTGTGAACATATTCCTCCCTTTGACGGAGTCTGTTACAGGATCCGCCATGCAGTGACGTGAACACTATGGGAGACCCTGTGTAAAGCATGCTACCGTACAAGATGGTCTCCTAGCTGCGCTTGTAGCGCAGATATACAGTAGTTTGGGTTGCATCTCAGGATGTCCCTCGTCCCTTCGACTTGCGGGCATAGCTTGTTGCCTTGAACTCTTTGTCGAGCTCGAAGTATTTCGTAACGCCGCGCTGTCGAATGAAAAGGCGTCGCGCAGTAAGCAAAAGAATGAAAAGGCGTCGCGCAGTAAGCAAAGGGAGATTGTCAGCGAATAGGCGCGGGCAAAATAGGGTAACAGACTGGCGAAAAGGTGGGTCAGGAACCGAAATTGGACATCGCAGTACTTTAGTTTTGCGCGGGTAGGCGACGACAGAGCGCGTCGAAACAACGGTCAGACTGAGGTACAGCGCCCAAGTGCACAGGAAATATTGGCGACAAATCCAGCTCGGATAAGCAGACCCGCGCTAAACACGATTCGGGGAATGCTGACGCTTAGATCTCGTCACACCGCTGAACCTACCTCATCCATTCTCGCTCGAACAACTCTTCCATCTGATGCAAACGTCGGCAGCCTGCACACTTCCTGCGAGGCAGTGTGCGAGAACAAAACAATACGGCCGCGTGATGAGAAAACAGCTCGGTTACAGAAACACGTGTCTACATGAAATGCAAGATAAGGTAAGGTGGTACGTAGACACCTGCTATACTACAAAAAAATATCATCATCAACCCTCGCAGACACAATACATGGCATCGTGTGTTGCCGAGTCAGCGTTGCCCCTACGGCACAGCGAGCGCACCGCGGTGGCAAGCCAGCAGGCATGGAAGAGGACAGGGATCGCGACCGATGGCGTAGCAAGCGGTCCGATGTCGTAATGGTTTCATATTGTGGGCATGGTGGAAAACCTTCCGCAGAGCCCATCTACCCCCCCCCCCCCCCCCCCCTCGCATTCATCCTCACCTTCCATTGGCGAACAGTGCCAAAGTTGGCAATTGCTTGCTTGTGCCACTCGTGTCGATATTCAGGTCTTCCGCAACCTCTGGGTAGGCTACCACATCCACAAGAGCAAAGCGACGGTTCTTGTTCGCATGTCTGGGCTCGACCGGAGAGCAATTGACACATTCGTAGAGTAAGAGGGAAACTTGGCTGCCACTTCGTCCAATCATTTGGTTAACGTCCAACTGGACATGAAGAGTCAGTTGACCATGCTTCATACCCTAAATCTAGGCCTACGGCCGAAGGCTAGCATCAGTTACACGCCGGTTTGAAGGATGCTGTCTTTTCAAGCTACTGCGTACATTCTGTCTACACCTCCGTCAATGCGATATAATGTGCGAGCGCGAGGACGCGATAGCAGGTGCGCATGCGAGAAACCAGTTGACGATGAAAGAACAAGGTCGCTTCTGGCTGCTTCGCAGTAATCAAGAGGAACGCTTGCTTTGTAAAATGCACTTTTACTATTGGCCATGGCACGCGAAATAGGAACTATATATTTTTTAACTGGTTCTAGTTTGCATCCTGAACAGTGTGAATACACCTACCCCTGTGTATTTCCCCCTCTGCTTCTCGTCCATTGGCGTAATCCGATAATCACGGTTTTAGTCCTCTAAAAACCAACCCTCGCCCGCCTTTGAAAATTGTTTCTCTTAACTACCGGATGTAGATGGGCAGTATATTCGTTACTGTATAGGATATTCATACCATCTTGTGTCTGTATCCCGGCAAAGAACGTTGGATAAAAAAGCACGTGGGCGGATCTGCTAATACTAGACGAGACTTACGCCAAGACAAATGACGTGGTACATGTATCCACAATAAATCTAGTTGTCCTACCATCGTACGGCGGTAGAATTTGGGAAACACACTCATGAGACGAACATCGATTTTCAAACTCAGAAACAGATTTTGACTCGCACGCACCTTCTTGCGAGTGCGCCAAACATCGGTCGGATGTTGTTGCTCCCGCCGCACCAGTCTGCTTGGAACATCACCAGCCACGTAACTTGCTGCCCCATTGCGTGCGCCGCCGGTGATCTTACGATGGATTGGAATTCTCCAGGGCTTAGAGGTGTCACCTCTGCGGGAAAGTTAAAATGTGGATATTGCACCACCAGTGAAACCACTGGGGCCACGTTGGTTTGGCAACTGTAAGCTGCGTTTGACATAACGTGCTTCATGTTAAACTTCTGAGTGCGAGCTGGACGTCCATGCGGTCACTCGGATTTGAGAGACAGTTAACAGACTACGCGTACGTTGACATAATCTATTCATTATTTACTCAAGGACAAAAACTGGTGAGTTGACTCTCGCGTAAACCAATGGCAATCGCAGAAGCCTCACTATTGATTCCATACGCTTCAACACGACAACCAACGCATGTTTCACCAAGACTTCAGGTAATGCGCTCAAGGTGACTTCCAAGGTGACTTCCACTGAGAGAAGATTTTCGCCCTACCGGCACTCAGTTGGGCCCGGAACCCTTACCGTTACTACGTACTGTAGTGTAAATGTATTAATCTGAAGGCGCAGCAGCCAAACTCCCTCTATGAGCCACATCGACAGGCACGAGAACATATAACCAATCCGGTGGCGATTTTCTTACACTTACACATCTACAAGAAGGATGTACCTGTCCAAACGAGGAGGTACGAGACCAAGTGAGGGACACCGACGAAGAACAGAAGTAATGCCACAGACGCTTTTCCGAGGAAGAACAGTCGCTCAAGCAGCTCATCGAAGGTGGCGATTTTGCGGTACTTAGAAAGCAACGAAGCTGCTGCGAGACCTAGCACTTCCATTTCCTGTTTATTCGTGTATGAACAACGCACGAACAACACATCTTAATATACAAAAACATAGATACCTGGTATAGGCTCTAGAATATGCAACCCTCAGCTTATCTGCATAACATACATCTTCTGCGGAGAGGCGGCTTAGAGACCCCTCGACATAGTCGATAATGTTCGTTACAATCCAAGCGTGGTTGTAGGATACTTGATAATTTCCTGTAAGCCATGCTGTAATAAACAGACGCAGAGAGTAATT
Source organism: Macrocystis pyrifera (assembly GCA_031763025.1). Taxonomy (NCBI): domain Eukaryota; class Phaeophyceae; order Laminariales; family Laminariaceae; genus Macrocystis; species Macrocystis pyrifera. The sequence continues at coordinate 1,149,224 of JASSKH010000047.1, read as the reverse complement.
CGTAGTCCCGAACGCCAAGCCGATGGAGCAAGGCAAACCGACGAGTACGGCTTGGTAACACAGCGACTCTAGTCAATACGGCGGGCTACACTGCCCACACTGATACTCTGTAGACTACTAAAAAAATGTCTGGTATATGCCAAGGAAATAACCTCGCTTGACGGAACGAAGCGCTACAATTTCAAATGTAATATTTGGGCTGCAGTTGCAAGGGGTATCTACAGCAGTAATACACCAAGACCAGCTATACCACTACCGGGTAAAATATGTACATACTACAAAGTTCCCCTCCGGGAGGTGCCTAGAGGAGTGGCGCAAGAACGAAATAATACTCGTATGAAGTGCTTGCACACCTGATTAGAACGAACTGGATCCACCCATCATTGTCATTAATGTGAAAAACACACCTACATATTTTTGAGGACAGACTTCTACAGCAGTTTCAAGTGTGGGATTACTTGTACAATAATATAAAATAGGGTGCCGGTAAGTGGATATCCTGAACAGATGACTCGCGGCGATCAATTCAATGCTTGCGGCATCAACTCAAGTACAAAAAAGTTGCGCAAGGTCGAGGTTGCGACATCATACTTTGTAACTGGTTGAGTAAAATCCAGCACATACAATATATGCTCCCGCAAAATATTTTTTTTCTTGGCGCTCAGTGTAAAATAAAGGTTTCACAGATAGATGCTCGTGAACAATTCGTAGTCCGAGTACTGAGAGTATTGGAGTACTAGCAGCCAAAATATTGCCAGTACTGAAAAGGCCCAAATACTGAGCGTACTGAGAGTATGAGCAGTACGGAACCCCGAGAGCACAGGAAAATATGTACCCGCAGTATCGAAATACGAAATACTTGGGAGTACAGGCAATATCTGCAGTACGGAACCTCGAGACACTGAGTACTCGCAGTACATATCCCAAAACACTTCATAATCCAAGTATACTGGACATATTTAGAGTATTTCGGTACCGCAGTACTCGCAGTACGAACACTACCAACAGACGAAATACTGCTATTGTACTTGTAGTACCGCAGTACAGAACCACGAGACACTTGAAGCACAACAGGGAGTATCCACAGCAGCAGCAGCAGCAGCAGTAGTAGCGAATCCCGAAGTAGTGCGAGCCCGAAAATATCCGCAGTAGAACAGAACCCCGAAATACTGCGAGTACTCGTAGTATCTGCAGTACGAACTCGAAATACTGCGAGCGCACGAAGTACTTACAGTATCGTCTCGAACATACTTTGCTTTGCTCTCCAAGTATTGGGGGTAACTGTGAAAGGTTGAGGTATGAACGCACGCCACACGTAAGCGCGCCCAAACTTCGTGGCCTTGCGTGAATACACACAACTTGTATTACATCAGGCGTATAAATAGGCCAGAAAAGCCAGGTGGATGTACTGGTACAAAACAAGTCAAAAGTGAAAAAAAAGCGAGGATCGTCCGAATCGAATGTCGGTAGCGAAACAATTATCAAGCGCACTTTGTCCTCTACGCGACAGGAGTACTCGTACAACTGGCACGATCTGTTTTTTGCGCAATCTAAAACAAATTGCAGATCTCGAAGAGTGGCTTGTACAGGTTCGACTGTATGTACAGCAGTACTGCTGTGAAATGCCATGCGATATGATATGACAGCAGAAGATACGCGTACTGCGACAAAGGAACGTGTACTGCTGCCCTTTCAGCTGGCTCTAGGATCTATCGGTCAGCATTGTAGGACACAAAGCAGTCAGTAACTGTGAGTATCTTGTATACGAATATTGATGTACACGATGCTTGTACGTTGTTGTACTCGACTCGACGAACATATCGATCTGGGGATGATCGGTGCCGAGCAAAAAATGCTGGTCACACATTGCGGCAGGTAAGAGTACAGCGCGGATTTGCCACATGCGCATTGTACGCTGCCTGCTGCTGCTATTGGCGCACTGTGTTGAGCACAGCTTGAGCAGTGGCAATGTTGGATCACACACAGCAAAACGCAGAAGAAACAGCACGAAGAGAGGGATGATGGTGTGGTGGTGGCGCGGTCAAGTTACCGATAGAAGTCTCCGATAAATCAACTATTGTTATTGCCCTCGATGAAACGCATTCGAGCGCTGTTCTCAGTTTGCTTGTCTCTTTTTTTGTGAAGTCGCAGGTGGAGTTGTTGAGAGTGACGGGAGAGGCCAGTCGAGACCAGCACAGACGGAACCCCAGAGTGCTGTGTATGGCTCAGACAGAGCGTCTACTTGTTGACTATCGGTACCACTTGTTATAGTACTCGGCGGGGACATATATCCAGCAGCAGCACACGAAGACGGAACGAGCACCCGCACCAGTACCACAGGAATGGGATCGATATCATTGAAGTGTAATTGGGGTTGCAGGGCTAAATACAAGACTGTTAGCCAATGAAAAAACGAAACATGAACGGGGAGAGATCTCCAACACTCCGTCAGAAAGCTGACGACGCTCTCGTGGCCAAAGCAATACACGTCGGTTGTTTGTTACAACAAGTAAACGACAGATTGACAAAACATCTCTGTACCGCGAAATAGTTGTTGGCGAAATGAGAACTGAGGTGGATGCATGCTCTAGGGGGCAAGAGCTTACCGCCGGTGTCCTACCGTATCCTCCCAAACCTCAAAAAAGCCCATTTTGTGTTGTGTGTTATTATACATTCGACAGATTGACGTATTTTCAACTGCCGGGTTATTATTTTTGCGAGTACCGAAACATACGATGAGGATCGCAAAATACAAATAAAGGCGAAAACTAGAAAGTAATCAACTAACTGCTGTTGTAAAAGACCTACGATAGTATGCAATTTTGGGTCATTTTTTTTGCGAGTACCGAAAACATACGACGAGGATCGCAAAATACAAATACAGGCGAAAAGTAGAAAGTAATCAACTAACTGCTGTTGTTGTGAAAGACCTACGATAGTTCGTATGCAATTTTTTAGCATGCAATTTTTGAATAGTACTCGTAGATAATTTTGTTGTCGCACAAGAAGTAATCTACTCCTGTTGTTGTAATGTAAAATACCTCCTTGTGCTATAGTATGCGAAGTTGTTGTTGGCCAAATGAGAAATTAGGTGGATGCATGCTCTAGGGGGCAGAATACATGACTTAAGCACTATGGAAATATCATTCCGTATAGGGGGTATATATAGGGTAGCCCTATACTGAAACCAGGCTCTACTGCTTTAGTATGCGAATGACGACGCTTTGTTGGCCAATGAAAAACATTTTGTGGGTTGTTACACATTCGACAGATTGACATGTATTTTCAACTGGCGTGCTATTATTTGCGAGTATCGAAACATACGATGAGGATCGCAAACAAACAAAGGCCAAAAGTAGAAAGCAATCCACTGCTGCCGGCGGCGTCCTACGGTATCCCCCCCAAACCTGGAAAAAAACTCATTTTTTGCCTTTCGCTGCTGTAAAAGACCTGCGATGGTATGCACTTTTTTTGCCATTCGAGACGGATACAGCACTACAGTTAGGCATGGGAATGGATTCGTTTTAGACGTAAAAAAATGTCCAGTCTATTCGAGAATCCGTTCAAAAAAAGTCGAAAGAACAATTTTTGAAAATATTCCGCCACCACCCTATTTGCTTGGTTTTAGACTACATTCACGTGTAGCACCGAGCACCTGATTACTCGACCAGGGAAACGAATTAGATGATAAAGTTCGACAGACACCTCCCATCGATGGAGAATGATCGACTGACTGGTTGAGTCTTGATCTGCAGATTTTTGCTCCGCTAAGTTTTGGTGGAAATACGCGGGAAAACTCGATTTTTTTAGGTTGTATTCGTATCTTTCTGTCTATTTGACTATACTAGAAAATCTAAACGAGTCAATCGATGCGGAATGACTTTGCGCACACAGCAATGCAATCCGCACCTGAATCCGACAAGTAACCGACATGACATCTGTTGCACGAGTTACCTTCTTTTGAAGAGTCAATTGTTGATGGGAAATTCGACAAAAAATATCCCGAGATAAAAACAAAGGACGTCCAGTCTTCATGGTATCGGGCAAACGGTGCCAGACATGAAAGCGGCCGCACGCCGAGCGATCGCCATCGCACCCGTGTCATCGCAGCAGCGAAGACCATCTGTGATCGGGCCTTGATGCAGCAGGAAGCGCAGTTATCCCTAGCGTTCAGATGCGAACGCATCACTACTGTTGTCTCACGTGAGAAAAACGACGGAGAAAAAATACTCTACCGTACCACCCTGTCCGGAAATATAGGAATGGTTTAATCATGAATGTGAAATAAGCTGTTCTTTACATTTCCGGACAGAGTGGTACGACGTACGTACGAGTACATACAGCAGCATACAGATTTCAGGCGCGTGGTGAATGCAGCCTTGGCCGCAAGGCTCAAGCCTAGCTGCACGCACAACAACAACTTGCCCGTGAGCTAGAAGTGGGGCGCGCTGCCACGGAGGTGCAGGCAGCGCCGTCGAACTCCCGGTCTCGACGAAGTGCAGTATAGCAACACGCAGCCGAGTGTCGATGCTGTGTGTAGATACGAGGTATTCTTGTTTACGTGTCCAACAGCAGTAAAACAGGACCGCATGCTGCCACTTGATCTGTACAAGATGTGTTTCACAGGGGGGGGCAGCTTTCTCGGGCTGCCGGTCGCCAATCCCAAGGCCTCCCCAGGAACGTGCGATTCGTTCACGCTCGCGCGTCCGTGTCTACGCTGCAACTCCATCCTCTGGGCTTGGTTGTGCGCTGTCCTGCAACACGTGTCGTGCAAAAAGCAAGGCTGACTTTTTTCCAGCTATAGCTCAACGCCACAACATCGATGCCGGCACTGCTTTTTATTTTATTTTTGAGAGGCAGCATCATAGAACGGATTTTTTGGTTGCAAACTTTTTTTTTTTCCCAATCACGGATTGGTTAATTTCCTAAAGATTTGTTTTCCCCGATAACGACCATGCGACATCCTTTGTTTTTTTTTACGTACAAAAACGAATCCATTCCCATCCCTAACAGTAGTACTCGTAGATAATTTTCCTGTGGCACAAAAAGTAGCCCACTCCTGTTGTACTGCAAAAGACCTGCTATAGTATGCGAATGGAAACGTGAAGTACACCAAAAAAGTCTTATTTCAGCTGGTGCGACGATACACGATAGACGCTCGATCTCGACAGAGACTCAGCCCACGGACAACCCGCGCGGTGGCGGGCAAGATCAACTAGTATAGATGACGGGCTCGAAGAAATGAGGTGGATGCATGGCAAGAGCTTGCCGGCGGCGTCCTACGGTATCCTCCCAAACCTGAAAAAAAGCCCATTTTTTGCCATTCGAGACGGATACAGCAGTAGTAGTACTCGTAGATAATGTTTTTCATCTATTTCGTGCACACCAGCGGCCAATGCTCTGCACTGAGCGTAGGACCCAAGCGTCTGAGCCAACTCTTGTATTCATCGCCACCCTTGCACAACAAGACAGCACTACAGCAGTAGCAGGCACCCGGTCTGGTGTATAGACGTCTCCCCAACTCGGTATGGGCGTCTGAGCCAACTCTTGTATTCATCGCCACCCTTACACAACAAGATGGCACTACAGCAGTAGCAGGCACCTGGTCTGGTGTATAGACGTCTCCCCAACTCGGTATGGGATATGGGATATGTTGATGGTATGGTGTATGGGAATATGGGATATGTTGGTGGTATGGTATATGGGAATATGAGAAAACCACCGTATGTGGTATGGTATGTGTTGACGATATGGTACGGGAAAAACACAGTATATGGTATGGTACGTTTGCGGTATGGTACCATGGTACGATGTCGTGGATGTATTATATGGCTAAATTTGCCAGGTGGTATGGTATGTTTCAGTATATAAGGTCCGTAAGGGTCGAATACGTCGTACGAATATCATCGGTAACGAGCTTATATATCGGCCATTGGAAAATGTTCAAAAGTTTAAGCCTTGCGGACAGACAGACAGACAGACAGACAGATTTGCATTTACCAAAACAGAGACTCAGTTCTACAAACTGAGAATAATAGTAGACAGCACGATCATCCACGCCCGCAAGGTGTGCCCACACTGCTGCTGCTGCTGGGCAGCAGGGTTGTGGGGCTGTAGGAAGCTGGAGATAAGCACGCTCTGTGCACTGCTGCTATTGTTGTCTGGGCCGTGGGCCGCGCTTCGTGAAAACAAACACATGTGCAGGTACGTCAGCCTGGGTACGTACGTACGAAAAAATATGGCAGACGGTTGAATACGGACGGCAGGCTCCGATAAACACAACCACAGCCACAGCAATATTGCGCATATGGGTGCGTCGCACACGCACGGCGTGTGGGCGGCAGCGTTGTAACGATGGGTCTGTGCCTATGGCGTCTGTTGTATACCCGGCACATGTCTGGGCTGTGTGCTCACAGCTCATGAGAGCCTAGCGAAGAAAACAAACAACATTTTACCGCTACGTACGTACAAAATAAGGCCTCTCGTACTGACTTGTTCACTCCCGCCGGGAAAAAAAAAAAAAGTTCGAGGGCTTGCCACTCGCTCCAGAGGGCACGGGTCGCGCCTCGACCAACGTATCCGGCTGGGCTTCCCGTGTCGGCTACTAAGCGTTTCGCCAAAAAGCGGTCGTACGAAGAAGGATGCTTGAAAAAGTACGCAAATTTTACATAATGATTAATATACTACACTATGCTGCTGTTGTTCGTCCTCCATTTCGACAACAGTGCAGGCCAACGTGCTGAGCGAGGCGCCGAGACAAATATGGGTTGGTCACTTTCATGGTACATACATCACATGCACGGTGCCACGAAACAAGACGGCAACACGATGTCCAAGTGATCCAAACGACCGCCTGTCAATTGCATGCGGCGTTTCAGACCACTCCTCACCTGCGATTGCCCTGTCCATGTTTCTTTTGTTGTCAGCCGAGGCGAAGAAACGTAAAATCGCAGCACGCCATAGCCCAGCACCATCTGCAAGGAGAGTCAGGCAAAGTAAAATCAACAAGTGATTAAGCGGGCGAACACAGCAGCACATGCCGGTATACCAGGTATACGTGCAAACTCGCATGAACCATCGGTTGTGCTGTCTAAACTCAGCACCTCGACTGCGGTGCCAGGTATCACGACATAAGATTACGAGTAGACCTGATGTCGATGGCAGTACTCGACACCATCGCGTCCGTAACAACGGTATCAACCCAGTGGGGGGCGGTTTGGATCCGAAGGTAGATCACCCCACGTACCTGGTATCGTACTGTACAATGTGTGCCAGGTGGGGTTTATACTGCTGTACGCCAAAGTTCGTGATATAAAGTGATGCCACTGCTCCAGCGCTGGAGGCTGGAGTACAAGATGAACATAAGAAATTTACAGTTTCGGCACTCGACAACGAAACTTGGAATTACTGGAGTCTACCACCGACCATACGTCGAACAACAACAACAGCTCGACCCTCGATAGAGGAACCTGTCCCAAAACCCTACCTGGTACCTCTGTTGTATTGTGTCATATCAGGTACTAAGTACATGTACAGATTAGTACAGTACCTGGTACTCATGTACCACTGGTACGATATATATGTATACGTATGTTTATCAAATTTTCGTACTTTAGCCAACTTTTCTCTTCGTACAAAGCACTTCTCGGCATAACACCAAGTGCTCGAACACAGGAAGCCCGGCCGGACACATTGGTCGAGGTCTCGGGCGTGATCCGTGCACTCTGGAGCACGTGGCGGGCGCCCAAAGTTTTTTTTTTTCCGGCGGGAGTGGATAAGGCGATTTCCCTGGTTTCAGTACGAGAGGCCTTATTTTTGTACGTACGTATCGGTACATGCTGTCTGTTTTCTCCGCCAGGCTCTCATGAGCTGTGAGCACACAGCTCAGGCACATACCAGGTACACAACAGACAACAAGCACAGATCCCATCGTTCCAACGCTGCCGCCCACACGCCGTGCGTGTTCGACACACCCATATGCGCAGTGTTGCTGTGGTTGGTTGTGTTTGTCGGAGCCTGCCGTCCGCATTCCATCGTCTGCCATATATTTTTTTATCCGTATGTACCCAGGGTGACGCATAAAATCCCTGTACACCCACAGCAGTGCACAGAGCGTGCTTACCTCCAGCTTCCTACATCACCACAACCCTGCTGCCCAGCAGCAGCAGTGGGCACACCTTGCGCGTATGGATGATCGTACTGCGGTTATCAAAGTTGGTTTATCGGAGATTTCGATCGATCACTTGACCATGCCACGACCACACCACCAGCATCACCTCTCTCCCTGCTTCTTCTGCTTCTTGCTGAGTGTGATCCAACATTGCCACTGCTCCAGCTGTGCTCAGCACAGCAGTGCGTCAACAGCAGCAGCAGGCAGGGTACTATGCGCATGTGGAAGATCCGCGCTGTACGCTCAGTACTAGTGTTCGTTGTTGTTGTCATCGGCACATTGGCCTATGTACCTACCTTCCGCAATGTGTGACCGTGCCGAGCAATAAATTCCTCACGTGGCATTTTACAGCAGTACTGCTGTATATGCAGTCGTACCTGTACAACCTACTCTACAACTGTACAGTAGTAACTGGTGTAGGAGATCGTGCAATGTGTTTTAGATTGCGTGAAAAACACGAAGTGCCAGTTGTACGAGCACTGCCCATACTGCGCTCGATAAAATTTTCTTTTCCGAGGTTCGACTCGCACCATCCACGCTTTTTTTTTTCAGTATTACAACAGCAGTACATTCGGTATTATTATTATTACTATTACTATTATTATTATTATTATTATTTATTATTATTATTATTATTATTATTATTATTATTATTATTATTATTATTATTATTATTATTATTATTATTATTATTATTATTATTATTATTATTATTATTATTATTATTATTATTATTATTATTATTATTATTATTATTTATTATTATTATTATTATTATTATTATTATTATTATTATGCTTGCCTTCCGACAATATAGTGGATCTACACTATATAAACCAAACATCCTTAAATCAGTAGTATCCCTCATACGCTTCTCTGCCAGCCGTTTCCCAATTTCCATTCTCCACATCATTTCATTTTAGTTACCGGCATTCATCCACCTTGCTTTTCTGAACGTTTAGTATTAATATATAATACAAGTTGTGTGTGTTGTGTTTCCACTTGTGACTTTTTTCGTACCAGTACGTTCATCCACCTTGCTTTTCTGAACGTATAATACGATATAATACAAGTTACATGTGTGTTTTTACCCAAGGTAGTTTGGGCGCGCTTAGGTGTGGCGTGCGTTCATACCTTAACATTTCACAGCTACTCCCGATACTTGGGAGTAAGAGTAAGCAAAGCATGTTCGAGAAAATAATGCTATTTATATTATAGGTACTTCGTACACTCGCAGTATTTCAGGGGCTTTGTACTCAAGATACTGTGAGTACTGGCAGTATTTTGAGGTTCTGTATACTACTTCAGATACTCCTGCATATATTTTCGGGTTCGCACTAATGCGGGGTTCGCTACTGCTGCTATCGTGGATACTCCCTTTTGTGCTTCAAGTATCTCCGGGTTCTGTACCGCGGGTACTACGAGTATACTAGTCTAGCAGTATTTCGTCCGTTGGTAGTGTTCGTACTGCTTCTGCGAGACTCAGTACTCGCAGTACCGAAATACCCTCAATATGCCCAGTATACTTCGAGTATGAAGTATACTTCAACTATCTGTGCACCGTGTCGACAATTCTCAGGCCCAGCGTTCGGCACAAAACACTCCCAGATAGTCCCACACGAGTGGGAGTTGGAGCAAACTACTTTCGCAGGAGACAACTCGAGTACTTAAAAAAGCAGTCTGGCAGTATTTCGAGATATGCATTCGCGAGGAATACATATGAACGTACTGCGAATATTCTTATTAATAGTATATCGAGGTTCTGTACTGCGCATATTGCCTTCACTCCAAGATTTCGTGTTTCGATACTATACTGTGGGTACATACTTACCTGTATTCTCGGGGTTCGGTACTGCTCATACTCTCATTACTCTCAGTATTTGGGCCTTCTCAGTACTCGCAGTATTTTGGCCGCCAGTACTCCAATACTCAGTACCCGGACTACGATTTGTTCTCGAGCATTTATCTGTGAAAGCTTGATGTTACCCTGAGCACCAAGAAACATTCATTTTGGGGAAATAGAACTACTTATAGATATCTCGATCTCTGAGCGTGCTCGGTTGGTGCATCCCTGGCCTCTCAGAGCTCCCACTTGGGAATCGCCTCCTTTTATTACTTGCCGGACCTTTCCATCGGGTCTTTGTTTTCTCCATTTCTCTTGGCACTTTCAGTCCTTCTTTCCTTTTTTTCTTCTTTCGTATCGTGTGCGTGCGTGTACTCCGAGCACTGCATCGCGGGCGAACCCGGCGCCGTCGCGGGTGTCGGCGGATGGTGGCCGGTAGAGAGGGGATTGCAAGGAGCGTGGTCGCCGGTTTCGTGGCAAGGCGTCGCGTGTGCCTCGAGACACGAGGGAAGCATGAATGGGCTCTGTCTGGCCTCCATTTGTGGTTTCTGATAAGAGTATCTACGAGTTTATAAGGGTCGTTCGGGATTGCAAGATAACATTCAAGCGGTGCTTATTTTTGCGACCGGGACTGGAGCTCAAAGAGAGAGGTACGGATGCTGAGCACCAACATTGTCGAGCTGGCGAACCACGGCCACGGTGAGCAGCGGGCCTCGCGCGGGGCGGGCGACGGGGCTCACTGTGGCAGAGAGTGAGGGAAGCTTTGCCCGGACCGAATCGGTGGCGAGACCGTTGCGAGAGGGGCGGGCGGCGTACGAGGCTGAGAGAGAAGCTCTGCTGGTAATTTTTTTTTTTTTTTTTCTTTTCTTCTTTTTGACCGGTGTAAGGTGTTCCAATCAGGCAGTAATACACGAAAGGGGACGGAGATTTTTTTTCTTTCAGATTTTTTCGGTCTAATATTTTTATTGTTTTTGCTGTGCTGCTGTGCCGTGCTGTTCTTTATCTTTCGTACATACGAGTACAGTACAGACACAGAGTATATCTAAAGAAGAAAAATAATAAATACCCTACCTCGCTCGGGTATATCTACGTACGTACGACATGTGAGCGAGCGTAGCGGAAAACCGCCCGCGTCGCGAAGCGTATATGGCGTCCGAGCTGTTTTCTCCTCAAGCATAGCGGCGGGACTCTTGGCATTATCAAGTCGCCAGTTTGCAACTACAGCAGTCATGAAAAAAAATAAATAATATTCAATCATGGACCTCTGTCCGCTTCGCATAATTGATGTACTTTTCCTAACTGAGCGAGCGTAGCGGGCGGCGTAGGCCGCCCGCGGAGCGAAGCGCCCTGTATATACATATATAGATTGTACCAGTATACATGCGCTGTACCTCACGCAGCCGGTCACAAAGTATTATGGCCCAACCTCGACCTCACGCAATTTTTTTGTACTTGCGTTTACGCCGCATACATTGATTTGATCGCCGCGAGTCATCTGGATCAATATATCCACTTGCCGATACCCTATTTTATATCATTGTAGTAATGACCCCACACTAATTCCACAAACAGCAGTGTAATGGTATGACCTCAAAAAATATGTGTGTTCTTTACGTTAAAATGACGGGTGGATGCAAGTATTATTTCGCTCTTGCGCCACTCCCCTAGGCACCTCCCGGAGGGGAACCGTACTACGTATACTCACACTGCTCATATCATCGGTACTCATCATACTCTGTACTCTCAACCAACAGATACACAACCGGAAAAATATATCCCGAAGACCTACAGGTGTGTGCTTCTCAATGAGCCTCTTCAAGTCCGGACGAGATATGAGAGATGACCAATAGATGTAGACCCGTGATTGCGTCCGATTCCAAACGCACGGGGGAGTCAGATGCAAAAAGTTGTAATATTAATATTGCGGGCAATGATACAGGACAGCAGTGCAAGGGGCTGCCGCAAGCTTTGTATGACACACCAGAAGTATGGAACAATATATAATAAAATCGTCTGCGAAACAGCACAAGCTTTTGCGCTCACCGCGGCATTCACAGCGTAGTGGACATGCACGAAACGCATCCATGGCCTGAGTGAAGCGCTATGTTCCTCTTCCGCGGGACCGTCGCTGGCTGTCGCTCCGGCCATATTGCCCTCGAACTACTGCCGATGGTGCGGCGGTGCGGCGCTGAAATTGAACATGCCTGTGGGGGTATACAGTGGTACAGAGGCGGTTTTACAACGGGAGAATGACCGCATCTATAGAGTTCCAGATTTTAGGGCGGCTGCGACGAGCAGGCCATTGCACTTGACTATTGCATCTCTGAAGCGTGTGTAGGCCACTGCTGTTGGAGATACATACCGTCTCCTTCTTAGGCGTTCTGTGCCGGTACCTGGAAGGACGTATTGGACGAGGTGGCATCTGGTACTTTCGACTAAAAACGATGTCTGAAGGCTCTGCACCTCATAGGTGTGTTCTTTGCAAGGACGATCGATTTGCGATGCCGCCGCTCACCTTGGATATCGGCGACTACGCTGTTCTTGAATTGCTCTGTTATCCATTTACCGGCATGCATCCTAGTGGAGAGGTGTTCGCTGCTGCAAGTGCGATGGATAACGAAGATAAAGTTGATTGGACTCTTGACCTATTTTCTGTTTTGCTCCGCGATCTCGTTGCTCTGTAATATTATACCCGTGGTACTTTCCACTCCTAAAACTCCACTAGCGCGGCACCAATCTGGCACTCTGAGGGCACGAAGAACGTCGACGTGTTGTCGTCAAGCATCGATCACGGGGTGACGCAGAACCCTTTCGAGCGGAGATGGAGCCCGTATGATTTCAATGGCGGGTGAGTGATGCTTTCGCAGATCTAGTTTGTCTCGCCTTGTAGCATCAAGTTACGACAACATGTTCAGGATACGGCGGCCTACAAGGCCGGACGTGAAATGATCTCAACCCTTTTATTAATAGCACTGGAGTCCTACGAATCAAGATCTATTTCGTGAGTTCGAGTCTCACCGAGTGCATACTCATACGAAGGGACTTTTTACTGCATAAAAATCGATTAACGGAAAGGGCGAGAGCATGAGTTAGCAACATGTGATGTGATGAAAGTCGACGAGCAGTGGGAATGCCGAACCCTATGCGCGATAAAAAATGAAGAAACGTACCGGGGGGGAGGAGGCATGACACCTGTGACCACGGCTTGTCCAGAAGATGTGCGCTAAGGGCAAAACCTCGTACGAGTTAAGCTGGAAAGTAAAAGTGATGTCCCCCTTAGGCCGTTTGCTATGCGGTTCGATTTCGAGCTTCAGATTTGTATTTTTCGATCTCAAAATCGAATGACCCTACTTACGCAGTCCGATTATGCAAAATCCGACCGGAAATTTTTCGATTTGAGAATCCGATGACCCAAGTCGCCAAAATCCGACGACTTGGATCATCAGATTTTCAAATCGAAAAATGGCATGCTCTCTAAATTCAAATTGTTATCCACGACAGCAAACAGCAGCAGAACGATCGATGAGTTGGATGGTGACACAGCTGTATAGCGACGTTGCTTCGCGCCCGACGCGCGGTCGGCGGGCGGCGCGTCCCTCCGTGGCCAGACTACAGTTGGTTGGCGTGGGCTCGGGCCTAGAGACCGAGACAAGCGCGCTCGGCGCGCACCTCTCCGTGGATACGTACTGGTAGACTACACTGCTGTACAGCAGCAGCAGCAGCAGCAGTCAGACACATCGTGAAGCACGAAATACCAAGACAGCTTGACTCTAGCGCACACGCCACGTCTCTTCGCCGCCAGACCAGAGGCAGTCAGCATTGGCTCGGACGCTTGGGTCCTACGCGCAGGGCAGCGCACCCAGCGCGTCTCTTCGCGGCGCCAGACTACAACAAAAACAGTTGGTCTTGGCGTTTGCTCGAATATCAGCACGCGTAATCTAATTTTTCCGCATAGGACGAATGTTTCTATTTGCCAAGTTCACATCTGAAAATGCGATCGGATCAAGAGCTGAAGCTCAGAAATCGAACCGCATAGGAAACGGCGAAGCGGCGGGCCGTTTCCTATGCGGTTCGATTTTTGAGCTTCAGATTTTGATCCGATCGCATTTTCAGCTGTGCCGTTCGCAATTCGAACAGTCTTCCTACGCGGAAAAATCGGATGTATTGTGTGTGCAGAGATCCGAGCAAACGCCGAGACAAACTGCTGAATAAGCAGATGCTTTCATTTTCGGGATCGAAAAATTCAAATCTGAAGCTTGAAATCGAACCGTGTAGGAAACAGCCTTAGACCAACTATTATGGGAAATTTTTGAGACGTTATTTCTGGAGATTATTTTTCTAGTTCTGAGGCTCCAAAAATATGTGGATGAAAAATGAGAACCATCTATTATGGCTTCTGATCGTCAAAACTGGTTTTATATACAGTACCAGGTAGTATTGATCGGTTGGTTTCGTGACGAGGCGTCCGAGAGCTGTTCTTTTTTTACATGGCTGTGGTCCGCGACATTTTCATCCGAGTTGTTTCTCGGTTGTCTCGGCGCGGCTTCGCTCGTTGCGAACGTTTCATAGCGGGCAAGTCGTCCTCATCGTCGTCATCGAGGTCCGCGATTGCAGCGGCTGCCGCGAGCGTGGTTTCATAGTACTAGAGGATCAACGCCGGCCATGTCGAATCGGCATCGCTGCTGCTGCTCCTCCTGCTGCTGCTGCTAGCTAGTAACTGCTGCTGACGCCGCCGCTGCTATCGCTTGTAGGTGATGGAGAGGCCATCTCCCACACGAGCGCCGTAGGCCGTACGTACAGCTAGCCGTTGGTGTGAGTGGAAGGTGTATGTACTGCTGTGGTGGACAGGTGGGCAGCAGAAGGCAGAGCACCCAAAATCCAAATTTCTCAGTTCCTAGAGGTACGCGACACCGCTCAGAACTGGGCTCAGTTCTGAGACTGAGAGGATTTGCTGATTTCTGCCCCCTCCAGGAACTGAGACCAAAAATATCGATATTTTTCTGACCCATAATAGATGGTTCTTATTTCTGAGCGTCGGAGATCGCTGAAAAATCCAGAAATAACGTCTCAAAAATGTCCCATAATAGTTGGTCTTAGACCATCTCTTATGGGAGGGTTTGAAAACCGAAAAATTACCCGAAACTGATGTTTTGTACCAGGTACGTGCTTTCACGTGTTGTAGACCCGGAGTCCGACCGGATCAGGCTCGCTCTTCTCTGAATGCTTGCAGTCTTTTGGGGAGAGGTATCTAGACCCGTTTTTCTTTTCTCCAGGGGTGTCGTTCGAAGTTTTTACGATGTTGTCATTTTCAGACAAAGAAAAAAAACAAGGCATTTTCAGATATATATCGACGTTTCAGCCGAAAAAATGGCCTCTTTTTCAGATAAATCGCGTCCGAAACTGAATAAAGGAACCTGGAGTGTATCGACATATTTTCAAACTGCTATCCTGAAGAAACGGCAAACGGCGTTGCATGCCTCTCTCAAAATGGCTGTTGGTATTCCAAGAAAAGCGTGCCCGATTCGCCCGTTTCCCAGGTCGAACACGGTTGCGAAGGTGCTGAAACCTCGATTTCCAGAAACCATAACCGGTTTGCCATAAGACAGGGCCTTAGGAGACATACCACTCAAATTGTAAAGTAGTTTGCCTTCAAAACGGGACTGCAGCCTTAAAACAATCCTTCGTACCAGTGGGGTTGTTCTGCCGTCCAGCGTTGTGCAAGCTTGGTCGATTGCTCACTAATGACCACGTACCTCGTACGTAGTGCTGACTTTTATGCCCGTGTCGTTCCCGCCGAAACCGACTACCATTTTATATACCTGGTACCGATACAATGTACTGGTACGAAATTACGAACGATAAGTGCAGAATCCACTTTTTTTTGCATCCCTCGATCACGCAGAACGCAAAACAGGCTCTACATCGACCGTGTCGTGTTGTGCGGCCGCATTCTTGCGCCCTTATCCCTTCCACTACGGGTATATTTTATGTATTCCTAATCTAAAATGAAGTAGCTTACCACCAAAAGTTAGGTGGTGTTGCAAAGTGCACCGATTTGGACGTTCGTCTTTGCGAACTATTTGTGGACAACAAACACACTGATTGTGCTCCCTCCTTTGTGCCCCTGCCAGCACCTGTCTTGCAATTGCAGGCGCTGATTATGTGGTAGTTGCTGCTGATACTCGGATGAGCACAGGATACTCCATCATGTCCCGTGATCAGAGCAAGCTGCACCAGCTGACGTCCAAGTGCGTTATTGCTTCTGCCGGTTGCAAGACCGATGTGACGACTTTGTGGAAAGAGCTAGACGTCAGGATGACCATGTGAGCTGCCCGGTTTCGTCGCCCGCACTTCTTTCGATTGTATCACCACGAGGTGGAGTTGCGTGGGGATATAGCTCTAGCGGCGTGTTGGTAATGTACAATATAGTTGTCTCTAGGAACTCGCGCAGTGGGATATTTGTAGTTGTTGTCAACTTGTGTGCGTTGGTGGACGGCGTCCGGGGACGGTCGCTTCGGGTAACCTCGAAAGGAACCCTTGTTTTTTTGGCGCCGCCACAATTATAAAGTATTAATAGCCTACATACTACTCTCGTAATATATATATATGTCGGCCGGGGGTCCATTCATTGCCAGGCGGTTTTTCCTTCTCATTGTCACAGGGGCACCGTATACTGCGGAATACAGCCACAATCCCACCAATATATGCGCTTTGATGTCTCTCATCCTTCGTTCGGGCTCGACGTGAGATCGCAGCATTCCTTAACCGTTGGCCCCATAGCCTAGGTTAGAAGTTACTAATAGTGTCGTCTCAAACGCCACCGGAGAGTAGGGGTCCACTCTCGCCTGAACTGTTCACAAGCGATCACTTGCATATCTCTCACGCCAGGTACGACCACAATATGGAGAAGGAGATGGCGACTCCAGCAGTGGCGCAGATGCTGGCGAACACCCTTTACTACCGGCGATTTTTCCCGTATTACTCGTTCAACGTCCTGTGCGGCCTAGACGAGCAGGGGAAGGGATCTGTGTTTTCGTACGATGCCATCGGGTCGTTTGAACGTGTGCCGTTCAGTGCGTCGGGCTCTGGCCAGACTTATATCATTCCTCTCCTAGACAACCTGGTTGAATTCAAAACACGGCAAGATGAGAAGCCCACCCGCTCTGCGGCGGAAACGGTGGAGCTAGTCAAGGAGTTGTTCGTTACTGCTGGTGAACGAGACATCTACACTGGTGACGCGGTTGAAATCATAGTTATATCGAAGGATGACACATCAACACAGATGTTTCCTCTGAAAAAAGACTGAGCTTTTCAACGGCAAGGAGTGTGTGTCTTCAGGCTTAGTTGATTGAACCTGCGGTTGTCTCTGTTGTTCGGCAGAATAATACAGATGCAGTATACTCACGCGGAGTAAACCGCCGGTACGATTGTGGGTTTGATGGGATTTTGATTTTTTGTGGACGATAAGGAAATGAAGACGGCCGGAACATGCTTGGGGAACAGGCGAGGGCAGCGCTTTAACTGGGGGTGAACGCTGTGAACGGCGTAGAATGTCTTTATCCGGATAAGGACAGCGGTGAAAAGTCGCCGCTACCTTCCACTACATAGGTTTGTAGGATCTCGGATATATTTCATGCCAATCCGCGTCGTCAGCACATTTGCGGGCTGAGTGAAGATGGATTTACGTCTATTATACCATAACTGAAATCGATCGCACCCGGAGAGGACATGCCGTCTGACACCGGTATACGTGTAAGAAAAGCATGAGTTCGGTCGACATTGGCTCGATGGCTCGACTCAATAAAATGTTAGGAATATACTGCAGTCTCTGTTACCCCATGTCATGGCGCGTAAACCATGGGGTGAAGAGGGCAGCCAGATGGTTTCCACCCCATTGGAAGCAGACAACAGTAGCGATTCACTTTTCAGTCTAGCGATACTACACAGACAGTAGTAAAATTAACGGGGCAAACTAACAACTGAATCGCCATAGATGCCTGCATCGATACCAGTATTCAATTTCGGGCGGCCGCTCAACCAGTTACTGTATGCAAAGAACTTAGCTCAAAGCAAAGTTGTTTCAGGTCGGCTCACTCAGTCATAGACGATCGGTCGCAGCCGGCGTAAAAGTGCCCGCTCAGGCGAACTTTTCTATGGCGATTCAGTTGTTGGTTTGCCCCGTTAAAGTTGCTACTGTCTGTGTATGTCTGTGTAGTAGTATCGCTAGACTGAAACGTGAATCGCGCTTGGTGCTTCTAGCTGGTCAGAGGAACTCTGCTCTAGGATCGAAATTGTTGATTGTTCGGTCGGACCTGCGTTACCGTGGAAGTGTTGTTTTTGGGGGCCGATGTCATGAACGCCCAATTGTTTTCGAATGTCGATATAAGAGAACCGAACGAAGCATTGCAAACGCAATCTCGACTCGGACCAGAGTTCATGGTGCCTTTCGCTCGTCCGACCTACGCAGGTTCCTGTCTCTGTCCGATATTTGGGCTCGGCTCCCGACGCTCATCGAGATATATCATTTATTCTCAGTTTGTAAAACTGAGCCTCAGCTGCACAAATCTGTCTGTCCGCATGGCTTATATTTTAGAACACTTTCCAATGGTCGATATATAAGGTCGTTACAGATGATATTCGTACGACGTATTCGATCGACCCTTACCGCCTTATATACTGACATATACCATACCACCAGGCAAATTTAGCCGAATAATACATCCACGACGTGTACCATCGTACGATAACATACCATATCACATACCGTGTTTTTTCCATAGAGTATATCAAACCGTAGTACCATCATACCATATACCAACAGAGGCGTTTTACGATGGAGATTCACCGTTAATTTTCTGAGCCTCCTCACTTGAGTAGCTTCATGCCTCACCGGAAAGCTGATTTCCGCAAAAACCAATGGCATCTCGATGAATAATCCTATGGGCCAAGTATACAAAAAAATCATTTTTCGAAACACGATTGACATTCCGACGATTTTGGGTTAAGGAACCCCGTCATTCAGAAAATATTTTGACGGAAATGTGCTCCTCTATCGTAGAACACGTCAACATACGATGATCAATCAAGTACACAAGAAGAGGATACGTTGAAGGTGCAAGGTGGCGAGGTGATATATGAGGAGGTGAAGGTTCAAAGGGGGAGCGATGGTACCAGGGAGCAGCAGCAGCCGCAACGGCAACAGCCGCTCCAGCAGCCACGTCTGCAACAGCAGCAGCAGGACCACAAGAGCATATGTTGAAGGTGCAAGGTGATGAGGTGATATATGAGGAGGTGAATGTGTAAAGGGAGAGCGATGGCACCAGGGAGCAGCAGCAGCCGCAACGGCAACAGCAGCCCCAGACCCAGCAGCCATAACTGCAGCGGCAGCAGGACCAAGTGGGTCCGCTAAACGCTTGCGACGATCGCCCCGAACAACAACAGCAGCAACAACAAGAGCATGCCGTCGCTCGTTAGATATCATACTGCTGTACCAAAGCGCTTGTTGGGGATCTCTTATATGACGAGCGATGGCAGAGCGTCAAGTGCACAAGAGCATGTGCCTTCAGGGCGACACAGCAGGAACGAGTATAGATACTGCTGTACACAGTGCGGCAGGGTTTTCTGTTGAGGTCAGGAAAAAACAGCTGCCAAGCAAGGGCTGTACGGAATAGGCTGTCAAGGAATCGTTGTGCAGTAAGTCTGTGTACACTCACCAGTTCATTGTCAACGGCTTATGTTTATGCGCTTTGAGCTGGCTAGTGATTGCGAGGCAGCTAAATTCGTCGTTGCGTATGCTCCAACTGATTGTATGTTCCAAGGACGCCGAACCGAAACGTGTTTTCTGGCAGAAGCTGGAGGACTTGGTGGAAAATATCCCGACGAAAGAGTTTCTGTTTGTACTGATGGATGCCAACGCGCGAACTGGACAGAGGAAGGAAGGGTGAAGTGATGATGAAAGCAAAGTGCTTGGAGCATATGGACGTGATGTTCGTAACGATAATAGCGAACGACTCCTGTCGTTCGCCACCAATTGTAAGTTAGCTATCATCAACACATTTTTCAGCACGCGCAAGGGTGGGATATCGCATACACACAACGGCACCAGCCCGAATGACCCTAAGCAGATCGACTGCATCCTAACCCGTCAAGCCCATCGACCTAGAGTACAAGATGTTAAAGTCTTCTCACATAGCCTCCTACCCTAGGTACAGCTGACTCAGACCACAACATCTTGTATATCAAAGTCCGACTTAGTTGTCACTTTGCGCCCAACAGACAAATACGAAGACTGACAAAACGCCGACAGTTCGACAGGCAGCTCTTTATGTCCGATGAAAAGTGTCTTGAACGAATGGTCGCGAGGGTCATTTCCACTCTCAGCAAATGGCTTACCCAGCCCTGTAATGCGTCTGGCATGGTTGAGTTTTTCACTGCGGCTATTATTGATGCGGTCGAAAAAGAGGTGCCACCCCCCCTCCACGTCGCCACTGCAGACATGGATGGTGTGAGTTTGCCGAAACCTTGGTCGTATTCATATAAGCGTGGACAGCGAGGGAGGATGCACGACGTTTCTTGCGTGCCCACCCCCAGGATGGAACCGCGTGGAAGACAATGAGATCTGCGAGTGCGAACCTGCAGAAGGCGATTGCCGTAGGATTGCGTGCGTACTTCTAGAGTACCTCGCCGAAAACGAACGACTCCTAGCGAATAACCAACAATGGGGATTCTACAAGCACCTTAAGAGTACGGTGGGATTTGAAGGAACTAAAGCGAGGAGCGAGCAGGTCATTAGGGACGAGGATGGCACACTGTTGCGGGATAAGGTTCGAATTCGTGAACGATGGTCGGGGTTTTACCATAAACTCTTGAACACGAAATCGCTGAAACTTGACGAAATCGCTGAAACTTGATCCCGCGATCATCGACCTGTTGCTACCGCGACCGCTTAAACTATCGCTCGGAAATGAACCATCCATGGACGAGACGACGGGAGCACTTAAGGGGATGTCAAATTGGAACGCTGTTGGACCAGATGGTCTCCAGGCCGAACACCTAAATATCAACCACCCGGCATTCGCCCAGTGCTTTCACAACATCCTTGTCAATGTTTGGGTAACAGGATAAGTCCCCGAGCAATGGTAAGATGCGATCATCGCGGTCCTTCAAAAAAAGAAGGACCGCACTGATTGCAACAACTACAGAGGGATTTCGCTTGTTGCCCACGCAGGCAAAGTTTCTTTGTTGAAGATCGTCGTGTCCCGCCTCAGCAACTACTGCGAGACCGAGGAATTACTCCCGGAGGAGCAGTGCGGCTTTTGCCCCCGCACGACCAACGATTGATTTGTTGTTTGTCGTTTGCCTCTTGCAAGAGCTCGGACGAAAGAGAAAAATCCACCTGTACGTGTGCTTTATCGATCTGCAGAAAGCGTACGACTCTGTCGACCGAGAGCTTCTATGTGGGAGGTACTGACACGATTTGGTGTACAAGCCAAGATGCTGACAATTATCCGTATTTTCCACGAAGGCATGCGGGCTCGCGTGCGTACGGATGATGGTGAGCACTCGGAATTGTTTGATGCCACGCAGGGGCTGCGGCAAGGCTGCGTGCTATCACCGTTAGCGTTCAACGTGTTCTTCGCTGCTGCGCTGCACGTCGTACTATTACGGGGGACCATAGTAAACAGGACCAAATATTGTTAGTAGAAATACCTAAATATATAGGTTTTTATGTATTCCACAAGTCCTGTTAACTATAGACCCCCGTAATAGTACGCTTCAGCCAAGACGAGGCCATCGTAAGGGGTTTTAGTTCAGCTCGGAGATGCTGGAGTAGTCGCAACAGAGGAGAAGGAGCCGTTGGCATGCGTGCGAAGGGCTGTATGGGGCATGTTGTACGCCGATGACGCAGGACTAGTCTCGAAGCCGGCTGAGGGGCTCGCGAAAAGGACTGGAAGCCTATTTTGACCCAAAGCGGCAGGCTATTCGAACCCACCAGCCAAAACAATATTAAAAATTCCGAAAAAGTGAAACTACCGCCATACCCCTAACTTACTTGGTTTTAAGGTATATGGATAGTGAACTTGTATATGATATTTCTCTGAGATGGAGATGAGTTCGATCTTGACGTCATACAGACACCTCATACAGGCACACACCGTTCGGATGCTTTTCTTTTCTTAGCACAGGAGTACAAATTGACGTCTTTATAGACTAAAAGGTGCGGAGAAGCATGCTTTTCTTGTGGCTCCTGCCTTTTGCTCTATGGCGTGCTTTTGAGTAGTGCGTAGACATGGTCTACATTGGGATGTGCGGCATACAGCAAATCAAACCCCGCTCGAATCGACGTAGTATCCGTAGTGAACGATGTGGCGAAAAATCGCCCCTTTAGGCCATTTCTTTCGGCAAACCGGTTTTCGTTTCTGGAAATCGAGGTTTCAGCACCTTCGCAACCGTGTTCGACCTGGGAAACGGGCGCTTTTCTTGGAGTCCCACCAGCCATTTTGCGAGAGGCATGCAACGCCGTTTGCCGTTTCTTCAGGATGGCAATTTGAAAATATGTCGATACTCTCCAATTTCCTCTATTCAGTTTCGGACGCGATTTATCTGAAAAAGAGGCCATTTTTTCGGCTGAAACGTCGATGTATATCTGAAAATGCCTTGTTTTTTTCTTCGTCTGAAAATGACAACATCGTAAAAACTTCGAACGATACCCCTGGAGAAAAGAAAAACGGGTCCAGATACCTCTCCCCAAAAGACTGCAAGTACTCCCGAGAAGAGCGAGCCTGATCCGGTCGGACTCCGAGTCTACAACACGTGAAAGCACGTAGAAAACACAGTTTAGGGTAAGTTGTTTGGTTTTCAAAATCCTGCCATAAGAGATGGCCTTAGTCCATTTTTCGAGACCACGACAATCGTGATGGGCAATTCGAAAAAAAAACAGAACCTCGGCCAAGAGCAAAAAGAAAAAAATTGCCCAAGCGAACCGGGAGGCATATCTGCAGCGTACATAGTGTCCACGAGGCGTCGGCGATCGTGTGCCGAGCGAATGATATTGTCCGCCGTGGCATCGCGGGGGCGGAGGACAGCCACGACCGGGCTCGATGGCCGTGGATGGGAACATCTTGCACCGCAGCAGCAGCAGTAGCAGCAGCAGCAGCAGCAAGATGAGCAGCAGCAGCAAGATGAGCAGAAGCAGCAGCAGCAAGATGAGCAGTAGCAGCAGCAGCCGGGTCAGCAGCGCCAGCAGCCGCATCAGGATCAGCAGATCCACCGTCATCCAAGCCCGGTAGGGACTGCACTTGCGGGTTGTCAGTCATCGAGACGGAGGCTCCATCAGTAATTCCCCCTCACGCTCACGCGCACGTTTGTACGCTGCTGTTCAAGCACTCGTCATGGTGTTTTTTTGTTGTGTGCTGCTCCGCCCTTTTTGAGCGACGGGCTGTAGCTTCTTTCGTACCATACCCTGGTACCTGGTACGTGGTATATGATACCACATGAAGAGTTTTTTTTTTATGACGGTGTCCATTATTTCTCAAGTGCTGATTGGTTAATTTCTTAAAAAATCCATTTTTCCCAGCTAACGACCGCCGATATTTTTGTGACTTTTCTACGTCTAAAAACATTTCAGTCCCACCCCTAAATGTCTTTGAAGCAGAAAGCCCTCACGGCAGTGGAAAATAAGACTGAGACAACGCTTCTACGAAAACCAGACCAGACAACTCTCGCACCACCGCTCGTCATCGAAGCAGCAGGCCAGAGGTATAGACCCAGTTCTTATACCTGCCTAGGCGGCATTATCCACGAAAACGCTGATCTCGTGCTCGAAATCGACCGACCGATCCGTCTCATGCGGGCATGCCTCAAACGGTTCGGCCCGGAGTTGTATGATAGGATGACCGCCCCCCTTAGCCTGAAAGTTCGAATGCTGTGAAGCCGAGGTGATTGAGACCCTGCTGTAAGGATGTGCGACGTGGACCCTTAAGAGCGGAACACTGTGCCAAGCTTCGAACGGCTCACCACTAAGTCCTTTTGCGAGTCATTGGCTTCCAGCGCCGACTTCGTACTAACCACGCCACCCTCTCGTACGTGAAGATCAAGATGACACGTGGCGAGAGAATCGAAACGACTGTCCGTAAACGGCGGCTCTTCTTTGAGGGGGCCTTGGCACAGCAAAGCGAGGAGCGATTATCCAGTCGGGTAATGTTCGGGACGATGGCTAATGGGGAGAACCCGAGACCTGGCGGACAGTTGAAAACTTGGCATAGATACATAGTCGAAGACCTTAGGGAGTTCCGAGCCACCGAAGGATCAACGGAACACTCCCCCTTGGTGTTTGGAGTTGAGACCGCACTGTGGTCCACTGCAGCAAAAAAGGCGGGGAAGTGGTACTGGGGGATCCTCGAAGCAGCCGAACGGTTCGTGGTGAGGTGGCACGAGGATGAGGCACAACTCAGTAGGCACCGCCGCGCATCCGCCGTGGGTGGTGTCCGTAGGAATGGGGGGAGGGGGGGTAACAAGAGGAGTGGAAGGAAACCCGACCAAGGGAATATGGGGAGGGGGGGTGGACAGGAGTAGAAGGGAAAACGCGGTGGACGAAGTAGGAAGGAGATTGCAGACAGGGTAGCAAGGCACCAGGCCGACTGGGAAGTAGAACTTGCCTACAGTCGTATGCTACTCGTGCCGCCAGCTGGTGCAGCTTGTCCGAATGTGGTCTTCAGGTGTCTTGCTTACTTTCTTGTTTTCTTGTTTTAGCGCTTGATCCTCTGTGATTTTCATTTTATTTCTTTCTCTTCCTCTCTTCTATGCTAAGCCTTAAGAAAGGAGTCGTGCGGCGTGGGTGGATTACGAGCCTGCTTTGCTTGTTTCGTATTTTTTCTAACGCCGAGGGGTGAGGCATAGTTGACGAACGCAGGACGGCGAAGGCAGACAGGGTAGAAAGGTCTCAAGCGGGCTAGTAGGGAGAACCTGGCTATGCTACTCATACCACAAACTACTGCCGCTACCTGGAGGGTACTTTGTGCTTGGGTTTGCCTGTTATTTTTCCTTGGTTCTTAGTCTCACTATGTTTATTAGAATGGTGTTCCTTTCTTTAGTGTCCGCCACATCCCCTGCGGAAAGGCACAACAGTTTTTTTTTTTTCCTTCTTTTCTTCCTTTACGTATGCATCTCTTTCGGTTTGATTTATTTTTTTCCTTGTTCTTGTCTTTCGTTATTTCCTTTCGTTTTCTCTCATAGAATATGTATGACGTGCCTGTCATATCCAGTACCTGGTATGATGACATGCATTGCAATGTGTACTGTTGTCCTTATGCGTACGTAACAATGTAGTATCTCTGTGGCGTAGTTTTGTCACCACAGAGTTGCACCTCTGTAGGATAGAAAAATCGGCACGGACACTGGTTGCGCTGGATGTCGACGGGTAGAAAGAACGGTTTAATGTGAAGAACACACACACACCAAAACGCTTGTTGGGGATCTCTTATAATATGACGAGCGATGGCAGAGCATCAAGTGCACAAGAGCATTTTATGCCTTCGGGGAAACGGAGCAGGAACGAGTATAGATACCATACTGCAGTTCCAACACGACAAGTACACAACAGCATGCGAGCACGCGACGAGCAACACCACAAGTACACAACAACAGCATTCTTTGAGGGCGACACAGCAAAAGGAGCCCAAAAAATAATATAACTTTACAGTCGATTACTTTTTACTCCGCCCTCATTTTGCGATCCTCGTATGTTTTGGTACTCTCGTAAACAACCCCGCCGTTGAAAATACATGTCAATCTGTAATTTGTGTCAACAACAGACAAGTTTTTCATTGGCCAACAGAGAGAGCTCTGACCACTTGTTGGGGATCTCTTACTGCTTTTCGCGGTCTGGGGCCGCAGAGTTCACCGGGCGGATCACCATCGTGTGAGCGCTTACTACCCACCAGATAGTTGATCTTTAGTTAGTTTGAGCGTTGGTGTTACGGCCTGTGTGCCGAGTTGTGCTGTGTGTGCGGTGGTGTTTGTTGTGCGGTGTGTGCTCGATATGGTCCGGGAAATATTGCGGTCGATCATTTTCAGTTAGTATTACACGCGTGCTGGATCGGGGTGCCCCTCCACGCCGCCGACATTGCTGCTTTGGTAGGGTGATAGCTGCGAGTTCATTCTACACCGAGGAGCGAATTGTACTTGGGTTGGGGGTTTGGATCGTATGGTGGTGCTTTATGTGCGTTGTTGCTGCGGAGCTGTGGCTGCTCCTGCTGTATGCTCCGGCAGAGACGTGCTGTGTGGTGAACGATGTGCCGATGTGCCACATGAAAATAAAATGCCCAGAAAATCTTACTATTAATTCCAACTATAATTATACTATGTACTTGGTCGGAAAAGCTCATGTACTTATTTACGGAAAAACATATTTCACGCTGGTGGTTACATAATTTGGCATCGTGTAAGACTCGATTGGTGCTTTATTCTCTGATCTTCCCTCAATAAGTATATGTTCGTAGTTTTAAATGTGTAATCGTCGTGCGTACAAGCGCAATAAAAGTCAAGAAACCCGCTGCAGATCACTGGGCCGCCGTAGATCTGTCACTTTCGTCATTCCTACACTTCTAGTAATAGTAGGCTGTGAGCGAGTCTGGGACATCACTACTACAAACAACACGAAAAATGTAATTGCCTTTCATTTTGCGATCCTCTGTGTCGTACAGACATGTTCTGTCTATTTTGTCTGTCGATTACTTTGTGATTCGTGAATGTCGTATATTTCGGTACTCTTATATTTCGCGGTACAGAGATCTCTTGTCAATCTGTCGTTTTCTTTGTAGTAAAGCACGCCGCAGCCGCAGTATCAACTTCAAGACGAAAACTATTTCGATTTTGCTTTCCAATCCTCTGTGTGGTACAGAGATGTGTGTTGTGTCCAATCGTCCGTCGATCATTTTGTTACCGTCGTATACTTCGTCTCCGATTTCAGATAATAAATACTGGTGAGTAATATTTCTTGCAAGCTATACGTACTGATCCATAACCGCCTGTACTCTGCATGACGTTATAGTACGCTTCGTAAAAGGGATGTGTTTTTCCTTAATTATGGACGGTAGGTTTCCGGCTTTCATCGTCGCTCTGAAACGGAGCCGTAAGCCGTGGGCTCTTCTTAGAGGCGAGGGAAGACATTCTGCGATATACAGATATCAGCAGACGCGGTTTCCCGTATACACTACCGTCGTATGGACCAGGCAAGCCTCAACCTATTGGTGGCTGTTGGGAGGTGGGGCGTCCTGCTCCCGTCGTGCTATCGTACTCCTGTACCGTCATACCACTCTGTCCCGTACTATAGCAACCGTTCGGATTTAACAATGAGACGCGAGCCTTTTTCCTTGGAACCAAGGAAAAAAAGCAGACGTTCAGTCTGGGCCAAACCTGGCCTGCTGGGATAGCCGTCTGTGCCGGTGCCGACTGGTCTCTCTCAACACTCTCATCAACTCCAACTGCGACTACCAAAAAAAGAAGCAAACTGAGAACAGCGCTCGAATACCTGGTTGTTCCAAAGCGACGACGGGGCTTACACGCGTACAAGAACGCAGACCACGATAAACATGCCACATATTGCACATCACCAGCAAAGCGACGACACGAACACCGCTTGTCAGTCTCCTTGTTGCTTACCGCTGCTGCTCCCAATATTACAATTAAATAATAGCACATACCGGTAGTTCCTACGAGTACTCCTTTCTACCAGGTGGTATTAAAAAAGCAGCAGTATCCGCACATCAGCTCTTCCGATACAACACACCAAGATACCGGTAGTTCCTACGAGTGTGTCCTTCCATCAATCAAACAACAGTATCGACACGTCCAAACGCTTCTATAACAAACACGCACACTCTTTATGAACATTAATTGTCAAGTAGTTTGCGTCTCTCCGCGGTCTAAGAATCGTACTCATAATCCAACCGCGTTTTCGATTTCAACGCGGTCTAGATAATCACGCCGCATGTTCGATTATTAATGACCTACCTTCACACTCTCAACCGTCTACAGACGCCGTCTTCGCACATCCTTACCTATCGACAACAGAGGAACAATGCCCTTATCTACTAGAGGATCAAGGGCGAAGGTGTCTATGTCCTTTAGCACTTTCCAATCACTTGCTAATACGTGTTGCATCTACCCTGTCTGTTTCGTGCTACTCCTTCTTATTGGTGCGCAACCTCGAACCTAACAGTCACATCAACATCCTCCCTCTCTTCCTCCGGTTCCCTTCTGCGTGTTCGATTACGACCAAAGCATGGCGAACACACCTAAGACTACGGGCATTTCAACACTCGTCTCTATATCCTTTTTGCCTTCTCTTTCTTTCGGTCGAGGGCCCGTGAGTTTTATTATAGCACCACCATCGATCCTGGTTTAAAACCCTTTCTTGCTAGTATGTATTCATTGATTAAAAAAGCAACAACTGCGCGAATTAGGATTTCGGCGAACCTCATAATTGCAAGCGGTGTGTGATATTTCGATCGTGCGTATTATGGGTTTTATATGTTTTGTTCAGATTCTTACGGAATATATACCCTTTGCCTACTTCGGGCCGCGCACCTCTTTCTTCAGGTAGATCGTACTCGTACATGTGCTTTGCTTTCTTTTGCATCGCCAAGTGGTACAGACCACTGGAAGAGCGGGGCTGACAACTTCCAACGATCATGATGGGAAAGAGGGACAACGACATAAAATGACATTACCTTTAACAGTGGTATATGTTGTACCAGTAGACTGTAGTAGTGTTTTCATACAAATTGTTGCTGACGATGCTAACGTATATCAGGTACGAACAGCATTAAAGTAGTAGCAGTGATAGTTGTGGTAATTGTACGATATTAATAGTGGTAACAGCAGGAAAAGCAGTTGTAGTATTCATTGTATTAGAAGTAATAGTACAGTAGTAGTATAAGTGCACTTGTTGCACACAAGTCGTAGTTGTGCTGTAGAAACAGTTTTGTAATTTGTGTTGTGGCGATGTTATAGTACAGCAGTACAGTATTACTAGTAGTTGTATACCATCTAACTCCAAGGTACAATAACACTCGATTTAGGTGTTCACATCACAACAATTTCTTTCGCATTCCAACCCGAAACATTGCTATTGTTGTTGTTGTTGCTCAAAATGCATCATCCTGACTCCTCATTTCCCAGAGTGTACGCTCCTGCTAACGTTATTTATGTTAATGCCTTCAAAATACCGACATTTTTTTCTTCTTGCTTCGTCGTTGATTCCTCCCCTTTACATATCGTTCGTCAGGACATACCACAAATTCCGTCAAAGTTCACATTCTAACGTCCAATAAATGGCTATTGCACGACCCGTCTTCTTCCGGGTCCAAACTTGACGCTGGCGTCCTCCGCATAGTCCTTCGCTCCATTCGAACGGTCTCTACTTGCTACGGTCGTCTACTATCTGTGCAATGCGAAAACGTGAGTAAATCAGCTTGCTCGATCTCTTGTTTTTGTGTCGTTTGCAGAATTTAAACTATTATATCTGCAAAATTCTTTGTTGTCAACAGTTGTCTTATCAACATACATCACCTGCTGCTCACACAACCATTTGTCGTCGTTTTTTGTTTTGTTTTGTTGATTCTAAAGTTGCACAAGACTCTTAGCTGCACCTTCATTGGAAGGAGTCAACAGTTTCGAATTGAATAAGCCACGTAGTTAACACAGATGTTTGCTTTCTGTGTACACGTGACTTCCATGCCTTTCGCGCGTCGATTTTGCGACTCCATTGCTTTTTGGTCTCGTGTGCGTTTATTACCTATTGGTTTATTGTGTACTTGTGCGGATGTGTGGATCATGTTGTTTCATTGATGTAAGGGGGCACTCGTGGGAACTACCGGCATTTTGTTTTGGGATTCATACGACTTAGCTGTAAGCAAGGGGTGAGACTGAAATATTTTTAGACGTCGAAAAGTCACAAAAAATGTCAGCGGTCGTTAGCTGGGAAAGATGGATCTTTAAGAAATTAACCAATCAGCGCTTGGGAAAGAATGAACACCGTCACAAAAAAAATCTTCATGTGGTATCATATACCACGTACCAGGTACCAGAGTATGGTACGAAAGGAGCTGCAGCGTGTCGCTCAAAAAAGGCGGAGCAGCGCACAACAAAAAACACCAGGACGAGTGTGCTTGAACAACAGCAGCGTGCGTGTGAGCGTGAGGGGGAACTACTGGTGGACCCTCCGCCTCGATGGGTGACAACCCGCAAGTGCAGCCCCTACCGGGCCTGGTTTGCAGCCCCCACCGGGCCTGGTTTGCAGCCCTTACCGGGTCTGGTTGAAGGTGGATCTGCTGATCCTGATGCGGCTGCTGGCGCTGCTGCGCCGGCTGCTGCTGCTGCTGTTCATCCTGCTGCTGCTGCTGCTGCTGCTACTGCTGCTGCTGCGGTGAAAGATGTTCTCATAGCCATTGAGCCCGGTCGCGGCTGTCCCACGCCCCCGCGATGCCACGGTCGACAACATCATTCGCTCGGCACACGATCGCCGACGCCTCGTGGACAGTACGACCCGTACGCTGGGGATATGCCTCCCGATTCGCTTGGACAATTTATTTTCCTTTTGCTCTTGGCCGAAGTTCGTTCTGTTTTTTTGGAATTGCCCATCACGAAATTGATTGTCATGGTCCCGAAAAAGTGACTGAGACAGGGGCGATTTTTCGCCAGATCGTTCTCTACGGATACTACGTCGATTCGAGCGGGGTTTGTTTTGCTGTATGCCGCACATTCCATAGCAGAGCACATCCATGTCTACCCACTACTCAAAGCACGCCATAGAGTGAGAGGCAGTTAAAACAGAAAAACACATGTTTATCCGCACCTTTTAGTCTATAAAAACGTCAATTTGTACTCCTGTGCTAAAAACCATGTAATCCGAACAGTATTTGCCTTGTGTGGGGTGTCTGGATGAGGTCAAGATCGACTTCATCTCCACTTCAGAGAAATATCACATACAAGCTCACTATGCATCGGCACTAAAACCAAGTAGTTAGGGGTATGGCGGTAGTTTTACTTTTTCAGAATTTATAATATTTTTTGGTTGGTTGGTTCGAATAGCATGCCGCTTTTTTGGGTCATAACAGGCCTCCAGTCCCACCCCTATCTGTAAGACTAGTAAGTTATTAGGGAAGGCTGACTTATCTACTCTTCAACATAGCGGCGTACTGTCACACGTTTTAAAGCTAAAAGTGGGAGTGTGCGTTATGCATACTAGATACCAGAGAATTTAGACGTGTCCGCTGGTTTGACGAATGGGGCTAAAGTTATCGTGTTGAATACTATGTCTCACACCTTGTATGCATCAACCATAAAATATGGCACGACTTGGAATTTCCGGATTACATTTTTTTTCATTACATGGGAAAGTGTGGGTGTTAAGCGTGTTCAGTTCGCCGTTCGTTTGTGTTTCGCGGTTACTGTCTACCGCCTAGGCCAGACATTGGACAAAGTTCGTCTTTGATGTACGCAGGGATGTTTTCATGAACGCACGCCTCTATGTAGGTCTATCAAGAGCAAGGTGGTTCGGTGACATTAGAATCTTCACCACCGAGGATGGAATTTTTGACGTTAAAAAATATTATTACTGCTGTAGGCTTCTGCGTCATTTCCTCTACTGGCCAGGTTTGTACAAGTAGACGTCGCCATCTTTTTGTCTTCAAATAGGTTTTGATTGAACATTTCTGGTATATCACGAGACAAAAGTTGCGGCTCCAACTAACATATCAAATGGCTATCGATTTCAATCATTCCCGTATGTTTTACAAGGCGTTTCGCTCCGCAGGCGGCCGACGCCGCCCGCTACGCTCACTCAGGAAGGAAGCGTACATAAAATTATGGGAAGCGGACAAAGATCCATGATTGAAAATATAGTTTTTTATGGTTGTAGTTACACACTGGCGAATTAATAATGCCAAGAGTCCCGCCGCCATGCTTCAGGAGAAACCAGCTCGGACGCCTCATACGCTTTGCGTCGCGGGCGGTTCCGTCCGCTACGCTCGCTCATATGCCGTACATACGTACATACCCCAGGTAGGGTCATTTTCTTCTTGCGATATGCTGTATCTACGAACGACAAAGCACAGCACGGCACAGCAGCACCGCAAAAACAATGAAAATTAAACAGAAAATTGTCAGAAATAAAAAAATAATCCCGTCCACTGTCATGTAATAATTTTCTGCCCGATTGGAACACCTTACACAGGTCAAAAAAGAAAACAATCGTACAGAGCTTCTGTCTAAGCCTCGTACAACGCCCGCCCCTCTGGTGACTACCTCACTACCGATTCAGTCCGGGTAATTCTTTCCTCACTCTCTGCCTCGCGCTAAGCCCGGTGCTCACCGTGGCCGTCGTTCGCCAACTCGACAATGTTGGTGTTCCGACTGCGTAGCTCTCTCTGTTAACTTCAGCTTGGTCGCAAAAATAAGCACCGTTTGAATCTTATCTTGCAATCCCGAACGTGCCAAAAAAATGAAGAAAACAAAGAACCGCTGGAAAGGCCCGGTCAGCGTTCGGAGGAAACGTTGTTCAAGTGGGAGCTCTAAAAGGCCAGCGATGCAGCAACCGAGCGAAAGAGAGCCTACGAAACCTCTGAAAAAACAAAATCGATTTTTTTTTTTTCCCGAGATTTTTCTTTCTTTGCCCGAGAAAGAAGTGTGGCACGATAAGCAAGCACGCCAAGAAACCACAGCGCACGCGAGAAAACGAAGATCGTAGAACCGACGAAAAATCGTGGTAGACTCGCTAAGCGCGAGGCAGGTGCTTTAAGTCATGTATAAAAAAACGAACAAACGAAAGTATGTTTATGGCTCTCAAAGCACGGTGTTTCTGCTGTAGTAGCTACTACTAAATGAGTGCCACCGTTGTAAAGAAAGAGATCAAATTTTACTTTTGGCATTCCTTTGAGTGTAGCGGACCCGATACGCAGCCTCAAAGTATGGTTGGGAATTCATTTTGTAGTGTTTGCGCATTTTGTTCTAGACGTGGGGAAAGCTCCCACTTATATTAAGGGTTGTCACTCAAAGGACTTCTGTGCAAGACTGGTCATAATAAACACTCATCATTCTACTACCGTTCGTTGGCCGTAGAGGGGAAGCAGTGCCAGGAGGAGTACCAACAGCCGCCAGCAGCAGCACTCTCAAAGCAGTCGACTTCAAGGGGAAGGCCGTGCTATACTACAGCAGTAGAGAGAAGCACCAGTGCCTGCATCAACGACAGCAAGCAGCGGCAGCAGCAGCAGCAGCAGCAACAGCAACAGCAACAACAACGTCAGCAGACCAGGCAGCAGTAGCAGCAGGGAGCAACCTATCAGACAGCTCGAGCTCTCCTACGAGACCAGGCTCAAGATCTACGGGGGCAACGGCTTGAAGCCGCCCATTCGGTTGTATTCACAGGTGAACTGCAGGTTGTATTACTCTGTTTTTATGTTGCACGCTTGACCCAGAGAACAGCAAAACAACTAACAACTTAGCAATGTTATGACGGTGGTCAAGAGCAGACTTGCCTGTTTCGTCAGAACCAGTGATGCAGTTTGTCTTTCTACAACTCGACATCGCCTGTACCGGTCGTCCGTCGTCCGTCTCGCTTGTTGAATCCATCCCCAGATGACTCCTGTACTGACTGCCCAATGCTTCAGGAGGCAATGGGGATCAACTAGTGCATGGAGAACGAGCTGATCGTCGTGATCCAGCCGGCCCGTCTTCTCCAAAAGCTAGAGATGGAGTCCCTGCCGAGTATCGTGTTCTCCCCCCCGCCGTCGCCGATGTTGTTCATGCCCTTCGTAAGAGCGACCAGCCGTGTGGAAAAGGAGGAGGTTCTTGGTGTAGACGCGGGTGGGAGACGGTCGATTCGGGGAGTAAAAATGGGCGGCCATTAATGCACCCCCCTAGCACGGCACGCCCTTCCTCTCCCACTTGCAGAGGGTCCCTTCTGGGTTCACAAAGGAGACGTTCCTTACTGCTCTCGAGGGTCGACCAAGGTGAGCGTAGTCAACCACGACAAATAACATCTTGGTACGTTTTTTCCTGTGTCCCTTTTTTTTTGGCAGGAGTACCTGCACTCTTTTTTCGTCTTTGCACCAACTTGCACGGCGACCGCCTTTCTGCTCGATGGCCCCCCTGTGCTGACTAGTACCACCATCAAAGCGGATACTGCGCAGGTTTTCAACAGCTGCGGCGTAGAAGCGGCGAATACCTTGTACTTGCACCCGCTCGCCAAGTTGAAATTGGTAGCATACTCGTTTCGATAACACGCCGGTATGACGGCACGCCTGCTGGAGAAGCAATTGACGAACAGCGCCATTCCGTTCTCCCGCTGCACGAGCGCTCGTCTCAACGACACAAAACGAGACTAAGGTTATACGATACCTCCACCTCGGTCGTTCTGTGCAAAGCGATGGTCGACTCGAAGTGTGCCATCTCCTCGCCTCTGCGTTCCCTGAACCTGAGGACCTGGCGCCTGGTTTGAAATATATCGAAGAAAATAGAAAATACGGTGGCCGGTCAAAGCTCTATCGTCGATTATGTCGGTACTGCAATACGTAACCGCAACGCCCAGCGCCCCTCGAGTGCTACACACAGAAGTACCCTCGTCCTTCCCGCCCTCGTCCACGCCCCTCTCCGCGAAACAGATCTCGTCTACGCCCTATCGGCGAAACAGGTGTGTCTGTACAGCACCAGTGTCTGTACAGCACCAGCTACTCTCCGCGAGTGAAGCTCTCTGTCACGGGGAAGCTCGGACGCAGCTGGTCGGGCTGTGGGGAGGGGTCACGATCATGAGGGAAACATTACTGGGTGCTTTCGCCCGTTACGCCAGGTCGCCGCCAATACCTGTGTGATGAAAGGCCGGGCAAGCGACGAGCAAGCGTTGCACGGAACGACATGCGGTATCCACTGCCGCAGGCCAGGGCGCAGCGCCCCGAACCGGCGCCCAACCAGGAAATCGCAGCAGACGGTGACGAGGGGTTTGATGCAGCCGTAGAGGCGAGCGTGCTGCTCAGGAAGGAGGAGGGTTTCTTGAGAGAGGGGGGGGGGGGGGAGGGGTACGCCAAGACAAAACACGACCAGAGTCTGCTCAACCTGCCTCTTTCGATGATTTAGCGTTGCGGGAAGTATATCATCCGCAGGCGGAATCTTATAAGCCACCGCTGGACGACGGTGCGCAGGCAATGGCGACTTCAACAACGAGGACCTTCCTACCGGGAACACCGCGAAAGGAGCAGGTGAGTCATTGGTTGTTTGCTGGGGCTCTAACGTGAGGATGGCATGCGGGTAAACATTCTACTTTTTTGCGTATGGTGGAGTCTGACACTTCTGATGCTTGCGAACGATATTGTGTAGCCCTTGCGTGTGATTGAGACTTCGGTTTCACTGTTCTATACGCTCATCTGGCGTGGACCGCATAATTTTTTAACCAATTGCCAGATAATTCTGATGCCGGAGGTGGCGACGCTGCAAGTGGAGCCAGAGCAGGCACCGAGTGGATCGGTCTCGCCCTTGGTCTGGACGACAGAGTCGCGGGTCTAATGCGACCAGACGACAGGGATATACAGGTGAGCGGCGGGTGTAGATGCTTGTATATAACTATCGAAACGACATGTAGAGGCTTGTTCACTTCGGTCCGTGTGTTGGCAGCCTGCTCGCGGTTACGAATCGTGCTAAGGCAAGGGGAGTACTCTTGTTGGCAGGGAGATGGCTAGCTAGTTTTCTTGAAAAAATAGATAGCGGTACTAATGTAGTAATATAACTTCTATAATGTGATATGTAAACTGGGTCAAATGCGCGTACCTTTCGGATGTACAAGATTGGCTGCTCCCTAAAACCGACGGGAACGCTTCGAAGTCGTTTTCGGGCCACAACCAATCACCGCTGTCGCGGCAACACTATTTTTGCCTTCTGGTTGCGTCATATATTCTTAGCTACCGCCGGTATCTTTGCACCCTCTTCGTCTTTTCCACCAACAGGAAGATTGCCAGCCAACTACAAACCTATGCTTCGGTGTCTGCGAAACGCGCATGACTCCCGATCATAAAAATCACCGCGGGGTCGTCAGGGGGATGATGCAGCAAGCGCCGCCCAAGAGTTTAAGCACTGCCGTGGCCACGCCTCGAATGTTTACTCCCAACCCCTCAATGCGGGATTCGTTGGCGGCGCCCATCGTCGCAGCCGGGACGGTGGGGGCAAGGCTGGAGATGTGAATCCTCGCCTTGTGGGTAGATATCGCCAGGGGAGGGGGTGGGCGGAGGGAATGGCGGTCGTACACCGATGGAGAATTCCGGAAGTTGCCAGGAATGCGCACAACGCAAGGGTGGATGGTCTCAGATCGACCCTGGACCCATTTTTGGACGAGCAAGGACGTATCGTGCCTGCTGACCCTCGCCCAGGGAAGGAAAACGAACGCAGAGGAAAATTGAGCTTCCTCCTTGCAAGTTCCCACTGGTCCGTGGGTCGTACGAGGAATTTAAATATGGCTGTCGTGGTCACAGAGGCGATTGTCTTTAGTTGCCACTGACGTTAAACATGAACTAACGTGCAGGATTTAGTGTAGCCCTAGCTGCTGCTGAAAATACGTTTTTCGATTGAAATCGTCTACTTCTTAAGGAACGTCTCGGCGTTTTCCGTGTATTGCAATATGTTTTCTTGGAGAAGGCCGAGGGCGACGTAGATCTGCGTTGTATGTGTTGTCTAAAATGCAGTGAACTTCGTCATTATATCACCAGACAACTCTCTATGTATCCGTGGTTAACATAGTGGTATATTTTACGAGATACCACTTCCTTCGGACACGTTGCGGTGAGTATCTCATGTACGTGTGTGATCGTTCTGGGTCGTCCGAGATAAAATTCTAGAGCAGCTAGCTGCAGTCGTACACGATGTTTTCTCTTGTTTTTAGTTGGCTATCTTTGTGACGACACCCCCACAACCCTTCACCTGCATCAAATATATCGGCACTGCCAGTCTATTCGGAAAGTACCAGGAAATCCAACGTGAAAAAACCGTTTTGCAATCCGATTTTATCTCGAGCGGATATGCACTATTAGTTGAAGTCGACTTTTGACGTTAAAGAACAGAATCTTGCCCTCTATATACCAGAACACAGGTAAAGGAGCCCACTGTAAAAGTAAATGACAGGAAAATAAGAAGTTTGACAGCGGTTGTACTGAAGTCAGTATAAAACGTAACTTTCCCGAATAAGAAATTCGGACGAGACCAGCATTCCTGCTTCTTTTTTTTCCTCACTATTATCAAGTGTTTTGTAGTATACTTCGCCCAAGAAAAACGTTTACATAGCCAAAAACGCCTGTTATAAAGATTTTGTGCAAGTATCGCTGAACCTACCTAGAGGTTACTTTTTTATTTTGTCAGGGGGGGGGCTAACATCGCTCAGGCTTTTGCGAGGCTTGGAGAGAGCCAGATGGCTGTAAATCGTAGATGGTGCATTTGTGTGCGTTGTGTCGTTAAATGCTGTGAGTTTTGATAAATACAAGATTTGTGCTGTAAACGAGTCGAATAAAATGAGAATCCCGGCACACAAGAGTTCGGTGAATCGTGTTTGGTCGCTACTTATCACGACATCCTTTCATTCTATAGAGTTGTCAGTAGGTCGGTGATGTCGCACTTATTACGTTTATTTCTTTGAGGTTTCCTACTTTGACCGCACCGCCTCTACAACACCTTACCTTCAACAAAACACCCACCCAACCACTTCATCCGAATAGTGCCAAAGATTAAAACGTAAAAAAAACCGCTTGTCAATCGGACCTTATCTCGAAGAGCTACCTTAAGAGGTGTGGATTATTATTAGAAGAGCAAGACAGAGACAAACATGGACACAACAAACACAGAGTGAGACCGTGCGCGATGATCTGCAGCAACATAATCCGTTATACCCTAAGATCCATATCTCTGCAGGAAACCCGGGGATGAGTCCCGGATGTCCCCTGACGACCACAGCCCCCCCCCAGAGCGAACCCACAGGCCCAAAAGGACTTGGGGAACACGACAGAAAACGAAGACAGAGACAGCCGGAGACCATCCACAAAAATACACAACTCGAAGAATAACAAAGAAACCACCAAGCAACATCATCCGCTTCGACAAAATCTCTACCATAGGCATCCGTCCACGAAAAAATTTGTAACCACACAACCACTTGGTTTGACTTAAAATCAGACGAGAACACCTACACAGCAGCATTTATCAACGTCGTCCCATATCTCCCCATTTACCGTCGTACCAGGTATTGATTTGCAGACATACCGGTCAAAAATATACCAGTTCTCACACGCGTCCATACACATACAAGAAACAACACACAGAAATCAAGCGATCCACCAGCTTCTTCCTGTTGCTGCCTAGACCCATCAATCAGGAGCAGCCAGTAGAGGGCCCAGGCTAAGAGGTAAAATTTCCGACTCCGGGCAAGCAAACATGACCGGACAATCAGCAGTTGATTCACCCATAACCATTATCCCAGCGCAAGAACCGATTTCACCGATTTCACCTTCGACAAATACTTCTTCGTTTACACCTTGCGCTTTGCCCTCAAAAACTCCTGCGTTAACACATTTCTCTGGCCCAATACAAAGGTGAACAACATGGTCCTCGAGCTCGACCTCGGGCGATAGCACAACAACTTCCGGTTCAGTATTCATCGGCAAAATATTGGGTTCAGAGGACACAGCTTTTTTTCCAGGAGCGTTCCGTAACGAATCAAAGTCTGCAACAACAGGTACATCAATTTCCGACATTTCACATGCATCCACATCGTTTCCAACAGGAGTTTGAAGAACATGGTCCGCGAGCTCGACCTCGGGCGATAGTCTAGCAACTTCCGGTTCAGTATCCATCGGCAATATAGGAGGTTCGGAGGACGCAGCTTCCTTTTCAGGAGCGTCCCGTATTGAATCAAAGTCTGCAACAACAGGTATATCAATTTCCGACATTTCACATGCATCCACATCGTTTCCAACAGGAGTTTGAAGAACATGGTCCGCGAGCTCGACCTCGGGCGATAGTCTAGCAACTTCCGGTTCAGTATCCATCGGCAATATAGGAGGTTCGGAGGACGCAGCTTCCTTTTCAGGAGTGTCCCGTATTGAACAAGAGTCTGCAACAACAACAACAGGTACATCACTCTCCAATTTTTTACACACACCCACATCCTTTGAGAGCTCCTTAGAATCAGACATCGGCTCGGCAGAAGGAACGACGACAGGTACATTCACATTAATCTCGGAGTCCTCACAAGCATCCACGCCCCCCGTTGCGGTCTCCTCATAAACAGGTATCAGTGCAGCAGAAGGAATAACGTCGGATGGGTCCGGAATGCGGCGCACGGTATTAATTGAACCGTGGGTAGAAGCAGCCCCACAAGATTGATACTGATGGCTCCGAACTGCAGAAAGACGCTCCCCCCACTATTAATAGTAGATGTGTCGGGGATAGCAGCAGTATTAGTCGTCGCTGTTGAAGCCCCTCTCCCCTCCACTATTATTGTAGAATTAGTTGTCGTAATAGGTGATACCACGTTGAAATTAGAAGGAATAGCCGAGCACAGCCCCGCATCTCTGCTGACAGGATGCAACACAGCACCACCACTTGGAGTATCACCTGAACTATGAGAATAATCAGATCTAGCAAAACTGTCGCTGGTAGCACACAAAGGACGAATATTTCCGTGTTGGCGGAAACTCTGACATTCGAAACGTCTCACAGGAGGACCCACCGATCCAGAACAACCATTGCGTGCAGAAGTAGGGTAGACATAACGCCCAGAAGAAAAACGCTCGCCTCCAACTCCCTGCTCTCCTTGACTGGTCTGACGCTGAATATATTGACCTGTATATCCAGCACGGTCCTGCTTGACTCCATCCCCTCTCGATGGGAAGAAATGAGACCTATTACTCACAGAAGGCCATTGCTAGTAGCCTTGCCTCCCAGTACAAGAATAACCATGGTTATCCGTAGACATAGACGTGTGTACCAGCAACCGGTGTGTTCTCGGCCACTCCTTTGCTTCTCTTTCCACCATCAAAAATAGATCCATTGATTGAGAGTATAGCTCGTCGTTAACAAGCAATTGTGAAGTACATGCATGCCTGAAGTCCTCGGGTGACAACGCATCCAAAAATATCCGGGTGAAAAGTTGTGCTGGTGCTGATTTCCAGGCGCCTCGAACATCTCCTCCAACCATGAAAAAATCGATCGTTCCAGCCTCGGCAACGAACTTGCACATATCGTCAAATAGCGTCTCAACGAACCGTGCCATATCAGCAGCGTTAGTCGCAGCATTAACCGATCGGGCAATTGAGCAAAGCGATTCTTCCGCAGAGATAGCATCTAGCTTACGCTTAGGATATGCCTTAACATGCAGGCAGTCCAGCAGGTCATCATTGGAACCACCAGAAGCTATACCAGTATAGCCTGCCGACATGCATAGCCGTTGCAGCAGAAATACTGGAATCAGATATCGAATATGACAGTCTCTCAAGTCATCCAGCAGCTTCGCAAGGGAATCGAGGAACAAACGGATATCGTCCACCTGACCACCAATAAGTTTGGGGAGTTTTTTGCTTCGGGAAGAAAGACCACGTACCACGGCTGTCCTAATCGCGTCGCAGTCGTAGTCGAAATCGTTTGTTTTGCGGTTACATTTTGAAACGGCACTATTTCGGCCGAAAACACGACGACCCTTTGAATCTTCTCGAGGAAGCGTTGAACCTCCAGACTCGTACTCGTACACACGAGTACCTTGTAACGCACAACCAGCCCCTCGACCATTTTCTGGACCAAACGGCCCACCGACCGAACCTTGTCCGCGTTCCATATCCTAGTCCGCCACGCTAGGAATTCGAATGCGAAAGATACGGAAAGTAGCCTCACATTTTTTTTATTTTATTTTTTTTTCACCAACCACGAAGATACGATCCTGTCGAAATCAAATACCAGTTGTCCATAAATATCCTGAATCCACCTGTACAAACCCAAATTTGTAGATATAAATTGCTGTACTCGTACTCGTAGCTCCACCAGATAACGCACACACCTCGAACACCACTTGACGTCTGACCCGAAGATACAAAAACCCAATACCCCAACCCGATCCGATGACAGAAGACCCGATCCGATGACAGAAGATGACAAATACCCCACGCGAAGAACCTATGACTCTCACCTCTTACCTAAAAGATCCTGTCGACAGTTTTCCGCCGACCAGAATCTTTCAAGATATCTCGTTGACAAATATTGCTGTACTCGTACCTCGTCGTACTCGTAGACAAAATGGCGATGCTATAATAATAAGCGATGACAGATAACTCGCACCCGAATGTAGTCAAAGATCCCGAAGAAGATGATATTGGCTCTACCCAAGAAGATCTAGTCGATATTTTTGTAGCGTATCCTGAAGCGTATCTTTCAAGGCTGACCTTGGTTGTAGATATAATTTGAACCGCCAGTTCCACCGGATGCGTAGAACTCCACCCCGAACCTTGAACACCACCTGTCCGAAGCAGAAAATACTCAACCCGATGACAGACCTAAAAACCCGAAGAAGACCCGAAGGATATATCCGAAGCCCCAATACCGAATTTTAATACCCACCAGATATCCACAATTTTTAGAATCCGAACTCAAGCTCGAATTTTTTCGTGCGACAACGACCTACCCGCGAATACTGCAGTATTTTGGTACGCCCCGGACGACCAAGCTCAGCTCGAGACCAGCATATAGCTGTGCCACTCGAGCGAGTCAGCCGCCCTAGCCGACACGAATTAAGAGGTGTGGATTATTATTAGAAGAGCAAGACAGAAACAAACATGGACACAACAAACACAGAGTGAGACCGTGCGCGATGAACTACAGCAACATAATCCGTTATACCCTAAGATCCATATCTCTGCAGGAAACCCGGGGATGAGTCCCGGATGTCCCCTGACGACCACAGATCTCTGTACCGCGAAATATAAGAGATCCCCAATAATCAGTTCCGCAACAATAGCATTCCCGATGTATTTTAAACAGCGGGGTTATGAATGTACCGAAAAATACGACGGCCACAAAGTAACGGACAAACGCATAGACAGAAGATGTCTGCACCACACAGAGGAGCGCAAATTGAAAGCGAATTCAACAGTAATCGAGAGACGAATAGACCGAAGATGTCCGTACCACACAGAGGATCGCGACATAAAAGCGATGCACATCAACAGCGGGGTTGTAAGAGTGCCGAGAAATACAACGGTCACAAAGTAATCGACAATTTTCGTCTTGAAGCTGATTTGATACTTCGTGCTCGAGTACTCTGCGCGGAGCATGCTCTTCTTGTGTCCTCGCA
The DNA here is from genome assembly GCA_031763025.1 of Macrocystis pyrifera. NCBI lineage: Eukaryota > Phaeophyceae > Laminariales > Laminariaceae > Macrocystis > Macrocystis pyrifera. The sequence goes on along the minus strand of JASSKH010000047.1, from coordinate 1,106,843 downwards.
CGAGCTGGGCCAGCCGAGGTGCTGATTAGGTGGTTGATCAGCGATGCCCCGCTCAATATTACATACTAGGGAATAAGCGGCCCTCCCGCCCCGACGTGTTGTATATAAAAATATACCATGGTACACCTTATGATATTTATTACCTGGTATGTGGGACGTTTGATTTCGTGTTTGAAATAGATTGTTAGAAAATACCTGGTAGTCATGAAGTTACAATGATAAAGTAGTTGTTTGTACTAAATAAAATATAGAGTAACGCGAGTGCCGGAAGAACTAACATATTCGGGATGTGTTCATGTATGTGTTGGAACTACTGCTGTCAGTGGATATTATTTGGAGTGTATCGTACAGCGTAAGGTGCGCACCGAGCAGGTGGTGATAGTAAGATACGTCTGAAGCCTGACACGGAGAGCGCTGACTGCTGCTGCTGCTGCTGCTGCTGCTGCTGCTGCTGCTGCTGCTGCCGCTGCTGCTGTTCTGCTGCTGCTGTGTGCTGCTGCTGCTACTGCTCTTGTGCTGATGATGTGCTGGCGCCGCGAGGAAAGTGCCGCTCGTACACGAAACGTGACAGTCCAGTGATTTCGGGGTGATTTCGGACGCTTGGCCAATGACATGCGCCGACTTTAAAACCCGTACTTTAATCTCGCTCGGTAAATCGTAAATATATATAGGGTTTGACCAATAAGAGTGCGCCGACTTTAAGATTCCCACCCGACCTATAGGCCCAATGCCCCTCTGGGTGGATCTTATAGGGGCAGGGAGGATGCCCAGTGTGGGAACGGCTTCGGTCTCGGGTGCAGAGCCAGTAACGAGGTTCCGGGACCACCCGGTGTTTACTAAACACCAAGTGAAGCAAAGAAAGTCAAAGCCAAGTGATCTGTGATACCTGTCCTATCGACCCCCAGCCCCTTGGGCCCTGCCTTGCCCGTCGTACCCGTCATTGTCCTTCGTTGAGTGTCCACGCTGACTGCTTGCATTTACCGCATTGCATCGATCCACGTTCTGCGTGACCCGATCATTGCTGCTTGAAGGCACTTCCTCGAATTCTCAAACAACAGGTGAGTCGGCCTCAGAGATCTAACGAGCGCAGGTCCTTTTTAGGGTCTGAGAGCTGCACCCTGCAGTAACATGGTGAACCCAGGAGATCGAAGTGTATTGCAGGAGATCGGAGTGTTCGCTAAACGTGTGCAAGAGATCGGAGCGTTTGCAAACTTGTGAAACAATGTCATCATGTTTTTCGTATAATCCCACGTTCAATCTTGCATAGTACTTTATTGCATATCAGTTACTTGGTATATGCATACATCCACATGTTTTCGTTGTTGCCGTATCTCCGTCTCTACAATGCTATCAGTAGTATATACACTAGGCACGATGCTTAAAAATATGAAATAAAACAGTACTGACGACCTGCATTGCCGTACACGATTCATATTAATATTAATAGTACCTAATTGGGAAACAATACAGGAACCATACTGCTGCTGTACGCTGTGCCTGCAGTTTTTATATATTTATTTCCTGAACAAGGTTGATTTATCGATATACATGGCTGGTTGATACCACACCACAAGCGTACATAGAGGACGTATGCAATAGATCCATAATACTCGAACTTTATGGCAAGATCCCGAGGGACCCTTGAGCCTTGTCTCTCCTCCCATCTTTCCGAGTCATCATGTTGACTCGTTGAAACAGCATATCTGCAAGATGCACTACACAACACCCGTATGCATATATGATATTCACACGGGGTATACTTGATGGAGCTGGATGAACAGTGAAACTAGGTGGAAGACGTTGGTCTAAAAAGTCAAGACAACAACCTGGAGAATGTATCTCTATATATGGGTACTATAACATAGATCGTACGGCAAGATCTCTCTCGATCCTTGGCCTTACGATAGTTGTCCCTTACTACTGCAGCAAAGCATCAACACCGCTGCCTCCCGGCATGAAGTACTGTTGTGAAGCCATCCTATATGGTATTCATACTACTATTAATAGAACTGCTCATGATACTATAAGTCGTACGGCAAGATCTCCCTCGATCCTTGAGCCATAAAATAGTGTCCCATACTGCCGCAGCAAAGTATCAACACCGCTGCCTCCCGGTATGAAGTACTGCAGTGCAGCCGGTCAGCTGTCAGTATAGCGATCAGGTTTTTATTGGGTGAAAGCACCGCTTGAAAGCTACGTTGAAACTGAGAACTAAACAACAACTCATATGTTCGCAACATAGCTGGTGTTGTGTTCTTCTCGTAACCGGTACGTGGGCATTTCACTTGTTCTACCCGATACGGTATTCTCGTACCCGGTACGTGGCAATTCACTTGCTTTGCCTGGTATTCACCGGTACGCTGGCATATCGCTTGCTTTCTTGTTTTACTCACTGGTTTGTCTGCAAATAATAATAAATCAGAACGGACACTGGGTTGTGCTGATGTAGCTGGGTATAAAGAACGGTATAGCACACACATAGGGGAGTTACGTACTCCTACGAGTCATATCCGTGGGTCTCCATACATTACACGCCCAGTAGTATTATAAAAAGGTTTCTACATCCGTACGATCGCACATTACTCATGCTGATTGCAAAGTATGATATCTTCATTCATATTCTATAATATACAGTATCTTCAGCATACCGAGCGGTATCACAAAGCCTCACTTTACTCTTGGCAGATACCACGTATAATTCTGTCCACTACGGCAAGAAAGTGAGCAAAGAGACAATTACTGCTGTGCATGAGCTTCGTACGATACTATTAATATAGTACTTGTCAGTCTATGGTGTGGCCAAAGATTCGATTGAAGCATTTTTATCTGCTGGAGATTACATAAAAATAATGTCCACACAGAAACACAAATATTAGATTTATTAGGGTTCGACCTTCAATATACTTATACCCGATCTGGGTCGTGCCCTGAAAGGGTTTCGCTGGTTTTGATCATGGTTGGTCTATTCCTTTCATCTAAAGGCCCGCGTGGTCTAGTGCATCGCTTCTGTTCTTAGCGTTAAACCATGGAGCTCGAATCTCAAGATGGATGAGGCGGGGATTTATGCAATATATACACTGAACAGGTGTGCAATATATACACTGAACAGGTGTGGAATAACTGCTGAGATCGCCTAACGAGTGTAGGCGCAACGCAGAGGACTGAAGTCTTTCCGCAATAAAAACCCAAGGCACAGACCACAACGGGGAGGGGAATAAACAGCTTGCTCTGTGACACCGGATGTCTATACGTAGGAGAGATAGAGAAAAAAAAAGGGCGAATATAACAATTGTGATGGAAATCGATATATCTGTTATAGTACATAAATAACTACGTACGAAAAAAGAATATAAGGTATGAAAAATCAGCAAACGAGTACGAAGAAACACTGCATGGTCGGTGGGCGTCGAGGGGTTTGTTTCAAGATCGGTTTGGTTTGAAGAATACACTGCCACTACCTGTTGTTAGGTGCATACCATGCGTAAGTATCATCTGAAGATTGGGTTGTCCGAGAACGAATCTGGCGAGCAGGTAAACGCTGTAACTCCGAGAGTGTGGGGTGGTCAAATACATACCACCAGGTATTGTAGCACGTATTTCGTGTAGTGTTCTCACACTATAAAAATAGCTGAAAGTCCTGAAATCCCTCCCGTGGGCCCAAAACAGGCTGTAAAAACTAGAATGCATCGCGACTGGAGAAAACAAACAAGTACAAAATAGTGCCGAACCGGTAGGTGAGAGAAACGGTATTAACGACCTATCCGATATGGTATGTACCATCCCGCATCAATTGCAAATGATGAATGACACCATGAACGTGTCCATGGTATTACATTAACACCCTAGAGTTAAAAACAAAAGGACAACGAAAGAAAAACTACATCGCTGGTACGTATTGGCGGTGTGTCTGAACATAAGAGTGTTGAAATGCCGAATCATACACTACATATTAAGCAACGCGCTCACGATGGCTCACCAACCAGAACCGCAGGCTGCATGGTACAGGTTAGTCTGTGCATGAACTAGAGCAGAGTGTGAGCGTGGCATGCTCACCCAGCATAGAGAATAGAGCGGGCTAGAACTTTGGAAAAGAATATCAACCTTGATGTGAAAACAGGTGCTTGTTACGTCGTGCCGAAAGGACCCCGGAGCGTTGGCTCCAATCATGAATGCTTTCCCTGCAGGAATTGCGACTGCTCTCCCAGGACTGCCAGAACTGATACATGAATCCTAAGCGGTGGATTCGAGGTACACTATGCAAACCAAACTGAGCAGAGAAAGCCTGACCTTTTCCGATAGTAAAAACCCTTTCCAGGACGCATATACTCATTCGCCGCCTACTAACGCGGTGAACGGAAAGTCAATCGATTTTGACGCTGTTTCAAGTATCTGACACGGTTCCCAATGTCGACTGGGCATCTTAGCCTTTTGAGTACTGTACTACACTGCTGTACATGTACCTAAGTTTGACCCTAATTCCAAGTGTTTCGTCTGCGCAATGGAAGGGCGGTTCCAAAGGCCACATGCCCAATGACCAAACTAGAGGTCCCCTGAATGTCCAAAACAAAACGCTAACGACGCGCGAGTTTGCGAACGCGAGCGTGTAGCTGCTGAGCGTACCACGCACCCCTGTTTGTTTTGTCCGTATCCGAGTAGCGGATGATCCGCCTCATGAGAGAGGTGCACCGAATGCCGAAAAACATGTTGGGATCATACTGCTGCTCTCCAGGTAACTATCTTTGATCGCAACGATGGCACAATAACAGTGACAGTCGAATAAGAGGCAAGTCGACACAGAACCCCTACTACGAGAAGGGTATAGCTGGATACGCCCAAGCATCTATTACGACCGACCAGGCTCCTTCACCCAATACCAGTGGGATACAGGGCATCAGTGTTTTGCTATACTTTTTCGTGATAACACCTAGGCTTTGTGATTGTCACTCGACGTCAGGCTCACAAAAGGTACGCGAGAATGCGTATACCATGTATCATAACGTTTGAATACCCATGGAACGTGACGAGCTTTGGTATGATCTGCGCAACCTAACAGGCTACTATTAATGCTCCAAGTAAAGTGGCCGGGTGTTGAAGGAACGAATCGATAGGTGTGATTGGAATGCCAGTAGGCGGTAGGCAGTTCCCGTTCTGGGGGGGTGTTCGTCTCCACCTTGCTGCAACTGCTTCCACAAAAACCGTTATACGATTTGGAAGTGGTTCTGGACGAATGCCGTTCTAAGACGCATGATTGATTTAAGCGGGAACAAGTCGCACGAGTGGACAGTGTCCGTGCTGGGGAGGTGGTGTAAACGTCAGTATCTTCAAACACTTAATAACTCGGAATCAAATATCTACCTTGGCTAGTGCCAGAAAGTCGAGGTGGCGTTAACGTCAGTACTTTGAAACGACCTAAGTCACTCGAATAATAATTTTGTCCGGGAGTAGAAAGAGGACTCATGATGAACTTCCTACAGCCTGTGATGAACCTGTACATAGAACGACCTCCACATAAATACCTACTCTCAATGCAGAGAAGTTTGGGATCATCACCAAAAGAAACGCCTATATATAATATAACACGCGTGGTACGCGCGACCGAAGTATCACACACAGCTTGCAAAGGACTAGCGTGCAAGCTGGCAAAGATGAGCTTCGACGAAATCCTCAATCTCTCAGCTGTTGCTTCTGTCAATATATCAAAACGTGGTATCCATACAAGAGACTAGAGACATCTGGACAAACTTCAGAGTAGCAGACGGATTCTAACTTACCTGGTACGCAGAAACGTTTGTTGAAGGAAGGTACAGCGAGAAACGGCTGGCGAAGGTAAGTGAATGGTGGCAGCATCGACATAGTCCATTGCGCACGATGAAACGTGGCAAAGGTACGTGAAGTTTTGCCGCATTGACACAAACAAGTACGTGAGTTTATTGGAATACTCATCGGTGAACTGTTGCGGCGGAGGGACGTGGGAGCTATCTAAAGTACGACGGGTCGAGGCATGCAGCCAAGAGTCGTCGGGCGCAGAGTAGTGGCGGACCACTCTGTGGGTGTGGGACTTGCATTTCATTAAGCAGACAGTTTCAGTCTGCTGAATGTCAAACGCCTGACCAAGAGGTGTACAACGGATGCCGCGTTGTGGCCAACACCGAGTGTCTTTAGACGCTACCCAGGCAAGGAAGAGAATACGTGCAAAACCTAAAAAGTGGATTAAAGGGCTGAAAACTAAAGGATTGAAGGATTAAAGGCTAAACCGACTGTTCACTCGCATATACGCATCATTACGCGTGATAACGGACATAATCGAGTATCTGCATCGCTCGCAATCGAGGGTTTCGGTCATCGTTTGCTTCGCTCTCACCTGAGCGAAGCCCTGGAGCCACTGGGACTGCCGAAGGGTCCAACGTACGAACTGAGGAGGCGAGTCAGGTGAGCGTTGACAGCTCACCCCGGGGAGCTTGCCGTAACATGGTGAACCCAGAGAGATCGACCCAGGCTGAGGGGCTGGTGTCCGCAGAAAAACATTGGGGGGTTCGGCGAACTGATGGAATCTGATGCTGGTCTGCAATGTTTGTTTTGCGGACTTGATGGAATCTGATAATAATGCGATTGGTTCGGTAGAGCTTGGACCTGGCGAACTGGTGGAATCTGATGAACATTTGTAAGTCGTCGTACGCAGCTGGAAGGCGAAGGTGAGCGCCCGACAGCCACTGTGGCAGTAGACGAGTCGCGGGGTGAGCGCTTCTCGGGGGTAGTGCCGAGGGTGACGGTGAACGCTAACGAGACGGCAAGGAACTTTTATTACACTACTTTGGAACTGGTGGAATCTGATGAACATTTGTAAGTCGTCGTACGCAGCTGGAAGGCGAAGGTGAGCGCCCGACAGCCACTGTGGCAGTAGACGAGTCGCGGGGTGAGCGCTTCTCGGGGGTATTGCCGAGGGTGACGGTGAACGCTAACGAGACGGCAAGGAGCTTTTATTATACTACTTGGTCCGTACTACTCACCACATCTAGTGACGACCTACAGCTGGTATAATATTATGTCGTATATATAAAAAATGAAACCCCACTACGTGGAAAAAAACGAAATGAACTTGAAAATTAAGCTCATCCCGGATCGGTCGTCGACGGTGTTGTAAGAGGCTGCACAAGAGGTTGCATATACGGAAAGGAAATGTGGTTGAGCAGTACGGACGAAGCCAGACAGACAGCTGGTAGCTGGACTGCCTGCCGTGTGGCGCTGCCATTCGCATCTAGGAAGCACCTAACCGGTGATAACAACACAATTGAGTTATGCCACGTGAACAAGAACGAGCTGCCATATTCAGAGCAGATACCAGCAGTGATACGGGATGAATTTCGGTATTGTGTACGATTGATGGAATGTGGCACCAACAACGATCAAATGAAAGACACCACTACACAGCAGTATAATAGTATACGTGGTGATAGTGATATGTATGCTCAATTAAAGTACGTATGTACAGCCGGCGAGCGGAGAAAACCAGTCCATATTTGTGAAGGAGTCCGTGGTCACACAAATATGCTGGATCCCTATCAATAGGAAGACCCGAAAAACCGTAAAAATCGAAATTCGGTTGCCTAGAAACACAAGAGACGAAGAAGGTGCACACAAGATGAAATCGATGTGCAAACTGAACTAACATGGCCGCGGGTATATCCTCTCAACTACAACGTAGAGTTTCCCCCGTTCCCACCACAAACCAACTCGTAGTTGCTGGCTACAGCAGCGGCTGCTGTCTGGAGTGCCGTCTGCACCGTACGAAACGCACGGCAGTAGTGATATTATACTCTGGTGAAGCACAGTAGTACGCGACAACAACTAATAATCTTAAAACGTCGAACAATAAACATAAAAGTTGAAAACAGACTGGCAACCCACCACACTTTTAGAATGGTACATGTACTGTACACATACTGCAGCTGTCACAGAAATATAAGAATAGGCAGTCCTTCGTCAGAAGCTGGACATAGCAAGTCAGCCCCCATCAATGTCCCACCGGCATGCGGGTTACCTGTGTTGGCCAGGCAGCTTGTGACTATCAGCAGGAGTTTGGGACGAGAGGGCTTGTCTGCAATCGTGTTTACGTTCATATGAGCAGACTAATATGAGCAGGCCGAAAACACCGAAAAGCCGGCTGGATGTGACAGGATTTTATCACAACCTTGCCAATTGGAATCGTTTCCTTTGTGTTGATAGACACCGAAAGAATGAAATAAAATAAAAGAGAAGCAGTTGTTTGTCAACGGTAGGGCCGTGCCACCGAACTCATGTAAGGTCCGAACAAAGCAAACAAGAAAGGGCCCCCTGCAGTGTCAAGGGAACATTCAACTTGTCATAGCAGTAGCCAACTGGCAAGACGTCGAGCAGTGCCACGAGGACATACCTCCAGGCACCGCTGCAACTGCAACTATATTATTAATAGTAGTTATATTATAGTATCAACACCAACAAGGAACAGGTTCAAGTCTCGTGATAAAAATATACCAGATATATATAATATATATACGTATATGTGTCGCAAACTGACCTTCAGTAAGGGTCTATACAATATATCGATTTTTCGACGCTGTACAGCGTACCGCATGTACCTGATACGTACGTGCGGGCCAACATTGATAGGTCAAAGAGCGATTGAAAACGAATGTCTGGCGACCTCAAGTAAATGGGAATCCTAGTAGTACACGCTCACGGGCAGCATATGGACGAGCGTGCCTGTTTTTTTGTTGTTTTACTGCACTAAAACCCAAACATCTACACGCAAATTCGAAAAGAAGCGGACACGTTTTCCTGGACGTACCGTATAAGGATATTATGCTAAAAGACCTACTACCAACACAACGAGCTGGACCAGCCTCCAAACGGACTTGATCCTGCCTATGGTGTGTCACTACACACAAAACAAGGGGGGGGACTGGGTTGATAGAATGCTTTGTGTGGGCGTGTAGGACGTGGGCGGGCACCTACAAGCAGTAATTGCATGTGTGGGGAGTTAATTTTGATGCTCAAAATATGCGTGAAAGGGGACGCAGTAACCTCAAAAACCTGAAAAACAAAGTAGCATATCAAAAACACAATTGAGTCGCAGGAAGAGCAGTGTGTTCCTCTGAGCCAGGTGCAAAAGATAGGAGTGATACAGAAAGGACCACACCCCGTATGCACCCACGCAAACATCCTCACTACAGTAGGTATAGACACAGCAGTGATCCACGTACTGGCTGTTACTCATGGTATGATCTGACAACGATACCACAGCAGCAGCGCAAGATCAGCACAACCGTGGCAATAGACCGGTATTCTGCACCTGTTGTTTGGGAGTGAGTGGCCATCTCTACACGTATTTATGTTGTTCACAGCCTGATTTCCACGTATCAACGAGAAGGGTTGTATGCTAGTACGTCTGGTATTCTTGGTACAATAGGAATCGTGGGATGCGCATTTCGGCTGTTGTTCTGGTTGCATGACGAATAGTACTCTTGGCCTTCTCGGTATGATAGCATGCTTGATATGTTCGCTTATCGGCTGTTGTTGGGGTGGTACGACAGTATGCTTGATACTCTCGATATGTTAACATATTGGGAGTAAGTACCTTGTCACTGCTAGCAGGCAGGATGGCGAGGTGAGCGCCCCCGCCGATTGATCTCAGTGAAGGTGAGCACTGATGAGCGTAGCACCTTGCAAGTGGAGGTAAGCACTTGTCATTGTGCTATCGCTGAGAGGGGAGGTGAAGGTGAGCCCCTCCCTCAGGATTGGATGCTGTGGGGATTTCAGGAATTCGGTAGCTTTGTGTGCTGTTGAGTGTCATGGGGTCTGGCTTCGTGGCGAGGTGAGCGCCCCGGTGGGTTGAGTTCAGTGAAGGTAAGCACTGAGGGCATAGCATTTTGACGGTGAAGGTGAGCACTTGTCATTATAGGGGCAGATGATGGTGAGCTCTCTCCTGAGACGTGAGTTTTAGTGGGTGTGTGGGGGTTTTGGTTCGTGTTTACTCCGTTACACAATCAGTACTGGGTAGCATAGCATATTCCCACTTACAACTTGAATGTACTCACTGTGGTTACATAACGGGTAATAGATACGACAGCAAGGTACCACTCACGACTTGATGCATTTACTTTCGCTCAGACGACGTGGGGTTGTGTGCCGTGGATATGGAAAAGTCTATGTCACTTATGCTCAGACGACGTGAGGTTATGTGCTGTCGTCAGGGCAAAGGCTGAGCTACTCATGGTATTGAATACTACAGCACCGTACGAGTACCACTCACCACTTAGGTACATATACAGCAGTTATGTGCCGTCGTCAGTGCAAAGGCTGTGCTACTCATGGTATCGGATACTACAGCACCGTACCACTTACCACTTGGATACATTCACAGCAGTTATGTGCCGTCGTTGTGGCAAAGGCTGTGTCGCTTGTGCTCAGACGACGTGAGGTTATGTGCCGTAGTTAGGGCTAAGGATGTCCCACTTATTCCCAGACGACGTGAGGCGCTATGCCGTTATTGTGGCAAACGGCTCAGCCAATTTGGCCTAGGCGACGTGAAGGTTTGGGTCGCCGCTGCGCCAAGGGAATTGCCTTGTTTGCTGAGCCGACGTGATATTGTGTGCCGCCGTCATAGAAAAAGCAGGCGGTGGGAGGCAGAAGATCGCACCCGGCGCCGTGGCAGTGTGCTTCACCTGATTTATTTTCTGAACGCTGTACCACGTTCGCCCAGCCGACGTGAGGTAGTGTTATGCCGTCGCTGTGGCAAACGTCTGTCATCTTGGCCTGGACGGCGTGAGGTTTAGCGCAGTCGATGCGGCAAAGGATTTGACACAGTCGCGCAGACGACGTGTGGTTGGGTGCTGTCGTCAAAGGCGGGCAGTGGGTGGCAGGGGATGATACCCGGACCTGTAGCAGTGTGTATGTATCTGACATCTGTTTCCACGAGTATTTGGACTGGGTGCTCCGATATCAGACGCGCAAAGAGCTCTGTATGACCTGTGTAGGGCACCTGGTTGGCCTATCGAGCCGGCTCGTATTTTAACACAGCTCTGTGCAGCACGCGCGCGCGCCGTATCCGGGTGCGGCCGCGTAGCTTGTCACTACAGCAGTTTGGACGTTGCCCACGATGAAATAACGAACTGCAAGTCCTCTTTCAGTACAGTGTGTAGTACTGGGAGTATCCTTACGTGCAAAGTAACGGTACAAAGAAATGCTGCACTATCATTCAGGTGTGCACCAAATAATTGTATCTGTACGTGATTGATGTTTTTGCAGAGTCTATCTTTGTTTTATGCACGAATATCCAAGACTTAGTACCATAAATATGCACTTGTGCGGTGGTGTGTTTGATTTGGTGTGTCAGAGGAGTTTTTCATTGTTCCAAGCACGCTCTCTAGTCCCACCGTATCCTGATTGCTGCAGTTTTCAGGAAGATAAACGACGGAAGGAAAAATGAAACTTAAAGGAGATATATCTAAGTTTATCTACACGTTAAAGTTAAACCCTCTACGTATACACCTGCGCATATTATTTGGAACAACGTATTTAAACACCTATGCAGACCATCTGGGACGCGCTTCAAGCCAGGAAATAAACCGGTTTACCGGGTAGAACAACGGTAATATGTGGCCGGAACGAAATGGTTGAATACACTAATCGAGACGGTAATGAGTGTAGGATGCAGATTGTATGCCTGACAAAGAATCCGAACCGTATTCTCGACACCAGGAATCGGCCAAAGCAACAGTTTAGCGTTCCACCGAAAATAGTTGTCCTTTTTCCAGTGGATGTGTCACAGTGATAGACACAGGACAGAGTGGATGAAGGAATTCTTCGATGTCTTGCGTTCGCTCAGCCGAGTGAAACGCAAGGGGGGGGGGGGGGGAGAGCACGTCCAAGGTAAGGGGGATTACTCCTGTCAACCCAACCCTTGGCAGAGGATGTCTTAGATAAGGGGACTACTGTACTTTGGGCGGTCAACCCAACCCGGGGTTGAGTCGCCCCTACCTACGATGAAAACACAGATCTACTTGAAGGATATCCAAGGCAAGGATTTTGTGAGCGGTCGTGGAGTTCCCCTACGAGGAAGAGGTTAATAGGTTAAGTAACACCAAGGTAAATGGGTGATTCAGGAAGCGGACAATCGACATCAAGGTGAAGACGTTGGAATATAGCAGCGCCCGTCCTTTCCGCGGTGTTGCCCTTGGACGGTGGTACGAAGAACGGCGGTCCTGACCTTCGTCCAGATGTTCTTCAGCCTTCCTCCCCCGTCTATCGCCGTCGGCCCAATGTTGCAGCGCCTCTTGTTCCCGCGGTGCTGACTTTGGACGGTGCTGAGAAGAGCGGCGGACCTGACCCTCGTACAGTCTTCACTTGCAATTGCCTGCGCCACATCTGTCTAACACGCTTGGAGCATGTACTCATCTGCGAAAAAAACATGTTTTCTTCCTGGCTTACCTTCATCTGAGGTGGGGGTTCCTCTCGAAGGCCTACGTCTGCACTTTGACAATATATATATCTGCGGGCTTGACTTGTCAAACCTGTTATAACGGTTCACCGATCAGTATTCCAATATACTCACGTACTTGTTTGTATCGATGTGGCAAAACTTCACGCTTCCTTGCGAATGTGGAGGTCGTTTTATGTATACGTTCATCACGGGCTGTAGGAAGTTCATGGGTTCTTTCTACTCCGGGCCAAAATTATTATTCGAGTGACTTAGGTCGTTTCAAGGTACTGACGTTCACCCCACATCGACTTGCTGGCACTAGCCAAGGTAAATATTTGATTCCGAGTTAAGTAAGTGTTTGTGAAGCTACTGTCGTTTGCGCCACCTTTATTCGAGTGACCTAGGTCGTTTCAAGGTACTCCACATCGACTTACTGGCGCTAGCCAAGGTAAATATTTGATTCCGAGTTAAAAAGTGTTTGAAGGTACTGACGTTTACGCCACCCCCCCAGCACGGACACTGTCCACTCGTGAAACTTGTTCGTGCTAAAATCAATCACGCGTCTTAAAACGGCATTCGTGCAGACCTACTTCCAAATCGTACGCCTCGTATGCTTTTTGTGCAAGTAGTTGCAGCAAGGTGAAGAACAAACACCCCCCCAGAACAGAAACTGCCCACCACCTACTGGCATTCCAATCACACCTGTCGATTCGTTCCTTCAACCCTCGACCACTATGCTCATGTTCATGGTGTCATTCATTTGCGATTGGTACGAGATGATATGCACCATATCGAATAGCTCGTTAATACGTTTCTCTCACCTACCGGTACGGCACTATTTCGTACTTGTTTGTTTGCTCCAGTCGCGATGTATTTTTGTTTTACAGCCTGTTCTGTGACCACCGGTGGGATTTCAGGAGTTTGAGCTACTATTGTTATTGTGTGACAACATCACACGAAATGCGTACTACAATAGTATGTATTTGACCACCCCACATTCTTGGAGTTACAGCGTTTACCTGCTGGTCAGATTCGATCTCGGACAACCCAATCTTCAGATGATACTTACGCAAGGGGTGGACCTAACAACAGGCAGTGTATTCTTCAAACCAAACCGATCTTGAAACCCCTCTACGCCCACCGACCATGCAGCGTTTCTTCGTACGCGTTTGCTGATTTTTCACACCAGGTACCTTATATTTTTTTTTCGTTACGTAGTTATGTATGTACGATACAGATATATCATTGATTTCCATCCCATTTGTTATCTTCGCCCTTTTTTCTCTATCCCTCCTACGTATAGACATCCGGTGTCACACAGCAAGCTCTTTATTCCTCTCCCCGATGGCAAGGGGTGGACCTAACAACAGGCAGTGTATTCTTCAAACCAAACCGATCTTGAAACCCCTCTACGCCCACCGACCATGCAGCGTTTCTTCGTACGCGTTTGCTGATTTTTCACACCAGGTACCTTATATTTTTTTTCGTTACGTAGTTATGTATGTACGATACAGATATATCATTGATTTCCATCCCATTTGTTATCTTCGCCCTTTTTTCTCTATCCCTCCTACGTATAGACATCCGGTGTCACACAGCAAGCTCTTTATTCCTACCCCCGATGGCAAGGGGTGGACCTAACAACAGGCAGTGTATTCTTCAAACCAAACCGATCTTGAAACCCCTCTACGCCCACCGACCATGCAGCGTTTCTTCGTACGCGTTTGCTGATTTTTCACACCAGGTACCTTATATTTTTTTTCGTTACGTAGTTATGTATGTACGATACAGATATATCATTGATTTCCATCCCATTTGTTATCTTCGCCCTTTTTTCTCTATCCCTCCTACGTATAGACATCCGGTGTCACACAGCAAGCTCTTTATTCCTCTCCCCGATGTGGTCTGTGCCTTGGGTTTTATTGCGGAAATACTTCAGTTCTTCGTTGCGCCTACACTCGTTAGGCGATCTCAGCAGTTGATTCCACATCAACTGTTACAGTTAATTTCTTTATAGTATGAATACCATATAGAACGGCTTCACAACAGTACTTTATGCCGAGAGGCAGTGTGTTGATGCTTTGCTGCGGTAGTAAGGGACAACTATAGTAAGGCCCAAGGATCGAGGGAGATCTTGCCGTACGACCAATAGTATTACCCATATATTTAAATACATCCACCAGGTTGTTGTCTTGAGTTTTTAGACCAACGTCTTTTCTGCTCACGTCTTCTACCCAGCTTCACTCTGTTCATCCAGCTTCAAGTATGCCCCGTGTGAATATGGCGTATGTGTGTGTTGTTCACATTAAACCGTTCTTCTACTCGTCGACATCCAGCAATAGTGTCCGTGCTGATTCTTCACCCTAGATATATACATACGGGTGTTGTGTAGTGCATCCAGCAGATACTGCTGTGTAGGTACTGTTTCAACGAGTCAACATGATAACTCGTCAAGATGGGAAGAGAGATAGGCTCAAGGGTCCCTCGGGATCTTGCCATACAATTTTAGTATTATGGATATATTGTATACGTCCTCTATGTACGTTTGTGCAAAAAGCAGATGTACTGCGAGCCAAAGGGTCCCTCGGGATCTAGCCGTACAGCAGTGTTAGTATTATGGACATATTGTATACGTCCTCTATGTACGTACGTGTCAAAAGCGTGCCGCGAGCCACCTGCGAGCCAAAGGGTCCTTCGGGATCTTGCCGTACAGTTTTTGTATTATGGGTATATTGTATACGTCCTTTATGTACGTATGTATGTGTAAAAAGCATACTACGAGCCACCCCCCCTGTACGCTTGTGGTTTAGTATTCGCCAACCCCGTATATCGATAAAACAACCTTGTTCGGGAAATAAATAAACAAAAACTGCAGGTACAGCGTACAGCAGCAGTATGGTTCCTGTATTTTCTTCCAAATTACATGCACTTAGACTGATATTAATACCAATAGTGCACGGCAGTGCAGGTCGTCAGCAATGATCTTTTAATCTTTTTGAGCATCGTGCGTAGTGTTTAGACTACTGATAGCATTGTAGAGACGGAGGTACGGCTCTTCTGTGTAATTCCGAGTTGAGGCGCCTTTGCTCCGGGCGGCGGTAGGCAAGGTTTCGTGGCATGGTAGGCTCATCAGCAACTACGTCCAGCTTCACACTTAGGACCATCTATGGGAGGCGCTCATCCCGCAATGATATTCAAAAGTACTCCCTACTACTGCTGTTTCGATACCAGCAGCGAGATATTCTTCAACACCAGTACATGTGATATGTGACAAAGTAAATACTGACGGTTGATCAGGTTGGGCTGACTAATTGAGTCGTAGATATGTTGACAGCCCACAGCAATACTTTCCATGGTAGTCTAAACGAATACAGCACATCAATCAATTTACTACTCGGATTCCATGCCTTTCCGAACAAACCGGGCAGCTCGTCACTGGTATGCGCTATGTCATGCTTGCTACCGGTATCTCATTGGGTCCATGTCCCTGGTCTTACATAGGTGGTCCCGCATATTGCGGCATGCGCTGCGCGAGTTTTCTAGCTTTGAGTTTTCTAGCTTTGGTGCGTGACTTGAAGTCTAAGTCAATCAGGGCGACACAGCAGCCTACCCCCTCCGATTTTTTTTTTTTTTTTTTTTTTTTTTTTTTTTTTTGCGCTCGAGGAAAAACGTACAGCAAGAATAATACGTATAGCATTTTCCACTGTGGATACGACATCAGAAAAAGAGAAGGATCACCACGGTTGTGTTTCACCCGCTCCATACCTGTTGGCCTCGTACTACTCAGGTTGGGCTGCATCTATATGTCTAGCCCGAGCCCTCTGGACACAGCAAGCCACACCTTCCTCCGTTGTATGCAAGCTCATCATCGTCCAGCTGAAACTATGTCACCCCGTGTGACCCGTGCCCCCCAAGGGCTTGCGTAGCCGATCTTCATCTGCTCCAGTTTTTTTTTGTCATTTCCTCTTGTACTTGGCTTTCAGTCCTCCAGGTGTTGTACCTGATACTCGAGCGTACCGAGCGTTGCGTAGCCGATCCTCATCTGCTCCAGTTTTTTTTTGTCATTTCCTCTTGTACTTGGCTTTCAGTCCTCCAGGTGTTGTACCTGATACTCGAGCGCAACGCTCGGTTGGTATACAACACAGAAAATGGTACGACCGGAGACATCGAAGAGGGTCAAACGTGCATCGGACTTTCCATTTGGTGTGCATAATACGACGATTGGTCTACTACTACTGATGTAGTCTACAAGCATCGCGGCAAGAATACTAGTGACCAAAGTATACGTGGTTTTCTCGAAAGTTCTATGCTTGCCAGCCGACAATGCACGGTGTTGTCCAGGGGTTCGTGGTTCTATAGGGTTACGTACGCCCAAACGGCGTAAGGCTCAACGTTGATAGTTTCCGGTATCACCTAACCAGGCAAACGGTACACGAGAGTATGCGTGCATTAGTACGTTCGGCACCTTTGGCTTGTATCGATACCTGTCGATTGCATTCGGTTTTGAAGACAATAAGTGGTCAATAGCATGCAATCATTTATTAACGAACATGCATGTGTGTGCGATCATGAACAACGAGCGAACAGACGAGCACGAGCAACAGGCAAACGGAGCACGAGCAACGAGTATGCCTGCATGCATTGACCAGATAAATATCTTCAAAGCCTCACGAAACAAACAAGCAGAGCACCATTGGCAGCGTGAATACACAACAGCATATCGCACGTATCACCATCATACAAGGCAGGCAACAACGAAAACATGTCGATGTATGCATATACCAAGTAACTGGTATGCAAATAAAGTATTATGCAAGATTAAACGTGGGATTATACAAAGAACACGATGACATTATTTTACACGTTTGCAAACGCTCCGATCTCTTGCAAACGTTTTGCGAACACTCCGATCTCCTGCAATGCACTTCGATCAGCCTGGGTTCATCATGTTACAGCAGGGTACAGCTCTCAGACCGTAAAAAGGACCTGCGTTCGTTAGATCTCTGAGGCCGGCTCACCTGTTGTTTGGGAGTTCGAGGAAGTGGCTTCAAGCAGGAATGATCGGGTCATGCAGAACGTGGATCGATGCAATGCGATAGATGCAAGCAGTCAGCGTGAACACTCAACGAAGCACCACAGACACGATGACGGGCACGACGGGCACGGCAGGGCCCAAGGGGTTGGGGGTCGATAGGACAGGTATCACAGATCACTTGGCTTTGACTTCCTTTCTTCACTCTTGGTGGTGTTTAGTAAACACCGGGTGGTCCCGGAACCTCGTTACTGGCTCTGTACCCGAGACCGAAGGCGTTCCCACACCGGGGATCCTCCCTGCCCCTATAAGATCCGCCCAGAGGATGCTAACCAAAGCTTGCCCTCTGCCTATCGACTAGACCCGACGCGTGACCCTGATCAGGACAGTGGTCTCGCGCCGTATTATCCTCCCCATAGCGCTGGTCACGACAGTCACAGCGCTATGAACCTCCCTCCCTGGCGCCACCCGCTGTAACAGTTCCCTGAATGTGAAAAACAAAACGCTAACGGTGCGTGAGTTCGCGACGCGAGCGTCTAGCTGCTGAGCGTACAACGCATCCCTGTTTTTGTTGTGCGTATCCGAGTAGGGGGTGATCCGCCTGATCAGAGAGTAAAATGCTTGAAGAGACACTAAATTGCATGGCACCGAATGCCCAGAAACATGTTGTGATTGTACTGCTGCTATCCAGGTGACTATCTCTGATCGCAACGATGGCACAATAACAGTGACAGTCGAATAAGGGGAAAGTCGACACAGACTCCCCGCTACGAGAAGGATGTAGCTGGATACGGCCAAGCACCTAATATGATCGACCAGGCTCCTTGACTCAAAATCAGTGGGATACAGTATATACATACAGAACATTCAGTGCTTTGCTATATACGTTTCGTGATAATACGTAGGCTTTGGGATTGTTTAGACAGATTGAGATAATATACAGATGCTCGACGTCAGGCGCAAAGGAGGTACATGAGAAGGCGTCTACCAAGTATCATAACGTTTGAATACCCACATATAGGAAGGAACGAGTGCATGTGCAAGCCGCCACACCACGCACAGATACGTACTTGTGAGACGCTAAACCGAGATGGAATGTGACGAGCTTTGGTATGATCTGCGCAACCTAACAGGATACCCTGCTATTTGTCGCTCCAAGTATAGTGGCCGAGTGTTGAGGGAACGAATAGAGAGGTGTGATTGGAAGGCCAGTAGGCAGTAGGCAGTTTCCGTTCTGGAGGGGAGTTTGTCACCACCTTGCTGCAACTACTTCTACAAAAACTGTTATACGAGGGGTACGATTTGGAAGCGGTTTTGTGGACGAATGCCGTTTTAGAAAGAATGATTGATTTTAGCAAGCACAAGTCGCACGAATGGGCAGTGTTCGTGCCGGGGGTGGTGGCGTAAACGTCAGTACCTTCAAACGACTTACTTACTCGAAATCAAATATTAACCTTGGCTAGTGCCAGTAAGTCGAAGTGGCGTAAACGTCCGTAATTTGAAACCACCTAAGTCACTCGGAATCAAATAATAACTTTGGCTAGTGCCAGTAAGTCGAAGCACGCGAAGTATGTTGACGTTAGCACCTTCAAATGACTTACTCAGATCAGGTAATCACTTAGTGCGAAGCACACTTACTTATTCGGAATCAAGTATTAACCTTAGCTAGAACCAGTGAGTCGCAGTGGCGTAAAAGTCGGTATATCTTGAAACGACTTAAGTCACTCGGAATCGAACAATAACTTTGGCTACGCGTGCCAGTAAGTCGAAGCACGCGAAGTACGTTAAAGTCAGTACCTTCAAATGGCTTGCTTGGATCTAGTACTAACTTAGTACGAAGCATGTGAAGCATACGAAGTAGACCTCTAGACGATAAGAAGAGGCCGGAGTAGAAAAAGGGCTCATGATGAACTTCCTATAACCCGTTTTGAACCTATACATAAAACGACCTCCGCATTCGCAAGGAATACCTAATCTCAATGCAGAGAAGTTTGAGATCATCTCCAAAAGAAAGGCATAAACCAGGTATCATAAAGGACGCGTAGTACGCGCGACCGAAGTAATACACCTTGTTTACAAACGACTAGCGTGTAGTATCACACACAGCTTGCTAAAGACTGGCGTAGAAGCTGCCAAAGATGAGTTTCGACGAAATCCTCGATCTCTCATAGCTGTTGTTTTTTATTCTGTCAATATATCAAAACCTGATATTGGTACCAAGAGACTATTACGGGGGTCCATAGTTAGCGGGACAAAATTTTGATAGTAAAAATAGGCAAATATATAGGTTTTTATGTACACCATAGGTCCTGTTAACTATAGACCCCCGTAATAGAAGCATCTTGACAAACGTCAGACTGGCACATGCTTTCTAACTCGCGCAGAAACGTTTGTTCAAGAAAACAGACACATCTGGCGAAGGTAAGTGAATGGGCTCAGCGTCGACACAGTCCACTGCCCAAGTTGAATCGTGGCAAAGGTACGTGAAGTTTTGCCACGTCGACACAGTCCAGTACCTCAGTATATTTCAATACCAATCGGTGAACATTTACAACAAGCTAGTCAAGCGCCTTCAAGCAGTAATGATCGGGTCACGCAGAACGTGGATCGATGCAATGCGGTAGATGCAAGCAGCCAGCGTGAACACTCAACGAAGCACCACAGACACGATGACGGGCACGGCGGGCAAAGCAGGGCCCAAGGGGCTGGGGGTCGATAGGACAGGTATCACAGATCACTTGGCTTTGACTTTCTTTGATTCACCTGGTGGTCCCGGAACCTCGTTACTGGCTCTGTACCTGAGACCGAAGGCGTTGCCACACCGGGGATCCTCCCTGCCCCTATAAGATCCGCCCAGAAGATGCTAACCAAAGCTTGCCCTCTGCCTATCGACTAGACCCGACGCGTGACCCTGATCAGGACAGTTGTCTCGCGCCGTCTTTTCCTCCCCATAGCGCTGGTGACGACAGTCGCAGCGCTATTAACCTCCCCCCCTCGCGCCATCCGCTGTAACACCCCCCCTACCCGACGCATATCCATCATCGGCACAAAGCCGGCGCCCCGGTGCTAGCCAGGCGGCAGCGTGTGCGCTTTCCTTCTCGGACATCCCCCCAGCCCGGCCCATATGAGCGACGGTGCCCAGCTGGTATTACGATCATGGACCGCTGCAACGCGTGCGCCTTCCACCTCCGTACCTCGCCGTCGGCTCGATGTTGCAGCTACTCTCCTTTCCTTAGCGTTGCCCTTAGACGGTGGTAAAAGCGGCGGTCCTGACCTTCGTCCAGATGTTCTTCAGCATTCCTCTTCCAACCATCGCCGTCGGCCCGATGTTGCAGCGACCTTCCTTTCCGCGGTGTTGCCCTTGGACGGTGGTAAGAAGAATGGCGGTCCTGACCTCAGTCAGATGTTCTTCAGTTTTCCTCCCCCGTCTATCGCGGTCGGCCCGATGTTGCAGCGCCTCTTGTTCCCGCGGTGCTGACCTTGGACGGTGTTGTCAAGAGCGGCGGACCTGACCCTCGTACATTCTTGACCACTTGCAACTGCCAGCGCCATATCTGTCTCAATACGCTCGGAGCACACTCATCTGCAAAATATACAGTATGGTTTCTTCCTGTGTCGCGTGTCGCATCTGAGGTGGGGGTTCCTCTCGAAGGCCTACGTCTGCACTTTGACAATAGCCTACATGTTTACCCTTTTGGCCAGACATAGACTCCACTGAAACATACCATCTTCCTACCCCACCACCTCACCTTTAACTGAGACTTCAGAGAATTCTGCCAGTCCTTTGTCGTATGCCATACATGGCCATACTACCGAGATGCTGCGGTGGCTGTCCACTTTGCCCCTCTCTGTATATATATATATATATATGCGCTTGACTGTCAAACCTGTTGTATCGGTTCACCGATGAGTATTCCAGTAAACTCACGTACTTGTTTGTGTCAATGTGGCAAAACTTCACGTACCTTTGCCACGTTTCATCGTGCGCCGTGGACTATGTCGATGCTGCTACCATTCACTTACCTTCGCCAGACGTTTCTCACTGTACCTTCCTTCAACAAACATTTCTGCGCACCAGGTAAGTTAGAATCCGTCTGCCACTCTGAAGTTTGTCCAGATGTCTCTAGTCTCTTTGTATGGATATCACGTTTTGGTATATTGACAAAATAAAAGCAACAGCTGAGAGATCGAGGATTTCGTCGAAACTCATATTTGCCAGCTTGCACGCTAGTCTTTGCAAGCTGTTTGTGATACTTCGGTCGCGCGTACTACGCGTTGTATGTTATATAGGCGTTTCTTTCGGTGATAATCTCGAACTTCTCCGCATTGAGAGTAGGTATTCCTTGCCAATGTGGAGGGCGTCTTATGTACAGATTCATCCCGGGCTGTAGGAACTGCATCATGAGTCCTCTTTCTACTCCGGCCTCCTCCTATCGTCCAGAATTCTACTTTGTATACTTCGCGTGCTTCGCACTAAGTTATTACCTGATCCGATTTAGTCATTTGAAGGTACCTCGCGTGCTTTGACTAACTGGCACTAGCTAAAGTTTCTTGTTTTTCGAGTGACATCAGTCGTTTCAAGGTACTTACGTTCACGCCACATCGACTTCCTGGCACGAGCCACGGCTAATAGTTGATTCCGAGTAATAAAGTCGTTTGAAGGTACTGACGTTTACGCCACCCCCCCAGCACGGACACTGTCCACTCGTGCGCTTGTTCGTGCTAAACTCAATCATGCATCTTAAGACCACAATCGTCCACGACCACTTCCAAAATCGTACCCCTCGTATAACAGTTTTTGTGGAAGGAGTTGCAGCAAGGTGGAGTCGTACCCCTCGTATAACAGTTTTTGTGGAGGTTGCAGCAAGGTGGAGACGCTAACACCCCCCCAGAACGGAAACTACCTACCGCCTACTGGCATTCCAATCACACCTGTCGATTCATTCCTTGAACACTCGACCACTATACTTGGGGCGAGAAATAGTATCCTGTTAGGTTGCAAAGATCATACCAATCCTCGTCAAGTTCCACCTCGGTTTAGCGTCTCACAAATGTGTACCTGTGCGTGGTGTGGCGACTTGCACATGCACTCGTTCCTCCCTACATGTTGTGGGTGTCCAAACGTTATAATACCTGGTATACGAATTTTTTCATGTCCCTCCTGTGCGCCTGACGTCGAGTATCTGTATTTTAACTGAATCTGTGTGAACAATCCCAAAGCCTAGGTATTATCACGAAAACGTATAGCCAAACACTGCTGGTCTGTATCCCACTGACACTGGATTAAGGAGCTTGGTCGGTCGTAGTAGATGCTTGGCCGTATCCAGCTGTACCACTCTCTCAGCTGGGGTTTGTGTCGACTTGCCTCTTATTCGACTGTCACTGTTATTGTGCCATCGTTGCGATCAAAGATAGTCACCTGGAGAGCAGCAGTATGATCCCAACATGTTTCTCGGCATTCGGTGTCATGCAATTTAGTGTCTCTTCAAGCATTGCTCTCTCATCAGGCGGATTATCCGCTACTCGGATACGGACAAATATAACAGGGATGCGTGGTACGCCCAACACCTACACGCTCGCCTTGGCAAACTCTCGCGCCGTTGGCGGTTTTGTTTTTTGACATTCGGGGGACTTCTAGTTTGGGCATTGGGCACATGTGGTCTTTGGAACTGCCCTTCTATTTCGCGGACGAAACACTTGGAACTAGGGTCAAATTTAGGTACATGTACAGCAGTGCAATACTCCAAAGGCTAAGATGTCCAGTCGATATTGGGAACCGTGTCAGATGCTTAAAACAGCGTCAAAATCGGTTGACTCTCTGTTCACCGCGATAGTGACTACAGCAGCGAATAAATATGCGTCCTGGATAGGGTTTTGCAGCGGAATGGAAGAGATCGAGTTTATCTGCTCAGTTTGGTTGACATAGTGTATCTCGAATCTACCGATTAGGATGCAGTATCAGTTCCGGGAGAGCAGCTCGTCACTGGTATACGCCATGTCATGCTTGCTACCGGTATCTCGTTCGGTCCATGTCCCTGGTCTTACGTCGGTGGCCCAGCATATTACGGCATGCGCTGCGCGAGTTGTTTAGCGTTGGTGTGTGACTTAAATTTTAAGTCAATCAGGGCGACACAGCCTACCTACCCCCCATTTTTGTTTGCGCTCGAGGAATAACGTACAGCAAGAAAAAAAGCAGCATTTTCGACTGTGGAGACCACATCAGAAAAAGAGAAGGATCAATCACACGGTTGCGTTTCACCCGCTCCATACCTATTGGCCTGTTGCTAACCAGGTTAGACTGCATCGTATAATCTGTCATCTAGCCCGAACCCTCCGGACGCAGCAAGCCACACCGTCCTCCGTTGTGTGCAAGCTCATCATCGTCCCGCTGCAACTATCTCACCCCGTGTGACCCGTGCCCCCCGAGGGCTTGCGTAGCCGATCTTCATCTGCTCCAGTTTTTCTTGTTCTTTCCTCTTACGCTTGGCTTTCAGTCCTTGAGGTGTTGTACCTGGTCGAGCGCAACGCTCGGTTGGTGTACAACACAGAAAGTGGCACGACCGGAGACATCGAAGAGGGTCAAACGTGCATCGGACTTTCCATTTAGTGTGCATAATACGACGATTGATCTATTACTACTGATGTAGTCTACAAGCATCGCGGCAAGAATACTAGTCACCAAAATATACGTGGTTTTCTTGAAAGTTCAATGTTTTTCAGCCGACGATGCACAGTGTTGTCGAGGGGTTCATTGTTCTAGAGTGCTACGTACGCCCAAACGGCGCAAGCCTCAACATTGTTAGTTTCCGGTACACGAGAGCATTCGTGTATTAGTACGTACGGCACCTTTGGCTTGTATCGATACCTGTTGATTGCATTCGGTTTTGAAGACAATATGTGGTCCATAGCACGCAGTCATTTATTAACGAACATGCATGAGTGTGCGATCATGAACAACGAGCGAACAGACGAGCACCAGCAGCAGGCAAACGGAGCACGAGCAACGAGTATGCCTGCATGCATTGACCAGATAAGTATCTTCCTTACGAAACAAACAAGCAAAGCACCATTGGCAGCGTGAATACATATCAGCATATTGCACGTATCACCATCATATAAGGCAGTCAACAACGAAAACATGTGGATCTATGCATATACCAAGTAACTGGTATGAAATAAAGTTTTATGAAAGATCAAAGGTGGGATTATACAAAGAACACGATGACATTATTTCACAAGTTTGCAAACGCTCCGATCTCTTGCACACGTTTTGCGAACACTCCGATCTCCTGCAGTGCACCTCGAGCTCCCTGGGTTCGCCATGTTACAGCAGGGTACACCTCTCAGACCCTAAAAAGGACTTTTACGCTCGTTTGATCTCTAAGGTCGACTCACCTGTTGTTTGAATGTTCGAGGAAGTGCCTTCAAGCAGTAATGATCGGGTCACGCAGAAAGTGGATCGATGCGATGCGGTAGATGCAAGCAGCCAGCGTGAACAATCAACGAAGCACCACAGACACGATGACGGGCACGACGGGCAAGGCAGGGCCCAAGGGGCTGGGGGTCGATAGGACAGGTATCACAGATCACTTGGTTTTGACTTTCTTTGCTTCACTTGGTGGTGTTTAGTAAACACCGGGTGGTCCCAGAACCTCGTTACTGGCTCTGTACCCGAGACCGAAGCCGTTCCCACACGCGGGGATCCTCCCTGCCCCTATAAGATCCGCCCAGAGGATGCTAACCAACGCTTGCCCTCTGCCTATCGAATAGACCGGACCCTTTGCCTATCGAATAGACACGACGCGTGACCCTGATCAGGACAGTTGTCTCGCGCTGTATTATCTTCCCCATAGCGCTGGTCACGACAATCGCAGCGCTACTCGCTGTAACACGGCGTGTGGGCGGCAGCGTTGTAACGATCGGATTTGTGCATGTTGTCTGTTGTGGTGTGCTCAGAGCTCATGAGACCTATGCCAGTGGGAAACCGAAGTATCAACAAAAAGTTTGAGTTTCAAAGATACCCACGAAAAGGTCTTAAAACGCGCTTCCTATCGGCACGTTTAGAAAAAAAAATGGTCTCAACTTTTGGAAAAGCCCGAAAACAGCAAATCTGGGGCCGATGTTGGGCCAAGGTAGGCTTGAGAAAAACTCAGGCCGATCATTGGTTCGAAGCAGCGAGATTCCGAGTCCTCGACAGACATCGATCGACAAAACCAACGAATGCGTTATGAATTCTGAACGGAGTGCGCTCTAGGGGCTCCGACCCACCCTTGGGTTACCTTCTTCACACAATGGCCAGTGACTTGTGGCGGGTGCTGGCCAGGCGTACGATAACAATTAGCCTCTGGTGTGTACCAAACAGAAGACAAAATTTCTCGATCCGCCTCGAATGACAAAAAACAGGCTTTTTTTCATGTTTGGGAGGATACCGCACGACGACACCGGCAAGCTATCGCACCCTAGATGCCGTCATCTATACTCGTTGGCCTTGCCCGACACCAAGCGGGTTGGCTGTGGGCTGAGTCTATATCGAGATCGAGCATCTATCGTCGCACAAGCTGATTTATTTCAGCGTGTTGACAATTTGCAACGAGAGAATAGAAATTGCGCCGCCTGCAGCCGTTAGAAAAAAAAGAAGGAAAAATCAAACATTTCTTCCCTTTTTTCCCACAGCGGTAACGAGGATATTTTCGGCTGTTTCTTTAAAGCAACATTTTTGAAAGAAAACTTTCGGACTTCGCGTTTCCATTGGCGTAGGTCTGAGAGCCTATGAAAGATTACACACAACAATATTTTACCGGTACGAACGTACAATAGAAGGCCTCTCGTACTGAAACCAGGGCAATCGTCTTACTCACTTCCGCCGGAAAAACCTTCGAGCGCCCGCCGGGCGATCCAGAGTGCACGGATCGCGCCCGGACCTCGACCAATGTGTCTGGCCGGGCACCCCGTGTCGAATTCTTAGGATTTTGTCCTAAAGCGTTTGTAACAAGAGATATATTCGAAAAAACACGCAACAATCACAAGCATAACTTGATAGGTGGTCCGCGTGCCTATCAAGATCAGTTACGTGGGTTCGAGTCTCACCGAGCGCGTGCTCGTAGAGACTTTTTCTTGCATGAAAATAATTGAATACCGGAAAGCGCGAGAGCGTGAGTTAGCAACAATCGATGAAAATCGACGAGCAGTGGGAATAGTGCTGAACCCTATGCGCGACAAAAAATAAAGGCACGTACCAGGGGGGAGAAGGGGCGACACCTGTGACCACGGCTTGTCGAGAAGAACGTTGAAGGTAAAACCTCGTACGAGTGATTAAAAAAAAATAAGAATAAAACAACAATAAATATGCCTTATGGTCTTGACCTGGTATTCATTCAGAAAGTGGCACGTGCGATTTCGTGTATTGGAAAACAAATGATATTATACATGAAATAGTGAACAGTCAAGCAATTAATACGACTGCGCTGCGTATCGTGCTAAAAATAATGTTGACTTCGCACATGTGCCCGAAGAAGGATTGTAATTGCTTTCTTGAATAGTATTTAATTTCTTCATAGGTTTGGCAGTTAGATATATATAATATGTATACATGTTATCGAACAGTTAATACCCACCGAGACAAACATTTCAGTGGAGGTTATATGTTGGGTGTATCATTCAACACAAGATACGCACTGAGGACATGTGATACAAAGATGCCCACGAACGGTAGTAGAATAATGATTGTTTATTAGGATCGGTCTCGCACAATCGACCACAGGAAGTGACAACTATTAGTGAAGTTGCCGTCTAGATAAAATGCGATAATCAAATGTAAATTCGTATCGTTGTTACACATTCGACAGGTTTGACATGTATTTTTAACTGGCGGGTTATTATATATGCGATGACGATCGCAAACAAATAAAGGCGAAAAGTAAAAAGTAATCCACTGCTGCCGGCGGCGTCCTACGGTATCCCCCCAAACCTGAAAAAAAGCCCATTTTTTGCCTTTTGCTGCTGTAAAAGACCTGCGATAGTATGCATTTCTTTCGCCATTCGAGACCCAGCGGTAGTACTTGTAGATAATTATGCTGTGGCACAAAAAGTAACCCACTCCTGTTGTACTGTAAAAGACCTGCTATAGTACGCGAATGGAAACGCAACGTACACTAAAAAAGTATTATTTCAGCTCGTGCCACGATACACCACGATAGACGCTCAATCTCGACAGAGACTCAACAACCGCGAAAGACAAACAAACGGGGGAGTGAACGCGCTTAACATCCACACCGTGTCATGTCATGAAATAAAATGTAACCCCGAGAATCCAATGAATTATGCCATATTTTAAAGTTGAGACCTGCAACATGTAAGGCATAATACACAACACGATAACTTTAGCCCCACTCGTCAAACCAGCAGACACGTCTAAATTCCTAGTAAGTTTAACGCACACTCCCACTTTTTAATGTGAGACAGTACGCCGCTATGACGAGTAATCCGTCTAGCTAAAGGATCGCTCATGTCACACTCAAGTAGTTCGTGGTTTAAGAGTGTGTGGCCTTTCAGAATGTGAAGTTCGCCGGGAATCCTACTAAGGACGAGGTCATTGATAATATCTACGTTGTCGTATAAAGTAACGAGGTCCGCCAACTTTGAGGGGAGAAGACTATCCGAGTCCGAATCCACGACGGCGAATACGCGGCGAGAGACACGCCTTTTTTTCTTCTTATGACACGTTGAGAAGGCCATGCGTCTTTTCCCCTTATTCTTATAGCTGATGTCCACGACAACCATGTATTTCTTGCGCAGCAGGGAGTAGAGACAGCTTTCGCCTTCGTCGTTGATGAGCTTGTACACGTAGTCTACACCGTTGCCCTGGAAAAGCTCGGCAAGAGGCTGCATAAGAAGTTGACATGAGGAGGAAAGAAACGTAGATGTTGCAGACAACTAGGAATGAGACGAAGCACACACGTAATATTGTTCTAAGACGTCATATTTAGCGACCGCTACTGACATGCATACAGGCCTGCGTGTGTTGAGAGACGGTTCCTGGTGAAAGAGAGTCATTGGGGTACTTTCTGATCCGAGCGTTACGCCGTAATATCTTGAGACCAAATGTAATATAAGTAAATGGAGAGGGGAGGGTACGGGGGGTAGCACATCTATGAAACTGCTGTTGTTGATGTATTTTCTGTATCGAACCTCTGGCGTGCGTAATGGTTATCCTATCGCAACTTTCAGTGCATATGGCGTCCCTGTCGCGCAATAAGATATTTCGATAATGACAACCAATCCCTTCGCGTGCAGGATCCTGCTGATAACGTTTTTATGTTTCGAACATCGAGTGCATACAATTTTGTTGTATCTACCAATGCAGCAGTGGCCCTTGTACCCGTGGTGCCACCGACGGTAAGTGTCGGCTGGTAAGAGTACATCACACCTAGCATGTCATAATCGTACAACTATGAGGCGCTTTATAGTGACCGTTCGGACACAGACGACTGACTGTATCTTGGCGAGAGAATTGGCCTTTTCTTTGTCTGCGATGAGGTGGCGATCCATAGCAACCAAAAATTAAAGTAATCACAATACAGGAACAGCCTTTATTCAGTGCACGGTCTCGCTAAGGAACCTTGAGCAAGCCACAAGATGAATCTAAGTGGGAAATCTAAGTGGGAAACCTTTCGCGCCAGGGTCAAGCCGACATCCGCTAGGCATGTGCTAGCGGTCCTACGAGAATATCCTTTTGTCAATTAAATAGCAGTACACGCACAACCGCACTCCCAACACCACACACCAGGGTACCGGTATGTGCTATTGGGGGTTGATTTTAGTGCTGTCATCGATGACTGATAGAGCAGAAACATGATTTCCCTCTGCAAAACGGTAGTTGTGAGTTTATATTGGTCGTGACGGGAAGGTATCATCCATGTACTTCATGTGTCAACAAAATCTTACTCTACATATTGCCAGCAACACATGAATGATATAGAGGCGAAGCAATCGCGAGAGTGATACACAGCAGAAAGTACATACATGAACTCACTTCCGATCCGATGGCCATAGCCATTTGGAAGTATTGAGCCCCACCCGAAGTGCAGGTGAAATTCTGGGCGGAATGAGCAGGTGCGATACCCCATAAGTATTAGAGCTAAAAACAAAAGGACAAAGAAAGAAAAACTACATAGCTGGTACGTATTCGCGGTGTGTCTGAACATAAGAGTGCTGAAATGCCGAGCCATACACTACGTAATGAGTACAGCGCTTACAATGGCTCACCAACAAGGACCGCAGGCTGCTCGTTACAATGGATAGTCTGTGCATGAACTAGGGCAGAGTGTGAGCGTGGCATGTACACCCGGCATAGAGCATAGAACTTTGAAAAAGAATATCAACCTTGATGTGAAAACAGATGCTTGTTACATCTTGCCGAAAGGGCCCCGGAACATTGGCTCCTATCATGAGTGTTTTGCCTGCAGGAATTTCGACTGCTCTCCCAGAACTGATACATGCATCCTAAGCGGTGGGTTCGAGATACACTATGCCAACCAAACTGAGCAGAGGAAACCTGGCCTTTTCCGCAGGAAAAACCCTCCCCAGGACGCATACTCATTCGCCGCCTTACTCACTAACGCGGTGAACGGAAAATCAACCGATTTTGACGCTGTTTCAAGTATCTGGCACGGTTCCCAATGTCGACTGGGCATCTTTGTCCTTTGAGTACTGCACTGCTGTACATGTACCTACTGTAAGTTTGACCCTAATTCCAAGTGTTTCGTCCGCGCAATGGAAGGGCAGTTCTAAAGGCCACATGTGCCCAATGCCAAAACTAGAGGTTCCCTGAATGTGAACAAAACGCTAACGGCGCGTGAGTTTGCGAACGCGAGCGTGTAGGTGTTGAGCATACCACGCATCTCTGTTTGGTATGTCCGTATCCGAGTAGCGGGTGATCCGCCTGATCAGAGAGGAATGCTTGAAGAGACACTAAATTGCATGGTACCGAATGCCAAGAAACATGTTGTGATCATACTGCTGCTATCCAGGTGACTTATCTCTGATCGCAACGATGGCACAATAACAGAGACAGTCGAATAAGAGGCAAGTCAACACAGGACCCCTGCTACGAGAGGAGTATAGCTGGATACGGCCAAGCATCTATTACGACTGACCAGGCTCCTTAACCCAATATCAGTGGGATACAGTACAGACCATCAGTGTTTAGCTATACGTTTTCGTGATAATACCTAGGCTTTGGGATTGTTCACACAGATTCAGTTAACATAGATACTCGAGGTCAGGCGCACAGGAGGTACATGAGAAGGTGTATACCATGTATCATAACGTTTGAATACCCACATGTAGGAAGGAACGAGTGCATGTGGAAGTCGCCACACCACGCACAGGTACACATTTGTGAGAAGCTAAACCGAGATGGAACGTGACGAGCTTTGGTATGATCTGCGCAACCTAACAGGATACCTTGCTATTTGTGTGTTGAAGGAACGAATCGACAGGTATGATTGGAATGCCAGTAGGCGGTAGGCAGTTTCCGTTCTGGAGGGGTGTTTGTCACCACCTTGCTGCAACTACTTCCACAAAAACCGTTATACGAGGGGAACGATTTGAAAGTGGTTATTAGGACGAATGCTGTTTTACGAAACATGATTGATTTTAGCACGAAAAAATCGCCCGAGTGGACAGTGTGCTGGGGGGGTGGCGTAAACGTCAGTACCTTCAAACGACTTAGTTACTCGGAATCAAATATTAACCTTGGCTAGTGCCAGTAGGTCGAAGTGGCGTAAACTTCAGTGCCTTGAATTGAAACGACTCATGTCACTCGGAATCGAATAATAACTTTGGCTAGTGCCAGTAAGTCGAAGCGAAGTATGTTAACGTCAGTACCTTCAAATAACTTACTCGGATTAGGTAATAACTTAGTGTGAATCACACTTACTTACTCGGAATCAAATACTATCTAATATTACCCTTGGCTAGTGCCAGTAAGTCCAAGTGGCGTAAACGTCGGTACAATGAAACGACTTAAATCGCTCGGAATCGAAAAATAGCTTTGGCTCGTGCCAGTAAGTCGAAAAACACGCGATGTTAACGTCAGTACCTTCAAATGACTTACTCGGATCAGGTAATGACATAGTGCGAAGTATACGAGTATACGAGTAGAACTCTAGACGATAGGAGGAGGCCGGGGTAGAAAGAGGGCCCATGATGAACTTCCTATAACCCGTGATGAACCTATACATAAAACGGCCTCCACATTCGCAAGGACTACCTACTCAACGTAGAGAAGTTTGAGATCATCGCCAAAAAAAAGTAAATCTTACAAAACGCGTAGTACGCGCGACCGAAGTACCACACACAGCTTGCAAGGACTAGCGTATAGTATCACACACAGCTTGCAAAGGACTAGCGTGGAAGCTACTAAAGACGAGTTTCGACAAAATCCTCGATCTCTCACAGCTGTTGTTTTTTATTCTGCCAATATATCAAAGGGTAATGCTACTTGCGACACCGCGCCACGTTCGCGGCACATACCTGATTGCCCCCGCACCGCCAGGGATGTGTAGGCATGGTGCAGGGCCATCATTGAAGCTATTGCATGCCCGAAACGGGCCAGGACTCGAGGAGATATCTGGCACCCTGGTGCACCCGCAAAACGTTCAGATCGGTGTCGCAAATAAGCCTTATTTGCGACACGCGTGTCGCAGATACCGTATTTTTGACACCGCGACGTGGTTGCCGCACACGCTCCGGATCGGCTTGTAAGGCTACCATTGAAGCTATCGTGTAGCCAAAACGGGCCAGTATTGGAGGAAATATGGGGTATCCTGGTAAAACACTCGCAGAATCTTCTGGCTGATGTCGCAAACATGACTGATTTGCGATACGCGTGTCGCAAATACCGTATTTGCGACACCGGGACGTGGTTACTGCACACGCTCCGGATCGGTGACGTACTACCATTAGAGTCTCAGCATGGTGTAAAGCTACCATTGAAGCTATCGTGTTTCCAAAACGGGCCAGTACTCGAGGAGATATAGGGTATCCTAGTACAATCTTCTGGCTGATGTCGCAAATAGGCCTTATTTTGCGACACGCGTGTATCCAGAACGAGCCATTATTCAAGAAATGTGTGTGGTATCCTGGTCATCCTGGTGCACTGTCATAATATTCTGACTGTTGTCGTAGAGCCGCATTTGACGACATCGCACGACGTTTGTCGCGCGCGCCCCGGTTAGACCAGGACTAACACGGTGGCTTATTATTAGCATGAGCTCGGACTCTTCCACTGTACAGCGTGTTTCCACGAGTACATCGATCTTAGCCACGTCATCGTGAATAGATGGATTTTAAGTTAACTTGGTTATTGCCGCGCTGTGTTTAAACTTGAGGGCGCTGATATCGTTTATAGCTTCGGGTGCTCTGTTTACGCGTCTATTAACATGGGCACAAATGAAGGGCACGGAAGCTTGTGCACACTGCGCTCTGTTTACGTTTTTTGTACTAGTCTGTGGATGCTAGCGAAATAGGTGTATGTCATCTACTACAGCAGTATCATAGTCCCGCAATAAAATCGGCGTTCGTTCCGTGCAACCATCATCACCCACCGATGTAGTTGTTGAATTGCCCTTGAACAGCCGTGTTAAAGCGCCTATCTGCTCAGGCGTTTACCAACGCCTATCGTTCTGCCGCACAGGACTGAACAAACTTTCGAAACGCTGCGCACAATTTTTGTCGCATTAGTTAAGGCAACGAACATACCCCATAGATGCCGAGGGGGCGGCCATGCTACAGCTTGCCTAGCTATGCGTTATGTTCGTTGTACGCGTTCTTTCCGACACATTACCTGCTTGTTGTTGCACCAACACCAGTCCACAGCAGTATCCGCATTGCTGTAGTATTGCATATACTATTAGTATTAATAGTCTAACTTAGGGCATATGCGTAGCACGTAGTTTGTAAACGAATTCCCGATGTTTTATCTTTAACGGTGATGAAACATACAATAGAGACTCATAGCGGACTACTCATATAATATAGTTATATTTAAGCGGAAGAGGGATCAGTCGTCTTCTTGTCCGTGGTGACGAAGAAATCGGTCTGTGTAACGCGTGTAGAAGGTGGGGTTCGCAGGCTGCTTGGAAGGTGTCCTTCGATGCCCTGCAGTATTGTGTTGGAGTTCCCACCGTGCTGTTGTATGCTTTGCACACTGGTGCGCGGGTCAGGGGTTTCCGTAAGTTTAGGCAGAATGTTTGCGGAGGGAACCCCAAGCATTAAGGAAGACTCACCAACATCCCGCAACTCCGGTAGATTGTGCGCACTGACCTGCCCCACTCAAATCATGCGTAGTCTCCTCGTCCAGCTACGCAGTCAACTCCCGATTATTTTGAATGCCCTGGTCGGCGAGGCAGTCTGATATGGGTTATGTATAGTTTTCGCACTCCTAGCCTGTCGTATTCGTGTGTCTACTCTGTTGTAGTACAGCAGCAGCAGTAGAAGAGCCACGTTGAATATTCTGACCGTATACTATGTAGGATACCCCATATCTCCTCGAGTGCTGGCCCGTTTTGGTTATGCACGATAGCTTCAATGGTAGCCCTACACCAGGCAGAGACTCTAATGGTAGTACGTTGCCGACCCGGAGCGTGTGCGGCAACCACGGCGCGGTGCCGCAAATACATACGGTACTTTAATGGTAGTACGTTGCCGACCCGGAGCGTGTGCGGCAACCACGGCGCGGTGCCGCAAATACATACGGTACTTGCGACTCACGTGTCGCAAACCTTCTTTGGCGACATCAGCCAGAAGATTCTGCGGGATGTACCAGGATAACCCATATCTCCTCGAGTATTGTCTCGTTTTGGCTACACGATGGCTTCAATGTTAGCCCTACACCATGCTGAGACTCTAATGGCACTGCTTTGCCGATCCGAAGCGTGTGCGGCAACCACGATGCGGTGTCGTATTTGCGACACGCATATTGCAAATAAGGCTTATTTTTATTTGCGACAGCAGCCAGAAGATTCTGCGGGTTGTACCAGGAGACCCCATATCTCCTCCAATACTGGCCCGTTTTGGCTACACGATAGCTTCAATGGTAGCCCTACACCATGCTGAAACTCTACTGGTAGCGCTTTGCCGACCCGGAGCGTGTGCGGCAACCACGTCGCGGTGTCGCAAATAAGGCTTGTTTGCGACACCGATCTGAACGTTTTGCGGGTGCACCAGGATGCCAGATATCTCCTCAAGTCCTGGCCCGTTTCGGCCATGCGATAGCTTCAATGATGACCCTGCACCACGCCAACACATCCCTGGCGGACCGGAGCCAATCTGAGGTATGTGCCGCGAGCGTGGCGCGGTGTCGCAAATAAGCGGCTTATTTGCGACACCGTGTCGCAAATAAGAAATTACGACACCGGTGTCGCAAATAACACTACCCTATATCAAAACGTGATATCCGTGCAAGAGACTAGAGACATCTGGACAAACTTCAGAGTGGCAGATGGATTCTAACTTAACAAGAGACGTTTGTTGAAGGAAGCTACAGTGAGAAAACGTCTAGTGCAGGTAAGTGAATGGTGGCAGAATCGACACAGTCCACTGCGTGCGTTGAAACGTGGCAAAGGTACGTGAAGTTTGGCCACATCGACACAGTCCAGTACGTGAGTATATTTGAGTACCAATCAGTGAACCGTTGTAACAGGTTTGACAGTCCAATCTCGCAGATATATAGAGAGGGGCAAAGTGGACAGTCACCGCAGTGTCTCGGTAGTGTGGCCACGTATAGCCATACGACGAAGGACCGGAGGAATTCTCTGAAGTCCCAGTTAAAGGAGAGGTGGTGTGGTAAGACGATGGTAGCTTTCAGTGCAATCTACGTCTGGTCAAAAGGGTAAACGTGTAGGTTACTGTCAAAGTGCAGACGTGGGCCTTCAAGAGGGACCCCCACCTCAGATTCAGGTGAGGCAAGAAGAAAACCTATTTTTCGCAGGCAAGAAGTGCATGCTCCGAGCGTGTTATACAGATGCGGCGCTGACAATTGTAATTGAAGAATGTACGAGGGTTAGGTACGCCGCTCTTCTCAGCACCATCCAAGGTCAGCACCGCGGGAACAAGAGGCGCTGCAACATCGGGCCGACGGCGATGGACGGAAGAGAAAAGCTGAAGAACGCCTGCACGAAGGTCAGGCCCGTCGTTCTTCTTACCACCGTCCAAGGGCTACACCGCAGAAAGGAGGGGTGCTGCAACATCGGGCCGACGGCGATGGATGGAAGAGGAATGCTGAAGAACATCTGGACGAAGGTCAAGACCACCACTCTTACCACCGTCTGAGGGCAACACTGTGAGGAAAGGAGAGGAGCTGCAACATCGAGCCGACAGCGAGGTGCGGAGATGGAAGGCGTACGCGCTGCAGCGGTCCATGATCGTAATGCCCGCTGGGCACCGTCGCTCATATGCGCCGGGCTGGGGGGGGGGGAAAGCGCAACACGCTGTCGCCTGGCTAGTACCGGGGTGCCGGCTTTGTGCCGACGATGGTTATGCGTCGGGAAGAGGGGGTGTTACAGCGAGTGGCGCCAGGGTGGGAGGTTCATAGCGCTGCCTACGACTGTCGTAAGCGCTATGGGGAGGAAAATACGGCGCGCGAAAACTGTCCTGATCAGGGTCACGCGTCGGGTTTATTCGATAGGCAGAGGGCAAGCTTTGGTTAGCATCCTCTAGGCGGATCTTATAGGAGCAGGGAGGATCCGGTGTGGGAACGCCTTCGGTCTCGGGTACAGAGCCAGTAACGAGGTCCCGGGACCACCATGCTGGCTGCTTGCATCTACCGCATTGCATCGATCCACTTTCTGCGTGACCCGATCATTACTGCTTGAGGACCAACGCCCCAACGGGTAGGGTGGACCGTAACTGGACCGAGTCCGTCGGGAAGGCCTCATAGCCTCGGTTTTTGTCAGTGGGTGAGCTTGCGCAAGTCCCACACTACCCGGGAGAGATGACTCTCCCGGGTGGCTATCTCCACCACACCTGCTCCTCTCGGGGGTCAGGTCGGGTCAACGTGCCCAACTGGGCTAACTTGCCACACGACACGAAATTGGAACGTGGAAGTGTGGTGAGCTCAAGCTTTATTTTTACCAATCCGCCGGAGGATAAAAAAAAAATAAAAAATGAAGGCACTTCCTCGAACTCTCACACCTCGGATAACGTAACACTTTACGTTTTTTGTTGATGTTAGGCGTCAGCGAAAAAAAAAAGTAACACTTACGTTATTAATACTGCGTCAACTACTTTCTGGATTTTGTGATAACATTGTTAGTGTGCTATGATATTGGCGGGCGATCGCGTAACATTATGTTCGAGTGTTACCTTGATCTCGTACTGACCGCACTATATGTGTTACGGTGTTAGGGTATGCAGCCCATAGCGAGTAACACTATGTTAGCGTGTTAGCGGAATTCCTGGTGGCTATCGTAACACACGTTGAAGGGACAACATACATGGTCAATTAAACGTTAACATTATGTTACCGTGTTAGCGGCATCAGCCCGTAGCGAGTAACGTTATGTTGGTGTGTCAGCGGGATTCTTCGTGCTACCGTAGCACCCTTTCGACGGATAACGTACACGGCCAAATAAACCCTTACATAGCACTATGTTAGTGTTTTGGTGAAATTCCTAGGGACTATCGCAACACACGTTAGAGGGATGACGTATATGGTCAATACAACGTTAACATTATGTTACCGTATCAGCCGCAGCAGCAGTCCGTTCCCAGCGACGTTATGTGAGGGTATTACGGAAGTCTTGCTACTATAACAACATAACATACGTCAAACCGATAACGTATATGATCGATAAAACACTAATAATAGCATTATGTTAATGTTTTTAACTGGTATGCAATTTATGTAGTGACACAAGTTATTATAGTAGATAACGTACACCCCCAATCTAAAGTCAACAATATGTTACTGCCGTGTTAACCCGTACGTGCGAGTGTGCAGATTACGTTATAGATGGATAACGTCATGTGTTATAGATACTGGCGGGGTTTTCACAAAAAAATGAGGCGTTTTTTTTTGCGGGGATCCCTTCTAAATATCCCCTGTTTTGGGGCTTTAAAATATGGAGGCGTTTTTTACCGGGGATGCTATGCTATCCTCCCCCCGGGGATGCTATGCTATCCTCCCCCCCCGGGATATTTTTGTAAGTATCCCCTACTGGGATGTCGGCGAAATTGGATAACACGGCTACGCTATGTTACTAGCACACGCCCGCTTTACCACTAACACAGGTAACACATGTTAGATCTCGAGAAGATCCAAAGGGTAACGTAGTAACACTACGTTAGAACGACTTCGGCCCCAACGGTAACTCAGTAACATAAAGTTAGACCCGGATTGGTTTTTATGGTAACATGGTAACGGAATGTTACCATCAGATCTTTACTGACGGTAACACCGTAACATAATGTTACAGAGACTTCCGCATTTAGACTAACATCCTGACGTAATGTTACGTATGGGCCGGCTAAGACTGTAACATACCTAACGTACGTTAAGTGTTACGTTATCCGACCCTAAGGCAAACAGATGGGGGGCCCAGATAACGTAGTGTTAGTAGTGCTGGCCATTGCGTTATGTCACGTTAGTGTGATATCTGTAACACAATGTTATGTTTTAGTAGTGCTGGCGAACATGGTAACGTTGTGTTAGGGTGTTATGTATAACACTCCTCCTAAGGGTAACATAATGTTATTGTGTTACGTCTCACGCTGCGTCGACAATAAAATCATGTTATCGTGTTATATAGTAAATATGCGGATATCGTCTGGGCATCTTAGAGTGATAACGTACGTGTTTGGTCAAAGACTAACACTGTGTTACGGTGTTAGTTCAAGGACTGATCACGGCATAACATAATGTTGTTGTACCCGAGCTGGACGAGACCGAGCAGCAACATAACGTTAAGGCTCGTGCACGTTCGTGGGTTTCCAGTTAACACTGTGTTACCGCGTTACCGTCAACGTTCCTCTAGTGCTAACACTATGGTAGTACATTACCACGTTCCTGTGTTAGGCCCCATAACGTAGATAAGTGTTATCCGAGTGTTACGCTATCCGAGGTGTCACTCTCAAACAACAGGTGAGCCGGCCTCAGATATCTAACGAGCGCAGGTCCTTTTTAGGGTCTGAGAGCTGTACCCTGCTGTATCATCTGCCCTCGTCAGTCGACTGCTTACCCACAACATATTTTTGCATCGAACCAGGAATATTCTATGTTTATCTTTTCGCGGTTATCGAATTTTTTTTTTTTAACTGGACCTTTTCGTCTTGGATTTAGAGTAGGAGCGGCTATCTTGCTCAGTTTTGACTTGTGAGTGTTTTTCGATTCTGACTCGAGTTCGGGAATCCATTCTTTTACTTGACTTTTTGAAAAAATGAATTTATTAGTGTGGAAAAAGCTGTCTTGGAATCAGCGTGGAAATGATCGACCTGAAAATAGTATGGAAGTATCGTCTTCAAATCAGTGTGGATTGGTTCATCGCAATCCAGTGTCGGGGGTCTGCCCCCGCTGCCGGGGAGACAGCGAGCCGTCACCGGGAGAGCGCCTCTGCGCATCCCCGTTCGCCGACTTCGTCATCGGTGCCCGTTTTTTGTCGGGGTCACCGACGGCGTTGTTACAGGCAGCCCAGCAACAACAGTAAAACAAAGCAGCAGAGTCGAAAATGTAACAGTAAACTAGTTTGCAACGTGACTACTAGGGTACCAGGTATTATGATACTGAATGCAGCTTTGCTTGAGACACACAAGCCTAAGAACGAGAGAGAGATAGATGATGATGTGCCTCTGATTCGTAATTAACACTGTATGATTAGAATCCACGAGAACTCACCAGGAGCAACTCTGATTACAGCGTGTGATAAAACTCTAGAGTATTTGTCAAGAGCATCTACAACTCGAAGGTATATTCAACCCGGTACCTGTTGATTTTTTTTGCGTCAAATGAACGGAGGATGGATGCAGTACCTCAGTGAAAAAACATAATACCAGATACAAGGTACCTATGAACATTCGAACACAGCATGCAAGTTATTTATAATAGGTCGGTGCCTCTGTTGCAGATTCTGCTGAGAGAAGAGAGAGGGAAGGAAAGAGATAGAGAAGCAGACCGAAGCCTACTCTCCGGGGGCAGCCATATATGGTAGAAATTCCTGTTTGTGTACTGTGTTCGACACGAGATACTCGGCGGCCTTGCATTGAGGCTTCGTAGGTTCACGTACTAGTATCACGGGGGACCATAGTAAATAGGACCGAATATAGTTAGCAAAAACAAGAAAACACATAGTTTTTTGTGTCTATCGTAGGTGCTATTTACTATGGTCCCCCGTAATATTACCACTGTATGATGTAGGAGCATCGCAGCTTGTTGCTAGTACTAGGGGAAAACCGTACTGGGCGGTTCAAGGGGAAGTGGAAAGACAGCCCGACGTTACTGTATGGCATGGGGTGCGTTTTGTTGGGTAGGGGCTGGCTGGTGTTACGCGCCCGAGGTCCTTAAAAAATCGCCCTCAGATCTCCGCTTCAGATTTCTATACGTAGTGGTTTGAGAAAACATTCCAGACGGAAAACCTAATCGTAAACTCTTGGGAATAACAGCAGTCGTAACACCAATTTCCTGCATTTCGCGCACAGATAGTATTCCTTGACGTAAAATCTACATTGATCCCATGAGCGAATACTTCGACGACGGCATGTAATCACGATTTTGACGAAGACTGGGGCTAAGCCCATGTTTTGAGGGTGGCTGGCGTCTGCGGTCATCATGGGACACCCCCGGATTTGCTCGGTGGTCATGGATCTTTGGGTCAACGGATGTTGCTACTTGCTGCCCTAGAACACCGCCCACGGTCCGATCTACTTTGTCACGCTGGTTGGTATTATTATCTTTCACTCGTATTCACGAAGGTGATCATCTTATCCAGGTGTTTCAGCGATGCTGGCCCTGGGTCGAGCGTGGTCATCCGGCCCACCCCAATATATCTGTAGATTTCGCGTAGGAGCGTCAGCACTCGGGAGTTTTCGAGTACGAGTATTGAGGGCTGGGTATTTTCCTTCTCGGTAAGGTATCGATCGTGTGAGCGTTGGGAATCTTCGGATATTCGGGTGTACCAGGCACCAGGAATATTTGTTCGGGTCTCGTCTTCGAGTCTTATCTGGTTCTTCAGTCCGGGTTATATGATACGTCTCCGTGCGCAAGATGTTGATTAAGCGATTTGTGGTACATGAGCATTAAAAACATTTAAAATAAGTTCATCAAATCTGGGCGTCCTCAAGCAGGGTTATCTTTCCACTGCCTTACACGGTGCGCGCCTTGGCATTTATCGCGCGAAGGCGTTGGTACCAGAGTAGTGTTTTTAACGAGAAAAAAAACACTCATGGCAGGAATCGAACTCGGGACGTACTGGTTTAAGGACTCCATGGTTGAAACGGTTTATTTCACCTACGTATAAATTCTGAGAAACTGGTGGACTGCTATGTCTATACAGTAGTAGCTGTATCTTTTTGTTTGGAACATGCCAAAAGTGTGAGGGAAGGTACGCTAAAGGATACCTGGTAAGTTATGGTAGAAGGCTGACTACATTTCCGGATTACGAGCTGGGCCAGCCGAGATGCTGACTATTTGGTTGATGGGCGATGCCCCGCTCAATATTACGTACGGGGACGTGATTTTTTTACACCGTGTTGATCATGCACCAACCAACAAACGGAAGACTCCCCTTTTTGTTTTTTTTCATTTGTTCGAGGGATATAACCGATACAGCGATCCGAATAAATACAAAAACGGCCATAACTTTCTGGAGAAAAAAACAAAAAAGGCGAGTTTTCCGTTTGTTTGCACATGTGGTTCAAATACGAGGTTTAATTTTCGGATCGAAACTCGCAAAATTGGGCGGGGCAACGCAGAAAAACCCGCATTTCTCGTAATTACTTGTTTTATGAATGAAATTGTGTTTTGGCGACATCTCTCGATGGGTGGCGAATTGGGCAATAAAAGTAATATCAATCTTCCCCTAGGGTCTTCAGCTACGCCTCCAGCAATTTTCGCCTTGATCGGGAACGACAATTTTGTGGCGAATTTTGTGTTGAAAAATTGGCGTTTTGGCGTTTCCGCCGATAACTCATCGAGGTCGAAATATAAAAATCTCTTAACTTAAATATACTTTTTTTCTGCGTGTAGTGTAGTGTAGTGTCAAGGCCAGTGCCTCCAAATTTCAAGTCCAACTTCGCAGTAGTTCACGAGATACGACCTTCGGATGGTTTATCCATTTTTCGGTTGGCCCAGCTCGTACCTGTTCAAATTGCACCAAGGATAAGGTACAGTATTTATAGCAACATTGGCGATAGTCGAGCAACGTGGCCTTTGCATCTCTGCAGAGCTTGGACTTTAATTTCACCCCCAATGTAAGCTCCACGCCTTCGAATATCAACAGCTGCGTTCCAGTTGATCGTTCGATTGCGAAATTCTTCGCAGTGAACAGGGGTGTGTTATGTGGCGGGACGTGGCACTCTGTTCAGGAGCTTCTACTTTGCGTAGTATCATCGCCATGGTACACCTGCATAATATATACAGGTATGCTACATGTGCTGGGATACCATTGAACAAGAAAAGCTGCACACCTGATCGTGCTGCGCATGTACAAACCGAACAAGAGGCATGTATCACACTCGTTACGTGCCGAGTAGATTCTCAGCCTGGCGAAAGACGACTTCACGGCGCTCGTGTGGCGTTGGAGGTGCACGCCTCAAGCGTATCTACAAAGTCCGTACACTTGAGTTCTTCCCCCGTACTTCTCTGCGATTGAAAACACGTGATAACAGCCTTCGACTCCTCACTACAAAAAGTAATTTGTCGTTCCGCCGGAAGTTTGGGGACCACCACCGAGCTGATTATCTTCGACAGAAACGCCGATTCCGCGTTTGTCGCCTCCCTTAGCTCTCGCACCCGATTGTCATTCTGTCACGTTGAGAAAGTTGCATTGGGCGCGCCGCACATGAAAGTTAACAATGGTCGAACGCAAGCCAACCTTTGGGGATTCGCTTAACCAACTTGATTCCTCGCAGCACCACAGTTTTAACGTACTCTCCCCGGAAATAGGCTGGCACCACTCCGGGGGAAAAAGTAGCATATGATTGGTGACTCACGCGGCCTGCTCGACGCATGTCAGCCGAGCACAGAAAGCAACGTTGATGCGTTTCCGGCCCAGTACGACGCAGTCAGAGATGGCTACTTCTATTCGCCCGCCGTACACGAAACTGGAAAACACATCAGCTTTCGCTGTGTCAAATATGTATATAGCTTCGGAGCAACCAAGTCGAAGCGTGCAGTGCAAGTATGAACGTCGCGGCGGCAACCCCGCCAAACTTGTGTACCTGGTAGTACTTACGTGTATCACGGCCAAATCTTAGGCTGGCAGAGACCCCTCGGCCACTATTTCGACTTCAGGTTTGCTGGCTGTTGATCAAGTTACAAGTATGGAGGTCTTGCAACCTCCGCCGTCTTGAGACACCCGGCATCTTACAACACCGGCCAGAGCAGTTTGCAAGCAAACGTGGATTAAACCGACCTGCGCCATCACTGTACCAGAACCAATTCTGCATGAAAAAAGCAACACACTCCAGACGCTGCGATTGCCTTCTCGGCGGGCATCCTGCAATACCGATACTTTGTACTTCAACGATATAAGCCAGCGGCTCGATGAGCAGCTGCACTCCGGGTGTACCGAGGTGCTCGTACGAGCGAAGCGATATGGGGCGAGCTGCTATGATCCAGGGAAGGTAGTCCTGGAACGACTTAAGTCCGCCATGGAGCCCACGGGACCCTTCCCCAAAGATCCACGACAGCCACTTCCACCGGTTTAGACTCGAGACCTTGGCGCCGGGCGGGCATTTACGACGAGATTGCAAGGCTGACCAATTGTATTTTTTTCTGCTTGTTTGAAACTCAAGGATTCTTTTTTGCCTGGAACTCAGTAAAAAACACAAGCGAACTTCTTCGTGAACACGTTTCGAACTCGACGTCGACAATCAGAAACTCGAACAACAGGATAGAGTCGATTAATTATAAAAAGTGGCACTAGCCCGTGAGTACGTTGCTGTACTCGCTTAAATGAGTTAATTGCCGGTAATTAGTTATGGCGAACGGCAGGTCAGATTAAACAACACTCGCCTCCTCAGCATGTCGTCGTCGACGTGTACAGAATTTCCAGCGCGATTGGCGAATGCACATAATGGCGATTGTAGGTCGTGTGGGAGCTACCAGTGGCAGGGCAGCGTGCAAAATTGGAATTGAAAAATTGAAGAAGAAAGGAGACCTCTGCGTTTGGAACGATAGCGGACGGCAAAAACATGTTTGAGGTCGACTATTCTTAGGCTCCCCATTGTTCCACACACTGGCAGTTTTATATTCCGGAGTATTATGTCTGCCGTTCAATTCCCCTCCAAGCAAGCGTCAGAAGGATTTACACAATAAATCGGATGTTCTTGGCTGGCCTAGCTCGTAGGGGATGTTCATGGCTGGCCTATTGTAGCTCGTAGGGGTT
Source organism: Macrocystis pyrifera (assembly GCA_031763025.1). NCBI lineage: Eukaryota > Phaeophyceae > Laminariales > Laminariaceae > Macrocystis > Macrocystis pyrifera. Next base: position 1,062,754 of record JASSKH010000047.1, on the reverse strand, counting down.
CTGGAGTTTACCATTTTCATGGCTTAAGAAACGGAGTAACGAGCATACCGCGCACCCCACGCCGGGACCGCACGACCACCCATGTGACACGCACGGGTAGACCACCCCTGCTCCGACCCGACGCTGCCGATGCGGCGTCGGCAAAATGTAAATAGCGACGCCAGTACGCGTAGCACAAGGAACCACGAAGCATTGGTTGAGCACGCTCGAATTGGCCAAACCCTCAGAGATGGTCGCTTAAGTGTTCAACTGCGTCGATAATACGAAATGCGAGTCGGGGACGGAGTTTTCGGCGTTGTCAGCACTATAACAACTAAAAATGGATGCGGGTGCCCTTCTAGTTCCACCGGTCGGCTCGGTAACAAAGTTTTGGCAGTTGTGGGCGATATCTGCTCGGAAGCACACACTTTGGCTGCGGTTGTGCAGGTTGAGGGTGCAGGATATATTGTATACGTTGTGGAGGTGCGGGACTGAGTGCAGTGGTCTTGTTGTCGTGTTTAGCAAAACTGCCTTGAAAAAAAAAGCAGTGCCCACCGTAACTCATGAATGAGTACACACGTCAGGAAGCTTGCTGTTGTCGGCCGTTGGCTTGCTGCAGGCGCGGTTGTGGCATCAATGCGGATGCCGGCAAAATGAACACGAAATACGCACTGCAAGAGCGCCACATATGCGCAGCAGCACATTTCGCCCATGGTTTGCAGATGTCCCTGGGTCCAGCAAGGAACGGTGAGGTTGGGTGGGTCAAAACCGGAAATCATTTCAGTCGCGTCGCAGTTGAATGGGCGCAGACCTGGTGGCCCTTACCGTATGTTGAAGCATTGTCTTCGCACGGTTTGCAGCCGCTGTGGTACCGCATGAAACGGTGAGGTTTGGTGAGGCTGAAGCCGCGCATCAGGCAGTCGCAATGGAACAGGCGCACGCCTGACACGCGTGAAAACCCGGTTTCACCCACCGCATACGCGACTCGCGCCACCGCGCCGTGGGTACAATCGCACATTTCGGTTTTAATGGAGTTAGCCGCTAAAATCGTAGTATTAAACCACGCCGAGTCGCACGGTGCGACTTGCTATAAAAACTGATCCGAAACCGAGCGGAACAAAAAAAACGATATACTTGAGTATCACACAGAGCCGTGCCTAGTATATGTAAGGGCCGGGTAAATTGCTCTAAAACCCCACGTAACTAATATTACCGTTGGGTATAGGATAGGGGGACGGTAATATGGGCGAATTGCAGGTAGGTGAAGCTCGTGTGGTTGGGTACCCGGGTACTCGTACCAACAATAGATACGTACCAACACAACCGTGCTAAGATTCAAAGAACAGAAACCTCACCAAACCACACCGCGAGATTTGGCAGCCAGAAAAAGGTTCGCGAACTGGTTGGAGTATGAGCGGGTGGGTCTTTTTGCGAGGTTTAGAAACATAGAGAGAGTGTGTGTGCAATCGGTGGCCCTTTGAAATACAATGCAGTCAAAGGATGTGGTGGGAAGCGCGGAATAAGTGAACAGGACAAGGACAAGGTCATGACTCTTGTGAGATTGGGACGGATTGCGGCCCGGGCCGGGGGGGAGATAGATACCGTTGCGATTGGACGGCTGATGGGGCGAACGGTAAAAAGTTGGTCGACGACATAAAGCGGGTGTAACACCAGGAGAAGCCTAATTATTTCCTGTTCCGCAATACTCAGCCGAACAAAACATTTCTTGGTCGTACCAAGAAGAAAAACAGGGATCAAAATATTTCACACAAGCCGGGCACCAAGATTATAGCAAAACTATCCCGAGCACCAAGACTGGACTGGAGCTGACCTGCTACACATGGACTGGCGTGGGGTTGATGAAACTCGTTATCATTTTGGAGTTCGTAGCAAGAACTCTTCATCATATATATGATATTCGTATTCAGCCGTGTGGCAGTGATGCGTCATTTTTTGGGCGAGATTCATCCACCTATACCTTTCACGAGGAATAAATATAAAACATGCACGACCGATATATGACGCAGCTTGCAAAGCTGGGTGTCACTACTCAATCGGTCGAACTCACCGCTGACGTATTCGTAACATATAAAATTTCAGAGGGAATGCGGAACACACGCGACCGACGTATGACGCAGCTTGCAAACCTGAGTATGGACATTTCAATCGGTTAAATCAACAGCTGACGTGCTTGCACAGAACATAAAAAACCCGTACTGTTGTCCCGACCATGCCCCAGTCATGCCCACGAGTTATATATGATGGAACCCGCCCTGTCCCGCTCCATCCTGTCCTATTCACCCCGTCGCGTGGACACCGCCTTGGGCGCCCTTCAAGGCGCTTCAAGGCCTACAGCAAGGCAGCCAACGCCACTAGTTTTCGTGTTAGTCTGTTTTCGCTCGTACAATTCTGTGTCCCAATCTCAAACTGCTACATAAATTGATAGCGACGCACGGGCAACTGACACCATCTCAAGAACCTCCCCCCGTTATCTCGCAACCCGCTTAATCCGAGACAGATTGCAGCTGCTTGCAAAAAATGCACGACGACTTCTGCTCAGGATGATAGGCACCGTTCAACTCCAGCCGTTCGGGTGCATGTTTCTGTTTACTCCTATATGTATGATCCCGGTACGAAGTACGCAAATTAGATCTTCTCGTTTATTAAATAGCTGATCTTACAAAGTTGTACCAGGGTTCACTCACCTGGTACATATTATACAATTAATATTACCGTAAGCGTCGAAACTCGAAAACATAATTTAGTTGGCGTTTTTCCGGTGCGTTTCGGCGTCTCAGATGGTCACCGGCCGTGTCTCATTTTCAGCAACTGTCTTTTCTCTACCCGAGACCTTGAAAGAACATATTACGGGAGACCATAGTAAACAGGACCAAATATTGCTAGTAAAAATACCTAAATATATACCAGGTAGCTTTTTATGTATGCCATAGGTCCTGTTAACTATAGACCCCCGTAATAGTAGCAAAAGGAAGATGGTTGTTGGTAAGAAAAGAGCATACATCGGTCAGTTTTATTTAATAGATGATGTTGAACAGCCTAATGCACACATATTGATGTCGAGAAAAACAGAAAAAAAGCCGGCTGTACTGTACGTCCCTGTTATTCTGGGGAAAAAATCACAAAAAACAAGGCTTTCCGACTGTCTGGAAAATAAATGCATACTCGGAACCTGGTAAAGGGTCCAAGCACCGAAGTTCGTATCCGCTTCGGACAACAAGGGCGCAAATGAAAGGTGTCTATCATGCGGTTCAGACAGTGTGCAGCACGTCACACAAAGCGCCACGACTAGCGCCGAGATCGTGACGGCGGTAGTAGGCAGCCAAATGAGGTGCCTCTCTTCGAGCAGACGTAGCTCAATACGTACAGCGCTGGTACAAAAAGCTTTCTTCTTGTACCATATTGATTCAAGTGTCGGTGTTCCACGTAAGTTGAATGAAAAAATCAGGATTGGACCTATGTAGCTTCGCCGCGCCCTGCATATCGTTTTGAATAAGAACTACCCCAACTTTGCATAAACGCTATATTGGGCCGTCGGGGGTGAATATCACTGCTGCTGCACGTAATGGGCCGCTGCAGTGGCAAATAACGCAGCAGTTTCGTACGATTAGCTTGGCGTACGAGCTGGGCCAGCCAAGACCCTGTCGATTCAGGAGGTCGGCTATGCAGCGCCCATTTAACGCAGTTGGATATGAATTTTTGACACGGTGTTGTCCACGCACCAACCGAGACGTGTCATTCCGGGCTTTTTTTCGAGAGAGAGATACGACCGAAAACAACCCCCAAAAAATAGAAACACGACTGATACTCCTTTGAAAAAAACGAAAAATACAAAAGCCAGGAACGACATACTTTTGCACGGGCGTCACAAATACGGTGTTGAAATTTCAGATCGAAAATCGCAAAATTGAGCGCTGCATCGAAGTAAATACCATTTTTCTCCTCACATTTGATTCAAGCATGAAATATTGTTTTGGTCATATCTCGTGATGGGCAACGAATTGGGCGATGAAACTGATCTCAATCTTCTTATATCCCCAGTAACGTCTCCACCAAATTTTGTCTTGATCGAGAACGACGATTTTATTAGGGAATTTAGTGTAAAAAGTTGATGTTTTTGAGTTTTTGGCTGATTTCTCGTCGAGTTTTGAGTCGAATTATGAACATGTCATGATTTATTATGAAGTTTTTTTTCGCAATTGCACTGATATGTCAGGGTCAGTGCCTCCAAATTTCAAGTCTTAATTCGCAGTGGTTCACGAGATACGACTCCATAATTGATTTTCCGCTTCATGGCTGGCCCAGCTCGTAGTCCTGTCCTGAAAAAACAATCTGCGCTTATGGGGCATATGTTCATTGGATCCCGAAAGGCAATTTCAGCTGGGTCAGCCAGGATTCTCAAGGCCTGTCTTGGAATTGAAAGGATAAAAAAGCCCACAAGGAGTGACGGGGCCTCCAAGCCCTCTGGCTGGTGCGTTGGGCGCTGTTGTCAGAGCATCGGACGTTGCAGGTGACAAAACAGTCGCTGCTGTCGGGGCCTCAGGCACTGTGGTCGGGGGCTGAGGCATAGCAGTGGGTCTGTAAATCCCGTGGCTTGAGCATTTGTTGCAGATAAAAACGACGTGACCGTCGCTCGGGGCGCGGCAGCAGCAGGTGGTGTCGGGGTGGGGTGGGAGACTCGTTTTGTCCACTGCTGTAATGGCGTGCACTTTCCTCCATACTGGTCTCCTCACCGATACGTGTGGTGGCAAGCGACACGAGACACGCGAGCCGCGGTTGAACGGTGTCCACCCGGGTGTGATAGAAATGTAATCTGAATATCTGGTACTGCTGATTGCAGGCCTACTTCCGCAGGTGTGGTATTCAACGTACCCCCGGTGATAAAGCGATGGCCGAAATACATACCGATAATTACCACCGGGTATGTTGGTGTGGATGGGGTATTTGCCTGTGCTGGTCTCCATACCGGTACGTGTTTTCGCAAGCGACGCGCGTGCTGTGGTTGACTGGAAGCTACCCGGTGTGATGAATTTTGAATCTGATACTGTTTTCAGACTCAAATCCACAAGGGTGCGGTATTCAACGTGCCGCCGGTGGTCGAAAAATGAGCAAAAAACTCACATCATGGTGTGCATTGTTGTGGAGCGGGGGTGATAGCTTACTTGTGGTATTAGGCTGTTTCCTGTGAGATTTTTCTTTTCCTATTCGATTTGGGTTCTTCAGTCAATCGCAGACGTTTTACGCCCGCAAAGCCACGGAGTCGGCCGTGCGCTTCTCGGAATGAGTCCACGTACTCTCCGAGAGGTACGCATCTCAAAAATTCGTCTCTCCGATATTGCAGTTCGAGATTGTTTTTTTTTTTTTTTTAATCATCACTTTTTACCATTCAGCGCAACTCGTAGGAGGTTTTACTCTCGACGATCTTCTGGACAAGCCGTGGTCACAGGTGTCATTCCTTCTCCCCCCCGGTACGTGCCTTCATTTTTAGTCGCGCATAGGGCTCAGCATTCCCACTACTCGTCGATTTAGCTAACTCACGCTCTCGCGCTTTCCGCTAATCAACTATTTATGCAAGAAAGGTCCCTACGAGCATGCATTCGGTGAGACTCGAACCCATAGACTGATTTTGATAGGCACGCGGACCACCTACCAAGCCACCGGGGACGCCGTTGCTCACCAGCCAAAATCTAATCGCTAACACCTGAAGTACCTCCAAATCCAAAAATAGGCCTTTTTCAAACGAGGGACAACTTCACATTACTTTTCGTCGGATGTTGTACCGTGGTCAAAAACTCGAACTACGCCTCTGGAGAAGCAGATTTTAAAGCTGGGTACCCCTCGGAGAGACTATGGACTTATTCCGATGAGTGTATGGCTGATTCCCCCCGTATATCGGCCAAAAACGAACACATACGCCAGAAAAGCCGAAATCGAATCGGAAAAAAAAAAAAACGCATTCGTAGGAAACAGCCTTATTATAAGAGTAATCATTCTCGTACAGTACTTACTACGTGGTCGCAGTGTGATCGCATGTGTTGCAGCATACTACCATATTATGTAGGGCTGAGCACTCGCACAGCATACGCATTGATCGAGCTTGCCACCGCATAAATGCTCGACGACATGACGGTTAGACTATGGACTTATTCCGACAAGTGTATGGCTGATTCCCTCCGTTTATCGGCCAAAAACGAACCTATGCGTCATTAAAGCCGAAATCGAATCGGAAAAAAAAAAACGCATTCGTAGGAAACAGCCTTATATTATACGAGTAAGTACAGTACTTACTACGTAGTCGCAGTGTGATCGCGTGTGTTGCAGCATACTACCGTATTATGTAGGGCTGAGCACTCGTGCAGCACACGTATTGATCGAGCTTGCCACGGCATAAATGCTCGACCATATGATGGCTATCGCCAACTCTGTCTGCTCGCTTGCGTTGTCGCGCTCTGATCGGCGCGTGCAATGCTTGCTTTGCTGCGTTGTGCAGGATGATTGCGCTGTGCTGTGCTGTGTTGTGCTTGGGGTAGATGCTCGACGACAACATGCTCGTACGCATAAAAATCAAAACAGGTCGGCAATCACATTTTTTGGAAGAATAAGCCTCTTTTTAAAAAAGAAGGAAAAAGGAAAAAGGCTCCCCGGTAGGGAATAGAAGAAGTTGTAGTTCAAGTTGGAGCTCTGAGAGGCCAGAGAGGTGCCAATGGAGCCCGCTGAGGAAGAAACACAAAACTAAGAAAGTCTATGCTGACCCGGTCAGCAATCAGTGTACTGGATTACATCAGTATACTGGTCGGGTCGGGAGACGCATCATACGTAAAACAATCTGGTATTCAATATTACTCCGTCACTTCTATCCCTGGGACGAGGTCCCATTTCAATCTGGGAGGTAGGATCTTCAGGTTGGTAGGCTGTTCAAGTATTTTGGTTCCTGTTGGGATTAAGGTACGGGCGAAGACCCAACCCAACCCCTAACTCTAACTCTAACCCTAACCCTAACCCTAACCCTGACCACAAACCGCAGCTAAAACGGGCTAAAACTGGCCATAAACGCGGCTGTGCCTCGTTTGCATCGAACCAGGAAATTTCTCAATTGGGACGTCGATTCCAAAGTGCAGACCCCGCTACGCAATTTTCAAGTCAAAACACCCCTAAAGATCCTACCTCCCAGATTGCAAAACCTACCTGGGACACCGGGTAGTGGGCTCTCACAAGCAAACAACGCACAAGAAATCCCAAGACTCCCCTGCTCTCTGTAATCTTCTCTCTCCTTTCGAAGCGCACTGTGAGGTTTCCAGGCATGTTTCTTAGATGTACGTAACATCAAACATACTGGTAGCATTTATTGGCTGTGTTTTTAAAACGAACGAATAGAGTGTTTGCGACAGAAGTTGAAAAAAAAAAACTTGACTGCCTCTACAAAAAGTGAATTTCCTTCCCATGATGATTTTGGTGTGTTGGCGGAAGAGGTAAACCAAATTTTGCAGGCGACGCCTCCAAAATTGAGGAGGGAAGTGGGGATGTGCGGCAACGCGGCAAACGAAAAAAGAACGAAAAACAAAAAAACAGCGTGCGAGTAGCAACGGCAGCCCAGCCACGGTGTCGGCGGCAGAGTTGACCGAGGCGCCGCCACTATCATCCCACGACCGCAAGCAGCAGCACAGCAAGCGGCAGCTAGCTAGCACTAGCCGCAGCTAGGGGTAGCATCAGTTTCAGCAACAAAAATAAACAGCATCAACACCAGCACCACCTTCCATTTTTTATTGCCGCTGCTGCTGAGGTAGCATCAGTTTGAGCAAAAAAATTAAACAGCATCAACACCAACACCAGCACCAGCACCAGCACCAGCACCAGCACCAGCTTCCATTTTTCGATTGCCGCTGCTGCTGTTCTGCTTCTTCTGCCATTGCTGCTGCTGTGCTCGGCCTACGCACGGCACAGCGCCGGCGCGCTCCGCTCCGTCGCCGCCGCGGCCACTGCTGCCGCTGCTGCTGCTGCTGCTACCGCAGTATGGTGGAATTGAAATGATACACGAGTTGGCACTCTGTCGCGCTCAATAAACAAGGCGGTACGAGCACGAGTACCAGTAGGAGTACGAGTCCTTTCGGGACGAGGCATCCTCCACGACACCAAGCGGGCGAAAGCGTGTACCGTTCAACGCCGCTCGTCCGCGATATACTCCGGCTACACCTCTCGAGCCTCTGTGCTCCCAGCGGTGGTCGTGTTGCGTGCAGCAAGCAGCATGGTGCGTCGAGGCATGGAAGACGCTCGGTGTTTTAGTCCTTTGCGTTCTGCGTCGCGATAGTGCTCGGTGCGTGTAGGCCAATGAAACAGAGAGACAAAAGTTACCCCAACTTTCGACCAAATCCTACCTTCCCTAAAGTACTTTTTTGCCGTTTTTTTTTTTTTAAAAATGCCTTAAAAAATTACCCGAGGTCGGGAGAATTTTCGGAGAAGAATAAGTAAAAAAGAAATAAATTGCATACACTCCAATAAATCGAAATCTGCCCAGCCTGCAAAAGTTCTTCAGCAAGGAGCTCGTTTGCAAGTCGCCAGTTTGCACCTAAAATCGTGGACCTCTCTGTCCGCTTCATTGCTCCTTGTAAGCGAGCGTAGCGGGTGGCGGAAGCCGCCCAACGAGCGAAGCGCCCCGTAATATGTACTGAACGAGGCTGCCAGTACAGTGTACAGTAGCGAGTAGCCAGCCACAGCAGTTGTTCGATGTATACGTACTACGTATGTTTATCAAATTTTCGTACTTTAGCCAACTTTTCTCTTCGTACAAAGCACTTTTCGGCATAACACCAAATGCTCGGACACAGGAAGCCCGGCCGGACACATTGGTCGAGGTCTCGGCGCGGTCCGTGCACTCTGGAGCACGTGGTGGGCGCCCAAAGTTTTTTTTCCGGCGGCAGTGGATAAGACGATTTCCCTGGTTTAAGTACGAGATGCCTTATTTTGTACGTACGTATCGGTACATGCTGTCTGTTTTCTCCCCCAGGCTCTCATGAGCTGTGAGCACACAGGTCAGGCATATACCAGGTACACAACAGACAACATGCACAATTCCATCGTTCCAACGCTGCCGCCCACACGCCGTGCGTGTTCGACACACCCATACGCGCAGTGTTGCTGTGGTTGGTTGTGTTTGTCGGAGCTTGCCGTCCGCATTCCATCGCCTGCCATATATTTTTTTATCCGTATGTACCCAGGATGACGTATAATATCCCTGTACATTTTTTTTGGGTTGTTGCACGGAGCACGGACCACCGCCTAGAGAACAATACCCACAGCAGTGCACAGAGCGTGCTTACCTCCAGCTTCCTACAGCACCACAACCCTGCTGCCCAGCAGCAGCAGTGGGCACACCTTGCGTATGGATGATCGTACTGCGGTTATCAAAGTTGGTTTATCGGAGATTTCGATCGACCACTTCATCACGCCACGACCACACCACCAGCATCACCTCTCTCCCTGCTTCTTCTGCTTATTGCTGTGTGTGATCCAACATTGCGACTGCTCCAGCTGTGCTCAGCACAGTGCGCCAACAGCAGCAGCAGGCAGGGTACTATGCGCATGTGAAAGATTCGCGCTGTACGCTCCGTACTAGCGTTCGTTGTTGTTGTCATCGGCACATTGGTCTATGCACGTACCTTCCGTAATGTGTGACCGGCATTTTTTGCTCGGTACCGATTATCCCCGGATCGATATATTCGTCGACTCGGATACAACAAAAGCAAAAAAGTGCAAATCGTTCGTACTACTGCTGTGCAACTCTGTACAACAAATCGTTCGTACAGCAGCGTTCGTACAAAACATACTTCACAGCAGTAGTTCTGATTGCTGTGTGTCCTACACTGCTGACCGATAGATCCTAGAGCCAGCTGAAAGGGGATCAGTATACGTACGTTCCTCACGTGGCATTTTACAGCAGTACTACAGTATACTGCTGTATACGCCGTCGTTCCTGTACAACCTACTCTACAGTAGTAGTGTTTGGTGTAGGAAATCGTGCAATGTATTTTAGATTGCGTGAAAAACACGATGTGCCAGTTGTACGAGCACTGCTCACGTACTGCGCTCGATAAAAAATTCGTTACCAAGGTTCGACTCGCACCATCCACGCTTTTTTTCAGTACTATACAACAGCAGTACATTCATTATTATTATTATTATGCTTGCCTTCCGACAATATAGCGGAGATGCCGTCCCTGTACAAACCGAACATCCTAAATCAGTAATATCCCTCACACGCTTCTCTGCCAGCCGTTTCCCAATTTCCATTCCCCACAGCATTTCATTTTAGCTACCGGCATTCATCCACCTTGCTTTTCTGAATGTTTAGTATTATACAAGGCTTTCCTTCGGAGTGGGTATGTATTCCGTCGTTTCGTGTACATATAACTGCAAAAAATTGGCGACATAGCCCAAAGCCAACCAAATTAAATGTATTTGTGTAAGAAACGGTGAAGGATGTAATAATCGCGTTTATTTATGAATGTAATGTGAAACGTAAGATCGGGTGACGCAAGAGTAAGAATGACATTCGTCTAATAATAAGACAACATATGTTTCATCAGTGTGGGGAGAGAGTGGAGTAGTGCTTGGCATGTGGATGATATACAACATACAGGCTGTTGTTTAAAGGAAGGTTTGGGAAAGGAGAGAAAGCAGCAGTGCCGGCAACGACAACGGTTATGGAAATGTTGTATAGTTGCTGGGCGGCCGCGATTTCGATGTAGCCAGGATAGGAGTTTGAATGAGACATGATATGTAAATAGTCTTCCAGGATGCTGTAGTAACGAGGCGGGAGGCCCAGAATGTGGATATGTTCGCTGTTGAACCCGTTGGATATGTGTAGGAAGAAATAATCGTGATTTTGGGAAATGTGGGAAACAATTTGTTTCCTTTCGTTCGTCCTGGATGGCGACAATCTGCTTGGCGTACTGCTTCGGAATTCCGCGAAGCCCTGGAGCAGGCGAAATGGAAGGGAGTCTTTTTGCGCTTGATGATGATGTCTCCGTCTTTGATGGTGGAGTCCGTCAGGCGGCAGTTGTAGCACTTGCCACGGACCTGGTCGAAGTAAACATATAGGGTGCGCGGGGCGGGAGTGGCGTGCAGGGAACGGCGGGGGGGGGGGGGCAGAGTTCATTATTTGTACTACTCTACAGCGGCACAACAGTAGCACGTAATCGCTTGCTATACGACGGCAGCAGCAGCAGCAGCAGAAGCAGAAGCAGCAAGTACGTAATTTCATTGACGACACAGAAATATGTACACACACAAGTGTAGTACAGTACACACACAAATCACGTCCAGCATGATGTACGGCAACAACGCAGCAGCACCACAAAAAAATCATTGACGATACAGAAATATGTACACACGCACAAGTTTGAGAGTAATAGACACACAAATCATGTCCAGCATGATGTACGGCAACAACGCAGCAGCGCCACAAAACGACCAGGAAACACAATTATCCGAGCACATACAAACATTCAGTGAATATTGCGGCAGCACTAAAAGCAGAGCAGCAGCAGCAGCAGCAGCAGCAGCAGAAGCAGCAACGGATCGCCACAGCGTTGGCAGCAGCAGCATAGCAACGATATGAAAAGAAGGGAGAAAAAAAGTATGTACCCCGAGGCCGTCCGAAAAGTATTTTTGGTACCTCACTATAGACCCACCTCCGCATGCTGTACGGCAACAACGCAGCAGCAGAATAGCAACAATACGAAATACGAGAAAAAGTATTAATAGTACGTACGCAAAATGCAGGAGCAAAACGACCAAAATATATTTTTTACGTATCAAAAAAACCATTTGGGTACAAAAATGGCCAATAAATACAATAATCCGCGTTGGCAGCAGCAGCATAGCAACGATATGAAAATAAGGAAGAAAAAAAGTATGTACCCTGGTATGCCGCAATTGCAAAACCTACGGAATTTCATTGACGATACCGAAATATGTACACACACAAGTGCAGCATGATGTACGGCAACAACGCAGCAGCACCACAGCAGCAGCATAGCAACGATATATATGAAAATAATCAAGCCAAAAACGAGAAATTGCAGTACGTACGCAAAATGCAGGAGCAAAACGACAAAAATATTTTTTCACGTATCAAAAGAACCATTTGGGTACAAAAACGACCAAGAAAAACAGTAATCCGAGTACATACAAAAATTCAGTGGATATTGCGGCAGCATTAGCAGCAGCAGCAGCAGCAGAAGCAGCCACAGCATTAGCAGGAGCAGAAGCTGCAACGAATCGCCGCAGCGTTGGCAGGGTTGGCAGCAGCAGCAGCAGCAGCAGCAGCAGCATAGCAACGATATGAAAATAAGGAAGAAAAAAAAGCATGTACCCTGGTATGCCGGCATCGCAAAACCTACGGAATTGACGATCCGAAAATATGTACGCTTCCAGCATGATGCACGGCAACAACGCAGCAGCACTACATACAGCAGCAGCAATTGCACAGGAGCAGCAGGTGCGCAGCACGGCAACACCGCAGCAGCACTACAGCAGCAGCGAATGCACAGGAGAAGCAGGTGCATAGCAGCAGCAGCACTCATGGCGTGGCGCTGACAGCAGCAGCAGCAGCAGCGGCAGCCGAAAACGAGCAAAAAATGAGTACGTGGGGTCACCAAAACATGTACACGCAGAAATCGTGTGCATGCACCAAAAATGCACCACAGTAGCAGCTGCACTCACGTCGTTCGGTGCAGCGGTGACGGCGACAGCTGAATCCTCCGTTCCTTCGTTCACGTCCCGCAAACAGTTGTGCATGTGCGCGTTCGCGTGCACTGTGTGTAAGAGGAGCCGACGCAACGGACGAAAGGGAAAGAACGAGCATGGATGAGTCCAAAAAAAAAAAAACGCTTTGACGTAGGATTGTATGCAAAAAGGCAATTGAAAACCCCCAAAAAACGTACTGGCAACATACAGCATGCACAATAGACATAAGACACTCACCACTGTCAGCAGTCTCGAGGGAGTACGAGACAGTCCCTTCCTTGATCGGGCGAGCACAGAACTCGCAGTCGGTTGCCCTGTCAGGATGATCCCGCCACCACGCACGTGAGATCCTTGCAGGTGGCGAAGGCCACGTTTTTGCCACCAGGTGCGGAGTTCTTGACCAAGTGTTGGTCCGTGCACTGGTCGCAAACAACAGCCGGCACCAGGTCGGTCTTTGTCGTTGCCGCTCTCTTGCCAGAGGGCGAGGACCACGCGCCTCTCGACGGGGGGGAGGTGAGCTTAGGGGGCGTGGAGAATGGAGAGGCGGGGGTTGCAGCACCAGCAGGTTCGCCACCGACAGCAGCAGCTTGGCCGCCGACAGCTGCACCTATCTATGCCGTTCGTCGAAGGCGAAACGCCTCTTTTAGGCGCCGTGCGAAGAGCTGTCTACTGGTTGGCAGTTTGCGGAAGAAGAAAGAAGAAAAGGTTGTTTGGCTATTTGGCGAAGAAGAAAGAAGAAAAAGTTGTTTGGCTGTTCGGCTGTTTCAAAGAAGGAAGAAAGGTTGTTTGGCTGTTCGGCTGTTTCAAAGAAGAAGGGCTGTTTGCGAAGAGCTGTCTATCAGTCGGTCTGTCTGCCAAGAGCTAGCAAGTGACAACGACCTCAAAAATCGTAATTATAGTTGTATTTATAATACAAGTTGTGAGTTGTGTTTTCCACTTGTAACTTTTTTCGTACCAGTACGTTCATCCACTTTTCTGAACGTATAATATGATATAATACAAGTTACTTGTGTGTTTTTACCCAAGGTAACGAGTTTGGGCGCGCTTAGGGGTGGCGTGCGTTCATACCTCAACATTTCACAGCTACTCCCGATACTTGGGAGTAAAGCAAAGCATGTTCGAGAAAATACTGCTATTACAGGTACTTCGTACACTCGCAGTATTTCAGGGGCTTTGTACTCAAGATGCTGCGAGTACTGGCAGTATTTATTTTGAGGTTCAGAATCTGTATACTACTTCAGATACTCCTGCGTATACTTTCGGGCTCGAACTAATGCGGGGTTCGCTACTGCTGCTGTCGTGGATACTCCCTGTTGTGCTTCAAGTATCTCGGGGTTCTGTACCGCGGGTACTACGAGTATACTAGTCTAGCAGTATTTCGTCCGTTGGTAGTGCTCGTACTGCTTCTGCGAGACTCAGTACTCGCAGTACCGAAATACCCTCAATATGCCCTGTATGCTTCGAGTATGAGGTATACTTCAACCGTTTGTGCACCGTGTCGACAATTCTCAGGCCCAGCGTTCGGCAAAAAACACTCCCAGATAGTCCCACACGAGTGGGAGTTGGAGCAAACTACTTTCGCTCGAGACAACTCGAGTACTTAAAGCAGTCTGGCAGCATTTCGAGATATACATGCATTCGCGAGGAATATATATGAACGTACTGCGAATATTCTTATTGATAGTATCTCGAGGTTCTGTACTGCGCATACTGCATTTACTCCAAGTATTCCGTGTTTCGATACTATACGGCGGGTACATATTTACCTGTGTTACTGCTCATACTCATTACTCTCAGTATTTGGGCCTTCTCAGTACTCGCAATATTTTGGCCGCCAGTACTCCAATACTCTCAGTACTCGGACTATGATTTGTTCTCGAGCATTTAACTGTGCAAGCTTTATGTTACCCTGCGCACCAAGAATCATTCTTTTTGGGGGGATATATACATTTATACATTGTACCAGTATGTATGTGCCGTACCTTACTCAGCCGGTCACAGAGTATCAAGGCGCAACCTCGACCTCACGCAACTTTTTTGTACTTACGTTTACGCCGCGTACCTTGATTTGATCGCCGCGAGTCATCTGGATCAATATATCCACTTGCCGAGATACCCTATTCTATATTATTGAAGTAATGACCCCACACTAATTCCGCAAACAGCAGTTTAATAGTACCAGATATGTCCTCAAAAAAATATGTGTGTTCTTCACGTTAAAATGATGGGTGTATACAGGTATACTACTTCTGAACAGGTGTGCAGGATTCGTCGAGTATTATTTCGCTCTTGCGCCACTCCCCTAGGCACCTCCCGGAGGGGAACCTTGTACACTCGTGTATATACCGCTGTCTGTAACAGAGATGCGCAGAGTCAGTCAACCATTGGAGTAGTGAACTTGAGTCGCATGTAGTATTACTATTATTAATCATAGTTCGAACTTTCAACAGGTTCCGCGTGATGTTCCGCTATGATACTTCTATATTAACTGATGAACATCCACCAGATAGACAAAGGAACGACCTCCCACACACAGCACACAGCAGTATCGCACTCTATCAGCAGAGCTTGCGGGGTCGGTCGGGCATTGAACAAACAAGAAATGTCAATGTGATACCTGTACCTGGTATGATCGCGGATGCTGCGTTACATGCCTGGACTTACGCAGCACAGGTACCAGGTACTACAGCAGCAGCAGTTGTACGACCTGGTACCTGGTGGGTACGTGCTGAGCACGAGACGAGTACGAGAAGCACTTTCAAAATTAGTCGAGGTTTGTTTGGTTCAAGCACACCACTAAACGAACTGCTATTGTAGTGCTCACAGCTTCAGTACACGACCGCGTTTGGCCGTGTTACTCAAACCGTCGCTGACAATCTACGACGAAGCGTGATGACATGTTGCGGAGTGCGGTGCTGACACGACCCCTGGTACTATACTATGCACATATGCACTCGTACCTTTTAGTTTTGCTGTCGTGTTGAATTGTTGTGCACGGCGTAAATACTCTGAGCATGTGTATGCCGTCAAAGTAGAAACACTCACCTCCTCTCTTCTCACTCCGCGGGCATGCACTTCTGCATCTCGCTGCATAGCTAAGCCTCTCTCATTCTCTTGCTGCCTTTGATCTTCCTCAAGGGCTGAAGGTTCTGCGCAGGTGCCAGTGTTTGTCTCGATGATACCGGTGCTATCTTGATTCCTTTGCAGCTGTTCCAGGCGCGCCACAAGTTGCTTAGATGGCTTTACCTCAACTCGTGACTTCCAATCATCCGAATCATCTGTCGGAGAATCATGATGCTCTACACGAGACTCGTTTCCGCCCATGTTCGAGAAGAAGTACCAAGCGGTTCCTGTGATGAGATATAGTCTGGTGTTGTATTGCTAATCACAGCTTGTACCAATGGGATTTTATAGTAGTACTTTTTATTTTTCATCAATGGGAATGACTCTATCATTCTCATTGTTTTTCCATCTTTGAGGGTGTACCTGGAAGCCTGCAAGGCATTTTGATTCAATTCTATATTAAATGTGTAACCGTATCGAGAGTCTTCTACATAACTGATACGTCGTACGAGTACAGCAGAGCATGCAGTGCACCATGTGACATCCGTTTTTCTGGGCGTGCCCTACTCTCCATTCCCTGGTATATTGTATCTGGGCACGAATGTACGCACTCGAAGGTGATGGAGTCTGTGAGCACTTGTACGAGTTCATCTGGTGTAAAGATGAGTTGTCGTTCCGCCCCAGCATCAACATTCCAGACACCATTGTCTACAAGTTTGGGCAGCCTGTGAGTTGGTACTTTACAGGGGTGGACGGGAAGGTGAAAAAGAAATTCAAGACGAACATCATCAACGGCAAGATCGAAGAAGCGTTCGTCAAAGCAAACGTAGGGTCCGATATCGTTGCGTACTACATTTCGTGGACAAGCGGTGCACCCAAGTATCGAGACGGTGAGTACGAGAAGGGAAGCACCCACGCTATTTTTATTTATTGCATATATATCTGAAGGTAGCTAAAATACTTAAATCATTGTACCATCTCTTTGTATGAGCGCCACGCATGCATACAAACGTACACCATCACGGGAGAAGCACTCATCGTTTTTTTTTGTTTTGTTTTTCACGAGGGAGTAGTATGTACCAAGTACTTGTTATTTTTTACGTCACTGGTCTTTGTAGTGTTGGCGAGTTGTATACCCTCTATGGGGAATGACCCCCGCAATTATCAGGGACGGACGTGGTATCATACTTGTGCTGCGCCTTTTGTCAGTCCGGGACGAGAAGGCGATCGGTGATACTTGTGTGGTGGTTTTCGGTTCGATTGCTCCTTTTTCACTCACTGCATGTCGCGAGTCGTCACTCTGACAACACCCCAGACAGCAGGCGTGTTCCTCTCTGTGTTCACAACTACCGTGCGTTTCGTACGGTGCAGGCGGCACTCCAGACAGCAACCAACCGCTGTTGTTGTAGTCAGTAGCCACGAGTTGGTTAGTTGTGGGAACGGGGGGAACTCTGCGCTGTTTGTTAAGGGTGAGAGGATATACACGCGGCGATGTTACGGCAGTAGTTCAATTTGCACAAGACTGCAGTCCCGTTTTGGGGACAATTGGGGACAAATTACTTGGAATGTGAAGGTTTGTCCCCAAAACGGGACTGCAGGGTTCATCTTCATGTCTTGTGTGCGCCTTCTTCGCCTCGTGCATGGTTTTTTGGACAGCCGAATTTCGATTTTTTATGGTTTTTTTTTTTCGGATCTTCCTAGGGCTCCAGCACCTTTGTGTGACCACGGACTCCTTCAGTTGAGAGTTAATGTGAGAACAACAACAAAGTCATGCGGCACACGGCGCCGTGCGGTATACCTACAGGCAGTACACAGCTGTAGTAGTGTACGCAAAAAAAAGGGTTTAGCCAAAATCAGGAATAACCTGGCCACTCTTTGCCAAATCAACCATTAATACATATTATTATAGAATTAATAAGTACAAATCACACGCCAGGACCCCTGCTATTGACCAGACTGACATCGTAGCTGATTTTGGTTCGAATTGGCCAAGGTATACCTGATTATGTCTGCTCTGTCTAGCTTTCAACTGATTTTGGCCAATTTTCAGCCAATCAGAGAGGCCATACGTACACTGCTTTTTCTCTGCGTATGCGTCTGCGATCCCTCGGTTCACAATTCTGTACTCTGTACTCGTACGTACGTACGTACGCATTTATGCATACATATGTACGCTACTCGTATGTACTTGTACGTACTGTATGTACGTAGTACAAACGTATTTATGCATACATATACCTGGTACGTACGGTGGTTTCACTTTTCCTTCTTTGGGGTGTACGACAAAGCGAAAGATGTCAGAAGACCGCATTTTCACCCCTTGACAGACAACAACTTTGCCTCAACATGCCTCGACTGACACTAAACTACTAGGTTTTGGTGTGGAACACTCGGCCCTACACCCTTGACAGCGCACGTTTTGCCTTCCTTGCATGTCTCCTGATGTCTTTGGTGTACGATGTACTTCAGTCGTTATGATGAGTATGTTATTTTCTATGGCCTATACCCTAACGAAAACAAAACAATTCAGATTTTAGAGGCCACACGCTATGTTCAGGCGCAGTTTTTTTTAATGGATTTCCATGAACAAAACATCGCTCGTGGCGCGCGTATTTTACTTGGGTTCAGTACGATGTAATAACTGTTTTTGGCGCTAAAGTGGCCAGGTATACTCGTACCTGATTTTGGCCAGTGCCCAAAAATAAATTATTACAAGGGATATCAGCCGAAGAATCACATTCCTTGTACGGTATACGTACCCGACGCGCGACTAGCACATAGATAGCGGTCGCCTTTCTATACCGGCATAGCTGCACACGTATCGATGCGTGCTCCCATCCCGCGTGGCGTTCAGTACAAACGGAGCAGTAGCACGAACTAATAGAGGCAGGCTGTGTGAGTTCAGGCAAATCACACCTGTTGAGGAATCCTTATGTCAGGCCGTCGTCATAGTCGGGTTCGGCATAGGGCCACACACTACTACCATAATTCCGTGGAATGGCGGTAGCACTACGGCTGTTGTACCAGGGGTATACCGATATTCCGGGACTCATATACTCGTATATGTATGTACTGATACGAATTTGGAGAGCTCGTTCGCTTCAAAAATAACAGCGGCCACTAACAAAGTCGACACAGCAGTTAGTGCTGTAATATCAAACTCTCGCAGCTGTCATGTGTTATGAGGCTTAGATTGGGTAGGCGATTGGTTAACCTTTTACCTTTAACCCAACGGACTAAGACCTTGACAAATGGCGTCGTCGGCAGGACACGAACCTACGCGCTGAAATCACAATGGGTTTCCAATCACACATGTACTTTGGTTGGGCAAATGCCGGTACACGCCTTCGGTAGCAAGGAATCATGAACTCATACAGCATACTACGAATATATTACCCGCTTCGCGTGGCCACATTTTAAAGGCAATGTATGGTACGTGCTCCTCGACTGACTTGCCAAAGTATTTATCCTGTCGCAGAAGGGAACGACTCAACAAGCATCGAGTACCTGGATCGACAAAGATTGCGTGAGTTTCGTAAGCTGTAAGACTTCACACATGTTTCGAGTAAAGAGCATTACTGCTGTAATTGGTTGATTGTCGCCAGCTGGCGACGAAGATGATTTATAGTGCATCGTTCTTCCCTCTTGGGTTAGAGCTACAGCGGTACAGCAGTACCAGGTATACATACTATTAATGCTGTAAATGCCAGTAGACTACAGGGGTGCTACCTCAAATTTGTATACGTAGACACCAGGTAGCCCCGCTTGTAAAGCTGTGGCCTAGGTAAAGCTACAAGAACACATACCATTCCACAACCTGTTCAGGTATAAATACCGATTATCTACTCCGCTTGCAGGTGACTTTCTGTACAACCGCTGGAAGGAACGAAACGGGATTCTCCAGCGATTTGTGGAGCCCAAGGGAACCCGAAATGGTGGGTGGAAGAGGATTCAGAGGTAGATGTCCTAGAAAAGCAGCAGAGTTTCCTGCGGTTCGCTTTTGATAAATACGCTGTGCAACTACTCCTGGACCTTGCTGCACCGCATGTCGTACAGTTCATCTAGTACCAGGCCAACATGCCATGTGCAGCTTCACCTTAGGGGGGGGCGCCCAGTCTCATACACCCGTATTCCCTCCCTTGGCCATCTTATTTCGACGGCAGCGATGGTGAGAGCAATTTGGTCTCCCAAAATGTGCCTGTTGGAGAGGAGAGTGAATAGCCGTCAACTGCACGACAGGCGCTATGGGATATATGAGCGAGCTGTCACGTACGATGGCCCTGACATATACAGCAACGCCAGTGAGTTCTTTCAAAACCCTTGCAACGTTGGAGTTTCGATTCGCACATGTTATGCTTGCGACGCCTTCTTCGTGCTGCGCATGTGATGTGCGCGTGGCACAGACAATCACCAGCCGAGACTATACATCTTGCATGTTACGAGCACATCCAAGTCTTATAGAGCGCCTGAAGTCGATATATATATACAAGGCGCTTCGCTCAGGAAGAAAAAGTACACCAAATATGCCAAGCGGACAGAGGTCCTTGATTGAACATAGTTTTTTCATGATTGTGTAGTTGCAAACTGGCGACTTGATAATGCCAAGAATCCCGCCGCCATGCTTCAGGAGAAAACAGCTCGGACGCCACATACGCTTCGCGTCGTGGGCGATTTTGCGCTACCCTCGCTCACATGTCGTACGTACATACATACCCCAGGTGGGGTACTTTTTTTCTTCTTTCGATATGCTCTATGTCTGTACTCATATGTACGAAAGATAAAGCACAGCACGGCACAGCAGCACCGCAAAAACAATGAAAATGAAACCGAAAAATTCGGAAAGAAAAAAAATCCCCGTCCCCTCTCGCGTAACAACTGCCTGCCTGATTGGAACACCTTACACCGGTCAAAAAGAAAAAGAAAAAAAACACACAGCAGAGCTTCTCTCTCAACCTCGTACGCCGCCCGCCCCTCTCGCGACCATCTCGCGACCGATTCAGTCCGGGTCAAGCTTTCCTCCCTCTCTTCCACAGTGAGCCCCGTCGCCCGCCTCGCGTGAAGCCCGGTGCTCACCATGGACCTCGTTCGCCAGCTCGACAATGTTGGTGCTCAGACTGCGTATTTCTCTCGGTGAATTTCATATTGGTCGCAAAACTAAGCACCGATTGAGTTTACTTTGCTTATCAAAACGACCCTTACATACTAGTACATAGTATAACCGGAACCACACCAGGAGGCCAGACAGAGCCCATTCACGCTTCCCTCGTGTCTCCAGGCACACGCGACGCCCAGCCACGAAAACGGCGACCGCGCTCCTTGCAACCCCCCCTCTACCCGCCAGCACCCGCTGACACCCGCGACGGTGCCGCACTCGCCCGCGGAACCGTGCTCGGGGTACACGCACGCTCACGGAACGAAGGAAGAAAAAAGGAAAGATGGACTGAAAGTGCAAAGAGAAACGGAGAAAACAAAGACCCGCCGGAAAGGTCCGGCAAGTAATAAAAGGAGCCGTTTTCTAAGTGGGAGCTCTGAGAAGCCAGGGATGTACCAACCGAGCAAGCTCAGAGAGTGAGATCTAAGTAAGTAGTTCTATATATATCCGTGGCCGGTCTAAACACATGGTATACGTATGCGGACAATCTTGCCAGCTCAACCACATGTTGTGACAAGAACGGGCGCAGAAAAGTTTTAGGGTGAAAATTGTGGTACATGCACTCGCTCGTATGGGCACATTATATTGTATCCACAAGTCCGCAATCATAGTATCATTGCTCTGACAGAACAACGCAAAAGTGCTGATATTGATGTGTCTTTTTCTTCTTAATCCTCGGCTTTTGTTTCGTCGTATTATTTGGCAGCTAAAACTCACACGCTCTCCTTGCCTGCACCCGTCGCGTTCCGCGGTTAGCTCCGCTTCGAGGTAGCGTATTGCCGACACAGGTACAGCGATGTTGCGAATGCATAGTGGCGCACGTGAGCGAAGTGCTGTTCAAGAAAACGAGAATCTGCCGCATGTCTCTCAATTTCAAGATCGACTCCCGCGATCGTGTATGGCTACTCTGGAGCAATTCTATACGGCTTACGTCAGATATGCCACCAGGGCGTGAAACGACCACCCCCGTGGGCAATCCTATCAACATCGGCGAGCTGGTGAGTAGTCCAGTGGAAGATCTCCAGTTCTCTCCATGATCCACGCATAATTGCAGCACTCTGGCTGCCCAATCAGTATTTTCCGTTGAGCATCTCTGAAGAGATCATGGTGTCACCGATACGTTACATGATATCTTCCATATGCCGTTTAAATAGTGTATCATGCTGGCGTACAGTAACCTTTGAACATGAAACGGTGTTCCTTTCCGCGTAGTGGACTACGCTGACGAGATAAGTTAGTCTACGACCGTCCTTGGTTCGAATGCCCCCATTTAGGAATTTGCATTCCTATCGGAGGTCCCGTGTACGTACCCGGATCGTGTTTTCAGCAATGTCGTGAGAATGACTCTAACAGTGCGTCAAACTACGCAGTGGTCGATCCTTCGGCTTTGGAGCCTACACGTCGGTGGGAGCTTGACTTTCCCCATTCACAGTTGCGACTTCACAGCGCGCCTGAGCGTCCTGAACTTATGTCGGAGCTGAGAGTACGGACAGCACGTGCCTACTCGCAAGTACTGTAGTATGACGATGCTCGTGCCTCATGGTGCCTGCGAAGACCGACTTGTTAGCGAGATACATCTGATTATACACAGGTAAAAGTGTCGCCGGAAGTCACTCTTCAACAGGGTGCAGCGCATCATCGAGACGAGATTCACAGCCCGGTCGCCGTCAAGTGCTCAAGCTGTGGCAAAACGTCGCCGGGTAACAGCTCCCATCCCGTGCACTACAAGACGATCATTGCCCACTTCGAACAGGTGACCGGATGCGAAAACACACCGCTGTGAAGGTGTTACCTACTGAGCTATAGGGGTAAAGGACCGATCGATTACCCAGCCCAGGGTAATCCTTGTAGCACCGCTACGTGTGTACCTACAATGGGCTAGTAAAACATTAAATCCATTTTTTGTTTTTTTGATGAGTCACCCCTTTTGTTTGTGCGACAGGTGATCGATCTTGTATCGCGTGACCCGGCAAACCGCTCCGGTGTTGTGGAATGGCCTCCGTCTGCAGAAATTCTGGAAGCTGCAGGTGGCGTCGGGTTTGGTGACATTGCTCTAGCAGCGAGAAACGACCCATCAAGGATTACAACAGAGGATGTTATAGTGCCCCCAGTGATCCGCTCCCTTCATCCTAAACTAGCTTCAGAGGGCTATGAACGACATCGTCGAGACCCACTCTTCCTGTACAAGGTACGATAAGTTAATTGAGAATAAACTCGAGGCATAGCATAGTGCGCTCAGTCCTGTTGGAATACGATAATCTAATGTAGCGCTGCTTCTTCGTGGGTCCAGAGGAAAAAAATACCGAAAAGGTTATCGATGGGGATATATTCGCATTCATACAAAGCAGCGTACTGAAGCATCACCCGGACGAAAATCAATCAAACGCTCGATCTTCGCAAAATCCGACAAAAACGTACCCCCACTTGGAACGAACAGACGGCTTTCGTGTGCGAGGCCTGTTTTCTGGTGTACGCTGAGTTGGCGTCTCTAGCATTTCGGGCAACTGGTCGGCAGGCCCTCACGGACCATACCATGTCGACACAGTTCAGCGCCATGCATCGATCAAACACGCTTAGCCGCTTGAAGCTTTCGGAGGACTCGTGGCAGCCACTGCTGAAGAAAAAAAGTTTTCCACCTTTCGGACGCGCGAAAAGCAGCGGTACCACTGTGCCACAACAGCCGTCACCTGATCTTCCGGAGCCAATTCGCAGGTATGGTATGCTGTATAAAATCGATACCAATAATCGGGTTGCTATGTCACGCTGTCCGTGTTGCAAGTATTTGTGCGATTGGCAATCCTGTTTCTTATTACGTGCAGGTATATTGCTAAAAAACTACAGAGGGTGGCCTCGGACGTGACGCTGGATCTTTCCCATGAATACATGTTGATGGCGCCAAGTATTTCTGTTTCGCAGAGGGTAAAGGCAATACACATGTCTGTTTTTTTTCCCCATCATGCATATGAATAATGCACGGCTCGAAACCTCGACAACATGTACCAGGTATTATACCAGTATGCCTTTTCCGGCAATACTTGGCATAGGAGGACACACCACTGCATACTTCGAAGCAAGTACTTTGGCGCAAGGTGTGGTGGGCGCCTGATTCAACAGGCGTCGCGCATGACTACCAGCGACAGCATGATACGCGGCTTATGGCTTACCTGCACCAACCTGTAGCAACTTCATGACACGCATACAACTTGTCAAGTTGAAAGAGTCGTGCATCTGACTGGACAGCTTTGTCCCGACCATGTTGTTTTCGATTTCACCGGTATTCAATTGACCAGGCACGAAGATGTACAACCGGACGTAACTAAAAATTCGTCAGGAGGGAAATTTGCACACACACGCTTGGATCAAATTATTCGCGAGAGAGAAGAGGAGTTTTTCCGTGAACTGATTGCAGAAGAACACAGCGGTCCGCATCCGCTTCAGCATATGGTGGCTTCGCAACAGAAACTCGACGCTGTCGGAGTGTCCGGTCGCCAGCTGGACCCCCAGGCAGCAGCGGAGAAATTCAGGACCAATTCCCAAACAAGCCCTTATGAGCAGCCCCAGGTGTTGGTGGAGTACATGGGTCGTTCGGCCACCCATGATGCAAAATGGAGAAGTTATAACTCAGTGTCGAAAAAAAACACCGCAAGGGCAACCGAGAGAACGAAATCTCAGCATCGGCGACAAGACATCGCAAATTTCTGACCAACACGCTAAAGGCTGTACGCGAACAGCTAGAGTCAACTGCGATTGATGATATATCTGCACAAGACGCTATCTTGGGGAACTCGAATGGCGGGGAGCGCAACAAGGAAGAGCTGTCCGCAAAATAGGGACGGAGTGAGGCGAATTTCGCCGCCCGATGTGATGTGGGAATCGTGGCGAGTCAAGTGTAGCTATAATAATTCTTCGTCAAATACTTCCCATTCAATTTCGACTCGAAAAAATATTTACCTAACCGGTACCAAACTACGAGTTGTGATACGATACACATTTTTGATGCAATCTACGTGGAGTCCAGGCGTACTGAAAGCAAGAGGCGAGAGTCATGTTCGCAGCGTACAGACACTGCAAACCATCACCCCTCGCTAGTTATACCCTCTGTCTCGCAGCTCGTCCCTCAAGTCATCCACAACCCCTGCCCACCAAAGTCCGTGTCCAGTGAGGGTAACAGTTCGTTGGTCTTCGTTTTGTGCTTCCAGGTGAACATCTGCGTAGGCGGCACATCGGTATTGCGGTAATTACTGTCTGTGAATCGCGCGGTTGTAGCTGTCACTTGAATTCCCACTTGAAAAACCGGCTGTTCACTCATCGCCCCACCCTCATGGGTCAAACACAGTTAATTCTTGGTGCCTGCCCACATACACTATAACACTGTGTCGCTCACTTTGCTTGCAACAACTGTGTGAACCACCCGCTACAAAAGTGTCAAGAATGCGACTTTAGAGTCGCTTGGCCGCCTTGTGGTCCTCGAATTCGGTTTTGCTAAGCCGGCGCCGGGACTAGGCGGTCAGAAAAAACACTCACGCGCAAAATCGTTTTTTCCTCTAAAAATATGGGCATACTTGGTATGCTGTGACGCGCTCAAACTCGCTGGCAAATAATTTTACACGTCCACGTTCCACTCGATGAACAGGCTTGGATATAGATGGATTAATATAATAGCAACTCGATCATCAACCACGGCAAATAGCTCACGTATAAATAGCAGACAAATTGACACATTCTTACCTAGCCGATTCACTGGTTGGGTTGCGCCCAGCCGATCCGGCCACTCAATCAGGCATATACTGGTCTCCAGCACCCTTGGTATATCAAGTACTCCAAGATCGAAGTCCCCACCAAGGCGATAAAGGTCCATGTGATGAAGCCTGGTGAGGTAAATGGATGAAGGGGCCGTTTCGAATGTGATGCAATATGTGTTCGAAGAAGCAAGAGACGTCGTTCGCTTATGAGAGGGGTTAATAAATATCAGGTGAGTTACCCGGTAATTATAACCTGGAATATCGTTATTCACCGAAGTGCCGCAAAATGCCAGCAGCCGTCAATACCCGGGTTTCTTTTCTCAGGAAATGTCGGCTCCGAGATGTTTATCCTGTCGTAGAACCATGGTTGATAAAGCCAATGACTTGCCAAATTGTTCCGTAGATGCAAAAAGCCAACCAACGTGTAGCGTGGATGTCGCATACGCATTCATAGGGGAGGTATCCCTGTGCACGCGAAGCATTGCTCTCTTCGTGTGTGTAGGCGAATCACTCCCGCATGCTAAATAAAAAAACATCAACCGACGTATACCAGGCGCAGAGGTCCGACTTTAAGTGTATACTTTCCAATACAGGCAACGAGCAGCAGTAGATTACCCAGAGGAGTAAAATACGCGAACCAATAATTTGCTGCTGAAATTAAGCAACATTCAGCCCTCCGTCCTATATGCAGCTCAACCCCGGGCGCACTAGTATGAATAAAATCGGGTAACGTGGCCCAAGGCCAACTATTTCGGGAAAATTTTGAAGAGCTCTCAGAACTGGAATTTTTTGCCGAAAACCCGCGATTTACTCGACCGGACTGTTAAAAACACCGGTATACTCTTAGCGATGCTCTCCTTAGTTTTCCGAGAGCTTTCTTGGAGCAGTTTTCCTTTTTCTCCAGAGTCGTACCAGGTAGTTGGACTGTTCGTCCATATTGCCAGTTGTGAGGGCATCATGACTATTCATCAAAAATCTCTAAAGGTCCATTGTTTCTGGCCCCAGTTCTGACAAACAGCCTTATTTTTTACCCTCCAGAGAAAAGTGATTGGCTGCTCCAAAAACTAAACAAGAACTCTCGAGAAACGGGAAACTGTTCCTGGAGGCTCTCGGAAAACTCCGGGGAGCAGTCTGAAGAATCTGCCGGTGTTTTTGGCTATCCCGCCGAGTAAAACGCGTATATTCGGCTTAAAAACCCAGTTCTGAGAGTCCAGAAATAATTTCCCATAATAGTGGTCGAAGTAAGACCTATGCCAATGGAAACGCGAAGTCAGAAAGTTTTCGTTCAAAAGGATTGCTTTTAAAGAACAGCTGATAATCTCCTCCTACCGCTGCTATGGGAAAAAAGGGAAAAAACGTTTGATTTTTTCTCCTTTTTTTTCCAACGGCTGCAGGCGGCGCAATTTGTTTTTTCTCGTTGCAAATTGTCAACACGCTGATAAAAATCAGCTCGTGCGACGATAGACACTTGATCTCGACATACAACTCAGCCCACGGCCACCCGCTTGGTGACGGGCAAGGCCAACGAGTATAGATGACGGCCTCGAAGATATCAAACGGATCCATGGTCTAGGAGGTGAGAGCTTGCCGGCGGCGTCCTACGGTATCCTCCCAAACATGAAAAAAAACTATATTTTACCATTCGAGATGGATCGAGAAATCTTGTCAAGCGTCTTGTGCACACCAGTAGCCAATTGTTTTTTTTTTTTAT
This sequence comes from Macrocystis pyrifera, assembly GCA_031763025.1. NCBI lineage: Eukaryota > Phaeophyceae > Laminariales > Laminariaceae > Macrocystis > Macrocystis pyrifera. The sequence goes on along the minus strand of JASSKH010000047.1, from coordinate 1,035,345 downwards.
CATACGCCTGGCCAGCGCCCGCCACATGTCACCGGCCATTGTGTGAACACGATGACCCTAGCCAGGGTGGGTCGGAGCCCCCAACGGTCCCTAACCAGCGCACTCAGTTCAGAACTCATGACGAAGTCGTTGGTTTTGTCGATCGATGTCTGTCGAGGACTCGAGATCTCGCCGCTTCGAACCAAACATCCGCCAGAGCTTTTCTGAAGCTAATCTTGGCATCTGGCCCAGAATTGCTTTTTTCGCGGTTTTCTAAATGTTTGGAACTTTTCGTTTCAAGAAACGTGCTCATAGCAAGCTGTACCAGAAAAATACTGACGGGTATATTTGGAATTCAAACTTTTTGTGGGAAGTTTGCATTTCCATTGGCATAGGTCTAAGCACCGAAACACTTTTTGGCCTTCCCCTGTACAAGCGTGTTTTCTTTGTAATATGCAGAGCTCTTCACGGGTCGGATTACTCACCACGGGTCGGGTCGGGTCGCGTGCCTCGACCCAAATACCATTTTTTGAAGCTGTCCACATCTGACCCGAGACGGCCCGTGAGATTAAGAAAACCTCCCGACCCGACCCGACCCGATCCGACAGATCCGTGTTTTCAACACCTCATGACCCGACCCACGGGTCGGGCCCGCATTTTTTTTTTGTAATCAACTTGCAACACATGGTCTCCTGCTCGTACACACCCATGCCTTCGCTTTGTGTTGTATCATAGAGCTATAACATGGTGCTTGTATACAACGGGCCTTCGCCGGCAATCTGGACGGCCGCCCGTCGCTGGCTTGAGTCATGCCCCAAATGTTATAAGCGTTGTGGCGACGGATGGAGGCCAGGTTCAATGCCAACAGTTGAGAGTGAACCCACTCGTTGGGGGTAACACATTGTGTTTTCGGGGGGAAATACTGGAGGTACTACGAATATCGGAGTGCAACTGTGGCACAGCTGTCGTTCTTTTTTCTACAACTACGACTACTACTTGCTATGCACGGGTGCTACATCAGCCTATCTGCTGAATTCCTAGAACGCTACCGATAACACTGACAACGAAATAAAAAATACCAGTAATATAGGGTTTCCCCGTATAATCCAATAACGTTACTCTAGTCGTATTTCTCGGTTAGAAAACATCTCGCTTTTGTGGGCTACTCGAAAGACACAAGAAAAAAAAAAGTTGAGATGAGAGCTGCCAGAGACACAAGCGAGAGCGCGGAAATGTACGAATCTAAACAGAGCTTGAAAACACCAAGCTGCTTAGAACACCACACACAGGAGACAAGACTATCCCTACCCACTTAGTGCGGCGGCCATATTAGTAGTACAAGCACGATGCTGGTGCTTGTTGGCAGTGTGGCAGGCGATAGCTTCCGCCAGGTAGTCTCTCACGAAGACACCAATGTCGTCCCATCGCACAGTAGTTTCATAGAGGTCGAGCCAGATTCTTCAGAACAACCGAGCGGGCTAAAACACTACATACACACAAGACGAGGCCCGTCCCATGAATACCCGCAAGTTGCTGCGACGAGTCCCGTCCAAGGAATACCCGCATGCTGCTGTGGTAGGGGTTCTAATTTGATCATGTCCTCTGTTTTTCCAGAGAAATGAATTTCCGTTTTTTTACTGGTGGCACGACAAAAACACCAAGAGCCCAGAATAAAGAGACATCAGGTATGTCTTTACCGCAATGGCAAGTCACCGTGGTGCCCGAGTACGCGAAAAACAAAGACAAATCAGGAACGCAATAAGAAGCTGGTGCCTTCGAAGCAATGCCATCTTCGATAGAGATATTTGTGGCCGGCGCAGTACCCTTGGATGTGCTCACGAGGCTTGTCTCTCCAAACTGCCATAAATGTGCAACTCGATTGTTCAGCTGAGTCCGGCCGGAAGTTGATCATGGACAGCCGCCGGTTCCCACTCCCCCTAAAGTCGGCCTCTCATCGTCATTAAGACCCAAGCCAAGACATCTTCAAGAACATATCTCCGTTTAAGGGTTCGCAGCGTGGGGTGTGTGCGCTGCCCTGTCCTCATTGCTACCAGAATGCGACGAAATGCACCGCGACGGTCGTTTGCCTCACAGTCCTTGCTGGTCACCGGTTTACAGCTAACCGTGGGAGGCTTAACGGACGCTTCGAAGGTTGGGGGCCATCTCTCGGGTGATACGGAGCCCTCGAGAGGCAGCAGCTTGCCGTCCGGTGCTGTGCGGAGAAAGCACTTGCTGGCTGTGGACCCTGGGTGCTGCTTCGTTGGGGTTCGCACACTCATCTCTCTCTACGAATACCATCACGGACGAATTCATCAAGTCTGAAACATGAGACCATTTGACCTGCAGAGTGCTCTCTTTGACCCATGTAGTAGACTAGAGTCGCTCTGCCACTTCGCAAGGGCATCCCTCCTCTCTACATTGAGCACGAGTTGGCTCAGCATTTGCATACTTTTCGGCAGGAAAATCTCTCGGCTGATTACGTAGAATGTATACAGCAGAACCCGACTTTTACAGAAGCGTGTGTACTGCTGTAACGAGCACAGATCAACACACACACCTCGCTGGGAGCCTGTAAACGAAAGTCCAATGTTGGAGAACTCTCGATCTTGGTCTTGGGATCGATCACACTCTCTACTTAGGGGCGGTGGGAGCCGGCGGCCATTCTTGACCAATTTCCTGCCAAACGCAGCTGGACAATCGAGTTGCACTTTTATAGCAGCTTGGAGAGACACGCTTCGTCAGCACATCCAAGCACAGTGCATCGGCCACAACGGATTTATCGAAGGGGGTATTGCTTAGCTTTTCGTTTCGTTCCCGGCCTGTCCATTTTTCGTGCATTCGGGCACCAGAGTGATTTACCATCGCCATAAACGGTGGCTTGCCATCGCTGCATATACGTACAATGTACAAGGCGCTTCGCAGGCCGCCCGTTACGCTCGTTTAGGAAGGAAAGGTACATCAAATTATGCGAAGCGGACAGAGGTCCATGATTGATTGTAGTTTTTTTAAGATTTTGTAGTTGCAAACTGGCGACTTGACAATGCCAAGAGTCCCGTCGCCATGCTTCAGGAAAAAGCAGCTCGGACGCCACATACACACATGTATGAGTACAACACTGTACGTACGTACTCCTTTTGGAGGCTCTCCCCCCACAACCGTCCAGGGCGCTCCTCCACCGCCACACCTCCACTACCACCTCCAGAACTCGGTCAACCAGAAGCTTGAGCACCCGATTGAGATCGCTTCATAGCGTGGACGAAGGGTAGATTGGGGATATGCTACTCATTGCTCCAAGCTTGCACGTGCTGTGCTGTTGTGCGGAGAGCTAGCCTCATCAACTTCAACCAAAGAGTACCTGTCTTACCGTTGAAAACTCACCCCTGAAAATGAAAAAACTGGAATCATCTTGAAAGTAGTGTAGGATCGGCTATATCGCTCAGTTTTGACAGGATTTGGATTCCGAGTCGAATATTGAGCTTCCCTTTTTCGTTTTTTTTTTGGGGATATTTTTTCTTGTAATATCTTGAAAGTAGTGTAGGATCGGCTATCTTGCTCAGTTTTGACGGGATTGGGATTCCGAGTCGAGTATAGAGCATCCATTTTTTGTTTTTTTTTTCGGATATTTTTTTTGTACCATGGTGATATATTGAAAATAGTGTAGGATCGGCTATCTCGCTCAGTTTTGACGGGATTTGGATTCTGAGTCGAGTATAGAGCATCCATTTTTTGTTTTTTTTCGGATTTGTTTTTGGTAACATATTGAAATTAGTGTACGATCGGCTATCTCGCTCAGTTTGGACGGGATTTCGATTCTAAGTCCAGTTTGGAGCATCCATATTTCGATATTTTTTTCGGATAATTTTTGTCGCATTCTTTCAATCTTAAATTTTGTCTCGGATATTCTAGATATCGATATTAGTGTGGGTTTTTGTTATATTGGATATAGTGTGGGTACTTTATCTTGATGTTAGTGTGAGGGAGCAAAGAAAGCAAAGATCGAACTCATTTTTCCCAGAAACAAAGTGTGGCACGATAAGCAAGCACGCAAAGAAACCTAAGAACGCGAACACAGCAAATATCGTAGAAGCGATAAATATTCGTCGTAGACTCGCTGAGCGCGAGGCAGGTGTTTATAATCAAGCGAAAAAAACAAATAAACCCATGTATGTTAATATATTTTGGGCTCTTCGGCATTTTTGTGATGCTCTCAAAAAACAAAACGGTAAATACTTTTTCTGGCAAAAAAAATACATTCTCAAACGAGAATCCCTGAGAAACACGATGCTGCTGTTGTTCAGCAGTGGTGGGCCCGGTAGCTGCCATGTTCATGAACGTGAGGTGGTTTCTCCAAAAGCTCTGCCGCAAATCACAGCAGTTTCGTCACATCGAAACATCTTTTTCAGAATCACGGACCTCGCTCGATTACCGCGCACAAGACAAGACAAGCCCCACCCACATGCTGCGACGGCGACACCAGTAGTAGTGGCAAAATGCTTGTGAGCTTCAGCAGCGGGGGGTGTGATGACTGCTGGAATCATTTGCGCTATCTGCTGCTGTCGCTGATAATAAACAAGCACAAAGTACTCGTACATTGCGGCAACGGGCAACAAGCAACAAGCACCTGCTCTCGGGCTAATCGATTCTACACTAGGCAGTATTACTAGTTGTTGCGGAGGGGCTTTTACCAGAGAAAACAAAAAAACGGCAAGATATCTTGGAACGGCGACAAAAAAACTGGGCATACTCTAAGGCGGGGCATTCGCGCCACTGAAAAAATCATTCAGAAATCTGACTCGGGGAAACCCTACAATGACTACGTCGTAAAAATACAGTATAGGCCCGCGAATAAGAAAGAGCTTAACAAGAACAAGAGGCTCAGTTTGGGGTCGGAACTAGGAAAAACGCCCGAAGAAAGAGACCTGGGTCTTGCGACCAGATAAGAAAGAGCAACATACGGGCCAAGTTTCGATAAGAAACATGTAATTTTGCCTGTACGCTAAGTTCAATAAGAAACTCGTGCCAGGCCCTCACACTTGTCTTACAGCAGTACACCTACAGTCAGTACAGTACAGTACCTCATCGTCAGCAACTGGCAATGCATTACATAGAAAAACAAAATATATTGATACCATACTGTAAACTATTGTACAGTATAGGCCCGCTAACAGTTTGGGCAGGCAACTCGGTCAAGAGTATCGACGCCATGCCAGACTATCGGCGCCGCCTTTTTGAGAATACTGGGACAGTCATGACTGCAGATGGGACGCGAGATGAACTCATTCACCTGGAAGGCCGGTCGGGTCCCTACACTTTCGAGGACACGGATGGTTCGGACGACGAGAATGGAGACGACGAGCAAGGAGACCAGGAGAACGACGACCAGGACGCCGGGTCGAGCTACAACGACAGCGACGGTTAGCTAATATTGCCATACTATACTGTCTTGACCGCGTGTATTTTTCATTTTCAACGTGCTGTTCGGTTGTTTCATCTCAGGAATGTATTGGTTTCTGTGTCATGCAGTGCCGTGGTACATATCGTTTAGGATTATTTTGGATTCCTTTTTTTTCGTCTATTTTCGCGTTAACTTGCCGAACAGTGTTACGTACAGTGTCGTTTAGGATTTTATTGTTTCACATTTTCCTTTTATTTTCGCGTTAGCTTGCCATGTTCGCTCATGTTCTTTCGCAAAATCTTCTTATTAATTTTACTCATAAAGTTAGGTGACGCAGACGATGCCGTTCGTGACGGCGCAATGGCTCGCCTCGATGACGACGATAACCTGGGACCGGGAGAGGAGATAGTACCCATGGAGATCCCTCATGGCTTTCGTCTTCAGGCGACTAAGCCATTGGTCCTGGAGGGCTCGTTCGTGGGACGCAGGGTTATCGTGAGGCTTGGGTTGGACTGGTTTGGGGGGAGGGTTGCACGTAAAGCACAGGAACGTACGCGCCATGTATACGACTACCGTGTGGTGCTTGAGAGTGACGAGAGCACCCGTATCATGAAATTGCCGCTATTAATAGAGTTGTACGATACAGTCGAGCAGGTCGCCCGAGGCGCGTGGGTGCTGCTCGAGGTGGATTTAGCACCGCTTCAACACGCCCCTGTTGCGGATCCGACTCCACGCGCCGTGAGCAGGTCGGGAAGGCTATTATCCCCCAATGTTCGCCATACCGATACTGTGTGTCTGTTGTTTTTTCAGTACTGATGTAGTACCTGGTATACATTGTGGCGAGTAGGGATACTCTCAATTAAGTGGCAACGCGGAGACGCGGAACGGTGCTTGTTGATGGCCTGCATGAATGAAGTAAGCGCAGGTATCTAGATTGGCTACATTGTGTTTCGTTCCCAAGTTATTTATACCTGGTAGTTTGTTGGTGGTGGCTGCAGGTGGCAGGGTTCGTGTGCCACTCCTAGCACCCATTACCATCGAGAATTCGAGGCAAGGATCACCCATTCCGAATATCCGGCGTAAATAAGAAAAACCCATAAAAGTAAAAATCGTTTCAAATACCTGCGGCGGATAAGAAACCTTATACAAGAAAAAGGCCTGGCCTTGAGCAACAAATAAGAGTACGAGGCTCACTAGAAATAGGAGTTTCTTGTGGGCGGGCCTACACTATAAGTCATGTGAGGATAATAAGTCAAGAAACACTCTGGGATGCTGAGAGGGCAGGATTTCGCCGATACCGATACCTCGATGTCGAGGCCGCACATGGGACGCATGCGACCGGAGTGGACGGATTCGCGGCGCCAGCCGGTGCACACGAGGCGGGTGCGCGTCCCGACGAAGAAACCGCGCGGAAGGCGGTCGGCGGCGGGAGAGATCCGCGAGTCAGTTCTTGCTGAGGACTATCATACGTAGGCTTATTTGTATCCAACCCCTGCTTCGTGTGTCATACTGTTGTACAAGGCGCTTCGCTCCGCGGGCGGCCTACGCCGCCCGCTACGCTCGCTCAGGAAGGAAAATTACATCAAATTATGCGAAGCGGACAGAGGTCCATGATTGAATATTGTTTTTTTTTATGGCCCCTGTAGTTAGCTGCAAACTGGCGACTTGATAATGCCAAGAGTCCCGCCGCCATGCTTCCGGAGAAAACACAGCTCGGACGCCACATATGCTTCGCGTCGCGGGCGGTTTTCCGCTACGCTCGCTCACACGTCGTACATACGTACCCCAGGTAGGGTACTTATTTTTCTTCTTTCGATATGCTCTGTGTCTGTGTACTCGTATGTACGAAAGATAAACCACAGAACGGCACAGCAACATAGCAAAAACAATGAAAATGAAACCGAAAAATTCTAAAAGAATAAACCTTTCGTGTAATAATTTACTATTTGAGTGGAACACCTTACACCAGTCAAAAAAAAAAAAAATGAAAAAAAAAAAAATCTTACAGCAGAGCTTCTCTCTCAGCCTCGTACGCCGCCCGCCCCTCTCGCGACCATCTCGCCACCCATTCAGTCAGGGTAAAGCTTCCCTCCCTCTCGTCCACAGTGAGCCCCGTCGCCCGCCTCGCGTGAAGCCCGGTGCTCACCGTGGACCTCGACTCAAGCTCTCGACAATGTTGGTGCTCATTCGGGGTACCTCCCTCTTGTGACTCTCAGCCCGGTCGCAAAAATAAGCACCGCTTGAATATTATCTTACAATCCCGAACGAACCTTAAATACTCGTACGTACTCTATCCAAAATCACAAATGGAGGCCAGACAGAGCCTATTGATGCATCCCTCGTGTCTCGAGGCACACGCGACGCCTAGGCACGAAAGCGGCGACCGCGCTCCTTGCAACTCCCCCTCTACTCGCCAGCACCCGCTGACACCCGCGACGGTGCCGGGTTCGCCCGCGCAACCGTGCTCGGAGTACACGCACGCACACGAAACGAAGGAAGAAAAAAGGAAAGAAGGACTGAAAGTACGACGAGAAATGGAGAAAACAAAAAGACTCGCTGGAACGGTCCGGCAAGTAATAAACGGAGGCGATCCCCAAGTGGGAGCTCTGAGAGGCCAGGGATGTACCAACCGAGCACGCTCAGAGATCGAGATATCTATAAGTAGTTCTACATCGCCCGTTCTCCTCGCCTTGATTAAAGTGCCGAAACAATGCCATTCTTGGACCATCCACGTCTGTCATGGTGGTCGGCCTCGAACACCTGGTGAGACCTACGACAGGTTTCGCTGTAGTGAGCATATTTTCTTGCATAAAAATGGACTAGCGGAAAGCGCGAGAGCGTGAGTTTGCAACATTCGATGAAAATCGACGAGCTGTGGGAATGCTGAACCCTATGCGCGATAAAAGAAATATAGGCACGTACCCCGGGGGAGAAGGGACGACACCTGTGGCCACGGCTTGTCCATAAGATCGCTGAGGGCAAAACCTCCTAAGGGCCCATCTTAGCGAGGATTTTCGGTTTTTTCAATTTGATTTGATTTTTTTTCTATTAATAATAATAATTTGCATCTGATTGGCCGAAGAGTGAATCACCAAGCAGGCATTCTCAAGGCAAATTGGAAAAAAAAAAAAAAACAATTTGAGTGAAAAGTCTTTTGGGACTTTTTTCGTGTGATTTTTTTCATTTCAACTTCGAATTTGGGGGTTGATCAGCCTTGATGTAGATGTTCATGGTGGGTCAACACCCCTGGTGGAGTCTGGGGTGATTCTCGGCCGCTTGGGTGACCACGGTCGAGGCGATAAAACGCGAACCTCAACGACAGGCGACCGGAGCAATAGCCGCGCCCACGGCCAGACCGTACCCCGGCGGTGGCGCCTCAAAAGAGATCATGGCGGCCGCAAACCCAAATTTTCGGCCTGCTCGATCGGCCAACCATCACGAAAACCGAGCAAACGAGCAAAAAAAAACAGAGGATACGCTCAAGACCTCGATAGCTGCATCACCGTTGCTGTTCCGCACGTGGCGCTTGAGGGCTTCATCCGCCCACCCAAGACACTCTGAGAGTGATAGCTTCCTATCCTGCGCCACCAAAAAAAAAAAAATGCTGGCGGCGGCGCGCACGCGACACGAAAACCTTCACTCTCGTCTACGCTCGTTACTGTTTGTCGGCTGGGTGTTGTGTGATGCGGTGCGTTATTCCAGGCTGTTCCGGATTCCTTTTTGTTTGACAATGAATACGCCGTTTCCCGATATAGGGTACCAGCACATTTCTTTTTCGAAATCAAATTAAAATTCATTGAAATTGAAGACATATTTCAAAATAACGAAACTTAGCGTTCCCCGTTAAGATGGGCAGTAAAAGTGAACGATGACAAAAAAAATGTCGAATTTGCCCTGAGAGCCCGAGAGCGCCTAACTAAGGGCCACTCCTAACGAACCGAAAAAAAATCACAATTCGTGACTTTTGGGCATGCCTAAAGGTCACGATCCGTGACATTTCAGTTCTAACGAAAAAAGCCGCAAAACGTCGCGTTTCGTGATATTTTTAAATAGTTAAAATTCTGATATTTCAAACCCAACGTTTTTTGGGGGTGGAGCCAACAACTCTCGATAGTGAGGCACGGCCAGGCCGGGCTGGGCCGTCCGCACCTGGCCAAGCCCGTGACATATCCGAATCACGGGCCGAAGCCTGACCCAGCCTGCGAGATTCCAACTTCACCGACCGTTGGCCAAGCTCGTTTCGGGAGATTCCATCTCGCAGGCCGTCTGCCCGGCCTGGCCTGACATCCTCAGGTCCTTTTCGCGTTTGTCTTCCAGCAGGCTCCTCCTCCTGGAAATTTCGAGGCCACAACCTCCTCGTTAGCCCGCGCCCAGCGGTGTCTTTGGGTAGCCGCCCGTTGTCCACAAGTGGCGTACGAAGCAGAGTCTGCTATGCCCCTATACCAACCTTCGGATACCGTCGGTGCGCGTGGGTTGCGTAGTGCCTTGATCAGGCGTATTTTGAGACACGACAAATGTCACGAATCGTGATTTTGTTTTTTTTTTTTTAGGAAAAGCTAAAAAATTGGCGTCATGAATCGTGATTTTTTTTGTCGTGAAAAAATCTCACGAATCGTGTTTTTTTTTGTTCGCTAGGAGTGGCCCTAAACGGTACGACGCAGGCCTGCTGGAAGCCGAATTAACCAACTCACGTGACACCCTCATCGTCGACCTCGTACGTGTTGTCCAAGAGGTAGGAGGGTGACGTCACGAAAAGGTCGGGATCTCCCACCCTTGCTCGAACAAACCCTTGTGCAAAGCAAGTCTTACCCGTGCCCAAGTCCCTGTACCAGGAACATCGCGCATGAAGACGGACACTGTTCGACCTCGCAACCATGTATATATGCAGTTCAAGGTACGGTACCACAGGAACATCGCGTGAGAAGACGGACAGTACTATTAATAGTTGGACCTTGCGTCCATTTATGTATGCAGTTTAAACTTTGTAGAGAGTGCAACTCCACTCACCCCGACAAGAGCACAACGTCCCCACCGGTAGAATCTGCTGCCAGGAACGCTCCAGTTTCTTCCATTTCTTGAGGTGAGGATACGACCATCTCCAAAATCGCCTTCGTCGTAGCACCATCCAACTCCAGATTTGGTTCGGCACCTTGGACACGTTCGCTGCTATCTTCACGCGAAGAAAATACGCGCTGTTGTGGATCGGTAACCATTGGTCGAAGGCCTTTCCGGTTCGTGATGGCCCACTCTGGGCGTATTCTTCGTGCTTGACCTACTACTGGTGCTGTTGAATAATCTGACCTCATTGATGCGACTACGCTGGGAAGCGCTGAGACCGATGGCATACACATCCTGCAGCATCCGACGAGAATGGAAAATATACCACCTGACCGGTTCAGGTGCAAGGTGTACTGACGTAGCATCATGAATGAGACAAGGAGCTTGTCCTACACGCAGCCACCGGGAGAAAAACAGCTCACATAGCACTCAACCCAAGAGACACACACACCTGACCCACCCTGCCCCCTTCTGCTCACAACCCCAGATATGTCAGTCAGGGTGACCCCCAGTCTGTATGGCCATCGTACATATGGAACTCCTCCACGATACGAGTGGTGGATGGCTTCAGCAGCGAAGAGCAGCACCCTGGTTATCTCTCGCTAGAGACACAAAGGCGAAGGCTCTTCGAACTATGCCTCAACATGAGTATATGGAGGCGCATAAGAAGCGTCATGGAGAGCGGATGGATCGTTCTGAAAAGAGGTATCGACGCAGACAGCAGTCCCACTCGCTTTTTTTCACGTTTTCCTTCAAGGACTGGGGTCGATTTCCGTTTTTGCAAAACATATCATGAAGCATTCGTCTTCATCTACTGCTGTACATTGTAGATGTACTATTTTCAATATTAATATTACTGCTGTTTCATGGGGCCTAGGAAGCTGGGCCTACCGTGCTGTCCATTGGTTTTCCCTCTTGCAACCCCGCCTCGTTATGGCAAGATTTCGACAATGTATTTTCGCCTTGCCTCTTTTTTACCGTGCAAATGTACAACTCTAGTTCCAAGTACCTTGTACCCAACACACCAAAATGTTCGTGGAGGGTCCATGTCTTTTCTGCGGTTGCCATGTTACTGCTGCACGTCCTATTTATTGTTGATAATTGCCACCTACCCTCTCCCTTTTTCACCAACCGCAGACGGAAAAAGGATGCGCGGGAGGTGCACAAGCGATCTGAGTTTGCCCAAAAGGTGCACGGAATTCGCGCCAAGCTGTACCAGCGAAAACGTTTCAAGGAGAAGGCTACCATGCGCAAAACGTGAGCTGTTTCGATTGTTTGCGCGGACTAATTTTCTTATTCTCGATACACTGGCAGACGTCGACGAGTTGGTGTGTGAGCCTAGTGCTGTGGGTTGTGGATATTCCCACCCCTACGAGTATATGGATTACCTCGTACCTGGTATGAAAATACAAGGCGCTTCGCTCCGCGGGCGGCCTACGCCGCCCGCTACGCTCGCTCAGGAAGGAAAAGTACATCAAATTATGCGAAGCGGACGAGGTCCATGATTGAAGATTGTTTTTTTCATTACTCTGTAGTTGCAAACTGGCGACTTGATAATGCGAAGAGTCCCGCCGCCATGCTTGAGGAGAAAACAGCTCGGACGCCACATACGCTCCGCGTCGCGGGCGGTTTTCGGCTACGCTCGCTCACATGTCGTACGTACGTACATACCCCAGGTAGGGTACTTATTTTCTTCTTTCGATATGCTCTGTGTCTGTACTCTGTACTCTTATGTACGAAAGATAAAGCACAGCAACACAGCAAAAACAATGAAAATGAAACCGAAAATTTCTGAACGAAAAAAAATCCCCGTCCCCTGTCATATAATAATTTACTACCTGATTGGAACACCTTACACCAGTCAAAAAGAAAAAATCAAACAGCAGAGCTTCTCTCTCTCAGCCTCGTACGCCGCCCGCCCCTCTCGCGACCATCTCGCCACCGATTCGGTCCGGGTAAAGCTTTCCTCCCTCTCTTCCACAGTGAGCCCCGTCGCCCGCCTCGCGTGAAGCCCGGTGCTCAGACGGGGTACCTCCCTCTTGTGACTCTCAGCCCGGTCGCAAAAATGAGCATCGCTTGAATATTTTCTTACAACCCCGAACGAACCTTAAATACTCGTACGTACTCTATATAAAAAATCACAAATGGAGGCCAGACAGAGCCTATTGATGCATCCCTCGTGTCTCGAGGCACACGCGATGCCTAGGAACGAAAGCGGCGACCGCGCTCCTTGCAACTCCCCCTCTACCCGCCAGCACCCGCTGACACCCGCGACGGTGCCGGGTTCGCCCGCGGAACCGTGCTCGGAGTACACGCACGCACACGAAACGAAGGAAGAAAAAAGGAAAGAAGGACTGAAAGCACGAAGAGAAATGGAGAAAACAAAGACCCGCTGGAAAGGTCCGGCAAGTAATAAACGGAGGCGATTTCCAAGTGGGAGCTCTGAAAGGCCAGGGATGTACCAACCGAGCACGCTCAGAGAGTGAGATCTAAGTAAGTAGTTATATGCCATACGACTGGTATCGTCTTTATACGTATAATACTAGCTATCGCTCTCGGTGGAGCGGAGAGCGCAGGGAAGTAGTCGGTTGGCTTTGACCGGATACTCGGTACCTGGTACCTGGTAATAGTTTTTGTATCACCTACACGTGGACATCGGCGGAAGCTACGACCTGGGCCAGCCGAAAAATGGATAAACTATCCGAAGGTCGTATCTCGTGAACCACTGCGAATTTGGACTTGAAAGTTGGAGGCACTGACCCTGGCACTACACTGCACGCGCAGAAAAAGAGTATATTAAGATGAAGACATTTTTATATTTCGACTCGATCTCGATGAGTTATCGGCGGAAACTCCAAAACACCAATTTTTCAGCACAAAATTCGCAACAAAATCGTCGTTCCCGATCAAGGCGAAAATTGGTGGAGGCGTAGCTGAAGACCCTACGAGAAGATCGATATTATTTTCATTGCTCAATTCGCGACCCATCAAGAGATAATGCCAGAACACGATTTTTATACATAAAACAAGTAATTGCGAGAAATGTGGGTTTTTCTGCGATGCCCCGCTCAATTTTGCGAGTTTCGATCCGAAAATTAAACCTCATATTTGAAACGCAAACAAACGGAGAACTCGCCTTTTTTGTTCTTGTTTTTTCCATACAAGTTATGGCCGTTTTTGTATTTTTTCGAATCGTTGTATCGGTCATATCCCTCGAACAAATGAAAAAAAGGCGAATCTTCCGTTTGTTGGTTGGTGCATGATCACACGGTGTCAAAAAATCAACATCCCAATATGTGATATTGAGCGAGGCATCGCCTATCAACCACTAAATCAGCACATCGGCTGGCCCAGCTCGTATCATGCGTATCCCGTCGCGATGTGTTTGGCTTGCCGTCGTGTCCATCACTTCCGTCCAAGTGTATGACCTGTCCAAGGTCGTCATGGACGACCCACGCACGCACAGAGAATCATAAAATTATGGGGATGATCTTCTCTATCCTCCTCTCATTTGATCAGACACGAAACTTCAACTTCAACAGTATAGACTGCTATCAGTAGGATAGGAAGCTGTCGCTATGATGAGAATCTTGCGCAGCAAGGTGTTTGTGACTGCGACGTCAACTTTAATGGTTTGGTGGACGACAGTATCGGTCACTATACACATGTTGACGTACTCTGTGCTTGCCTTGGAACAGCAAGCAGTCCATACGCCCACATGATATTTCGAAGTATCATGCATATATAGCATACATGTCATCTCTGATTACTACCAGTACAGTATATATACTGAGTACCTGGTACCTGATAAATGGTACCTGAATTTTTTCTACTGCGCGACGTACGTAATATTTTGGCTGTCGACGTATTCTATCCCTCGACCAGGATCGCGATGCATCAGGAGCGCACGAACAAGCACGCAAACGACGACGCTATACCAGACGGTGCTGTCCCTGCGTACTTGCTGGATCGCGAGGGTGTCAGCCGGGCGAAAGTGTTGAGTAACACGGTCAAGCAAAAGCGGAAGGAAAAGGCGGGGAAATGGGATGTTCCAATCCCTAAGGTGTGTGTTGAGGATAGGTAGCATGTATGTCCCTTCATGGGCTCGTCCAACGGGCATGCTATCACCTCTGATATCCATGGGATGTCTCTTGAAGTTGAGCTGGTTTCAATCCTATCTCCCCGTCCTATGAATAGCTGCGGTACACCCTTTGGTTTTTATTGCGCGATGGGATCAGCGCTTCCGTTGCTCATCGAGTCTCGTCGAATAACCGTTACCTGCCGGTACCTGGTGTGCCATACCAGGTATCATATATAGGTGGCACGTAAATACGTACTAGAGGTATACCAGGTATATACAGCCCTACGTAATTGTAAGCTTTCCCGTGTGTGGTGCCTGCAAGAAAAAGCCTCAAATGTTTTTCAGAGGATCTCGAATCAAGAATCACCGTGTGACTTGAGTATAATCACTTGCAGGACCTGGGCGACCGGTCGGCGGGCGATGTATCACCTTAGCGCATCTCTTTTTTGTTCGTGTGGGTGTGCTCATCTTCAGATGGGTTTTTAAGGTTGACAATTTTGCTCAGAGGCCTAGTTTTCGTGCACACAGGTTGCCATGTTTCCGGATTTCGATCTGAGTCGACTGTTGATTTGTCGCCTCCACGTACGATTGGTGTCCAACTCCCTCACATCTGCGTCATCCTGGCTCCCGCCGTCGCCCCACGCACAGGTCAAGCCAGTGGCCGACGACGAGATGTTCAAGGTGCTTCGCAGCGGAAAACGCAAGAACAAAGCATGGAAACGGATGGTTACCAAGGTGCGTCAACGCGTTGACTATACGCGCGTGACATCGTTCTCTGAATTCGCACCCAGTTCGTCAGGGTGTGTGTATCGGCATTTCGAAGAGCATGCTTGCGGACGGAACGATGCTGTAAAACGGCGGTTTGATTCGAAAACATGACGTTCACTGTCACCACGGGTCGCCAAACGGCGATACCATCTTAGGGTTTCCTTGGTGTGGCGTACCTGGTACGTGACACTGAACCGCATCAATTTGGCCAAACGCTGAAGGCAAAAATGAAGTCGAGACATTTTCTTAATCCAAGACACGTGTGAGACACAACACCTCTCGCGAAAGACAAAAGCGTAATGCAGCTCTTCAATAACACTACAATACGAGAGCAGTTGCAGCTCCCGCAATATGCAGTCACCGACTTGAAGGCAATGGACAGTAATCCAGCTTGTTCTGTGTTGAAATGCCCCTCATGATGACTTTACAGGTGACCTTCGTTGGCGAAGGTTTCACCCGGAAGGCGCCGAAGTACGAACGATTTATCCGCCCGACTGGACTCCGATTCAAAAAGGCGCACGTAACTCACCCCGAACTCAAAGCCACCTTTCACCTCGACATACTAGGAGTCAAGAAGAATCCAAGCTCGCCTCTCTACACGCAGGTACGGCGGTGTATAGATGTTGACCAGGCCATGTTGATGGCATACTTTCTCCACTTTTAAAAAGCTTACAAGTACCTAGTACACTCTGGAATTATCTCCGTATGCCGTGTCGTTACTTGGAAAACGAGCAGGGTGTATATACGGCGGAAGATGTATTTTGTACGGTATGGTTATCACTTGTTGAAGCCTCTAGGTCTTGAGCATCGGCCGGATCCGTTCTGCCATGTAGGTAAGCGATGACTAAACCCTACCGGTATGTGTATTTGTGTGTGTAAACGTGAGTACCTTGACCATTGGCTGTTACCAAACGGGCTGTTGCGTGCGTGCGTTCTTGATTTGATGGTATGATATAAAAGCAGCAGCACCAAGCGTAGCCGAGTAGGTAAAAATCGGATGGCAATCGTGTGTCGGCTGCGAGTCTGCTTACTATTCTTCCTTGGCGCGGCCTCAAAAGCGAAATTTGGTACATATATCGTTGTGGAAAAGCCGTTTATTGTCTGGACTTTGACTGAACTGCATGGAATACAAAGCTTGCACCCTCGGCGATCTCGAGGTAACCCTCTCCCGAACCCTCAGGCGCACTAATGATCTGTCCCATCCCCTCACTTCGGCCTATTATCGCCTCGAATTTTCTCGTTTGTCGTTGCAGCTGGGAGTCATGACGAAGGGCACGGTGATCGAGGTCAACGTGAGCGACCTTGGCCTTGTAACCCAAAGTGGCAAGGTTGTGTGGGGAAAATATGCGCAAGTGACCAATTCGCCAGAGCTGGACGGATGTATCAATGCGGTGCTGCTGGTGTAACCTATGGCATTCGGCTTGTATGATATTGGCACGGAATTCGTCTGTTTTCCGTGGTACATCTGTGCAGACCTTGGTCAACCTGTATCCAAAGTCGTGACCCGGACTTACTCTGTGCTGATTCAGAGTAACGACACGTGCGCGAATAAAGTTGTCAAGAGGTATCTGGCCTCCAAATGTGAGGTCGAGGCTGTAAGGTCCATGCGGGGTGGTAGATACAATTAACTACATATCTAGCTCTACATACCCACCAGTAGAGCGGAGAGAGAAATTTGCGTTTCACCAAAGATGTTATATTACCCTGCGAGGTGTTCAAGTCGGAAAGCGACTGTACCAGGGTCGAGGATCAGATGGCGAAGTTCAGAAAAAAATATCGGGGTAGGCCGTGGTGAATATACGCTGACTTGCAATGAGTTCGTTAATTTGTTTACTTGCGTGATGTCGTATTTCTCCTTCAAACTCGACAATTCCCAGACCACGACTGAAACTGGTACGTTTTTGTTGGTGTGGGGGTTATTTTGTTGCTGTCCTCCTGGGCCAGTATTTATGCTGACCCGAAATCACAAGTTAGCTCTCCTGGCCGCCATGTTTTACCCCTGTTTCTGCTCGAAGTTTTTACTCCCAATATGCTTGTCGGCTTAATGTTTTGAGTTGTGCCTACTTACGCCGATATATGTTGTCATGGTCAAACGGGCGAACATAATCGCCGTGCCGAATATATGCACAGAACACATGGGAAATATTCCCTCCAAATCGGGACGATATGGTAGTACATGGTGCCACAGCTATGTACGCAGACGACAACGAAGCGCGTGATGTGTGGCCAGTCTATGGATCGTTGTTTGCTAAGTCACGTGTGACGTACATTGCATTGCAGGTACTGGTACGAGACTGCAAGCACTGAAGTCGCAGGCGCACACACCCTCTGCAAGCAGGGAACTGAGTTGCATTTTCGCAACTTACGACGAAAGACGTGATACTCATACGTACGCTGTACCAAGAAATGTCAGTTTGTAAAACTGAGTCTCTATTTTGGTAATTGCAAATCTGTCTGTCTGCCTGCCTATCTGTCCGCATCCCTGATATTTTCGAATTTATATCATTACGGGGGACCATACGAGTAAATAGGGCCAAGTATTATTGGTAAAACTAAGGAAATATATAGGTATTGTGAGTATCGTAGGTCCTATTTACTAATTTATTTATTTTTATTCATCAGTTGTACTTTCCAGCCTAACTCGTAGGAGGTTTTACCCTCAGCGATCTTCTGGACAAGCCTTGGTCACAGGTGTCGTGTCCCTTCTCCCCACCGGTACGTGCCTTTATTTTTCGTCGCGCATAGGGTTCAGCATTCCCACTGCTCGTCGATTTTCATGGAATGTAGCTAACTTACTATGGTCCCCCGTAATAGTACGTTCCAATGATCGACATAAATGGTCGTTACGGATGATATTCATAGGACGTATTCGACTCTACAGACCTTAACTACTGGAACATACCTCACCGCCAGGCAAAATTTAATCGTATAATACATCCACCACACCGTACCAACATACCATATCATATACCATGATTTTTCCATTTATTATATCAAACCGGACCATCATACCATACCAACATACTAGATCACATACCGCGCCACACCGTACCATGCCATATATATACATACTGTACCAATACCACCCGAGGGACTCAACCATACGACGACTGAACGAGTATAGATACCATCGTACTGCTGTACCAAAAAACACCACAAGAGCATGCCTTCGGGGCGACAGAGCAGGAGCGATAATAGATGCCATACTGCTATACCAACACCACAAATACACAAGAGCACGCGAGCGTGCGCCGAGCGATGGCAGCGCTTCACGTGCACATGAGCATGCCTTCAGGGCGACAGAGCAGCAGTAGTAGGAGCGATACCATACTGCTGCATCAACACCACAAGTTCACAAGAGCCATACGAGGACAAAGAAGAGCATGCCCCGCGCAGAGTACTCGAGCACGAACGAGTATAGATACCATACATCTGTACCAACACCACACGAACAAGTATAGATATCATACTGGTGTTGTACCAACACCACACGAACGAAACCCCGCTGTTGAAAATAGTTGGAAATGCTGTTGTTTCAGAACTATCAAGAAACCCCGCTGTTGAAAATACATTGGAAAAGTTGTTGTTAGACTATAGCTGCTTTGTCGGGGATCACAACCCCCTCCTCGTGGACTCTTATATTTCGCGGCACAGAGATCTCTTGTCAATCTGTTGTGTAGTTTGTAATGAGCCTGGCAGGCAGAACAGTATACCACAGCAGGGCTGTGGCCCTCGACCACACACCGTGTTTCACTTGTTTTTCATTGCACAACCGCCATGCCGCAGCCACAGTATCAACTTCAAGACGAGAAGTGATTCGCTTTTATGTTGCGATCCTCTGTATGGTACAGACATCTTCTATCCATTCGTCTGCCGATCCCGTTGTAACCGTCGTGCGTACAACAAGCGCAATGTCAAGAAACCCCGGTGTAGCAGCTGGTAGAAAATAGTCAAAATGCTGTTGTTGCGAAACTATCAAGAAACCTCGTTGTCGAAAATAGTCGGAAATGCTGTTGTTGCGGAACTAGCTGCTTCTTGGGGATCACGACCCCTTCTTCGTGAACTCTTATATATTCGCGGTACAGAGGTCTCTTGTCAATCGGTCGTTTACTTTGTAGTAACCTTGTGGCAGTAGGTAAGTAGCACAGCAGGGCTGGCCTTCTACCACACACCGGGTTTCACACGTTTTTCAGTGCACAACCGACGGCGCAGCCGCACAGCAGTATCAACTTCTTCTAACCGACGCCGCAGCGGCAGTATCACAACTTCAAGAAGTCTTATGATGACACCAAAAATTCGCGAGGTGGTGCTTTGTGGTGACTTCTACCCACCATAGAAAAAAACGACAAAAAAATGTTCCTTTGATATCTTTTCATCGATTTCTATATTTTTACGTTTCATCCTTAAGTAATCTTTCATCCTTAAGTCCGAAAATATCCTGTTAAGAGAAGTAGTCCGCTTTTATGTTGCGATCCTCTGTGTGGTACAGACATCTTGTTTCTGTCTATTCGTCTCTCGATCACTTTGTAACCGCCGTGCGTACAAGCGCAACATCAAGAAACCTCGTTGTAGAAAATAGTCGGAAATACTGTTGTTGCGGAACTACCAAGAAACCCCGATGTAGAAAATACTCCTTTGGGTTCATGCCAGATACATGTCGACTTCTTCCATCCCATCCGCAAAAGATACGCCCCCCCCCATGAAACCCTCGATCTCAAAACTGAACGCGAAGCAGAAACGTTGTAGGATATTGAATGCCCTTTACGAACCAAGATGAATATCCCATATCCCCGCACAGTACGACCACGAGTAGCACCAATAGCCAGCACGCAGACGCTCAGTCTGACCCAAACCCCGCCTGCTGGGATGCCATCTATGCCGGTGCCGACTGATCTCTCTCGTCACTCTCACCAACTCCAATTGCGAGACTTCACAAAAACAAACTGAGGACAGCGCTCGAATGCATTCCATCGAGGGCAATAACAATGTACCTGGTATATACTACCAGGTCCTGGTATATACCAGGGGATATAGCCGTACGTAAACGAACACGGGCGCCTTCTGACGATGTGCGTGCAAGTAAGGGCCACTCCTAACGAACAAAAAATAACACGATTCGTGATATTTTTGTCATGAATCGCGATTTTTTTGTCGTGAATCACGACTAAAAAAGTCACGATTCATGACGCCATTTTTTCTAGTTTTTTTCCCCTAAGGCCGTTTCCTATGCGGTTCGATTTTTGAGCTTCAGATTTTGACCCGATGGCATTTTCAGATATGAGCTTGACAAATCGAAAGGGCCTTCCTATGCGGAAAAATCAGATTTATTGCGCGTGTAGAGATTCGAGCAAACGCCGAGACCAACTGCTGTTGTTTTTGTGATTTGGCGCCGCGAAGAGACGCGCTGGGTGCGCTGCCCTGCGCGTAGGACCCAAGCGTCCGAGCCCAGGCTGACTGCCTCTATAGTCTGGTGGCGAAGAGATGTGGCGAGTGCGCTAGAGTCAACCTGTCTTGGTATTTTGTGTTGGATTTTGTGACTTTGCTGCTGCTGCTGCTGCTGCTGCGGTGTAGTCTACGAGTACGTATCCACGGAGAGGCGCGTGCCGAGTGCTCTTCTCTTGGTCTCTAGGCCCGAGCCCGCGCCAGCCGACTCTAGTCTGGCCACGGAGGGACGCGCCGTCCGCGCGTCGGGCGCGAAGCAACGTCGCTATACAGCTGTATCAGCATCCAACTCATCGATCGTTCCGCTGCTGTTTGCTGTCGTGGATAATATCTTGAATTTAGAGAGCATGCCATTTTTTCGATTTGAAAATCTGATGACCCAGGTCGTCGGATTTTGGCCCAAAATCCGACGACTTGGGTCATCGGATTCTCAAATCGAAAAATTTCCGGTCGGATTTTGCATAATCGGACTACATAAGTAGGGTCATTCGATTTTGAGATCGAAAAATTCAAATCTGAAGCTCGAAATCGAACCGCATAGGAAACGGCCTAAGAAAAACAAAATCACGATTCGTGACATTTGTCGTGTCTCAAAATACGCCTGATGAAGGCACTACGCAACCCACACGCAACAACGATATCCGAAGGTCGGTATAGGGGCATGGCAGACTCTGCTTCGTACGCCGCTTGTGGACACAACGGGCGGCTACCCGAAGACACCGCTGGACAGAGGTTTGCCTATTAAGTCGGTACTCGTTGGTACTCACGTGTGACGCTTGCTAAAAAAGATGGAAGAAGAGCAGTTTTATTCCTGTCGTGCACGCGGAGACTGAGACCAAGCTCGTGCGTCTCTGGAAAACCCCTGGTTTTCCACCTAAGATACGCCTTCCAAGTACTACAAATACGTTCCCAGTGCCTGAACCCAGGTAATTACCGGGCTTTCAACCTCATACAAAGCAGTACACTAGCCTACTCTGATGAGCCGTACATGCAAAATTACGGGAAATTCATGGAAACCCCGATTCCACGAACTAGAAGATGAGAAGATGCGACTCCTCAAAACTGTTATGAGGCTAGCTTAGATTGGGTAGGCGATTGGTTAACCTTTTACCTTTAGCCCAACGGACTAAGACCTTAACATATGGCGACGACGGCAGAACATGGGTCCTTGGTCGTGAGTTCGAATCTCACGCCCACCATGAAATCGCTTTTCAAAGAAAAGTGAATTTCCTCATGTCAAGAATCTGAAAAATACTTGTGGATCCCCAGAAATTGGAACTGCGTGTTGGTGTCACGCGTCGACCCGTATATCCGGTCCGTTCCAGGGGGGGAGAGTGTTATGATGCTTAGTTTGGGTAGGCGATTGGTTAGCCTTTTACCTTTAGCCCAACGGACTAAGACCTTAACAAAGCCCACTCCCACACCTCTGAATGGCAAGGCAACGAAGCCGGCGAAGTACGCAAAAAAAGATGAAAGGAAGACCTAACCTTAAGGGGCAGGAAGAAATCGTCAATGAAAAACGTCGCCATGTCACCCGCACGGGGGGGGAGGCGAGGAAGATGCATGGAAAAGCGAAAAGTGAATACCAAAAACGAGAAGAAAAATAACTCGGAAGACGGCAAGAACCACCTAAACCCAGCCCACAACTCTGAGAACGCGTCGTGGGTCACAAATGAGTGGCCCGACTACCTCGACCAGCCCCGACACTGAGCGGGGGGGGTAGGCAGGACAAAATACGCAAAAATTGATTCCCAACCTTGCCCAAAAAAAAGAAAACAAACCAGAAACACACCGAACACAAAAAGCAACCTCCCAAAGTCCACGAAAACGGCAAATATATATATATATATATCGAGTGCAGTCAAGAAGCGAGATTCAGCTATCCACGACGGCGCCTCGAGATTCATCTACGTTACGCTGGACCCCCCGTGCAAACGCGCTAGCCAAGTGAATTTGCAGACACCAAGAACCTCGTACAGCTCTCTCGTCAAAGTCGTGTAGCGCACCGGAGAAAGAGGAAGCTTGGTCGGTTCCGGATCGTCCAAAAATCGAACCAAATATACTCCATCCGTTGGCGTAGTTGGGCAGATTTCCCCGAGCCACCACAGACCGTCGTCGCCCTTGTACTAAAAGTGGGCCCAGTTGGAAAGTACAGTGTTGCTGTATCGGCGGAGCCAATCGGCGTGCGACACGCAGCCATAGCCGGGTGCCAAAAACCGCTCGCCGTTACTCCGAGAAAGCTCCCGTTGTGCCGCGTCAATTCTCATTCGGCGGCACAGGCGGTTGGTTTGATGGTGTTGGTTCGGGGTGCCGGCCCAGTAGCGCAAAATTGCGTGACGAACCTCATACAAAGCAGTATCGTAACACTAACGAGGAGGTTGTGGCCTCGATATTTCGAGGAGGAGGAGCCACAGCTGGAAGACGAACGCAAAAATGACCTGAGGCTGTCACAGGCGAGGCCGGGCAGACGCCCTGTGAGATGAAATCTCGCGAACCGAGCTTGGCCGATGGTCGGTGAAATTGGAATCTCGTAGGCTGGGTCAGGCTTCGGCCCGTGATTCGAATACATCACGGGCTGGGCCAGGCGCGGTCGGCCCAGCCCGGCCTGGCCGTGCCCCACTCGCGAGAGTTGGCTCCGCCCCCAAAAATCCTTGGGTTTTAAATATCGGAATTTTTACTATTTGAAAATATCACGAAACGTGACGTTTTTCGGCTTTTTTCGTTAGAACTGAAATGTCGCGGATCGTGATCTTTTGGCATGCCAAAAAGTCACGATGCGTAATTTTCTCGGTTCGTTTGGAACGGCCCCAAAACTATGTAATTGCAATGCATACGTACAACTTTTCGAAACAGCCAGGAATCGCAAGGTTGTCTACACTTTTTGTTAATACAAAACTAAAAAAGCACGTCAGCTGTGAGTTCAACCGATCGGTCGATACTCAACTTTTCAAGATGCCAGAACCGTTTGCGCGTTTTCCATTATTTCCCTCGCAATGGTCTACTGGCCAGTGACTCCCCTGGATGCCACCAGGGTCGACGAGACGACAATACTTACAGCTGGCTCGATTTCTAATTGATTTCGGCCAGTACCATTTCGCGCACTGAAACAGAAGATCGACACGTGAGGGCCGGGGTACACAAAACAATCGAAAGTTGGTTTACAGCAGTTCACTCGTGAGATGCACACCCAGACACTTTTTCTAACGTAGAGCTTTCGGGTTATATATAGTGTCAGTGTGCAGAATGATTATTTAAATGGTCCTGTTGACCCGGGTGGCATCCAGTTGAGGCACTGGCCTATATCCTTAACAAGGAATTATATATATAGAATACGCGCGTTCGGCTTATTATAGGACTTGTAAAATTCAGTAAGGGCCCATCTTACCGAGTTTTTTTGGTTCTTTCAATATGATTTGAATTTTTTTTTTTTTTAAATTGCATCTGAGGGCCGCGGTCCTAACGGGGGCAAAAAAACGAAATAAAAAAACGAAGAGCAGAACTAAAGAGCACGTGAGTTTTAGGGCACTTTGTTTTGCTCATGAATCTGGAATTATTATTAGTAAGTGCTGGATCTTATCCGCACTTAACCTACAGTAGCATATATAACACACATCCGATATAGACTGCCAACCCATGCTTAAAACCTACCATATACCTTAACCCAAGGGAGGGCGGGCGGGTTCTTCTTTCAACTCGCCGACCTTCTGAAGGATATCAAACCTCCGCTGCTCTTACACCCCCACGAGTAGAGTACTGCGGTAGAAGGTCTACTTCCTCTCTGGTCTTCTTCCTCACTGTGTCAACCCTTCCAGCCTCTGCCTCCCGAGTTCCACCAACTGCACCCATCATCAACTCTATGCACCTCTTGCCCATCCCCTCTGTCCAAGCATGCCAACGATTCAGTACCTCTCCACAAACCCCAGATTTCCTCCGTTCAATCTTCTACCTGGTACATCTTATCGAGGACTTTTGGTTCTTTCACTTTTTTTTTTTTTTTTTTTTTGCTAGTTTGATTTGCGTCTGATTGGCCGAAGAGTGAATCACCAGGCAGGATTCGAAGGGGAAAACTTGAAAAAATCAATTTGAGTGAAAAGTCTTTTGGGACTTTTTTCGTGTGATTTTTCTAATTTCAATTTCGAATTTGGGACTGATCAGCCTTGATGTAGCATGTGCATGGTGGGTCAACACCCCCGGTGGAGTCTGGGGTGATTCTTGGCCGCTTCGGTGACCTCGGTCGAGGCGATAAAACGCGAACTTCAACGACAGGCGGCCGGAGAAATAGCCGCGCTCACGGCCACAGACCATAGCACATCGTACCCCGGCGGTGGCGCCTCAAAAGAAATCATGGCGGCCGCAAACCCAATTTTTCGGCCTGCTCGATCGGGGAACCATCACGAAAACCGAGCAAACGAGCAAAAAAACAGAGGATACGCTCGAGACCTCGATAGCTGCATCACCGTTGCAGTTCTGCACGTGGCACTTGAGGGCTCCCTCCGCCCACCCAAGACACCTTGAGAGTGATAGCTTCCTATCCTGCGCCACCAGAAAGAAAAAATGCTGTCGGCGGCGCGCACGCGACACGCAAACCTTCGCTCTCGTCTACGCTCGTCACTGTTTGTCGGCTGGGCGTTGTGTGACGCGGTGCGTTATTCCAGGTTGTTTCGAATTCCTTTTTGTTTGACTGAATGCACCGTTTCCTGATAGGATACAAACACGTTTTTTTTCGAAATCAAATTAAAATTTCAATTTCAATGAATTTCTATTTGATTTCGGAAAAAAAAAAAAAACGTGTTTGTATCCTATCAGGAAACGGCGCGTTCACATTGTCAAACAAAAAGGAATTCGAAACAACCTGGAATAACGCACCGCGTCACACACAACGCCCAGCCGACGAACAGTAACGAGCGTAGACGAGAGCGAAGGTTTGCGTGTCGCGTGCGCGCCGCCGAGAGCATTTTTTTCTTTCTGGTGGCGCAGGATAGGAAGCTATCACTCTCAGGGTGTCTTGGGTGGGCAGAGGGAGCCCTCAAGCGCCACGTGCGGAACTACAACGGTGATGCACTTATCGAGGTCTCGAGCGTATCTTCTGTTTTTTTGCTCGTTTGCTCGGTTTTCGTGATGGTTGGCCGATCGAGCAGGCCGAAAAATTGTGCTTGCGGCCGCCATGATTCCTTTTGAGGCGCCACCGCCGGGGTACGATGTGCTATGGTCTGTGGCCGTGGGCACGACTATTACTCCGGCCGCCTGTCGTTGAGGTTCGCGTTTTATCGCCTCGACCGTGGTCACCGAAGCGGCCAAGAATCACCCCAGACTCCACCGGGGGTGTTGACCCACCATGAACATGCTGCATTAAGGCTGATCAACTCCCAAATTCGAAATTGAAATAAAAAAAAAACACGAAAAAAGTCCCAAAAGACTTTACTCAAACTGATTTTTTCTAATTTGGCCCTTCGAATCCTGCCTGGTGATTCATTCACTCCTCGGCCAATCAGATGCAAATTAAACTAGAAAAAAAAAAAAAAAAACTAATTGAAAGAACCAAAAGTCTTCGATAAGATGGGCCCTTAATACGCCACTACTACGGTAGATGGTCTTCTTCCTCACTGGTCTTCTTCCTCCCTGTGTCAACCCTTCCCAGCCTGTCTCCCTAGTTCAACCAACTGCACCCGTCATGAACTCCATGAACCTCTTGCCCATCCCCTCTGTCCAAGCATGCCAACGATCCAATACCTCTCCACAAACCCCGGATTTTCTCCATTCAATCTTAATCTTCTACGTTGTTTCGATTTCCTTGTTGTTTGACAATGAATACGCCATTTCCTGATAGGATACAAACACGTTCTTTTTCGAAATAAAATTAAAATTCATTGAAATTGAAATTTTATTTCCAAATAACGAAATTTAGCGTTCCCCGTTAAGATGGGCTCTTAGTTCTGCTGTTCCTTTTTTATTTCGTTTTTTTGGCCCCCGTTACGACCGGCCCTTGGGCCCTGATTGGCAGAAGAGTGAATCACCAGGCAGGATTCGAAGGGGAAAACTAGAAAAAATCAATTTGAGTGAAAAGTCTTTTGGGACTTTTTTCGTACGATTTTTCTAATTTCAATTTCGACTTTGGGAGTTGATCAGCCTTAATGCAGCATGTTCATGGTGGGTCAACACCGCCGGTGGAGTCTGGGGTGATTCTTGGCCGCTTCGGTGACCACGGTCGAGGCGATAAAACGCGAACCTCAACGACAGGCGGCCGGAGTAATAGCCGCGCCCACGGCCACAGACCATAGCACATCGTACCCCGGCGGTGGCGCCTCAAAAGAACTCATGGCGACCGCAAGCCCAATTTTTCGGCCTGCTCGATCGGCCAACCATCACGAAAACCGAGCAAACGAGCAAAAAAACAGAAGATTCGTTCGAGACCTCGATAGCTGCATCACCGTTGCTGTTCCGCACGTGGCACTTGAGGGCTCCTTCCCCCCGCCCAAGACACCTTGAGAGTGATACAGCTTCCTATCCTGCGCCACCAAAAAGAAAAAAAATGCTTTCGGCGGCGCGCACGCGACAACGCAAACCTTCGCTCTCGTCTACGCTCGTCGCTGTTTGTCGGTTGGGCGTTGTGTGTGACGCGGTGCCTTATTCCAGGTTGTTTCGAATTCCTTTTTGTTTGACGATGTGAACGCGCCGTTTCCTGATAGGATACAAACACGTTTTTTTTTTTTTCGAAATCAAATAAATTCAAGGTGTCTAAACAGAATCGAAAAGCTCAATCGAAAGTCGAATTCATTTCGATTTCGATAAAAATTAGCCGAGGTGTCCCAACATAGTCGAAAAGTGAAAATAGAAATCCAGGCGAAAAGCAACGGAGAGGACAACCTACTAGGCCGTTCGCATCTGTGCACACATGTCGGCAATTTAGCGCTCGGTAACACAGATCCACCACACAAGCAGGCAAACAAACGTGACGACAATTCGATTCCGGGAGGTCGTTGGGCCTCCCATGTAGGTGGTGGCGCGTCCAACGTTTACGTCACGAGATCAAACTTGAAATTATACTGAGAGCGAACTTCCGACCTCGCTCTCGAGGGTATCACAGTCTGAATTTTCCTCAAATTGTGTTCGCTCTGGCTCGAACGCCGGGAAACAAAGGCCCGATAACGTCTGGACTGGTGTTGTGGTTCGCCTGCTGGCTGTTTACGGGGGATCTGTGCGGCTGTGTTGCCGTGCTAGCTGTGGGTTGGATGCTGTGTACGGCGGTCCTGATGTGATATTTGGACGTGGCTGTGCCGACCAGTTGGACGAGCTGAATTGTTGCCGTTCGTGCTTTCGATCTCCTTTTCGATTTCCAGCCGTTAACTTTTTTTTATTATGGGATTGGGTTGTAAATCGTTCATTTTCTCGGAACCTAAAAAACGAAGGGGAACATGTTTCGACCAGGGACCAATCAGCGCCTTGCTTATTATCATTTCGATTTTCGATTTCGATTCTGTTTAGACACACCCTCATTGAAATTGAAATTTTATTTCCAAATAACGAAATTTAGCGTTCCCCGTTAATATGGCCCCTAAAAATGGGATATCTATATAGGCAAGACGTATCACGCAGCTTGCAAAATTGAGTATCAACAACAGTACTTAGTCAGTCGAAATCACAGCTGACATATTTCATAATTTTACAAAATATTAATACAAGTACGAGTGCTGCTGTTATTGTACACGTGTGAATAATATTAATATTAATACAAGTACGAGTATACTGTGTTATTGATAGAGGTCGGTATCACTTTTGAAAAACGCTCTGATATGATATATGACATATTTGTAAAAAAAAAGTGATATATGATGATATGATATATGATATGTCATATTATATCGTATATCATATCATATGATATGTCATATATTATATCGTATGATATTATATGATATGACAGAAAACCCTCCGAAGCGCACACCCGAGAATCTCGAGATCCACTTTCTTTCTTCGAAGATCGGCGTTCTTCGAAATAAGCTGACATGGCTCTAGCTAGTCTACCTCGCACACAAGGAGAGAGCCATCATAGCTGGAGAGAGCCATCATAGCTTGTCTGCTGTAGTCCACAGCAGCAGTCGTTCTCATGGCATAGTCTTTGTGGTTCGCGTTGAAGTTGTGGAGTTGTCACTGTTTTAATCTTTTAACGACAATTTTCGTATATTATTTTACGGCTGGTGTTGACATTAGTGTAACGAAAGGCGGAGTTCCTGTTGATTTCACGGTGAAGATTTTAGTATGTGGTGTCGTCAGTGTTATTGCAGTCTTCATGGTGCTCTTTTTTGAGGGCAAGCGGTTGAAATTGTTGCGAGCATCATGATTGACTGGTGATTGCACATCTACATGTGCATGCCTTGGGCTCGAGGTATGGCCCGATGTTAAGATATGTCGGGGTTCGAAAAATTGCCACCAGCTCCTACCACCCAAACGGCAACGGTGGGGTGGAACGTGTAAACCACACGATGGCCCAGATGTTGGCAATGGTCGTCAACGAGCTCCAAAACAACTGGAATGAACAGCTCCCTCACGTCGAATTTGCGTACAACAATTCCGTCAGTGCTGCCACGGGTCTGGCTCCCAACGAGGTACATATGGGTCGGCTCCCACGCCTCCCACTCACGATTTTCGAACGTGCAGGAGTCGCCGGCCACCAGAGCTTGGCCCGCGACCATCTCGCCTACTGCGACTTGGCGACGGACCGTCAGTAGCGCGCGTACGACATCGTTCGAGAACACCACGCCCTCACTGTCGCTCGCG
This sequence comes from Macrocystis pyrifera, assembly GCA_031763025.1. Classification (NCBI taxonomy): domain Eukaryota; class Phaeophyceae; order Laminariales; family Laminariaceae; genus Macrocystis; species Macrocystis pyrifera. Next base: position 1,005,847 of record JASSKH010000047.1, on the reverse strand, counting down.
TGAACCGCCGCAACTCCGCCCTCTCCGACGCTCTGCGTCCGGTCCCCAAATTTGACGTTGGTGGTTGGGTGTGGGTGTACAATACGGCGGCCACCATCCGCCAGGGCGCGAAACCAGACACGGACGCCAAGGTCCTCAAGGCCAAACTCTCCCTAAACTGGACGGGCCCCTACAAAGTTCTCGCAGTTGGCCCCTGCTCCTCTGCAGACACCCCGGATGGATCTCCTCTCGGAGCAAAGCTCCTGTATTTGGACCTTCCTTCCGATATGCCCGGCGCCGAGGCTCGCCGGCGCGTATCTGTTCAACGCTGCAAGCCCTGTGCCAACCCCCACGACCGTGGCGACATGCCGAGGTATCTGCCGGCGGGGTTGACGCAATACGTGCTCAACAATTTCTCCAAGAAATCCCCTCCGTACCACGTCACCGAGGACGACGTTTCGACCCCTCTTGAACGACTCGAAGTGGAAAAGATTACTGGACATCAATCGGTTAGAGGTCGAGGCGGCGTCATCGCGGTGATGTACGAGACGCACTGGAAGGGACTTTCCCGGCCATCCTGGGAACGGGAAATGGACCTTCAGCTTTCTCGCCACCCAATTTTGCGCTACTGGGCCGGCACTCCGAACCAACACCGCCAAACCAACCGCCTGTATCGCCGAATGAGAATTGGCGCGGCACAACGGGAGCTTTCCCGAGTAACGGCGAGCGGTTTCTAGCACCCGGCTATGGTTGCGTATCGCACGTCGATTGGCTCCGCCGATACAGCAACACTGTACTTCCCAACGGGGCCCACTTTTGGTACAAGGGCGACGACGGTCTGTGGTGGCTCGGGAAAATCAGCACAACTACACCGACGGATGGAGTATATTTGGTTCGATTTTTGGACGACCCGGGACCAATCAAGCTTCCTCTTTCTCCGGCGCGCTACACGACTTCGACGCGAGCTGTACGAGGTTCTTGGTGTCTGCAAATTCACTTGGCTAGCGCGTTTACACGGGGGGTCCAGCGTAACGTAGATGAATCTCGAGGTGCCGCCGTGGATAGCTGAATTTCGCGTCTTGACTGCACTCGTTATTTAGTTATTTTTTTGCGTCTTCCTGGGCCTTGGGGGATGAATTTTTGTCTGCCCGATATGTTTCTGGTGTGTTTTCTTTTTCTTTTTTTTTTTTGAACGGGGTCGGGGATGTGTTTTTGCGTATTCTGTCCTGCCCCCCCCCGCTCGGTGTTGGGACGCGCTTCCAGAGTGGTGGACTGGGTATAGGTGGTTCTTGTCGTGCTCCCTGTTATTTTTCTTTTTGTTCCCGTACGCACTTTTCGCTTTTCCGGGCATCTTCCTCGCCCCCCCCCCCGTGCGGGCGGTATGGCGATGGCTTTCACCGACGTTTTTCTTCCTGCCCCTTAAGGCTAAGTTTTCCCTTTATTTTTTTTTACGTACTTTGCCGGCTTCGTTGCCTCGCCGTTCAGAGGTGTGGGAGTGGGTTTTGAGGAGCCGCATCTTCGACTCATGTTCTAGCTCGTGGAATCGGGGTTTCCACGAATTTCCCATAATTCTGCATATACGGCTCATCAGAGTGGGCTAGTGTTAAGATATGGTCTTGTATGAGATTGAAAGCCCGGTAACTACCTGGGTTTAGTCACTGGGAACGTATTTGTAGTACTTGGAAGGCGTATCTTAGATGGAAAACCAGGGGTTTTCCAGAGGAGCACGAGCTTGGTCTCAGTCTCCGCGTGCACAAAAGGAATAAAACTGCTCTTCTTCTATAGTTAAGCAAACAACACATGTGAGTGCAATGTTTACCGACTTAAAAGGCAGACCTGTCCAGGGATACAAAGTGTCCCGCAACCCTGGATCTTAACACCGAGGTATTTTATTCCTGATTGTTGCGTGCGTAAAATACCTTATAGCAATGTGCGCCTTTTTTATTCCGTGGAAGCGATATATATATATATATATATATATATGCTGTACCACCAGGTACGTACCTCGTACCTGGTAGCTGGTATTAGAATGGCCTACAAGGTACTACTATTACTGCTGTAAGTATATAGTAGGTAGGTGTAGGCGAGTAGAGTCTGGCAGAGCAGTTAACACATACTACTATTTAATACCATGGTACCAATTAAAAAAATGTAAAGGTTTCCAACAACTAACTCGGTATCATGCCATGAATATACATTACTGGTGCTACTTTAATGCTCTTCTCGCTGGCTGTGTGCATCATCACCCACCTTTCGTCCCAGCGTGTGCTCGAAAACGTTATACGAGTATTACATACGGTTCGCCCTACTATTCCTGACGCTGGATACTATCTTGGAGGGACGGGCGGATCGTCCCTGGCGCGAAAGGGCGTCTGCAAAGAACGCCTCTTCCAGATCATCTCCGTGACTACACAGGTCGCAATTTCACGCAGAGTACACAGGTATAAACTTGCCCTGAGGGACCGCCCGGCCGCTAGGGGAAGGGAGGAAGAAGCCGGAGGAATTCGGCCAATGACCTGGGGATGGAACGTCGATGAGGAATAGAATATATTATACTGGTAGCTAAAATGAAATGTTGTGGGGAATAGGAATTTGGAAACGATAGGCAGAGAAGTGTATGAGGGATACTACTGATTTAAGGAAGGATATTTGGTTTATATAGGAACGGCATCGACGCTATTTTGTCAGAAGGCAAGCATAACCTCTTAACAGGAACTCCGCATTGGGCATGTGGTGTGTGACTCCTGAGTTTCTTCAGGCAGCCCGCGGCGGAGGTAAGCACTATCAGCTGAGCTTTGCCAGCTGGTTGCTGCGTATAATACGCTCATCAAGCTCATAAGAGCATATTACAAAAGAAAGGCTCTCAGGCCTGTTGTATCATTATCGGTCTTGTCCAACCGGACAGGATGGAAGAAGAGAAAGGGAGAGAAGTAGAGTGAGAGAGTGCGCGGTGCAGTCTCGCTTGTCTCAGCTCAACCAAAACAAAAACAAAACACACATACCCTACATCAACCTGTAGATATACATCAAACCCGAGGACCCTTGAACATCAGTTGATCATCTGGGGTTCTCCCGAGTTTTGTGTGTTCGGAATTCGGAATCTACCAAAACGACATTTGATCATGCCGCATATCTACTCAATCGGCATGTAACACACCGCTCTGCTGTACTGCCATAGCACCCCGTTGTGCTGCTGTGGTCTACTTGCTACAGACGGCTTATGTTACCGATCAGCGACTCAATATAGGCTACTGGCCACTGCTGGGTAGCATGGTAGCTATCCTTAATACGACCCCTCGATGGAGGTGACATAGTCAAACTTGCTACATTCAACTATCTATTTGGATTACCCAACCTCTAGGTTTTAGTGTACTCTTTCGTGATACTTACTGAGAGTGTTATAACTTACTCAGTCATATCTGCTCGAAAGTGTTGACTCTCGTTACTTGGTCAGTGTACTTGTCTGTGCTACTCGTCTGCTTATTTTACGCGTGCATCCGTTGCTATGTCGCAACAAAGTTTCATTACTCCTTTGCGGCGTCGTAACAACATCAACCGTTCCTGCCTCGCTTATGATGGGTGACCATCCCTTGTACAGCTAATGCAACAACACGCTTAACCTGGCAATATATAAGGCATACTACTGCTGTGACCGGTTTGAAGCATGGACGAGCATGTAAACCGAAAATATCACACACAGGCCATGGAACCCGCGCGGGTTGTCGCTATACATATACCAGACAGACATACTCGGTACGATACTACTCCGTACGCTACACACTACGACGCCGTTGCTGGCCGTAGGTTATACTTCTGAAATGGATACCAGTCGAACAGCAGTGCTAACCGCCGTACTTTGCTTCGAAACACATTCCATACTGCCATGATATTGTACTGCCCAAAGGGTGAATGAACAGTTGAAGGCATGTTTATGTTGGAGAAAGCCAAGACGTATTACTGCAAAAAACTCACAACTGCATCTCAAGAATGAACAATATTCCAACGATCAGTGTGTTGACCAAGAAATAGAAATAACTACCCACTGTAGCGGCCGACTACGTTTCTGCCCGCCCCCCCGTGCAAAGAAGACGTGTGTGATGCTACTACAAAACAAAAACCTTGCACAAATAGTCTAGCAGCATAACCACGTTTGTTTCTGACCGCCCTCCCGAACAAAGAAGACGTGTGGTGCTACGTACTACGAAGCAAATAAATCTTGCCGGGCGACCCCAGGTGACGCAGATGTCCTCCTGGTGATCCAGATGATGATGGCGTTCAGCGACTCCAGAAGTGATGTTCCGGCGCAGTCCTAAACACGATGAAGATGTCCCGTGACCCCAGAAGCGTTGTCCCAGCAGCCCAAAACGATCGATGATGATGTGGCGATTCCAGAAGACATTCTCCCCCGGCAATCCCAATAGATTGATATACTGCGGTCCGATCCCGAAAAGACACTTCGGCGACCCCACGTTGCTGTTGTTAGTGTGGCGGCTCCGGAAGCTCCGGCAGCCCCATCGAAAAGTACTGTAGCGATTCCAAAAGTTGTCTTCTCGGCAATCCTAAGCGCTTTTTTCTGCAGCGATCCCGTGAAATGTCTTTCCGGCGATCCTGCGTTGATCAGGCGACCCCTACCTGGTGGTCCCTGTTGATTAGGCGACCCCTAATTGGTGGTCCCTGTTGATAAGGCGACCCCTAATTGGCGGTCCCTGTTGATAAGGCGACCCCTAATTGGTGGTCCTTCTTGATTAGGCGACCCTTACCTGGTGGTCTCTGTTGATAAGGCGACCCCTAATTGGCGGTCCCTGTTGATAAGGCGGCCCCTAGCTGGCGGTCCCTGTTGATAAGGCGACCCCTACCTGGTGGTCCCTGTTGATAAGGCAACCCCTAGCTGGCGGTCCCTGTTGATAAGGCGACCCCTAATTGGCGGTCCCTGTTGATAAGGCGACCCCTAATTGATGGTCCTTGTTGATTAGGCGACCCCTACCTGGTGGTCTCTGTTGATAAGGCGACCCCTACCTGGCGGTCCCTGTTGATAAGGCGGCCCCTAGCTGGCGGCCCCTGTTGATAAGGCGACCCATACCTGGTGGTCCCTGTTGATAAGGCAACCCCTAGCTGGTGGTCCCTGTTGATAAGGCGACCCCTAGCTGGTGGTCCCTGTTTATAAGGCGACCCCTAATTGGCGGTCCCTGTTGATAAGGCGACCCCTAGCTGTGGTCCCTGTTGATAAGGCGACCCCTAGCTGGCGGTCCCTGTAAATAAGGCGACCCCTAGCTGGCGGTCCCTGTTGATAAGGCGACCCCTACCTGGTGGTTCCTGTTGATAAGACAACCCCTAGCTGGCGGTCCCTATACTCCTCCGTCAGACCTTGGAGAACGATGCCCGTGAGGTGCCTGTCCGTGATAGGTTCGTCCATCTCGGTCAGCATGTTACGTAGTCGCGTGAGCTCGTTGTTGTAGTTGTCGGGGTTCTGTCCCGGCGTCATGCTCGCGGTCGCGAGCGCCTCCTGTGTGGCGCGTATGGTCTCGTTTGTGATCCTCAGGTGCTTCGACTCCAGCTCCTTCACCGCCTTCTGTCCGTTTCCACGTGTTCCGCGTTTTCCTTCTGCGTGCTTGGCCACCAGAAGAGCCGCCGGTTTCTCAGTAATCTGGTAAAGGATAGCAAACATATCCTGGTTGGCTCGGTCATACGCGGCTTGGCGTTGCTCGAGAGACTCCGTCGCTCCCGACGTCGTAGTTTTGGGCCTGGCTTGCGCCTCCAGTACGTGAAAGACGTCAGGCCGGGCGATGCTCAGTGTAAAGCAAGCCTTCTTGTACCAGTCGTCGAACTGGTCAGGGTTCGTACCGCTGAAAGGTCTGATGCCCCTCAACGCGTTGGAAAGACTACTCCCGTTCGCGTGAAAATCGCCCATATTTTAGCAGACGTTTGTTTGTTGTTCACGTACGTACGAGCAACAGCGAAGAATCCGTACTCGACTCGGGGGACCCTCGCGATTTTTGTAAACACGCGGTGTTCTTTACTCTACCAGCAGCAGCAATGCAGCAGCAATGATAGCAGTCTTGAACCAGCCCGTCGCGCACACGCGAGAGCGGACCCCGTATTTCCGCCGATCGTAGTCGAAAATAATAGTCCCGCCGCCACGTACTCGAAACGAAACAAAATGTACTCGTAAAAAGTAGCTGCTCCGCTTGTGCCGTGTTTTACAGAGTACGTACTCACTTTGCCGGGGTTGAAGTCTCCACCGTGCAGCAGTACTCGTAGTTTCCAGCTATAACTCCCAGATGTCGATGATCGTGGCAGCAGTCCCTCTCAGCAGCAGCTCCCGATGTAGATCGTGGTAGCTCTACCTAAGATAGTTGTTCTTGCACAGCAGTTGCAGCTTCTGTGGCAACTCTGTGTGCAGCGTGTGCAGCAGCTCGCGCCTCAGTCGTTGTCGTGTCTCGATGATGCTGATGGCTCGCAGCTCTGTAGTGCTTAGTAGGTAAATCGAGGCTCATAACCTCTTAACAGGAACTCTGCATTGGGCATGTGATGCGTGACTCCTGAGTTTCTTCAGGCAACCCGCGGGTGGAGGTAAGCACTATCAGCTGAGCTTTGCCAGCTGGATGCTGCGTATAATACGCTCATCAAGCTTATAAGAGCATATTACAAAAAAGAAAGGCTCTCAGGCCTGTTGTGTCATTATCGGTCTTGTCCAACCGGACAGGATGAGAAGAGAAAGGAAGAGAAGTAGGGTGAGAGAGTGCGCGGTGCAGTCTCGCTTGTCTCAGCTCAATCAACCAAAACAAAAACAAAACACACATACCCTACATCAACCTGTAGATATACATCAAACCCGAGGACCCTTGAACATCAGTTGATCATCTGGGGTTCTCCCGAGTTTTGTGTGTTTCGGAATTCGGAATCTACCAAAACGACATTTGATCATGCCGCATATCTACTCAATCGGCATATAACACACCGCTCTGCTGTACTGCCATAGCACCCCGTTGTGCTGCTGTGGTCTACTTGCTACAGACGGCTTATGTTACCGATCAGCGACTCAATATAGGCTACTGGCTACTGCTGGGTAGCATGGTAGCTATCCTTAATATAATAATAATAATAATAATAATAATAATAATAATAATAATAATAATAATAATAATAATAATAATAATAATAATAATAATAATAATAATAATAATAATAATAATAATAATAATAATAATAATAATAATAATAATAATAATAATAATAATAATAATAATAATAATAATAATAATAATAATAATAATAATAATAATAATAATAATAATAATAATAATAATAAGACCAACTATTATGGGAAATTTTTGAGACGTTATTTCTGGAGATTATGTTTCTAGTTCTGAGGCTCCAAAAATATGTGGATGAAAAATGAGAACCATCTATTATGGCTTCTGATCGTCAAAACTGGTTTTATATACAGTACCAGTTAGTATTGATTGGTTGGTTTCGTGACGAGGCGTCCGAGAGCTGTTCTTTTTTTACATAGCTGTGGCCCGCGACATTTTCATTCAAGTTGTTTCTCGGTTGTCTCGGCGCGGCTTCGCTCGTCGCGAACGTTTTATAGCGGGCAAGTCGTCCTCCTCGTCGTCATCGAGGTCCGCGATTGCAGCGGCTGCCGCGAGCGTTGTTTCATAGTACTAGAGGATCATCGCCGGCCATGTCGAATCGGCATCGCTGCTTCTGCTCCTCCTGCTGCTGCTGCTCTGCTGCTGCTGCTGCTGCTGCTGCTGCTGCTGCTAGCTAGTAACTGCTGCTGACGCTGCCGCTGCTATCGCTTCTAGGTGATGGAGAGGCCATCTCCCACACGAGCACCGTAGGCCGTACGTACAGCTAGCCGTTGGTGTGAGTGGAAGGTGTATGTACTGCTGTGGTGGACAGGTGGGCAGCAGCAGGCAGAGCACCCAAAATCCAAATTTCTCAGTTCCTAGAGGTACGCGACACCGCTCAGAACTGGGCTCAGTTCTGAGAGGATTTGCTGATTTCTGCCCCCTCCAGGAACTGAGACCAAAAATATCGATGTTGTTCTGACCCATAATAGATGGTTCTTATTTCTGAGCGTCGGAGATCGCTAAAAAATCCAGAAATAACGTCTCAAAAATTTCTCATAATAGTTGGTCTAATAATAATAATAATAATAATAATAATAATAATAATAATAATAATAATAATAATAATAATAATAATAATAATAATAATAATAATAATAATAATAATAATAATAATAATAATAATAATAATAATAATAATAATAATAATAATAATAATAATAATAATAATAATAATAATAATAATAATAATAATAATAATAATAATAATAATAATAATAATAATAATAATAATAATAAATAATAATAATAATAATGATAATGACAATGATAATGAAAATGATAATAATAATAATAATAATAATGATAATGATGATAATAATAATAATAAATAATAATAATAATAATATAATGATAATGATAATGATAATGATAATAATAATAATAATAATAATAATAATAATAATAATAATAATAATAATAATAATAATAATAATAATAATAATTTTAATAATAATAATGATAATAATAATAATAATTTTAATAATAATAATAACCGTTATCGTGGATATTGACTCTTGTACTAAAAGTGGCCGCAGATCTCCGTAGATCTGATGATAGTTGAGGCGTGGAATTACCAGCAGCCTCCATCACCAAGTAATTGCTGATGACTGCTGTCATGTGAGATGACTTGCGTCATGCTTCATGATCACTTCTGATCGGCTGACCGTGCCGAGCCTCACCTATACCTGGCGTGTCCTCCACGCTACACCTTACCGAAAGAGAAGCTTGCTGCAGACCCAGGTCGAACCTGAGATACACCCATCTCCCAATAATAGTAATAATAATAATAATAAAAATAATACTATGTTTGAATGTTGAAATATGTGCTTACCAGCAATGCAAGAGCATTTCAGCCCAACCCAAGAACGTCCTTGGCTGCCACAGCAGTTGTGGCCTCAAAGAAAGCTGAAATCGTGACGTTTATTCCATATCATATCACATATCGATATGATATCATATCATGTCACATATGATATGATATGATTCATATGTGTCATATGATATGATATATCATATCACGGGTTTTTTTTTGTGATATTGATATACGCTTATATCATACCAGGTATCACACATACATACATATCACAATATATACCCTGCACATTGTCAAAAGGCAAATAATAAAAAAAAAATATATATATCACATATTTTGTGAAATGATACCGACCCCTACAGCCCTAGTTATTGTACACGTGATGTATAGCGGACAGGGTGACTATCTAACACAGACAGCTGAGAACATATATATTATATAGTACCAAATCAACTTTTTTTCCGGAATACTTCACTTTTCTCGTCCGACCGCGGGTCTCCTCTCGCACACTAGGCTGCGTGGCACACAGGGAACCCGCGTGTACACCACGGCGCTAATGCGGGCCCCGGCCGAGGTCCGTGGCGCGTGCTCTGGGCCTCTGAAGTCGCGAATTCTGGCAATTAACTACGGGGAATCATTCCGACCTGTTAGAGCCAAGCAGGACATTTTTTTCCGCTAATCAATTTTATGCAAGAAAAAGTCCCTATGAGCATGCACTCGGTGAGACTCGAACTCACGAAATTGATCTTGATAGGCTCGCGGACCACCTACCAAGCCACGGGGACGGACCCCCATTGGAAACTCCACAATTACAAAGATTTCTTTCTGAAAACTGGCTGCTGCAATATCATGTCTGATCACGCACCGTCCCTCGAGCTCTCTACAGAGGCAGCCACGGCACAGCAACGGTCTTTCATCAAGCTCTCCCTTTGGTGACGGCCACGGATAGCGCATTGTTTGAGTGTGTGCGTGTGTGCGCCGGTATTCCTGTCAACCTAGGAAGTAGGAACGAACACGTACACGTACGTAATCTCGAGAAAGGTGTGCTGCGCAGGGGCAGGACGACGATTCGTACGAACTCACACCTCCGTATTTCAAAAGCAACGTGCAGCCACGGTGCGCACTACAACAGCAGCAGCAGTACAACAGCAGCAGTGTTCGCATAGTATGTGTGCAGTGCTCACCAGATCGAGCAATCGAGTGATCGTGGTCTCGTGCTCTTTTTTTTCAGTGCAATGGGCTTGGAAACCTACCCGCGAGCTCGCAGCAGTCAACAATGTAATCAATCCTGCGCGAGCACGAGAATTTTCTCTGCCTATATAATTTTCTCTGCGTTGAAAATCTCAATAATTTTGAAATCGCCGGCTTTTTATCAACCTCAGCACCAAGCAGCACAGCAGATACAGCAAGCAGCAGCAATACACGTCTGTCGAGCGTCGTATATGTTTCACCTAAGCCCTTTGACGTATACACCACACACCTCACACACCACACACCTCACATCGAGCACATATACGCAAACACAAAATTGGCTACCTCGGCCCGTCTACCTCTGCTTGCTGCTGCTATGTTTATAACTGGCCCATAGCATGTCCTGCAGTTACTACTACAGTAGATGCCCTCAACCGTATAGAACAGGTAGATAGCCTGTACATGTACAAAATAATCTATTATTATATATTACAGAGTAGTCGTAGTATTATAGACCGGCGTCCCCGGTGGCTTGGTAGGTGGTCCGCGAGCCTATCAAGATCAATTTCGTGAGTTCGAGTCTCACCGAGTGCATGCTCGTAAGGACTTTTTCTTGCATAAAATTGATTAGCGGAAAGCGCGAGAGCGTGAGCTAGCTGTACATTCGATGAAAATCGACGAGCAGTGGGAATGCTGAACCCTATGCGCGATAAAAACTAAAGGCACGTACCGGGGGGGAGAAGGGACGACACCTGTGACCACGGTTTGTACAGAAGATCGTCGAGGGTAAAACCTCCTACGAGTGGGCTGGAAAGTAAAAGCGATGGAAAATATATATATATATATATATGTTACCAGGTAGTTTGTAGCGTGCATGCTGCTTCTGCCTTTACTACAGTACATCTATCTGCGCAGTAGTTGTGGTTAACAGCAGTATAGTAATAATAGTAGTCATGCCCCCAACTCATGGTACGGCTGTGGCCAATAGCAGTAGATGCCATTAACCGCCGTATAGAATAGGTAGCCTGTACATTTACGAAATCATCATTATTAAGAGTAGTCGTGATAGTATTATAGTACCAGGTAGTTTGTAGCGTGCTTGCTGCTTCTACCATTTTTACTACAGCAGTACATCCATCTGCGTAGTTGTATTGGTGTACATTATGAAGAGTAGCAGTATATGTAGTAATGCCCCCAACTCATAGTACCGCTTGCATGCTGCGTCGCCGTTGTATGGAAGCTTTAGTACTATCATAGGAACAAACAGTTCTGTAGTAGTAGGTATTGTATTGCTGCAGTATTTATTCATGCTGCTTCTACCTCTACTGCATCTATATACGTATTACTGGTGGTGTGTAGTAACAGTATATTATAGCAGTCATACCCCTATCCATGGTACCGCGTGGTTATACCACCTCTCTGTTTGAGATTGTCTGTAGATTGTATGAGGGTTTGATCAGCAGTAGTACTTTGTAGCAGTATAGTTGGTAGTCGCAGTAGTGTACCAGGTAGTATTTTGTAGAGTGCATGTTGCTTCTACCCGTACATCATTTGCGTATTAATAGTAGTGGTGATGGTGTATAGTGACGGTATAGTAGTCAACCGATGGTACCGCGTGCATGTAGTAGTGTAGTGTCCACAAAAAAAGAGTAGTACTCGGTTCCTTCCGACTACTATTAATAATTATTACTCTTTCTTTCGAGCAACACGCTAACCCGTGGCTCCCGTTTCCGCCGAGAACAGCTGCACGGGTGTTACCTGTGACTCCCTTGTTTCGCCTTGCGACGCCCCCGGGATTTCACGTTACCCACATCCCGAAGGGGAACCTTGTATATATATACATTTTTATGAAAGGATACATCATAAAGTCAGGCATGAAAGGTACTACACTCTAGGTCTCGGGTCGTTAGAGGTCCGCTGCATTGTCAGCGTTGACCTCTCCCCTCAACCTGACTAGACGCTCCTCATACATAATAGACCCGATTGATTACGGGCCTCGCGATCCCTCACGGTGTCACTTTTACACCCTTGACCTCGTCGGGGGAAACTGCGCTCGGCTCACGTCGCCCGTAACGACGGGTACAAGGGACCATCGCTCCGGGACCTTTCCAAGGCGGCCTCTCCGCAACTTCATGGACTCCGACGGCGAGCATGTAAATGACCACCGTGGGATTTGAACCTACGAGTATGAATACACGACGACCTAAACGCCATCCGATCTACAGCTCGGGCAGAGCAAAGCAATATTGTTGAGCTTGGACTGCCAGTCGCCCGACTCGTACTCATCATGCATGATACATACTCTCGCATTATAGCGTTGAGCTTGGACTGCCAGTCGCCCGGCTCGCCTTTCTTGTTTGTTTAGATTTAGACTTCGACGGTCACGCGTTGCCAGGAGCTGGTCGCCGCTGCGCTATGGCAGCATTTGTCCTGTTTCTACCTCACCAGCATCCGTTCGCATGGAGGACACATCACCATATCGCGGTTTTCGTGCCGAAATCACCTCCCCATGGGGAGGTGATTCATTGTAAAGATGCACACCTTCGACGCTGGGTGCAGAAAGAAGCTGTCGTGAATTGTCGTTGAGCGTACCTCCTCGAAAAGTCTGTAAGTTTCCATGAGCATCGCCGTCGCTTGAGCTGTAGATGTTACTCGTAAGGTCGAGTTCTGACTAAAGGCTCTTGCATTTCGCTTTGACTTGCGATGAAGTGCAGGTGCGCCGGGCGGCGCTCGTCCCATACCACTCCGTGTGGTCAGTGATGGATCAGCATTCATCAAACTCTCCACACTGCTCCATTTAAAATTCAAAATTTAAAATTCAAACATTTCGAAAACATGGAACAATAATTGAGGCAGCTTTTGCGCGCGGGACTGTCAGGCACAACCGCAACACGAGACACCACCCATGTCTCTGAGACACCTGCCATTCACCAGACAAAGCCGCCCGCACGAGGCTGCCGCACGCCTTGAGAATCGCAACCGTCAGACTCGTGTAGGCCCATAATTCGCAGGCATACCTTCGTTGTCTCCTTGGTGCTAGAGCTTGGCATAGGCCCATAACTCGCAGGCATACCCTCGTTGTCTCCTGGTGCTAGAGCTTGGCATCCATGGTTCGCGAGATTATTACCCTTCATGTTGGTCAGTGTGGCAATCAGGTCGGCCGGGCATTTTGGAAGCAAGCACTTGCAGAGCATGCCAGCGACAACATCGACGGTACGTTCGATGATTGTATGAGCACGTTTTTCAGAAACGTAGACAACCGCACGAATCGTGACGTGGCCACCAACGGCGGTAGGCAACCTATTTACGATCTCAAGGCCCGGGCAGTCCTTATCGACATGGAGTCCGGCCCAGTGTCACAGACTCACCGGGGCGAATTGGGAGACATGTTCGACGAACAACACTTCGTGACAGGCGTTTCTGGAGCAGGCAACAACTGGGCTCATGGGAACGCAGTATATGGCCCGGAGTACCACGATGAGCTTCTCGAGGTTTGCCCGCAACTGATCCCAATCCCTTCCATAGTATGTCATGGAAGGAAAAATCCGTAACTTTGAACTCTCCCACGTTGTAAGCTCTCCAATAAGAATGACCCTATTAATAACATCATTCGCAGTTGATCGATCTGTTCTCGTCGTGTGCGTGCAGGCGGTGAGGCGAGCGACTGAAGTTTGCGACTCGCTTCAGTCATTTTTTCTTATGCACTCATTGGGAGGTGGGACTGGGTCAGGGCTAGGGACATACCTGCTGACTCTGCTGGAAGACCACTTTCCCAACGTTTACCGCTTCTCAACGGTAGTGTTTCCGTCAGAGGACGACGATGTCATCACAAGTCCGTACAACTCGGTTCTTGCGCTTCAGGAGCTCACAGATCACGCGGACTGTGTGCTGCCTGTGGACAACGCGTCTTTATCAAACATCGTTGCATCGTGAGTCCTGCACACAACTTGTTGGCGTCTTTCGTGTTGTGTGACACAAATGCCTTGCCCGACATACAGCAGTACACAGTACTTGAAATAGTACGTCCTTGCGGGGACGCGATGTATTGTCTACATTCCTGGGACTTTATCCGGTGCCAGGTATGTATGTAAATTCCTTCCCGTCGCGTGTTTCGCCGACTGTTCGCAACGACGTTGGGCATGTATGATACAGCATGACATGAACCGACCGGCATTGCGTATTAGACTATGCATAACGCTCGTAACTTGGTACCAACATATGCCAAAATGTGCGCCGTTCTGGACATCTCGTTCATCCAGATGGGATCATGACCGTGATACCGCCAGCGGCGGATCGGAGACCAACTCTGGGTTCGACAGCATGAACGGCTTGGTGGCAAGGCTACTTACGGATCTGACCGCGTCGATGCGGTTTGCGGGCGATCTCAACGTTGATTTTTAAACGAGATTACAACAAACTTGGTGCCTTTTCCGCGAATGCACTACCTTTTGTCGAGCATCAGCCCCATGCCTGTTCGGGCACCAACGGGAACAACAGAAAGGCGCATATTTCCTCCACGAATTACGGGCTTCGAGGCTAGACCAAGACGTCTTGCTCGAATGTTTTCTGAGGCATTTTCGAGCTCAAATATGCTCATGCAGGCGGACCCCAGGTAGGTGACGGCTGGGGGTATTTTCGGTGTGCCATCTACAAATGTTTGCAGTTCGACAAAAAAATACCCGACACCTTCCGTGTTGGCCCCTGAGTACTGCCCGTCCTCGTCCTCCCAATCGTGCAGGGGGTCCAAGTTCTTGGCGTGTGGCTTGCTGGTTAGGGGTGAAGTGGTAGTTTCCGACGTAAACGCCAACATTGAACGTCTTGCTGCCGGGCTCGATATGGTGCATTGGAACCCGGAAGGGTACAAGATTGGCTTGTGTTCGGTGCCACCTGTTGGAGACACGCAATCTCTGTTGTGCCTCTCCAACAACTGCTGCATAAAGTGAGTGCGTGGCACCGTTCATGTTCGCGAGTTGACGAACTGACGCAAAGGGTTTGTGATTGAGAGTGCACCCACTGTAAGATTTTCTCGCCGCCAGCAAAATATCCTGTTGGTGTTGTTCGGGCGTAGGAATCAGCGTGTTGCAATCGTGCGATGTAGTGCGGCTCGCAGCACATTTGCATGATCCCAAACACAAAGACGGTACGAATATTATTTTTTGATCTATCCTCAATCGCTTTTTTTGCAGGTATACGTTCGCCAACCTTAAAAGACGCTTTTTTCAGCTCTACCAAAAAAAGGCAATGCTTCATCACTACACCCAGGTACGAAACGGCTACGTATGCGCCCCTCTTAAGTGTACTGATTGAAACGGGCATCACCGGACATTTTCGGAGGAGAAAATGATGAATTTGAACATGCTGGAGTAATCTTGATTTGCCAGCTTTCGTGCAGCAGTATTATCCATGTGCCGGCAGTGCACGAAACGCTGTGCTCACACTACCCACTCCCACTATACGTTTGCCGTGTTGATGCCATGATGCAGTACATGGATCGTGGAGGCTTCGATGAAGCACTGGAGAGCCTGGATAGTCTCATTGCAGAGTACGCCGACCTCGAGCAGTCGGGCGAACCCAATGATCCGTGTGACAACGCGGCAGCGCTCCAGCTGGCGTTTTAGAGGTGGTAGACCAACCATTTAAGTTGCAGAACGACTCGTTGAAGCCTTCCGATATGTT
This sequence comes from Macrocystis pyrifera, assembly GCA_031763025.1. NCBI lineage: Eukaryota > Phaeophyceae > Laminariales > Laminariaceae > Macrocystis > Macrocystis pyrifera. The sequence continues at coordinate 990,052 of JASSKH010000047.1, read as the reverse complement.
GTATGTTTTAGACTGTTGCGGCATTTAACGCCAGGCACTTTAAACTTGTAGCCACAAAATTAATGGTGGCTGGGTAGATGGTTCCACACGATTCGGTAAATGCCACGCACTGGCTAACCGCACATCGCGATCAAAGCGGAACCGCGAGGTGCTACCACCATTCATTTTTTTTCGGCTGCGAGGGGCGCCACATTGCTCACAATGCGCATACACACATGCCTGCGATCTTGGAATGTTATTTAGTAGAGTCCCTATAGCAGTCGCTTTGCATCCGCTCTTGCCCGCCGCGCGCCCATACTTGCTATTTCCACCTACCGCGGGCGACACAGAAGGGTGCGTTGAACACGCCATGAAAGGAGTAATCAATATCATGAGCATGCAATGTTTTACGTGGACGGAGGTATCCATGCAGCTAGCTAACCGTTTATGTGCTCGCTTCAAACCAGGGGGGCAGCTACGACCCGTACAAAGCCCTTTGTATTTTCACCAAATGGGCTGTACTCTTGAATGTTGTAAACCAGGTACCCCCGTAGGTAGTAAAATTGGGCACAGCACCAATTACTGTGTCGTAAGGGCGCCATGCCCAGGCGTAGAGAGCATGGGAAAGTACTCCCGAGAAAATTGTTTTGAGGTTGAATTCCATTATGCAAGTCCTTAATTTTGAACACGTAAGGGCTTACATGACGTTTCCGAGTGGTCATATCTTGCTGCAGCCGGTGAACAGCAGCTCTGCGCGATGTAGTCATCCAAGCTTGGCATTTCCTCAGTATCGCACCACTTACTGCATCGTAAGGACGCAATGCCGAGGCGTGGAGAACATTGGAGGGTACTCCCCAAAAACTCCGTTTTGAGGTTGAGTTCCTCAACTGCAAGCCCCCAATTTTGAACGCGCAAGAGCTCACCTTACGTTCCCAATTGGTCATATCTTGCTGCAACCGGTAAACAGCAGCCTTCTGCGCGATGTAGTCATCCACGTTTGGCATTTCCTGAGTATCGGCCTGATAAGTGGCGCAATTCAAAGGAGGGAAAGGTGGGTTTGATGTCATCGCATTGCTGCCACGAAAGTGACGTCATACCACGATTGCGCGAGCAAAATCACTTGCCACTCAATTCCTCGAGTATTTCTAAAGACCCGAATCGCTTCGATTTCAAAGACGTTTTTTCCTTGATTGACCCGCCGGCCCTCTCTTCCCAAAATCGTGGGTTCGCTACGTACATGTGCCGCATTAAACTAGGTAGCTGCCATTGTGGTGCACATCTAATCAGTCAATACTTATGTCTGAAACATCCCAACCACATGGGTATATACGGGTATACCAGATACAAGGTATCGGTATGCAACAGGGATATACTAGGTATGCAGCATTTTCCCGGTCACACTATACGGGTATACCTGGTATACAGCATTGTCCCGGTCACAAACTACCGTGTTTTCGTTTTCCTTGAATGTGGTGAATAAATGTGTCAGGGTGGAGCTGCGAACTTGACGGTTCTTAGGCCGCGACGGGTCTACACGGCGCGCGCTGTCGTCATTGTCGTGTTCGCATGGCCTTTCAGTCACGGAGACTTCGAAAAAAATGGAACAGGAGTCAACGCGCTGACGATCTTGCCTCTGCGCGGGTGGGATTTCGGCGTTTAATAGACAGAGGAATATTTCCTTTTCGGGAAGAGCGTTGGACGCTCGAAAAGTCACGTTGGAATATCACAAGAAAACTACTCTTGACGTTACGGCCGACACACGTTTCTGTTTTCTGTCGAATGTGTCCCGGCCAAGCAACCGTCTACCATGTCGATAGCGTTGCAAAAAGATACAACTATATTTGGCAGTGTCGTACACCGGTATATGTGACATTAAAATGTGTATCATTCGTCCTTTGCGCATTAAAGGACACAACCAAGCAGCACAATAACATTTTGGCGTTGGCGGGGTATCTGTTCAATGCCACGAGTCAATCCGTTCTATTCCGAGAGGTGCTGCTCAGGAGTCTCACCCTGTGCTGGCTCAATTTTTTCTTCGCCCGCCTCTCGGCAGCAATCTCGGCGGCAACCGCCACGTTCTCTTCTTTAATCTTGGTTAGGGTCTCTGTTCTCAGTCGTATCTGACGGAAGAGGATGACGACCGCGTGGAAGATGAACAACAAGGAAGGGCAACATAGGTATGTAAACACCGCAAGAGAACCTAACGCCAAGCTTCAAAATATGTTACCAGGGTACAAGAAAATAACCTATCTCACTCAAGTTAGTCCCTCCATCACGGCTGACTGAATTGCAAATGTCGCTGGCTATTGCTGCAAAACTCGCGCCGGACAGTGTTATCTGCGTTGTGGGGCGGCACGGGATATTGTGCTTATCCTAGCTCTGCCCTAATTTCTGCTTATTAGTTGCATTTACGATATGGCAAAGACCAAGATGAGAGCGGCCGCCCTGACTACCGAAAGCACGCTAGTCCAATACCTCTTTGGATAACCACTCGCTTTCGGCAAGGCGTTGGTGAAGTAGATTTTTCAGGGTGTTGAGCGCCTGTACTGTTTTTCCCGTGGTCATCTTGAGCTGGTTAGTCCGCGCGTGATATCACATGTCAAACAGGACGAGGATTTCGATGTTATAGCAGCATCTTCATATGCCAGGATACGTAACACCCGTCAATAATTCAAAACGAAAATCGACCATGCGCGTGTCTATTAACCCCTTCGGGACATCAGAAGGATGAAGTGACAGAAGTTACAGCATCGGCTACACTAAGTAGCCAGGGCTTTTGGGGATGATAATTATGTAGTGTCGGAAACATACGCAAGGATTTGCAAGATTGCACGCTGCATGCTACCACTTGCAATTTTGCGCCCTTGCATTGCGCAGACGGTCGGTAAGACCGCACTGCCCGCTATACCTGGGTCCCAAACGAGTCAATAGACGTCGCGATGCATAATGCGCATTCGTGAATGACAAAAACATCCCAAAAACACTCATACGCACCTTGAGGAGCTCGTCATTGCGTTCCTCTATGCGGGTAACGTATTGCTTGTTCTCGATTTGCAGTTGGTGGAAGTCGATGTAATGGAGAGCATCGCCCATATCATCCTTTTGTCGGAGCTGACCCTCCACCTGATTATTTCCCCGGAGGGCACATCGTGTTAGAAGATGACGGCATTGTAGCCGGCGGATCCTCGATACGCGAGAAACACATATAGTACACACGTGCGGTCGGCACCTGGATCGCCAGTTTAGCAGTATACGGCGAACTGCTTTTGAAAGCACGCCTTCGAAAGCTGCCGAAGCACCCACGCGAAGCTGGGAAACATTACGTCGGTCGTTTGAAACACGAAATTGCTTGTTTCATTGTCTCGTTAATTCGAGGTTAGGGCATAGCTCATGAACTCATGCAGTACATTACAGTACCTTCTGTAGCTGACCCTTCAGCGTCGTGTTCTTCAGCCGGAGTTTTTCTGTCATTGCATCCCGTTGCCGGAGCTTATCCTCCATGTATCGTATTACCTGCATACCATCAAGTGCAGCTAACGCTAAGCTTCGTTTCTCGTGTGGAAAATCGGCATACCATGTTACGTTGGCTAACATACTTCGGGGGGGACGAATCAGCCCTGAGAACACCACGTGACTCCCGCGCGGCACAACCCGAACGTAGGTGCCTAAACGGGATAGTATGCGTTCCTCAACGATGCACAGTACATCAGTTACTTACGGTAATAACACGACCCTTTCAGCTGGAGGGGGCACTTTTTAGTTTTCAGCAGAACCAGGGGATATGTACACGCTATGTCAATGTCATGTTTGTATTCTGCACACTTCTATTGACAATTGCAACTTGTTTAGTATGACACGTGCGCCAGACTCTTGGTAGTAGGCACTCTGATTCAGCACATGCGAAATCCGCCCTGCTACAGTACTGTACAGGTAGTAAACAAATCGCAGACCGTTGCTGTCCCACTCGCCTTTTCCGCCATCGTGCTTCCTGTTCTCATATTTTCAGCTCCAACAACGATGTCTCTTTTGAACTCGTAGGCCTCCTTCTTGAGGTCGGCAATACGAATATCTGTCTCCTCCAAGACTGCCTTGAGCGTGTCAATCAATTTCTCTGAGCTTTTCCTCGTATCCTCTAGCTTAAAATTCGAGATCGAAAGCAGGGGGGATGTGCAGCATCGTTCAAGCTTGTGAGGAGAATCTTGCGAACACGTCCAAATCACGAATTATCAAGAAGACGAGACAAAGGAATAAGTTGCGCAGACATCGACCACATCAAGCTCCGGAATCTCATCGAGTCTCCAACAAATCACGTTTCCCTATCTATATTCGCGTATACATGAATTTGTATGAGTACATAACAATTCGAGTATCGCAGCGAGCCGCCTTCACCGGACGAACTACCTAGGATAAAGCACAGACCCAGCAGCACCGCACGACCATGTGGGCGTTGTAGGTTGGAAGATGTGCGCTACAAACAGACAGTTTCATGGACAGCGGGCTTTTGGTCGATGCTCCGTTGGAAATTAGTGGGGGGGCTCAGGCGCTGTTATATCTGGTATATCCCTGGCCCTAACTCCGAACCCGCCCCTACCCATACGAGTATGAGCTTTGTCTCTGAGGAAAAAATCGGTCGAACGAGTGCGATGCTTTTTTTTTCGGGGTGGTGGGTGATCAGCCATAACGGTGTACATACTGTATAGTACGCTATCTGGTACGTTCGTAAAATAAAACACCCCCGACAAACGATGCTCGAGCAGGAAAACAGGATGATTCATACGTACTAAACTGCTGTAGTATCAGAAAATAATACTGCTTGTACTGACTGGTAGGCAAGAGTTCGTGTCAGATCAGATCATATCGTATCACATACCTGCTCATGTTCATATTGAACGACAAGTATTAATAGTACCGCTGAGCTTACATCCTTGTGCGCCACCTCCTGTTCGTGTACCCCAATTTCAACTTTCTGTTCGATCGTCAAGAGCGAAGGAAGCTGCCGACGGCGCTGACGATTGGTCTTGCGCTTGTCGTCATCGGCGTCTGTAGCAACGTCCGAAGCGTGTCTCCCATAGTACGATTTAAATATCCGATTCTCCAGACGCAAATCCTCCAATTCTCGTTGTACGTCGTCTAGCTGCCAGCCGTCGAGATGCAGCGACGGGAGCGGAGTGTACAGAGTCAAAAACATTGACACCTGGTATCAGTATTGGTTAACAGAGTTTCTCCAAAAATAACAACGATTGACGTCTTACCATACGTATACCTGTACTCTGTTTACGAACTGCTGTACGCGGATACAGCACCAGACAGAGAACTGCTACAACTATTATTAATAATACAACTATTAATATTAATAACAGCTGAAAAGTACGTATTTTAATACTGCTTTTTTGTATATCAGTTTATGTGTACCTGCTGCAGCAAACTTGCGCGATAGATGGTACACGTAGCAAACTCCTCCTTGTGTGTACAAAGCTGCTTGATAGTTCAAGCAGTTCGTGACAAACTAACCTGGTCGAGGTCGTCCACTTCGCCGTCGTCCATGGTGGGTGCGTCTCTGCTGCGCCAGAAAACTAGTCTATACGGCGGTAGATAGATTAGTCTGTAGTTGGGGCGCCGAGGCGTGCGGACTGCGGAGGCGATATCGGTTGAGACCGTTACATACGAATTACCCCGGCCGGGTCCTCGAGGAACGGTTAATTGGAGGCGTTTTTTTTGTATCAGGGATGCGGGGTTCCCGGGTGATTTGATTGATAATCCATGATGATGGTGCTCAGTTCCTCCCCCCGGGCTTGAGGGGTGCATTGGCCCTCTCTCAGGTTCCCGGCTAGACCCGTACAGGGTGGGAAGGACGCGCAATTGACAATAATTGAAAATGGAAGACCGAGAGTCTCGGCAAGTACCGAGCGCTTCGCTTGACCAAAGTTCAGCGAGTCTCCCATCTCCTCGCAATCCTCCCGAAAAGCGGACTTCCGAGGGCGCTGCAGCATCGGCGCAGAAGTCCTCGGGCTCCCTACGTCCTTCATCACTGCGGCTTACTCCGCGCTCAGCTCCCCAGGTAGGTGACATATTGACTCTCCCTAGTGTGGCCGATCTCAAACTGGACCGATCTAGTGGCTGGGGACCCTAGCACACTTGAAGAGGTTCAGGCCTAGACTATGCGGACTTCGAACTTGGAGGAGGAGGGAGGAGGAGAGGATGCGGTTGCTAGATTGCCGATCGCTAGGTAGTCGGTATGTCAGATGAGCGGCCGGCCCTACTCGCGCGAAAGTTTCTCTTTGTCGCGGAGTATGTCCGGGACCTGCAGCATACATAAAGTGTAGCTGGTGCTACGTAGAAGCGAATGGTTTATGGTCCGGGTGGTGTATATATTATACGAGCTGCCGCTCCCCGCAGAGTTTTAAACTTTCGTGACTTGTTCTACTGCTGCAAATATCTGAACTCTACAATCAAGACAACGTGAGACATCGGTGCTTTAATCATTTATACCAGGTATTGCAGGAGGTGTAGACTGCTGCGTGTACATACGTACATAATGCTCTGGTGTAATATTCTGCTCAAGAGGTTGATGCGGCGGTATGACACTCGTACGTAGGGCGTAGATTCGTGCAGTTCGCGCGTCTATCAGCAGAAGTCGTGTCCAGACGGACATCGTGTCTTATTAGTCACTCAATTTCGATGGGGGCCTGTTCTTCAGCACAAATCATAAAACACGCCCAAGCCGTGCTTCATTTTCGTCGTCATTATTAGTAATATATTATCAGGTGCGTGTTATCTGAATTTATGCTGCATCCCTCTGATGTTCATTCAGGGTTCGAAGCGACAGGACAGCAGAATGTCACCCCACGCTGCGAAAGCCCGGGGTATTTTCGACAGAGCTGCTGTTGCGCCCATCGGTGGTCACGAAGGTATGTCGGAGGATGCTTCTAGGGTGCTCTTGGAAGATCAACCTCTCATGGGGAGCGCCCAGCCTGGCGAGAAAACTGATGGGCTAATGTCTGAGCTCAATCTTTTCGACGCTTCGGGGTCGGTAACCGGAGCCAGCGTGGATGGGGGCGGGGCAGCGGATGAAGAGTTGCCGATGGGGTGGCCTTCGACGAGACTGGTGCGGTCAGCCTCCATGTCGTCAACAGGCTCGGCAGAGGCTGAGGAGTCTGAGGTGAGCAGAAGATGCAAGCCCGCCCCTCTGTGACATGGATATTAATTAATCTCTTTTCATCATACACAGATATTGCCGCCGCAGCAACAGCAGTGTGCCATGTGGAGATATGAGTCACTGGAGATTGAAGACGCGCATTCTCGTCATACGACTAACTGGCCTTGATATCTTTCCCACCTGCGCTTCCCGCTTGAACCTATGATACTATTAATAGCATGTTACTATTAATATTAATATTATCAATCGCCCTACGAGGTAACGGTATTGAGCTGAAACACCACTATTCTATTATTAGTAATATCAATAGTGTAATTGCGGTATTTTACATACCAGGTACCAGTATGTGGCATTGTTTTGTGCACGAGCCGTCCTTATGTACCATCGTACGTACAGCTATTGTATTTGGAATACCTGGTACACAGCCGACGGGCATATTCTCGTAGAGAGCAGTACGTTCTTACGTACCATGTATTTGTTTTTCAGGTAAAATTATTGAATACCAGACTCGTATTGATGAAACCAATGTATTAATAGAAAATGTTTATTGCAGATTTCGAGATAATTCCTTCCGTGTTTCGGCCACGATGCCCGAGCAGCAAGCCGTCAGCGACAGGAAGGACGATTGATTGACACGGCAGTCACATGCACCACGGCAACACCCGCATGCATGATCCACTTGTCCGTATTGCTTTTTAACTCGTCAAAAGGTAAATGTTCTCGGGAGCTGGAAAGTTGAAAGTTCAAAAATTCAAAAATGGTACATCGCTGGTGAAACTGGCAGCATTGTCAAGAACCGAGGGAGACCGACTTTGACCTGCGACGCGTCTCTGCTTATTAACCCCTTTAGTACAGTCCTGAATTGGAGACAAACGGCTCTAATTCCAAGATATTTGTACCCCAAACGGGACTCGAGTACTAAAAAGGGTTGAACGAAGTCAAAAGTTTCGTTACAGTTTTGTTTCTACTCGTACTCGATGTTCTTGCGAATATGCACCAGTATTATGTTCTCGTGAAGCTGGAAGTCAACTGCACAAATAAATGCCTGGTATATTATTACGTACCAGGTATGATACAGCAGTGTGCCACGTAGGTACGCCTACATGACTGCGCATAGACTTACACCTATGTACTGGGTCGACAAAGGGACTTAACTACACTATCGGCTATTCGGATGACAGGATGACAGGAAGAATAAGAAAGTTATGTTGATTTATATTGATAAGCCAGGGCTCGGGATTATTCTTATAATCACAAGTACCCGTATGCGGCAGTTCTGCACCACTGCAAACTCTTGAATTATTTTTCGAGACACCTGTATATACCTGGTATGATATCATACGACATATGTACGATATGATAGAACCTATTCATGTGTATCATCGTATGAGGACGCTGCTGCTGTGTGATGTGTTCTGAAATGTTTCTTGGGGAAATGATGTCCTCGAGGCAGGTGTTAATTTCGTTATTTCCTACAGAGGTGTGTAGCTGGCACCAGTATATCAAATTAAAAGTGGTTTATATCATGCCGGTACATATTTTTGCCAACTTTTTCGAGCCTTTCCAGAGATGATGCAGCACAGCGAACCACCTTTGACAACTTCCCACACGCCCTGCAAATGAACAAAAATGAATAAATTGATGAAAAAAACAGTACAGCTACAGCAGCAGGACGGTGCAGCAGCTACAGCAGCCTACAGTGTTCATGTTTCAAATTCTGTATGCTGCACCTGCTGCCGCCGTCGTGTCCTGTGCCGTGTCAGATTTAGGTGGTATTTGCTACTGGTATTATAGACAGAAAATTTTAGTTGCATTATCAGTTGCGCATGCCGCTTGCTTGCTTAGACATTACCGAGTATTGATGTATTGTCGAAATAGTACTGACGCCGTGCGCGGCTTTTCCTACGAGGACGAGTCCTCGAGTCAGGTAAATTATAACTGACTGGATACTGACTGGTTCATGTCAAGCGGTCGAATTCCATAGATATATTCTCGTATTTTACACGTACCAGTGTATGGTTTGAAAAACATCAGGTGTGAGATCAAGGATATATGGACAATATACCAAAAGAGCATGCACGATCTGTTTCCGGGTTATGTGAGCACGGTCTCGAGTCGGAGATTGTCTGTATCCTACCGGTACCACCCTCTATTGTACCAAGTACAGTACGATCGCTGTACTACGCAGCGATAGAAACATATCCTGATATAGTTCCTATGATACATATATAGGTGCAAGGGTGTTTGCTTGGGATGGCGAAGCCTCCCTTGCAGTCGTACTCCTACTCCAAAGTTGATCTACAGGGATTGGTGTCGTATACTGGTTGTAGTATACCAGGTATGATACTGGTGTAATATCAAAGGACGTATGGTGTGCATAAACAATTTGTGGTGGATTAGACGGTACAGGTCCGCCTGTTGCTTGTGGTCTCCTTGTCATCCTGCTGCATGCACTATGCCCAGTATGGCCAGTATGGCAGGGTTAGGGAAGCTGCATGTAAAAGGGAACACCTGCTGTTGATCTACGTATGCATGTGCGGGGCACGGCTCCCTCTGTGTATTCTGACATGATCAGGTGAAAGTCTATCTCGACCGCCGCGGTGTCTCAGCCTTCATGCCCGACCTGTATGATACCTGATACCAGGTATATATCACCACTATTAATTGTCCTGACGAAGAGAGAAACTAAAACTGATGGACTTGGTATCACATGCGCCGTCGACCTGAAGACAGTGCACACTGAATTTTTGTGACCTCGTCCATGGACACGAGGGCTTTTGCCAAGATTGGATCTTTGATTCAACATATTTCTAGCTCTTTACCGGGTGAACGTGCCCAAGCTTCAGCAGGACCTGTACTTGCTGCTGTACTCACCCAGATCGCCAGCCGTGGGCTCCAATATGTAGTTGCAATTTCGTGCATCTCCGCACGTGCCGAGCGTCGAATTTTGGGAAGAAGTGGTTCCGTTTTTTGTGGGTGCCTGGCTCCGCCACGATCTTGCTGCTCGCATTGTTCGGTGCGGTTACCGTTGTATATGTAGTATACTGATGTGTAGTGGCAGTAGTGTAAGCGTAGGCGGTGATGTAGGCGGGATAAAGTGAGCATTGCCAAAGTCGTCGGTGTTGAGGGTGAATTTTTAAACAATAGTACAAGTACCAGGTAGTGAGTAGTGCTGCGCACAAGGCGTACCAGGCGTATGTAAATATCCGCTGGATTGGGAAGGAGCAGATGCATTGATGAAGCTTGTTGAAGTCGACGTCAAGCCTACGATACAGAATTATAGCATCGTTGTCTTGGATGCGATTTTGTGCGAGGTGTTTTGTCGAGGAAATTCATATTATACACATAATGTGCCCGCGTCGGCCAATGCTGACCGCGACAGAGGCAGAGTGCAAGAGATAATGATGACCGGGAGTAAACTCGTCAGGGACGCATGCAAATGAAGGCCTTCGCCTATATATGCCGGAGGCAGGCGTGATCGCGAGAAAAAAATATTTGTGCTTGATGCGGCGGTGTGGGCATGTTCATCTGCCAACAGTGTTCTGCAAGAATCCCTTACTTACCCTTTAATCAAACCATGCATAGCCTTGTGGTGGAATACAGACAGTAGCTACAGCAGTAGTATCAGTATTGATGAGCAACGTCAATCCAGACAACTTCCCCAAAAGAGTATTTTTGTAAAAACCTGGTAGAACGCTCCTATAAGGTTGGTACGAGCAGAAATCGTGTTTTTTCATCTTTGCATTGAACCCCACCCCAAGATTCTGAAATGTACAAATTGTTCAATCGATCTGCTCCTGTGCGGAATCTTTGAAGCCAAGATTCCGCCAACATTACGAGCCATCCAACATTTTGTTTTTGCGCACTAATTCTTTGAAAATACCTCGACGGTTCTTACTAGCATTAGTATTAATAATATGGATTTACTATTATTGATAGTATTAATGTAGCATTGCTGTCACGCGTTTATCTAATACCTGGTATCATATGGTGCTATCGTATCTTACACCTGTTATACAACTCCTGTATCATAAATAGTTCCAGGTACTTTTTGGGGAGATGAAAAAGCGCGCCCTGTTTTTTTCTGTCATCAATTGGTTGAATGGTCATTAGTGGTCATTGGGCGCTTTATTCTTGCAGATGAACGTAATTCTCTCCGCCTTCCCGCACACCGAAACATTATTGGAGTCGAGCCTTAAACTGTACGTACGAGACATGCTCATTCATTTTGTGCATTCGTGATGCCGTATGTATTTTTTGGTGTGTCGCCACAGGTGTTGTTCCTGTGGATACATCTGTGGATACTTGGATGGTGTTGTTTGGAAGGTTGATTTGCTTCGTTTGTCCCTCGTAATACGGCGAAGCTCATGATTACGTCCCCTCATGCATAACCGAACCGCTGTTGACTGATCTGGGTATGTTGTGCAGGAATGGCTAACGAGCTTAGTGGAGCAGAGCAAGGCAGCGGGGGCCAAGGGCGCTCGCAGCAAAGGGCCTAAAGGAGGCAAATGGACCAAGGAAGAGGTCAGCCATTCAGTCAATCCTACATAAGACTCCGCGAGACTACGGGATGACTACGTCTTGAGGTTGTTGAGACAATGCGGCTTATTGTGCTCGAACATTGAGCACTGGGGGTTGCTTGTTTTCAGTTTGGGCTGAGGTTTCGACTGAATATTGGAATATTTTTTTATCGAAGAGCATACATTACGAGAGTAAGTTATTTTTTGTTTTAGTTTTCAAGACTCCATGTTAGCACTATGTTATACTGTACTGTTTATACCGGTAAGCATCAGGCATGGCGCAATCATTTGCTAGATGTTGGACAGGGCATTCCTTCTCTTGATGTCATAGTGTAATCGCTCCGGTTTTTCTTCGAAAGGGCACGAACGTGTATGCATATTGAGTGTGGAAGGACAAGAACGGCCAATCCATGCAACCACGCTGTATATACCTGTTTTATTGTACCACTGCGCCTGAAACGAGAATAGCTACCTTCTGCGTTTTACACACCTCTATTTGGTGTATTATCTAGTACCTTGCTTCCGCGTCCATTTTGTGCATATCTTTTGTGTCCTTCCAGCAGGATGCTGTCGTCTTAGACCGGCGGAGGTTTCTTTTGGGGTTTATGTTGCGTTTTGTACTATTACGGAGGACCATAGTACCTGCGGTACACACAAAAATCTATATATTTCCCTAATTTTACCAACAAATTTTGGTCCCATTTACTATGGTCCCCCGTAATAAATAATGATGAACCAACGCCTACCAGGCCCTCTAGACTGCAAAGCGTTTCTGACCCGTGTCTCGGTTTGGGGTATCGACACCGAAATGAAATAAGGGAATACATATTGGAACATATTGGAATGTTGTGCACAACGGTATCTATCTGCGCTGTCTATCAATCCTTTGGATAAAGTAGGGTTTGCCGCACTGCTGTGTTGGCATTTGTAATGTTCTGTCAACGGCATGCACTTGGAAGGGACAAGGTCGGTCGTTGTCGAGCACGATGACACAGAAGATGTTACCGCCGTACTTTGTACTGACTGTATGCTGTATGCCCATTCTGTGCGGCCTCTTAATAGCTCCGTTTCTTACGGTCGACTGGCATCGAGACGCACGAGTATAGTCTACACTATTAATACGATACCATCATACCATCACTTAATACTGATGCGCACACGTATCGTGTGCGTATGGCGTGGGGTGAAAAACTGCGCCACCTTGGAATCGCCGATCGAGGGATCCAGGGGCAATGGGTTTGTAAGGGTTGTGTGCGTGCTGAGCGAGAAAATTTAAAAAAAAAAAGTTTTTTTTTGCCGTGTCCGGTTTTGTTGATTCGTATGTGGCGTCGTTACGTCACTTGACGTTTGTTTGAACAGGACACTCGTCTTCGCGAGATCGTGGAGCACCACGGAGCACGAAACTGGAGAATGGTGGCCGAGCAATTGGGCACGCCTCGTTCTGACGTACAGTGCCTTCACAGGTGGGCTATCATCATATCATACATACCGGTGCAACCGCGTATGATACCGGTACGGCGGTAAAAGTCGTTGGTTTGATGGCAAGACACGATACGACACGTCTCCACACGACTAGGTAGTGCTTGATTTCATCTGGTCGTCGCGTTGGCATCGCAAAGTGAAGCGTGTGCCAGTACCAGGTATGGTATAACGTAAAACTATTCACCCCTTGTCGGGTAGGCATTATTTCTTTAAGCAATAGGTACCTGGTAGGCCTTGTAGGTACAGCAGCACGTATATGGATATACTAGAGTACGTTTACGAAGTTTCTGAACTGGCTCTTCCTTCCATTACTTATCCCAACCATGCGAGGTGTAAAAAAAATGTTTTTTTTTTCTGTCGCGTTTGTGCAGATGGAACAAGGTTCTGCGGCCAGGCCTTCACAAAGGCCCATGGACCGAAGAGGAGGACAGCATTGTCAGGGAATGTGTCGAGCTCAGTGGCGCCCAAAAGGTGTGCAGGTCCGCGTAGACAGACTGGGGTCCCACAGAGCTAGCGGAGTAGACCTGAGAGGGAGGAAGTCAGGCCTTCATTCCAAAGCCTTACTAATCGTCGACGGTGGGAAGTAATGGAGAAGAAGGAGCGCCAAGTATTTCTATGTTGACTAGTCAACAGAGTGTCATCCACACTTGAAAATTGTTCACTTGTAGAGTCGTGTGGTTCGGTGGATGACGCGGGTGACAAGTTTGGGGTGATGCTTGGACGTTACTTTTTTTTTTTCCCCAGCAGGTGAAATGGTCGGTGGTTGCCTCGCGACTTCCGGAAGGATAGGCAAGCAGTGCCGCGAGCGATGGTTCAATCACCTGGACCCCAGCATCAAGAAGGGCGAATGGAGTCCGGAGGAAGACCGAATCGTCTTCGGGGCGCGCAGTAATATACGGTAGCAATGATGGCAATCATGGCGATAACCTGCACTTACCTACACGTTGTGGTTGAAGTTTAGTTCTTGGTCTGTGCTGCCGCCAAGAATACATTCTGACACTGCTGCCAACGCCCTTTGTCTTTTCTAAACAGGCTTACATGGGCAATCGGTGGTGCGAAATTGCAAAGCTGCTGCCAGGACGGACAGAAAATGCTGTGAAGAACCGGTTCAATTCATCCGCGAGGAAGAAGTGGCTTGACCAAAACCCGGGAGGTGCTAGCGTGCTCACGCCAGACCTTCTCAACAAGGTAAGAGACCGGCACAGTATTGTTTTTACTCGGACATGTAGTTTAGGAGTTGTGGCGAGTGGCGAGTCTCCTATGAGAGTTGGTGATAGTATAGTAGCGGCTGAAGCTTGCTGTCAAGCAAATCCGCCTTGTCTACCGTTGACTTCACCGTTACTCCCTTGCTTGCGTCTTGATGCGTTCGTCCAGCTAAAAGAGGCATACGAGCAGATGCAGGCCCAGCCAACGACAGCAGGCTCTCAAGGAATGTCGGACGAAAGCGGAACCGACAACGACTCCAAGGTTAGATGAGCCTTGTTGTGCAAGAAGTGGAATGACGTGTGAGGGATGTAGTGTACTTTCAGGGACCTCAACGAGTTACGGTAGTTAGGCCCGGATCTCGTCCCGTCGCTGCAATGATTGAGCAGGAAATTGCTCAGCGACGTTGCCACAAAGGATCTACAACGTTATTGCTGCTCACGCGCACGACTGCATGCTGGATTATCAAGTTTGACCAACTCATCACTCACTGCGTTGGAAAACGAGATGAAACTTATGGCCTTTCTGGGTCTAGTAAATTTTTGTAATTATACGGCAAGCAGCCGCTGTTCCCGGGTCTGTTTGTATGCCGCTTCTCGTTGGTCGTTTCGAACGGTCGGCAGCGTTTTGGCGGCGAAGTAACGCATGGCTAATTGTCATCATCAACGTTAGAAACCATCCCGAAATATCGTTCGCGCCTGACGCTTCCTGAAAACCCATGTTCCTTGGTGTTATTGATCTGTGCAGGAACCCTCGACGCGTGCTTCTCCTAGCCAGCACCACCGCCGCCGTGACTCGACGCCGACCACGTTCGGCGACCTGGGCTTGATGCACCCCGGCGGCGGCGAGCGTTTGACACCGCCTCCACAGTCGATGCACGCTCGAAGACACTCAGCTACTTCGGCGATGACGGGGCTGATGAACGAACCCCCCTCAGCCGAACAGCGCTTTCGCCGGCATGTGAGGCAGGCAGATGGAGTTCGTCCGGATAGGACGCAGATGCGCATGGTCCTATTAAATACCTGATGGAAATATCCGTACACGATTTATGTGGATCGTTGGATTCTTGACGATGATGTGAAACAGTTGGCTGTGTCGTATTTTTCTATTTATATATTTTTAGTATTTTTGTACAGGAAGGCAGGCATGGTGCAGGCGCGAAATTCACCACGCACAATCGAACTGATTCGGAAACACTCGTCGAACCATGCCATCACCCATGGCATCACCCATGCCATATCGCAGGTAGGACAAGGAGGACAATCGTTATTCGGAGTGGACAACGGGGAGCAGGTGACGCTTAAGTTTTTACCGCAATGTGGTGACACCGGACTCACGTAAGCTGCACATACATGT
This sequence comes from Macrocystis pyrifera, assembly GCA_031763025.1. Taxonomy (NCBI): domain Eukaryota; class Phaeophyceae; order Laminariales; family Laminariaceae; genus Macrocystis; species Macrocystis pyrifera. The sequence goes on along the minus strand of JASSKH010000047.1, from coordinate 974,356 downwards.
GGATATTTTGCTATGTCGGGAACGTTGTGCCATGCATCCTGCTTTTTCTCTCTGCTCTTGTGGGCCCGTTGGTTGCTACCTTCTTACCGCGCGCCGCCTACAGATTCCCAGGAACAGATTAAAGTAACTTGAGAGTGGACATGACGAGACCAGTCGATTTGTCGTCCTCGGTTTAGGGCCCTTCTGACGTTGATGTGTTTATTCGAGCGCAGAAGCTTACGATCCCAACACTGCTCGCCTTCGTTTTCAGAGAGGCCTGCCGGACCCAGGACTCTTGCGAGGACAGCCAGGGCCAACACGAACCCGCCCAAGTGCTTCAGAGAGGGGATCGCACGAGTCCGAGAAACATTCGGCCCCTCTGGCGGTCGTCAATGAGCTACATCCTGTCAAGGTCTGTGTGTGTTGATACCTTGAGTACGTCGCGCATGTCTCGGCCACTGCCGCAGTAGTTGACTTCAACGAACTATTACTCATCTCTGTTGCTACAGGCATTGAAGGGCCGCTTGGTGGAGGTTCGGTTTTTCAATGGTGCTGTACGCAGTAAATTGTACCAGGTACATTATGTATTGATGTAGTGCATGTGTTGTGCGACGAGAGGGGACGGTTTCCATACGTAGAGTTTCACGGTGTTCCAGCAGTACTGCGCTACTGTTGTACCCTTCACGGTGCATGCCACGCTTATTCAATGACGCATGCCATTCCGTCCATGCCATGCCATGTAATTCAGGCGGAAGAACTTGAGCAAGCGCCGATATCTAAAGATCAGTCGGAGAAGCAAGGCCGTTCGCACGGACACCTGCAGGGTGCACGTGCGGCCGCATCGCACGGTTCTGCTGACGCACCAGCTGCCGGGCGAGGCCACTCCCACTTACCGCACCGGATGGCGCCCCCGCAACACCCGCTGCCACGGCCATCTGGGCATCCGCCTCGACCGTTCGTGGGCGCCAGTAATCGCCCAGGCGCTGCCTCTGCCGTTCCTGGAGTTGGAGAGGGGGGATGGGCGCTCTTCTTGGGGTGACGAGCCAGCTTCGACCACCGAGGGTGAGTTGCGATAAGTGCAGACAGGCCTAGAATGATGCCGATACTTTCACAGCCGTATCATATGTCAAATCGGATGTGATCCCAATGCATGGGCAGCTTCGTGGTCGGGCGGGAGTATGCACTAGTTTGTTCCCCTTTCAATGACGTGTGTCGTTTTTGGCGTTGTGTTGCATCCTTTGGTACAGATCGACACCAATTCGAGCGTGAAGCGAGAAGGCGCTGGCAACGCGAGCCTCTCTCAGCTGCTCCTCACCAGCCCTTTTAGCTCGAACGACAACGCCCGGTTCACCGCCAACGACGCTCTAGGGCAGCCAAGCGCCAACAATGTCGATATCGACCCGGCGCCAGCATCGGCAGCGCAGGTAAGATTGGTGCGAACAGTAGCGTGTCGTTGGTTCCTTAGGCACATGGTTTGGTCCCAGCGGGGCGCAGTTTGGTAATCATGGTATTTCATGGTATTGTGTCCCGTGTTGCCCTGGCGCGCCCATGTTGCTTGTGTCGTAGCTTATGCGATTTGGGGAGGGGGACTGATTGGCTTGTTTCACTCAGGTTATTCTTCAGCAGCGTGTTACTTTCGAGTCTACCATCATTTGCTCGGCGGCTTGCTTCCGAGATTTTTAAGAAACTGGTCTTTGAGTATCGCGTTATGTGAGCAGGCTTCAGCGTTTTCTCTCAAACAATAGGGAATGGAGTCATGTGTGAACGAATCCATCATCGGGCACATCATGGATATTGAAAAAATCGGGAGAGCCCGTACGCGGTCAGAACACATGCGCTATTTTTTATATATATATATATATATATCCGGTACACGCTTGTCATTCGCGCCGCGTACTGATTGTGTCACACGCAGAGCTACCCGTCGGCTACTGCAGAGTCTCCTGTTTCTCAGGCGGTGCGTGAAACAAGACGTCAAGGGACGCGGATGCAGAAAGGAGAGCAGGTGCGAGACGTTCGCGCACAAAACGGGTTTCGTTTGTGGTATGTGTTGATAGTGCGTGCACGTTAACGGGGCGCTCTGTGACTTGGCGAGTGCAGGGAGTGTGCGTTCACTCCGTAAGAAACGTTGCTGCCGATTGCCGCGAGTACAGTAGGTGAACGCGGTGTATGCCACTAAAAGCGTGCTTTCTTGCTGCATGGTGTGCCAGGTTCCGTTGTCGGTCCTTCCTTACTTCCGCTTCTTGAGCGAAGAAGCTCAGCGGAATGTGATGTCTCAGCTGATCGACAACTTCCAGACGACCTCGATCACGAAAAGAACTGTGGCGTCCACGGCGACTGCGGCGGCAACAGCGCCCCCTTCGTCGTCGTCGGCCTCGTCTCCCGAGGGGCTAGCCTTCATGCGGTCCCCCACATTCGCGAAGGTGACGCATTGTTTTGCATGTCAGCCGTCGGGGTATCAGCACATAACAAGAATAGCAGTGCCGTCCTCTAGATGCACCGTAGTGTCGTCGGCTGTTGATATAGATAACGTACAGCGTAATTATTGTAATGACTTACGTCCCTTTAGCGCCTTTACTCGGGAGACGCTCCAATTGTTGCACCCCATGGAGAGCGGTAAGAAATGCGCAGTAGTTGTTTAGAACGAAAATATAAGGTGAACCCTGTGAATTTCAGTTGGAAGTAAGCAGAAGATGAATTGCCGATCGTAGACCAGTATACGTACCTTGGCGTAGAGATATCAAAAGACTACTCTTGGAATGCACAAATAGCAAAAGTACTAAGAAAAGGTAAAGCACACGTGGGCAAGATGGATGCGATCCTAACATACTCGCACCTTGACACTACAGTAGGATCAAGAGATGCATCCAGATGAACGTGATAGTACCGCAGCTAGAATATGCAGGAGAAGTATGGGAAGGGAACGCGAAGCTCGTAAAACAGTTGGAAACAGTACAGATGACAGCAGCTAAAAAAAAATCCCAAGATGCTCAAGTACGAGTAGTAATACAGTGTTGAGAGCAGACCTTGGAAAGTACCCACTCAAGACAACTAGAGACATGAGAAAGTTGAAATGGCAATGTAAAGTAAGGAACATGCACAACAAGAGGTTTCCAGCCATAGTTGGTAGAGCTGTATTGGAGAAACAAAAGGTCGAGCTGGAATAAGGTGGGATAGCGTAGGTGAGAAAGTATGGAACGATACAGGGGGAAACCAGAAGAGGTTATATCCGCCGGGAAGTTTGGGAGGTACAAGGCATAAATAGAAGAAAGGATAGACAGAAAGGAATGGCTAGCGCTAAGAAACAAAAGGTGGAGTCAGGAAAACACTTGGAAATATACGGGGGATTGAGCGAAGGAATAGGAATGAAAACGTATTTGCACGGCCCAATGAACTTCGCGAAAACGCTGAAACTGCGATTTCGTGTAGGACCTGACCTGCCAGAAAGAAGAGGTATGCCAGTAGCCGGGAGGAGGAGGAAGTAGATGCACAGATGTGCGCGTGTGGCGAAGCAATAGAGAGTAGAACTCACTTACTGTAGTAGGAGAATGTGAAACGTACAAGGAGGAACGGGATGTGTTAAGGAGATGAGGGAAATGGACGAATGTGACGTGGAGGAGTTCGATACACTATTAATAGATAGCAGCGAGAAAACAATCGCTATCTTGGGAGATAGATGGTGGCCACAGGCGGCCGAGCAGGCAAAAAGTTTCCATGTATTTTATGGAAACAATGTAATGAGCGCCCAATTGTTGGAGGTGTCTCTATTAGGAGTAGGAACGGTGCTCTGTCTCGAAAGAGATGCGTGGTCAATGGTCAAATGACTAAGGCAAACAACAAATGAGTACCCCCCCTATATACCTGGTATATACAGTAGGTTGGGTTGGCGTCGTTTGGCGACGACGCTGTAAAACACGCTTCTCCTTGCGTGAGCTAGACAGGCAGGGTACCGTTTTTTTTATTTTATTGCGGTAGACAGCCAGGGTACCGGTCAAGTTAGATCATTTTTGTGCGGAGAAAACCTTTACTCCGCACGAGGGGGTTGATCGTATCACATAGTGTGTATATGGTGAGGCACCCACGAGGCAGTTACATAGTAAATCCATTGCTGTCTCTGGAAGTGGCCACACCGGAAATTGAATCACGTCATTGATGCTGTCATCTATATGCATGAAAATCCGCCTGTAAAGCGGTTCTTGGTAGGATGCAGCTCACCGTTCATGCGACTCCCCCAATACCTCACGGCGCTTCGCGATTGGTGCAAGCAATGTCTGCCTGGTCGGAAAAACCCGACGTGCTCCGTCCCGGCATTGGGATGCGAGGGTTTTATGATCGTACGACTACGGCCATCCATGCATGATAATGAGTACACCCCCCCCCCCCCCCCCCCCCCCCCCATTGAGAGCTCCGAAGCGCGATTGCCGCCATTAGATTTGACTAATTAATGACCAGAGTGCGCGAGTGCAGGCGCTGCCGTGGGATGAACGATGCCTTCCCACTCACCGGTACGATATCGTTGATTGACATCAAAGTGCCGGTTGCGGCTGATACCGATTTACTCGTTTTCAAAGTACGCGCTTTTTGTCCCGTTTCACCTTGCACCTTCTCGCGCGCAGGGATTGTCGCCGTTGGTGTCAACATCGTCCGCCGCGGGAGCGACGGCCCCGCCCGGTAACGAAGCCGCCGCCCCCCCTTTCCCAGGTATTGACGCGATGGCAGTCGACCATCTCAGGACTGGAGGTGGTGGTGCCGATGGTTCGAGAGGCATGGGTACCCCTGGAGTAACATCTGTGAGCGCGGCGGTTGCAACCGTCGTAGCGATGGCACCAACGCACACGAGTGCTCACGACATGGCGCCAATGACGATGCACAAGGTATTGTCCGCGCCGATGCTGTCTCCGCCAGCCACCTCCGAAGGAGCACGGTCGCGTGAAGGTGGTGGGTCCGGTGGGCTGGACCCAGCTCGTCTTCCTCCTCTACGCCAGGTGCGCGCTTGTGTGTAGTTCGAGTAAAACAGTGGGTGTCTTGTGTCACAGCTTCCGAGGGAATTGGAGACGCCGAACGTCGTCGCTTTCGTTTGCAGCTGCTGATGTTAATTGATAGCGACGCCATCCGACCGTGCCCATGGAAAGTCGGACTGCGAACTTCTGATGCTGTGGTGTAGATTCTTCAAAAATGCCGTAAAATTCCCAGGAGGACGCTACATATTCGTTCATCTCTGATTTTCTTGTTTTTGGGGTTTTTTGGCAAACTCTGCTGCCGACACGAACAGGTATCAGAACTTATGGGCCAGAGGCCTTCAGCTGGTGACGGTGCCAACCCCGGCAGATTCGGTGGTGCAGTCAACGGCACGGTGGGCAAGAGCAGTAGTGCGCTGGATCTCGGAGGTCTCAGCCCGGCTTCCGTTTCCACCGCAACTGGTCGAGATGGCGCATCGTATGCCATGTCTACACCGATGGCCTGCTCCACGAGCGGCACGACGACGTCCGACACGGTCCGTACCGCCCGTCCAAGTGAAACCAGATCGCCTCGGACACACATGAGGCATTCGAGCGAGTCTGCCTTGCCGTCTGCCGCGATCGCTGCCGCGGCTGCGGCCGCTCTAAGGACGGAGCCGATGGAAATGGACTCGGGCAACAGGAGTGAGTGGGCTCAAGGAATCCGCGGTAGACATCGGCCACCATCACGATGATCGTTTGGTCGGTCGGGGGAATGGTAGTGGTGGTGTAGGGGGGGGGGGGGGGGGGGGGGGGGGGGGGGGGGGGGGGGGGGGGGGGGGGGGGGGGGGGGGGGGGGGGGGGGGGGGGGGCAAGGGGTCGGCATCTATCTGTATCCATGAATAGCATAGTATCTAGTGATGGACGAGTCTATATGTAGTATGTAAATGGTTGTTGGTTATCTGTGAAGGGTGAAGTTTTTTGTGGGAGCGGGGGCGGATGAGGGAGCATGTAGACGGATGGAGGTCCGTCAAGATTGGTCCGGAAACGATGGAGAAATCGTTCCGTGCCCCCCAGTTTTACGTTTTTGAGGCAGACTTGTGCGGGCGGGGCTGGGTCGACAGGGCGGGATAACCCAGGGGATATAGGAAGACGGGATAATAAGATAGCGAGATAGCTAAGTGCAGACCGTACATTCCTGGCGTACAGTCAGAGGTGCGCACGGAGGTGCAAGTTTAGTCTACAGTAGGAAGTACATTGTTTTAGCTCTACAGTTTATGAGGATTGCAGTACCAGTATCCAATAGCTCCATACGTGGAGAAAAGAGCGAATTGAAGTGCGCGCATGCGCACACACCCCATCAAATCATTCATCCGATCATCACGTATTGATAGTCTCACGTGAGATTTTGTTTCCATTTCTGTGTTCACAACAGGTCTTTGCGCCGAGTGACACCCGAACCGTAGCGGCTCACACGCGATGTGTGTACCTGGGTGCTGTGGGAAGTGCTGCAGAGTAGTGTTCCATGTATTGAGATTGGCAGTAATGCTAATCCTTTCTGCATCACACCAGCTGCTAAAGAGTGGTTGTCGCGTATTTTTTTAGACCTATGGTGCCGACGAAGTCCAGTTACTGTTTTGTGTCGTACAAGCGAAGATGGCCCGCTCCACCATAATGGGAGTACGTGTATGACTCGGACATGTTCCACCAGGTATGTGACGGCTAATCAACGGTATATGACAGACAAGGGAACCCATTCAAACGAACACTACACCCCAGAGAAACAGTATGTGGCCCCATTCCTCTTCCCAGACTAACTACTGCTTCTGTGGAGATGACGTTTATATATTAAATCCCTGCAGGGTTAAGAGTCTGTTTCGGCCAAAATAATTCTGGTACCCTGGGGACTCGCGAGGACTCAGTCATTTCAGCTTCTGGTATCATGGGGACTTCTTACTAGTAGTGCTCCATAATGACCCGGACTCGCGAGTCAATGACTGACTCATGATGGGTAATGGCTTCTATGACCTTTGAAATAAGGAATTCGGTGTAAAAATTCGGCGCAAACTAGCCTACCAGCACAAGATGAAAAAAATAGCAACACACGAAACAACAGCAACCGATGCCCACACTAGATAAGAAACGAGGTCGATTACGAAGCAAGAAACGCGGACTACAGCACTGTACTGTACTCACTGTAGAACACACCCTAATGTACTCTCCTCCCGCAGTGTGATGCACGTTCCTGACTGGGATGCTTTTCCTTCATTTTAAGACTTGGCACCTGGACAGCAAATTTACGTTTTTCAACACCGGGCGCCCACTGACTGTACTATTAATATTACTACTGTCTACCGGCAAAACAAAAATCAGCAGTGCGCTGGTACTCGTACGAAGTACCGCTGTAGTACGTGTGCCTTGGACAAGTAGTGCAGTCGTGGTTGTCGTGGCGGCCCAACAACAGACTCGAGTATGTGAGGAAGAACAAACAGCAATACGAAGATCTACTGTAGTCTATCGATGAGCGTCGGCCATCCATCGAGCACGAAACGAGAACACTACAGCAGCACGGGTCCCGTCTCTGCCTAGGGAAAAAAAAGGGGGGGGGGGGGGGGGGTTAGATCGAGGCTGGGGTTATATATAGCCCAGGCGACTAAAAAAAGTTGACACATTTCATCATGTACCAATACTAATAGCCTCTCTACCAATGCGGTCATCAACTGAAAAAACTATACTGAGTACCAGGTACACTTCTATTTCGAATTCAATAACAATACCAAGGTCGTCGTAGGTAGGTGATACACACCACGTACACCATTCCGGCAAAATTGCGAGATATCGACGGGTGTCCAAAACAAAATGACGTCCAACAAACTCGTGAAAAACATGCTTGCCTAGAGAAAGACATTAGTTGCCCGCCTTCTTCATATTATTGATATTAATAGTCAAAAGGGAATAAAACACGTCACAGGCAAGTCCATTATGTGTGATGTGATCTCAATCGATGTCCTCCCGGGTGGTCATCTCCTCCAGGCAGCGGCAATTGCACAGCTCATGAGAGCATTCTGTTTCGTCCTTGAACCAATTCTGCAATCAACACGGAGAAAGGACGAGCACCGGGGGGGGGGGGGGGGGGGGGGGGTACTCATTATCGTGCATGGCCGTAGTCGTATGACCATAGACCCTTGCATCCCTGCAATGCCGGGACGGAGCACGTCGGGTTTTCACCGACCAGGCAGACATTACTTGCACCAAGCGCGATGCGCCGTGAGGTGTGGGGCGAGTCGCATGACGGGTGAGCTGCATCCTACTAAGAACCGCTTTAGATGCGGGTTTTCTTGCATATGGATGACAGCATCAATGAATTGATTTAATTTCTGGTGTGGTCACTTCCGGAGACAGCAATGGGTTTAATATGTAACTGCCTCGTGTGTCTCACCATATACACACTACGTGATACGATCATCCCCTTGTGCAGGGTGAAGGTTCTCCCCGCACAAAAATTATCTAGCTTGACCGGTACCCGTGGTAACCGCCAAAAAAAAAAAAAAAAAAAAACGGTACCCTGGCTGTCCAGCTCACGCAGTGAGAAGCGTGTTTTACAGCGTCGTGGCCAACCGACGCCAACCCAACCTACTGTATATACCAGGTATATAGGGGGGGGACTCATTTGTTGTTTGCCTTAGTCATTCGACCATTGACCACGCATCTCTTTCGAGACAGAGCACCGTTCCTACTCCTAATAGAGACACCTCCAACAATTGGGCGCTCATTACGTTGTTTCCATATATTACATAGAAAATATTTGCTAGTCTTATCCCCTTCCTGTCTGGCCGCTTGTGGCCACCATCTATCTCCTACGATAGCCATCGTTTCCTCGCTGCTATTCAGTGTATCAACTCCTCCATGTCACACGTCTATTCCCCTCATCTCCTCTTCTAACACATCCCGTTCCTCCTTGTATATTTCACATTCACCTACTATGTGAGTTCTACTACTGGAGGGGGGGGGGGGGGGTGTACTCATTATCATGCATGGCCGTAGTCGTATGACCATAGACCCTCGCATCCCTACAATGCCGGGACGGAGCACGTCGGGCTTTCATCGACCAGGCAGACATTACTTGCACCAAGCGCGATGCGCCGTGAGGTGTGGGGCGAGTCGCATGAAGGGTGAGCTGCATCCTACTAAGAACCGCTTTGGAGGCGGATCTTCTGCATATGGATGACAGCATCAATGATTTGATTTAATTTCTGGTGTGGCCACTTCCAGAGACAGCAATGGGTTTACTATGCAACTGCTTCGTGGGTGCCTCACCATATACCAGGTACACACTACGTGATACGATCATCCCCCTTGAGCGGAGCAAAGGTTCTCCCCGCACAAAAAATATCTAACTCGACCGCCAGCCGTGGTAACCGCCAAAAAAAAACAAAAAAAAAAAAAAAAAAAAAAAAAAAAAAAAAAACGGTACCCTGGCTGTCTAGCTCACGCAGTGAGAGGCGTGTTTTACAGCGTCGTGGCCAACCGAAGCCAACCCAACGGATATATAGAACTACTTATAGATATCTCGATCTCTGAGCGTGCTCGGTTGGTACATCCCTGGCCTCTCAGAGCTCCCACTTGGAAACCGCTTCCTTTCATTACTTGCCGGACCCTTCCAGCGGGTCTTTGTTTTCTCCATTTCTCGTCGTACTTTCAGTCCTTCTTTCCTATTTTCTTCTTTCGTTTCTTGTGCGTGCGTGCACTCCGAGCACGGTTGCGCGGGGGCGAACCCGGCACGGTCGCGGGTGTCAGCGGATGCTGGCGGGTAGAGGGGAAGTTGCAAGGAGCGCGGTCACCGGTTTCGTGCCTGGGCGTCGCGTGTGCCTCGAGACACGAGGGATGCATCAATAGGCTCTGTCTGGCCTCCATTTGTGACTTTTGATAGAGTACGTACGAGTGTTTAAGGGTCGTTCTGGACTGTAAGATAATATTCAAGCGGTGCTTATTTTTGCGACCGGGCTGCAAGTCACAAGAGGGAGGTACCCCGAATGAGCACCAACATTGTCGAGCTTGCGTCGAGGTCCATGGTGAGCACCGGGCTTCACGCGAGGCGGGCGACGGGGCTCACTGTGGAAGAGAGGGAGGAAAGCTCTACCCGGACTGAATCGGTGGCGAGATGGTCGCGAGAGGGGCGGGCGGCGTACGAGGCTGAGAGAGAAGCTCTGCTGTATGATTTTTTCTTTTTTCATTCTTTGTTTTGGACTGGTGGAAGGTGTTTCAATGCGGTAGTAAATTATTATACGAAAGGGGACGGGGATTTTTTTTCTTTCAGATTTTTTCGGTTTCATTTTCATTGTTTTTGCTGTGTTGCTGTGCCGTTCTGTGCTTTACCTTTCGTGCATACGAGTACAGACACAGAGCATATCGAAAGAAGAAAAAATAAGTACCCTACCTGGGGTATGTACGTATGTATGTACGGCATGTGAGCGAGCGTAGCGGAAAACCGCCCGCAACGCGAAGCATATGTGGCGTCCGAGCTGTTTTCTCCTGAAGCATGGTGGCGGGACTCTTGGCGGGACTCTTGGCATTATCAAGTCGTCAGTTTGCCACTACAGTCATGAAAAAAACACTATTCGATCATGGACCTCAGTCCGCTTCGCATAATTTGATGTACTTTTCCTTCCTGAGCGAGCGTAGCGGGCGGCGTAGGCCGCCCGCGGAGCGAAGCACCTTGTATATATATACCAGGTATATAATATAGGGGGGGGAGCAGGCGCCCAAGAGAAAATAAAGCTGGCTATGAACTAACTCGTCGGGTTGGTTTTACTTTTCATCTGGTTGTGCTTTATGCTGTATATATGACGAGCATTGACCCCTGTACCTATCATGGACCAGGTTGTCGCCACACCTACTAATACAATACAAAAGATTATTGCTGGAAGATTACTCGTAGAGGTATATTGTAATCAGGTACCCTGGTTTATGGTATGCGGCAGAAGCGCATAGACAACGCTCATGAAGTGACACAATGGTAGATCGCCACATCTGTATACAGCAGTATATGTAAGAATACTGCTGGGATACCACTCATAGAGGTACAGTACATCAGGTACCCTGGTTTATGATGCGCATCCTCAATGCATATGAGCTGGTTCCAGGAAGAAAATAACATTCCACCGTCGGGCCTTTAAAACATGAGTACGTACGCGGAGTCAGTCGACACAAAGTATGTCCATGTATGTCCATGTATGTCCATGTATGTCCATCACGGCATCAACGAGGGGAACTCATCGGTGAAGCTTATTTTGGTGTGCGAGCCGTAGTTCGCGAGATATGGCATTTGTTCGTATTACTTGGGAAGGTGTTGTGGCAAAAGGGGCTTCGAGCTGTCCATATTAAAATCAATATATTAGTGCTTTGGCCATAAATCGGTCAATAAGTCGAGTCATTCGACACTCAACGTATGATCGCATCAACAAGAGAAAGACACCAGTGACACTTGTTTTGTTACCTGGTATGTAAGTAGTAGGGGGCTGTAAGAAATGCCTTCCAAAGTACTCGAAAAATGTATTTTGACCTATACGCGGAAGCCTTGGGGGGAAAAATTAGTCTTTGGGGGAATCCATATTGCACCCTGGTATTTGCGAGTTGTGAAAAAATACCTTGTCGAGGTTGTTCCACGTGACCGGACGCAGAAACGTGTGCGTGGTCTTTTAAAAAAAAAATGTTCGTGAATTATTTAGGGTCAAAGCTGCGTCAAAATCCCCCTAAAAATGTGAAAATGCACCAAAAAAAAAAAAAAAAAAAAAAAAAAAAAAAAAAAGATCACCAATATGTTCATGCATCACCCCATGAAGAACACCCCTCCCAATTATCGTGTTCAAACTCTCGACAATCAGAATGCAAAAACACGAAGGGGGAATGTTACATTTATTTCCGGAACCAGCTCGTACCTGGTGCTTACTTCGAGGTATATATGACACGTTGGTGATGAAAGTGTTGTTGTCTGTGGAGCAAGGAAACCAAAAGAAAACCGCGACAGGTGCTACAGTAATAATATTTGACAAGTTTGTAGTTTTTGTCGGGTCGTCACCAGCAGACACCAAGCTGACACCAAGCTGACACCATACAAGGTACTGGTACTTAATACTGGTGTCAGAGTACGGGTAAGCCAAAACCAGGGGGCACAAAATAAAGGCATACCAGGAAGGTACCAGTCAAATGGTACCAGGGCCATTTGTTCACGCTGAAGACGTGTACTGGGCATACATACATTAGAGTAGCTATGTAGTCGAAGCCCGGCCGATGTTCGGGAGCAAATACTCAAAACCTACCCGTGCATACAACCTAGCGGAATGCATACTGTAGGGACGATCTTGATCCACGGCAACATGAGGGAAATTTCATAGGCCAGTTATGGTGTAACCAATCCCTTTCCAGCACTCACCTTGCCTTGGGGAGCAGAGCACTACAAGTACACCAATGCTGGACTGTATTGTACTTGGAATCAAAGGTGGAGCATCTTAGCAGTACTGCCGTAGTGCGAAGGTCAACTCGATCGGCGTGTGCATGGAATAAATTCTCGCCTTGCAAGTCCCTCTACAGCTGTACAGTACTGCAACACCAGGCCTCCCAAGTACAAGTAGAAGCGGGTTGTGGTACTGCAGTAATAAAAACCGGTATATCTCACGTTACGTACAAAAATGCAGCATTACGAAGGCTCGTTTTTGTTCGTGGCTACTGTATGCGGTCATATCGTTTTGGTGGGACAGACTGCGTTGGGAGGGTGTTGGTGGGACTGCGTTGGGAATGTTTTGATGGGTGCGTGTCCAAAATGGTTGGACCTCAAAAGCATTTGATTTGATGTTCTTCTTTTGAACAATACCGGTATAAATATATGTAAAGTGGCAGTACAACTGTAACCATATACTTGGTACATATAATGGAGTGTGTGCGTTTACCATACCAGGTGCAGAGCAAGGTGTGGTTCGCGTTGTCGAGGGACGGTGGGCGGTGTGTGTGGGGAAACTCCTCACCTCTATGTGGGTAGAATGCCCCCCGTGCCCGCAGAGTCGACACGAAAGGTGCTCACCGTTGACGGCTTTATGGCACACCGAACAGTAAAACGGGCCCTGAGCCTGGTAAGAGGAAATAAAAGGCAAGGCAAACAGGGAACGCGAGTCAAAGCCGAGCGTATTCGTTGTTAAGGCTCGTTCCACACAATGCCTGCCTGTCATCCAATGCATGAGTTAAATTCGTACCTGGTGATGAAATTGAAATATGTCCATTTCATCGATGTGCGACTTGTACACTTGCCTCAGTTTATATCTCGTCGGAAAAGCAGCATGCTCTTTGCGCGACGTTGGTTTTCGCTAAGCGCACTCGACCTCGACGCCGCACCACCAAATATATCACGAAAATAGCAGCGGCCACTTTTCGAACGCAGGTCATTCCGTCTCCATAGCCCAGCGCTATACGTGTAGTATACCTACACGGAATAGAGCTATGAACACTCCCCTATTTCCACCTTCTAAGAGGCTTGGAAAAGGGATACGCGGGGACACGTGTCGACACCTTTCGCAAATAATAAAGGAACAAGCAAACGACTTTTCCAACCAATTGGGCGACAGCCCTCATGTCAAGTCATCCATCCCGTGGCACAAAAGCACACCTCATAGCCGCCGCCCTGTTCGCAGAGATATGGCACCATGTCATGCCGACGCTGTCTCGTTCGAATCTGCAGGGCACTTCGGTGACCGAACGCCCCCGTCTGGTGGCTGGTGGCCTCGGCCATGACACCTTGCGCACCCCATTGGTACAGCCTCTCCGCGTAACAGGCCAAGTAGCGGTCGTACGTGGCGGCCTTCTCTTCCTCTTCCTGGGGCATGTAATCTACGGCGGCGCCGTCCCGCGATTCGGAGCCCAGGACGCAGGCGATCGACGCGAGCATCTGCGGGTCTCTCCTGGTCTCAAAGTGTCCTAAAATGGTGGCGGTCAAACGCGGTCCTGTGCTCTTCCACGAGGGGAAACGTCTGGCACAAGGCAAGGCAAGGCAAGGAGGTGGCAAGGAGGAGGCGACACGGGCGGCGCCACGGGCAAGTTTTCCAGCATTCAAGTATTCGTGCCAGGTAATAGTTACGCAAAACATTAAAAGGCTACATATTGAATATCGTCAATAGTAAATTGACACACGACACGAAATCGCGAACGTGGAAGTGTGGTGAGCTTAAGCTTTATTTTTACCAATCCACCGGAGGATATAAAAACAAAAAAAAAGTTAGAATAACAGATTGATACAGTACATTAGACTACCACTACCATTAGACTAGACCACCACCACCAGGTACCGGGTACGAATTCATAGATACTTTATTACTACAGTAACTGCACGTTGGCGAAAAATACTGGCACTGACGCAAGCATGTGGTCGCGAAAGTTTAAGTATTCTTACAGCAGTGGTGACGGGGCTATGAATATCGGTGTCATGAAAAAAGATGAATACCCTCGGGGTCAACAAACTTGTCGATCTTCAAGCTCCTCCCTCTTCACACGCATCCTTTTTAGATCTAAATAAAACGTGAAAGTCAGTCAAATAGCCCAGATGTAGCACTCAACGTCGATGTGTATCGATGCGTATCGATGCGTACTGATGTGTGCGCGACCCGCCATGAAACTCGAACGCAGCACAATTCACGTTCAAAAGTGCAACACGCAATATCACCTGGACCCGATTTTCCCCCTGGTTGCGTCGCCCTCCGCTCCTTTATCAGCTGCGTCAGCCATTAGCGCCCAAAAACTGCACACACGCGTCGGATTGCACGCGCATGACAGAATGAAGTATGCTAATATTTTCAGTCGGCACTTCGTTCATTCCGTGGGGCAACCGATCGGTCGAAGCAAGAGCTGGTTCTTCGGTCCACACGCCACGTTCACTCGCTAAGCTGCGCACAACAGCAGCTGGAACTACCGGAAGAAAGCACTGTGAGTACAGCAATGGCATATAGTAGCCAACTCCTGGCGCTGAGAACTAATAACTAGGGGCTTAAGTGGAACACTTTGCTCCTACCGTACATGGTGTAGTCTACGAATACATACCAGGTGCAGCCTACAGCTAAAGCCTGCATATAGCCTGCAGCCTGCATAAAGCCTATACCTTCACACGTAGTCTATGATACAAGCTGAATTTTGCATACCGTACAGCCTACAGCCTACATAGTCCATGATTCAATCTACCTACAGCCTACAGCCTGCGAACACTCTACACCCCCCAAATACAGCCTACGGGCTACAATACAGCCCAAAAGCAGTGCAAAAGTCATTAAAGCACAAAGCGCACCTGGCCAATTCTCCGCGGCCGCTGACGGTAGCCACCGCAGCGTTGTGCCTACTTAGGTGCCCGACGGACGGCCTCAAGTCCGGCGCTTCCACCTCATCGACGGTTGTTCTCGGAGTGCCGCCGCGCCAGAGGTCCGTTCCCGACCGACTCCTGTTCCCGCTGACGTACAGTGCATCCAGGCTGCGCATTGACAGCACAGACAGGTGGATGGTCGCGTCCACGCAGGCGGTGATACTAGGTACTATGTCGGTATGTTGGTATTTACCCGAGACAAAAATAGTGAAATCCCGGTGGATTCGTTTGAGAGCATTGGTGCGAACATCTACATGATATGCATGTGCGTACACGCGGGCGTGCACGAGAGGGGGAAACGGTGGCTTGCGCGCGCGACAAAGAACATGCCGCAGGCGTTCCTTCTGCTAGTTTCTGTAGACTGTAGACCACATGTCGCAATAGCGCCAAACGTTAAAAAAAACAATGCCAGCGCATTGCAGCAGTCTCAACATCTCGTGGTCTTTGCCTTCGTCGATTGTCTTGGTTGACGCCTGACGCCAACATCCGCCGCAAGAAACGGACGGGCGGACTGACGGCTGAGGGGACGGAACCTGGTATACATTGCCCAATCGGTAAACCGTTCGTGGTCTTCGCCGCCGAATCCACGCACACATTCATTAAAAAAAAAACGAAAGACGACTCTGAACGTAGCCGATACGAGATCGATCGTAGTAGAGATCTGCACGGTGCACGACGGTATCTGGGCGCGGACGGCGCTGGCGAAGCTACGACAAGATCAGAAGGGACCACACCAAAATCAGAAGTACCAATGCGTACGTGCTGTTCAGTACATGTCTGTATGGAACTTCGGCCGCGACTATTGACAGTATTAGCTACTGTAATGTAATCTCTATCTGCGTAGGCGAACAGGAGGGGAGCGGGAACATACTCCAAACGGCATCTTCGACGTCGCGAAATCCGGGAAAATAAACTTCCTCGTCAACACGTTTCGGGGATTGGTTCGACTGAGCATCGCCCAATCTACCGTACCCACCAACACCACCAACACTACTCTAAACCAGCCTGGCCACTCTCTCAGTCATACGGATATACGTCCCGCACCTTTCAAGCGATACGTAGTCCCCAGAGCCAGACGGGTGGCCACGAACGCCAAGCCCGGGCTGTCCTGGGATGATTCCGTCTCCACCCCCGTGTTCCCCGAAGCCTAGGGAAGCCCCCCCCCCCCACCTCCCGCGCAGAAGCTGCTGCTTCGGCTGCCTCGCCCTAACGGCGGCGCTGCGTTCGACGCCATCTGGATGGCAGGTACCGACGAGTGCCCCAGGTCCATGCCAAAGTCGCTGATCGGCGGGGAGCTGGAGGCGGGGCCCGTCAGGTCCGCGGGGCTTGCCGGGTTAAGCCCGCCCAGTCGCAGCCGAGGCGTGTCCACCGAAGGGGAAGGTCCGCAGCTGGAGCAAGGGCTCCTCGGCAGTGGGTAGTTTTGCCTGTTAACATATACGTATCATGCGAGGTTACCGGGTTGGCCCTTTTAGAACTGTTAGAATATACTGCGGTTTGGGGACAAAACTACCTATAACTAGAGTGCTTTGTCCCTAAAACGGGAGTGTAGTTAGCCCAAAAAGGGTAAATGTCATGCCAGGCTACCGGGGTGTACACCGGTGATGGTATGTCACAACGCTCAAGGTACATGGTACATGGTACATGGCACATCTTGTGCACCAAAGGGTGATCATAAATCGTAAAGTCCGCTACGAATAGGAGGGACGCTGGTCTGGCCACGCAACGACCGGCGCGTCCAACAGCAGTACTTCACTTCACCGCTTCATCGCATACTGTATTTCAACTTGCAGCGCGTCGTCTAACACGTCCCGCATTAGCGAATACAATATACAGTGGCCTGGTAAAAGTTCCCATTGGTCGTTTTTCCAAAGCTCAAGATGCCGCCCCGCCACAAATCCATGCTCTGTTTCATTCGAGGGCGACGACACCAGCGGTGAAAAATCAAGGACAAGCAGACAATACAACGACGCTACTTCTTGCCGAGGCCACCACGGAACGTGTCGGCGTGCTTCCCTGCACCACGAGTATACTATTCTGTAGGGTACGACCAGATAATTTCGCATGACAAAACCATTTGGAAAGGCCACAATAGGTCCAACCGTTGTTATTGCTGCTGCTAAAAGTGCGCGCACCTCATCTTGGAAGAGCCTTTGCGGGTAAGAGGCATGTTGCGATTCTGCGCAGCCGGCTTCCGGTTCAACCCCGCCCCGGGAGAAAACATCCCCGCATCCGCGCTCCCGCCAGCGCCTCCCGCCAAGGAGAACATCGGTCCGTCCTCCTTCAAGCCCTGGGACCGCGGCGGGGTGACGTTCACCCCTGGCTCACGGAGTGGGAACTCCGCGACGTCCGCCAGCTCGGAAGTCTGCAGCATACAACACGTATACAAGTATATTGTGACAAAAAAGGGTGCCAGATTCCGTCAAACACCGTCAAGAGCGGTGGCCAAGAACTTTTCCTAAAAGGATGCTGGCACGAGCACATGGACCGGGCAGGGGGGAACCGGGATAGGGGAACATGGCACGTGGCACATCACACGCATATAGCCGTCGGTCTGCTTCGATCGCGCTTGCGTTCACTCTCGTTTCTTCCGCGTTCAATCGAGTGAATCACCGACGAACAATCCATGCGTGCGCGCAGCGTGGGGGGGGGGGCGTCTCTCGCCTGTTGGCGGTGGTGCGGGCTGCCGACGACAACCTCGTCGACGCTGCTGGTCCTTGAACCCATCCGTTGCATGGCCTTTGTAAGCTCCCATCGTCCTGGGCTTCCTCCGACGAATCCCGGCGAACCCACGACCATGCTGGCTCCAGAGGCCCCCTGTGCTCCCCACGGCCCCCTCAAGCCCGACCCTGTGCTCCTCGCGTTTGAGCGCATCGTCTTAAAGTCGGGTGAAGATTCCCACTGTTTTTGTCTGCTAAGGCCCGGTGCGTTCTGTGCGTGGACGATCGTGAATGATGACTCGGTTGATTGGGCAACATGTTGGTGAGGAGGGTGGGTTCACAATATCGTGCGATGTGCAAATACAATAATAATAGCAAAACTAGTTGCGGTAGTAGCAGTAGCAGTAGCAGTAGCAGTATTGATAGCAGTAGTAGTAGTGGTAGTGGTAGTAGTAGCAGTAGCAGAGGAGTCCAAGAGTAGGTATTACAATGATAGTGTGTCTCTTCCTTCGCGGTCATGAAATCTGCTGGCTATCATACCAGTTATACTCCAGACAGCACCTTACAAAATACACTCAAAAGCGTCCGGGCGGTAAATATGTACCTGAGAAAGTTCTATGCTGGGCCTTCTCGAAATAACACCCCCGCCCCTCCCCACACCATCTTGGGTTGCGGACACCCCTCGCTGTATGATTGAGAGCGGAGGGGGGAGTCCTGTTGCGAGGGTGAGGCCTGGGCCGAACACCATCGAATTTCGGCGCGAACGTCCGCTGCAGGATCATACGGGACGCGCGAGTAGATAGGAGCGAGCGGGGCACGGGTGAAGCGTTACAAAAGCATGACAAAACCTTACCTCAAGCACACACAAGAAGAACTTGAAAGTTAGGCAAGCCTCGGAAACGTATAACGGTAGTATAATGCTGCACTCCGGTACGTACCACCTTTAGAGCC
Source organism: Macrocystis pyrifera (assembly GCA_031763025.1). Lineage (NCBI taxonomy): Eukaryota > Phaeophyceae > Laminariales > Laminariaceae > Macrocystis > Macrocystis pyrifera. The sequence continues at coordinate 955,439 of JASSKH010000047.1, read as the reverse complement.
AACAATACCTGGTACAACAAAGCGGCGCAAAGTCGCCGAAGAGAAAAACGTTGAGTCTGAATCATCTGACTGATGCCCAATTGCTGGTGCGTAGCGCTGTAAGGTGCAGGAAAAGACACACACACACGCACAACGCGTGGCGGCGCGCTCGCTCGTTCACGAGACAACTTTCTTATGCGGGAAGAAATCCCACCGCGTGCCGGTAGATACAGCGGTACAGTTAGCGGAAAGGCCACGGGAAAATACCCACCGCTTAATGTGTTGCTGGGGACGAACCACTTGGAAACGGAGCGAGATTATTTTCGCAAGAAGAAAAACGGATGACAACGGTTCGCGCCAGGACATCCGTGACCGTCCGACCGTCCGGCCGTCTTCTAGTTTTCTCTTCTGGAGACGGTTATGATGTTATCACACACATTTCGAAGTACAATACTGACTCACCCCGACGAGACCGATATGTCAAACCCGGGTCCGCAGTCTGTCCTCGTGGAGCTGTCCGTGAGGGGGCCAAAGAGTATATCCACCTTGTCCTCTGCTGTGTCCTTCCGGTTGCCCAGGGCCGGGGATTCGGCGACGACGAATTTGCCTTCCATGCGCCGAACTGGAGGTCGCAGCGGGCCTAACTTGTAGAACGCTGCCAGGTAAACCGATCCAGGCAGGAACCGAGAGCAGTCCACCAACACCACCTGCATCACACCGGGTGTAGAGTTAGAGTTGGGAACGCGCGAACGCGGAAGGAAGGGAGGGATCATCAGATGTCGCGTGCCACGACCTCAGAGAGGGGCGGAGGCGCCGACAAGCACAGTCGGAAAGAGGCCACCGGATATTATTTGGCCACCACTGCCGCCGAGCGAAAAGAAGAGATAATGCCAAGGTCAGACAGCTGCGAGAGGAAGACAGGGGTCAGGCTCCCGGCGTGACTGCGTGAGTAAATTACTGTTCGATTTCCGCTCGCCGGCATCTCGCCCGCCCCGTTCCCATGTTGGGGGGCATTTGTAGCCGAGATGTTTTCCCCGGGAATATATTGCACTCTAGTTGGTGTGCTCGCCGTGGTTGACCATTCACGCAGGGAAAATGCAATTACGTATACGCTGGTGCCCTCGCCAGGCCGACAGTAGCTCCACAGTAGGTGCGCAACAGGTGTACAGTAGGTGCACGTTCTGTGCTATTTTTTAGAAGTTACACAGTAGCAGTACAGTACGTCTACAGTAGTAGTAGTAGTAGTAGTAGTAGTAGTAGTAGTAGTAGTAGTAGTAGTAGTGTAGTAGTAGTAGTAGTAGTAGTAGTAGTACTAGTACTAGTACTAGTACTAGTAGTACTAGTAGTACTAGTAGTACTATTAGATTTACCGTACCTCCTTTGGCTTGGGTGTCCACGGCAGTTCTCCCTCAACGCCCGCATCAGTATCAACGGTCGTGTCCTCGTCCGTCTCTCTGTCGACCGCATCATTGTCGGATTGTGCTCCCAGGCCTGCCCCCAGGCTATGGTCTGGGTGGCTAATGGGTAACCGGGTGCTATCATCCTGAGCGCGTGAAGTCGGAGCCTATTGAATCAATCGGTCGTGAGGGAAAAAGAGGATGTCAGCAAGCGAGGAAAATCGGCAATTCTAACCATCGACGCAACTACAGTTTGCAACCAAAGCACGCTGGCTGAAAATCTCAGAACACAACGCAACCACGTCTAGCTCTAACTGCATACCGTTCGGGAGGAGGCGAGGACCGCCCACCCCCCCCCCCCTATTTGTCTCGGTGCCACACTATATGTATGTGGATCAATCCAAGAATACTAGCTCCTTAGGTACTTCCGACACCGGTCGCGATTGCGCGGTTCGAATTGTTTCGGTGGGGCACCTCGCCATCTTCTTCTACGAAGGACTCCTCGGTGCTGTATCTCTCCACGTCGAACATGCCGTCGTCTTGGCCTTCCCATACGTGGTCCGGTGCGTACCCCCATGACGACCTGCGCAGGCCCGCGAGTGAACAGAAACGCGACGTCTTGTAAGCGGTGCTTGGAAATCACTGACGACGAAAGGTGTCGAGTTGCTGAAACCAGCACATACACTAGAGGACATACACTAGAGGGAGGGTGGTGGGTTGCTCGGCGGCGGCTGTCCTTATCCTGACCCAACACATTCCTGTCGACAATGTCAGATACAACCACAGGTGTCACTAGCAGACAAGCAAACCAACCTAGCAACCTAGCAAGCACGAACGCAAAGAAAGCAAAGCAAGCACTACAGTGCATTGACAGCATGTGACGAGTCGGGCACAGCTAAGGGCTAGAAACTATTTCAAATTATAGGAGCGTTTGCATTGCACCTGAACCAGCTGCGGTTTTCGTCGTCGCGTATCAAATCGTCCACGTGAGGCTGGTGATCGTCATCTCCTTGGCTGTCTTCCTCCATGTCCACTCGCTGGGCCTTCTGCAGGCAATCCAGCAGGCTCGTATACGTACGAGGATATGCGGAAGGTGCCTTCGACGGCAGCCAAAACCACAACCACATCCATGACCACACCCACGCCACCACCGAACATACGCACGGGAGTATAAAATAGCAATAAACAGACAACGGGGCATCGCGCAAAACATTAATAAAACCTGAGGACAATTTCTCCCGGTGACGGACGCCTGGAGCTCGGCCGAAACCTGTAGATACTACATACCAGGTACAGCAGCACAGTAGTATGTTGGAGGTTCAAGCGCTGCTGGGGTAGCAGTGTCAGTCCTATCACGAAAATAACCAGGTCCATGCGGAGTCTCAGGGTTCAGCGTCACCAAAAAGCAACCCTGTCCCGGCGAGGTCACACCTGCTTCCGGGTGTTCCCGCCGCTTTTTCGTCCGTCGTCGGTCCGCGCCCGAACCACCGCAAGCGCCGAACAAAACACGACGAGCTTGCCGTTCGGAGCGAAAGTTGCTCCGAAACGGCGCGGGCACGGGACGATCGGTTCATCGGGACGAGTCATGGCCATCTCGGCGCCAAGCGTCTTGTCTCGCGTCCCTCCCTCCGCCAGGTAACCTGGCGGGACCGCTCGCGTTTCGCCATCGAAATCCAACTGCTGGACACAGAACAGGGCAGAAACTGAATTAACGACGCCTCGATCGCGGGGGCGAGGCACTGCTGTGCGACGGCATGATAGGTGTGACAGCGCGGCCGCGGAACTCGGCATTCCTAACGCCTAACCCGGCCCGGCGATAGCGCTGGCGATTGAGCGGAAGGCAATATACCGACGGAAGGAATGGCTGTGGCATACAATAGTATGTGTGAATGCAACAGAGTGGGACAGCCACGGTGAATGCACACAGCCAGCCGGATGCTTTAGAAAACCGCGGTGCAACTGTAGCTACGCAGCGCGTTGAAGTCGGACCAGTTCTGGCCATTAGGGGTCGCAGATAGTTGACTTGCCTGAAGCTTGGCTTGCTGGTCAAGGAGCTCATCTCCTGGAAGCACACCCGCCACATGGTTGGCGACGTCTCTGGGTGAAGGAGCACACGAAAGCAGGGTTGAGAAACGGGCGTGCTTCTTGGATTATTATCGCTCGATTGTTCCGAAAACCAAGGTTATGCACACAGTGCCAACAACCTCAAAGCCCAACGGTAAGGCGTCCATACATCTCTTGGTAGGAACGCACACACCGTGTTGTGCGCACGTGGTAAGCACCTGACACGCTTCTCCAAATCACGCTTGAGAATAAGGAGGCACGCTTGCAAGCGGGGCTGCCGCGACTTGAGCGCCTGGTGCATGATCTCCCCCGCCGCAGCTTGCATTCGCTTCAAACTCGCCTCATCCAGCGGATCCTGGGTCTGGTCGGCCGTGAAGGGCAACAAACAAGCAGCAACGACAGATGGTGGCAATTGAGGTGCACCAACGATAAATCAGGCCGTGAGTCTGCTGTTGAAATGGTAGTGTCTGTGTGCCACAACGGTCAGTCCAGTGTACGGCACGGGGGCGGAACAGCAGTCTCCCGAGGGATAGACGAGAGCACCCGCAACTTACATGCGTGCTGGAAGAAGGGTCGCTGGGTGTGACGAGTACGTACCCTCCGTCTGACTCCAGCTGGATGACCGCGTGCTCGTCTCTGGAACGGTGCCTGTCTCCGACAAGGACGACGAAAAGCGCAAAGCATACATTTCGTTACACGAGGAATGCACATTGCACACGCTCAGCTACAGCCGGCAGTATGATAGGCACACAGTAAGTACATGCCACAAGGTTAAACCTGGCGCATGAGCTTAACTACTACACTACTGCACTACTTAGGATTAAGGACGCGACCGCGGGCGATCCGTCAATGCCCCACTTCTTACTCACCCTTGCGAAAGCTTGGCTGTCACTCGAAGCCGAGCAGCTGCTACATATTTGGTCGTGCCTGACTCTAGATCGTTTGGCGCATGGGCATCGGTGACTCCCGCGTTGCTGTCTCCACAGCTTTCGGCTTGCTGCGCCACATTAGTGCTGGGCGGTCGCCTAGCCTCAGCGCTTGCAAACATGACAAGGCTGATCGACTTATGTGCCGCGTCCACATGCACGTTCGAAGTAGAACCGAACCCACCGCGGTTGGCGATTTTTTCAACCTGGTCAAGAACGATGAAAGTGTGGAAGGACACGAGGGCCGCCGCAATCCTGAAACTCAAAAGTGCCTTCCACTCCAAATCCTGAAACTTAAAGGTTGCGCTTAATAGTAACACTACCTTTCGTCGCGTTTAGGTCCCTGCGTGCGCTCTACAGACGTCCCACGGCATGAAGCAAGATGATAAACTACCCAAGAACCGGCGTGCTTGGCGCGCAGCAAATGATGCACGCCTGCCCGAACATGTTTTGGCGAACTCATTATATTTTGGACGTCTATGTCATATGTCGTCCTACCCTCCCTCCCCCCCCCTATAAGTGTACGTAAAATCTACTACCAGGTATAGACTAGATAGGATGGGTTGGCATCGATTGGCGACGACGCTGTAAACCACACCCTTCACTGTATGATTCTGGACAATCAAATTCCTGTTTTCGGTTTGGCGGTCGCCACGGTTTGCGGTAGGGTTAGATCCTTTGTGCGGGGCGGGGAACCTTAACTCTGCACAAAGGGTAATGATCATCACGTATTGCGTACCAGGTATATGGTAAGGAACCCACGAGGCAGATACTTAGTACACCCATTGCTGTCTCTGGAAGTGGCCACACCAGAAAAAAAATCAAATTCATTTGAAGCTGTTATCCTTTGCAAGTCCGCCTCACCAGCTGTTCTTCGTAGGATGTAGCACATCCTTCGTGCGACTCGCCTAACACCTCACGGCGCTGCGCGCTTATGCAAGCAATGTCTGCTTGGTCGGCGAAAACCCGACGTGCGCCGTCCCGACATTGCAGGGATGCGAGAGTCTACGGTAATACGACTACGGCCATGCATCCCCCCTCCCCTCATTCGCACCACATGTGACGCACTTCAAGCGCTCCAAGACGGACCATTACAGCCAAACACACAAGCGTGATAAAAGTGCTCCACGTACAAAGAGAAGGCCTCCGCAACTTACAACATACCTGCATGATCTCTCTGAGAGGGTCTTCTTCGGCCGTTTCTATCAACATCTTGGACGTGGCAGCACTCTGCAGCTTGGAGAAACTCCAAACAACTGGAACGATATCGTCTCGGAGCGCCGGCGCCTTGTTCGCAGACACACCTTCCAGTGATTCAGAGCCTGATCGCGACACATGTCAATGATGAAGGCGCCCACATGTCAATGGTAGCTTTTCACCTCGCACATACAAGGCCGTCCCGGCTAGATGCCACGAAAAAGACGAGGTGTACGGCGGCACTAGCACAGGCACACACATTCATAAACGGCAAGCTTATCCCCTCGTGGTCGAGCAACGAATATGGGTTATTCCCCTGATTGCAGTTTGCAAGTAAAACTACATCAACTGCTAGGTAAACAACTGTTTCGTCAAAACAATCGCCCAAGCGCACACAACCAGCTGTCCAACGAAACTCTGTGTGGCTTGCTCATTTACCACACGCGCGACCGCGGTGGAAAATTGGCCTCCGTAGGCATGCACCCCATGCACCCTCATGTGCGAATACCCGCAGCACCAAACGCAGTACGACATGGGGCAGCGCGATGCTGTGCTGTGTCATCTTCAGAAGCAAATCGCAATGCTGACAAAAGCGTCCTGCAGTTCCTTCCTTTCTGGAAGCACACCATACCTAACTACGCCACGAAAAAGATCGCGCCAACGACAACATTAACAGTGTTGTTGCCAGACGATGACCACCAACATAGTTGTTGTGAGGCGGTTTATATATCCACACCCTGACCTGCCGTGGAACCGTAGTCCTTCCCGGTGGAAGAATCTCCCGCGGGAAGATCCACGCCGGTGCTCCGATGGTGCGGCTCTTCTAAGTCGTGTAGACGTAAGTGGTCCGCGTCGTCCAAGCTAAAATTTCGGCGCAGTGTGGGGGGAGCATGGGTCAACAGCGCTGCGCCAAAAACAAGCGAAGCATGTGTTTTGCGCATTCACCCAGTCGGTTACGATGTGCAGTACAAGGATGAGCTACACTGCATTTTACCGCGGCAAAAGACGAGTCTCACAACTGTCGCGCAGGGCTAATTTTTTCGTCCCGCGCTGGTTATCGCACAACACACCTCGCTACTTGGTATCCACCATCCACAGTACGCCTCCACGACAACCCCAGGATACGTGCCCTTCCTGCCTCGAAGGTGTTGACCATTTGGAAGCGCTGAGCCGGAACAAGGGACCACATCTTGATCGTTTGACTCTCGTGTTTCTCCTCGAAAAACCCCCTCGACGACGTGATCGCTGCCTGCGCGCCACGTTAATGCGTGCATGCGTCAGCGGCGTTCCAGTGTACCAATCGGCTGCAAGGCTCGTTGGGTGCGGCTTTTCTGTAAAGTTCTAAACCGCACTGATATCTGAAATCCGCTCTTGACACTTTGCGAGTACATGGAGGACATCTCACCCCCACTGATATTCGGAAAGTTTGGGAGGTACAAGGCAGAAGTAGAAGAAATGATAGAAAGAAGGGAAATGCTAGCGCTAAGAAACACGATGGAATCGGGAAAACACTTGGAGATATACGGGGGATTGAGCGAAGGAATAGGAACGAAAACGTATTTGCACGGCCCAATGAACTTCGCGAAAATGCTGAAACTGCGCTTTCGTGTAGGTGACCTGAACCTGCCAGAAAGAAGAGGTATACCAGTAGCCGGGAGGAGGAGGAGTAGATTCACAGATGTGCCCGTGTGGCAAAGCATTAGAGTAGAACTCACTTAGTAGGAGAATATGAAATGTACAAGGAGGAACGGGATGTGTTAGAAGAGGATATGAGGGAAATAAACGAATGTGACATGGAGGAGTTTGATACACTAGATAGCAGTGAGAAAACGATCGCTATCCTAGGAGATAGATGGTGGCCACAATCGGCCAAACAGGAAGGGGATAAGATTAGCGAAAACTTTTATTCATTACATGGAAACAACGTAATGAGCGCCCAATTGTTGAAGGCATTTCTAATAGGAGTAGGGTCTCGAAAGGGAAGCGTGGTCAATGGTCAAATGACTAAGGCAGGCAACAAATGAGTACGCCCCCCCCCCCCCCCCCACTGATACATGAAATCCGCTCTTGACACTTTACGAGTACCTGGAGGATATCTCACCCCAAAGTTCACAGTGTGCGAGAGCGATACGGCAGGGTACGACACAATACGGTACGGTATGATGGCACGATTGTGTAATGACATGGTTCTCGGAAGGACACCACGGTTGGGTACGAACGCAATCCGTGCGAATTTTAGGCACACCTGGCCGACTGGTGCGAAGAGGACTTTCTGCATCGGCTGCCTCCAAACGTGTTTGTGCTGGAGAACGCTGAATGCCCCCTCCCCGTCCACGGAGGGGTTTGCTTGAGACGGGAGTTGCTTCGCTGCGGCAGTAACGACACTCCACAGGTTGATGACGCCGCCACCGCTGGTCAAGAGGTTGTACTCGCTGCAAGGGGGAGCACATTCGGGGCGGGTGTACTCCATATCATGCAAGGCCGTAGTCGTATGACCATAGACCCTCGCATCCCGACAATCAGGGGGGGGGGGGGGCTTGGCGAGTTCGGTGGCTTTTCGAACGCACCATACCATGGCCTCCAACACGAGAGAAACACCCGTCGTTTTACAAGCTAGGCTGGTGCTGTGAAACCATACATGGTGCAGAGTTGGCGATATGAATATACAAATATCTAGATATACAACACGCACGATTGTTCAAAACGTACGACCCGGCGGTATCGCGCAGGATGAAGCCAACCGCGAATCGAGAACCCTCGGAGCTGGTATCACACCTTTCGTGGCTCCAGTCGAGGCTCGTCACCGTGTCTTTCGGTAAATGAGCGGGAATCGTGAGTACCGGCTTTTGCACCTGCATTTATGAGGGCATAACGCGGCATGGCATGGCGCAAAGCAAACGATTGCCGTCACGGGGAGGGGGGCTGCGACACAAGCACGGCGGAACAACTTACGGTGGGGACTGTCAGGGTCTACCTCACGCGTACTGGCACTTAAGTTACTGAATCACGGGGGGACATAAAGTGCCAACAATAGTGGGAAGCGCGGCATGCCTACGACCCAACGAGCTAAACAGTTCAAGACTGCAATATGGGATATGTTTCACATCGAACGTGCTGTCGACAAGCGAACAAAGAGGATGACAGAAGGCAGGAATAAGCTTACCTTTCGTAAATCCCAGATGCGCACTTGGTTTAAAAACGAGGAGGCGAGAAGATGAGCATTCCTTCGGTTGAAGGAGACGTGCGACGTCAGGGCCCCTGGCACCTTCCACTCTTGAACAGGACTCTGTCAAAACGAATACCAGGGAGAAGAGCATGCGAGTCAACCCGTGATTGACATCGTCGCCCCCAGTACATGCACGCCATAACTTAAGAGTGACCGAATCATTACTCAAGGTTGACCTGAAGGGGACGCAAGGGTGACCGAAGGATGATCCAAATGGTGACCCAATGGTCACCTATTATAGTGGCAACCTCAAGGTGATGTAATGGCCAATTATACAAAGTGGAGGTCTATGACAACGGTGACCTACAGACCTAATATTGATCAAATAATGAGCTAATGGGGCACAGCGGTCGCAAAAGCAATTAGGAGCTCGGGCGACAAGCAACGGAGGCCGCGGTAATGCTGACAGTACGACTGAGCTCTCCCAATGTCTTAACCGAACGGCATGCAATGTTGTCCGGATAATACAACTAAAAGTTGTGCGGAGGCAGCCCCTAGCCGTGCTGCGCCGTTGGTCGTCGATAGAAGTTGGGGTTTGCTTGTCTCCGTTGGTAGAAAAGGATGAGTGTTGATGTATCACCTGTGCTGCTCTCGTATCCCAGCAGAAGATGGAGTGACTAGCGGAGACTAGCAGGTGCTCTTCCAGCTGCGACCAGCTGATATCCGACACATCGCTTGTGTGCTTGCGCAAGATTGTCTCCTGCACACGACACGTGGAACGGAAATAATCAGAGATTTTGGAAGGGCTAGCGTGTGGCTTTGTGCCAGATTGAATCCGAGCCCACAACGACTACCGTTGTCAGGCATTTTGCTGCTGCCAGCAGGCAAGCCAAGGGCTCGACTCGAGATGAACAACGGCACCACGGTACCACGGCGGCGGCGTTGCACCCAATTCAATATGCCAGAGACGAAAAATCACGCCCCTGTCCATCTACCAATACATGGAATGGTACCAGCACTTGGCGTGGTATGTATGATATGGCAGTACCTGATTTAACGTGGTGTGGTATCGTATGGTATGGTATGATCTACTGTAGATATGCGGCAACAAGAACGAACCGCTTGTGTCTGGCAGTACAATTCGCTGTTTTCATATATACTTCCTGGCAGGGCCATGGTCTTTTGAGACCAGATGATCGTGTCGTCAGAAAGTCAACGGTGTCGACGGTTGCTCGAACCGGACCCACGACGACATATTGATACCTGGTAATGCTTAGTCTACCCGAGTTATGACTCTCAGCAATGCTGTGGCCCACCACCATGATAAATGCGTTGACATATTGACAGTCAGTGCAATAGCTGGTATGTCATATTAATACGAGTACTGCAATCATGATCCAACTCTGACTCCCAAGTAGTTCGTCCTCAAAAACCTGGGTGCAGTTGTACGTAATAGACTATACGTGCGAGTATGGTACTGTTCGTATGTGTCTCCATGACATTGGGGCAGTGCTGCGACCATCGGTACAGTGCCCGCATTCGCAGAGCAGGGCGGTAACGCAGCGAGATTAAACACGTTGCGAACGGACGCATGCAACGTACGCCGCAGTATATGTATACTTATGTGATTTTCTCGTGGCTATGTCTTCGTACGAGCACCTTTGGGCGAAACGCTAATTAGTCGACACGGGAAGCCCGCCCGGACACATTGGTCGAGGTCCGGGCGCGTTCTGTGCTCTCTGGAGTGACAAACTCTCATCTTTCGGCTCGAGTGGATAGGACGATTTCCCTGGTTTCAGTACTAGAAGTCATATTTTGTACGTGCGTGCTGGTAAAATGCAGTCTGTTTTTGGCCTAGGCTCTCATGAGCACACATCCCAGACATATACCAGGTAGACAACAGACAACATGCACAGAGTACGACGTTGCAACGCTGCCGCCCATACGCCGTGCGGGTGCGACACACCCATATGCGCTGTACTGCTGTGGCTGGTTGTGTTTATCGGAGCCTGGTGCGGTCCGTAGTCCACCATCTACCTCTGTTTGCTGCTGCTATGTGTGACAGAACCACGCACACCCTGGACGGAAATGTAAGGACCGCTTGGATTAAATATGAGTACCTCAAGTGTTCTTACATTTCCGATGTTTTGTGTTTCTTGCCCGAGGCACACCCAAGAAATCTAGACATCAGCAAACATGCAAAGAACACAAACAACGTTAAAACCCCCTCCGGCAGCACAACCAGCAGCGGGCCACACCACGCGTGTCGCAGGTCTGTGGTCTACTGCGATGGCTAGTGATCTGTCATCACCACCTCTCGCTCTTCTCCTGTGCTGCTGTGCATGTGTGCGGTGTGTCGTGCGCGAAAAATATTACCAGGTAATATGAATCTTTGTTAATATAGTGAAAAGGTCACGATGCCCGATTTTGGACTTGAAGGCGCGAGTTCGATCCACGCAGAGATCGTGTCTATTTTACTTTACTTTTTTGTTTCAACTTTTTTTTCGCATCGATGTACGTAACCCAGACACCACAGATAGCAAACAGCACCTGAGCAGTGCAGGGCGCGTGCTACCCAAGCTGGCTGTAACGCTATACACGCCTGCCGCCCGCCATGCTGCTGCTGCAGTGTCATTTTCGTCGGCAGTCGAGTATGGTCGAGGGTTCCAGCCCCTTCTTCCGTGCATCCTTTTCTATTTCTGTAAATATGATCCCACTGTCGTACTGCAGCAATGCTGTGTTCCGTGTGTCACGCGTGTGTGTGCGGTGTGTCACGCGTGTAGTGTTTTTCAAACTTTTTTTTGGTCGGGCAGTCCTCGGTTTTGTGCGGGAGTGAGACGCCTTCGCCGAGAGCGCCAGAACAAAGACGTGCATTAACATACTGATGTACTGACAAGTATGATACAATGTTTGGCGGAATCATCAACAAAATCTATAAAAGCGATACGGTCAATGGTAACAATTCCACACAATTGCCATGCGTGTTTAGTCCCCAAAAATTCAGGTGCAGTTCTAAAAGGATTTTCTGCTGTTCTTGTCGATATGTACAGTAGTAATATGCAGAAATTTCATTACGTCGTAATATTATATCATATGCGTATATAAAATATCGCATGCTGCATCGTTTTCAGTTCGTTCTTGCGCTAGGCACATCCAGGACAGGAACCTTGCACAGCATTATACTGTAGGTCAGCACTGGTACACAGTTCTGTAATAGTACACAGCAGCAGGCCTCGCTCACCGTTACCCCCGTGGCTGCTGCATCCTCGAGGCGCCAGACGATTACTTCGCGGCCTTTTGCACTCGCCAAGTGCATCCGGCAATGGTGATGGGGATTCCATCTAACAGCGTTGACGTGCTGCAGTTCGCGCTTGTAAGGGATAAAATTTTGGTGCTGCAGGCGAAACGGGCAGGGGAAAGCGAAATCAGCGACAGCCCAGTACTCGTAAGGGACACTATTACGGGGGTCCAAGTTAACAGGACCTATGTTATACATAAAAACCTATAAATTTACCTATTTTTACTAACAACATTTGGTCCTATCTACTATGTGCCCCCGCAATACAAATATTTGACATTGGGTTTCCACACAGGCAAAGTGCAAAGGTCTATAGACTACCCTGGCAGGTAGTCTACACCCTTTATGGAAATACGTTCGTACGTTCGGAATAAAACCTGTCGAAGAACGTAATACCGTCAGACGTAGACGAGTCGATGCTATTGAAAGCACCGGGATAACAGCAGAAAGGAGCAAAGCACACGATGCGCTAGCAAAGAAAACGAAGCGATACGTAATGAGCAAGCGCATCACAAGTAACAAGACCCTGTGATCATGGCTTAAATCGTGGTGTAATTTCAGCGGTATTGTTATTGTTAATTGCTATTAATAGTCTTCGAATGAAGCTGGGAGCTTGGGACACGGCTATTAATAATAGCTATTACGGGGGTCCATAGTTAATAGGACCTATGGTATACATAAAAACCTATATATTTGACTATTTTTACTAACAATATTTGGTCCTATTTACTATGGTCCCCCGTAATATTTATCTATTAATAGACATGGCGAAACATGAAGATGTGGATCTGGCCTTCTGCTCTCACCTTGTCCGGGTTTTCCAGGTCGTACACCAGCAGTACCTTGCTGTTCGCCAGCGCCGCAATGCGTCCTGTGCGGTCCACCCCCTGTTCAAAAGCCAGTGCATAGACAAATCGCTGATATTGTAACTGCTTTCGTGGTAGTTTCGGTGTTCTGGTGGGTTCCTCGCTTGTTTGAGTATATGGTACCTAATAAGTCCTCCGAGTACATCCGACTTATTAAAGTTCAACTTCAAAAATTGCCTGATACGCTATGTGTACGAGTATGTATACTGCTGTCGTGATTTCACGGAAACGACTAATGATTTCGTCTCATGATCCTATGTTTGGTTATGGTATCCTGCAGGTAATGCTGGAACCTTCCACATTCACATTGCTGGTTGTACAAGGCCACTTACGAGTTTCTTGAAGCGAGTCTTTAGCTCAGAGAATGGGCGGAGATCAACCACCACCGAAGCCTTAGTTGGAGGCTGTGTCTGAGCCACATTTGCGCTGGAAGTCTGCGAGGCCTCCGCCATGGCTCGCTATGCACTCAACCCTACAGCTGGCGGAGGGGCTATGTCCGTGGGATAACAATGTGTACGATACGATGGTATAAATGCACAGCACACCCGCGGGGGGCGTGGGCAGAGAAGAACACCCCCAGTGCACGCACAGCATACGAAGTGGGAGCACTGCTGCTGTGGCGTGCTGTCCAAAACACCAAATCACGTGGAAATATCGACGGACGCGTTCCCTGGGTAAAAATCCGATTGGAACTCCCTAAAAAGGTCATATTGTCATATTCCGCCGCGTTTGAGAGCTTTGAGCAGAGACTGGAGAAGGGAAGGAGCAGAACAGCCGGAAATGGCGGGACAGGCAGCCAAGAAAGCAGCCAAGGCTAGCGAATCTACCGCAAATCTGTACTTCCCTCTTATTGTGGGGATCAACGTAATATATGTTGTTTCTAAGGGTGAGTAAATAGCTTTACGTTGTATCATACGTGTCTACGATACCACAGCCAGCTGTACAAGAAGGTATCATACGAGAGGTATGGCGCACCGCACAGAGCAGTAGCCCGATATCACTGCACTTGCCGTGCGATGCCTCTGCGTACTGCTTTGTGTCCGTCTTGATATTATCGCCAGAGTTTTTACGTTGTTATCTCCACAGCAGCGTTGCTGTTCTACCAGGTACTATATACAAAATAGAACGATGCACCTCGATCGCGCGCAGCTCTAACGGTACCAGAGTATGAAGTACAGCAGTGTCAATATACATTGAAGTACACGATCAACTTGGCATACATACCAGGTACCAGGTACCAGGTATTCATTATCACCAGCCGGATGTACAGTCAAACTAATATCAACTGGAAGTTGTTGCGTCCGTGTGTCGTCCCGACAGTCTTTTACAACTACAGCACCTTCGGGCGGTGGCAAGCCTTTGGGCTACTGTTGACCTCGACAGTATACTACATCTGCTATAACGGGATGGTGGACGCGGCCCGCATGGGGGTCTCAGGGGGGACATATTTTGACATTCTGGCCGTGTGCTTGACGGCGCAAGCTGTGCACTCCTTTAACAAGTACGGGTGGTACATCTACCTTCTGGTGAGAGTTCGTATCTCGTATCGTAAGGTCAGTTTTTATACATGGTAGATGATATCAGCTCAGTCGCCTGTAGTGAGCCTCTACTCGTCGATCATTTTGACCCATGCTGCCTGGTGGCTTGCTGTGAGATTAGCACGTCAATATGCTTCAGAGTTCAAGCATGTTTACAGACGAACCCGCCACCGCCGCGCGTAGCAGTCCGAAAACCAAGGCCGACAATCGACAATCGAGCTTCACTGAAATGTCACGCTTTCTCGCAACAGGTCCCAGGCTATTACATGAGCATTTCGGCGTACTGGGTGTTCCAAAAGCTGGCGGGGTGGATGAGCTCGCCACCGCCGGACGAGGGTAGCGTGGAAGCCGCGGCGAGAGAAGCCAAGCGTCTGGCCAAGAAGGAGAGGAAAGCAGCTCGAGGGCCCAAAATGAAGACTCGGTAGAGGCAATTGGGGAGATGGGGATACGGGCTTGATGATGCCATCTTATGATATCAACCGTTCATATATATAAGGGTTCGGTACAGGCGGTCAGAGAGATGGGGGTTTGGGTTGCTACGCAGTTTTCCAATAGGTGACACTTTTGAGAGGATTCTCGAGCTGGAAATGCGTGCACGATTGGCATAGCATGCGTGTAAGAATATCTAGCTCGTAATCTACCGGCCTCCCCTTGAAATCCCAAGCTCCTTTGTCCGTTCGTCGTTTTCAAGAACTCAGTGCTCTGAGTCTGACGCTGATGATCGCTGACTTGGGGCCATCGGGCAAAGATGAAGGGCTTGAATGGTGTTGAAGATGTGTCCTACATTATGCGAGTATATTTCCGTTCATCTCGCTGCCTCCGCCATGTATGCTGCGAGCCATGCCCTATCAGGCTTATAGCGAGTGGGGTAGATCTTTCTGGCGCGGCCGGACTCACCCTCAAGGAGTGATACCTTCTTGCCGCTGCGTGTGGCCGCGAGGCTTAGGCGTGACAGTAGAGTTGGGTCGTACGTGGTTCGTCAGGCACGGACACCTACGTTTCGCGCGTCTTTTTTAGGCAGCAGCGGCAGCGCAGGAATGCTCAATCGGGATGTCCGTGCGCAGAAGCAGGCGCCACCACAGGCCAGACTACGGCACAATCTAACTGCGTGGGCAGGAGGCTGGATGCGACGACGAAGGAGGAGGGAGACAGAGCGTCGACGAGCGAGGAAGAGACGGATTGAACTCACCCTGCGCGAGATTGTTTTGTTTTTCAGATCAGAACCGCAAATGGGAGGAGCACTTTGTTTCTGGGATGGGGGAGGAGGGGAACAGACTGGAAGGGAGTGGCAGCGAGAGCACGTGCGAAGAAGCGGGTCGATTGGTCTAAGACGATGAGGTGGCCATGGAAAACGGCAGCAGGACGGAACACGGAGACCCACGACCGGCGCGCAAACCATCACGAGAGCAGCAGTCATCGTTTTTTCTGATTTTTTTACGAGGCAGTATATTTACGTCACTGGTCTTTGTGGTGTTGGCGAGTTGTATACCCTTCATGGGGTATGATCCCCGCGACTATCAGATACCTGGTACGTGATATCATAGCTGTGCTACACTTTCTGTCAGACAGTCCGGAAAGATATGGCTATCGTTGATGTTTATATGGTGTTTAGGTTCGGTTTGTCTTTTTCACTGCATGTTCGCGAGTCATCACTCTGACAGCACCCCAGACAGCAGACATGTTCCTCTCTGCGTTCACGACTACCATGCGTTTCGTACGGTGCAGGCAACACTCCAGATAGCAACCGCTGTAGTCAGCAACCACGAGTTGGTTAGTTGTGGGAACGGAGGGACTCTATGCTGTAGCTGAGTGGATACCCGCGGCCATGTTAATTCACTCTGCACATTGATTTCATTTCATGTGTACGCCTTCGTCTCGTGTATTTTTAGGTGGGAAGCGTGGTGCTTCCCAGCCGAATTTTACGTTTTTATGGTTTTTCGGATCTTCTTAGGCCTCCAGCACCTTTCTGCGACTATGGACTCCTTGATTTGAGAGTTAATGCGAGAACCATTGCTTATATCAGACAGATGGACAACAAGAAAAATATTAAATGCTGGCAATGAACCCTCATCAGTTGGGACATGGTAAGGTTAGATTTGCCATTTTGGACAACAGGTTCAGAAAACCATGAATACGAAATATCACCATTCTTTACAGCGAAGTAAATCTACTCAAATAGCAGCCAGCGGTGCCGTTCGCGCCACGCTTCTTTACGATGATTGACCAGTGCCCTGGAGTAACTATCTTGAGTGCCGTGATCCCTCTCCCCACGTCGCACACCACCCCACCATATCAGCATGTCAACGAGGAATATTTGGCTCGCAACGGACATTCCGTGGCATGAGCAAACTGTGCATCGATAGCGTGCACAAAAACAGTATGTCGAATAGACGAATGTTTTGCATTGCAACTTAACGCTCGACAGCAGCTCAAGACTAAGTTCAAGAGGCTGAGCCTCAAACAGGCCGTTGCCGCTTCGCCAGCCGAGAGGCGGCAAGCGATGCGCAGACACGAGAATATTACAATCTACTTTGTAATTCAAGTTTTTGGTTTTGGTTTTTATCACTTTTACTTTCCAGCTTAACCCGTCGGAGGTTTCTACCGTCAGCGATGTTCTGGACAAGCCGTGGTCACACTTGTCATCCCTTCTCCCCCCGGGTACGTGCCTTCATTTTTATCGCGCATAGGGTTCAGCAGTCCCACCGCTGGTCGATTTTCATCGCACGTTTGTAATTCACGCTTTCGCGCTTTTCGCTAATCAGTTTTTATGCAAAAAAAAAACCTCGCGAGTATGCACTCGGTGAGACTCGAACCTACGAAATTGATCTTAGTAGGCACGCGGACCACCTATCCAGCCACCGGGAACGTATACGCTACTACGATACTATTGCACCGCAATTTGTTTATTCTGCAGTAACAAAAACTCTCAGCAGGGAGACAATAATATAGTCGCCATGTGACTGCCGCATCCATCAAAAACTGGCTAAGAGCTGCAGTTCTTCGCACTCAAGAATATGCAGTGTCGAACACGCCACCAAACTGGCTAACAGAAAGCACGAAACAAGGAACCGCCGCTCAACTCTCCCTCATTCTGCTATATGAAGCTCGTTGTTGGTGAGGACTTTCTGAAACCACTGACAGGAGGCCTTGGGGGTACGCTTGAGCGTGTCGTAGTCCACGTGCACGAGTCCGAACCGTTTGGTGTAGCCGCAAGCCCA
The DNA here is from genome assembly GCA_031763025.1 of Macrocystis pyrifera. Lineage (NCBI taxonomy): Eukaryota > Phaeophyceae > Laminariales > Laminariaceae > Macrocystis > Macrocystis pyrifera. The sequence continues at coordinate 937,790 of JASSKH010000047.1, read as the reverse complement.
CTCTGTGGCACAGATTCAACACAAACGGCGCAAGGAGGTTACACCACCTACGTTAGATTCGTTGACTTATCGCTGCAGCGCAACAGTTCCACCGTCACGTACATACTACCGTTGCTTCACGAACAACTCACCATACGTAAAGATACAAGCTACCGCGTGAAGGAAAGCTTGCCTCCAATCCCGATCATAGCGCCGCAAGTTTTGGCCATATAAGGTTTGCAAGAGCGTAGGCTCACCGAAGTTGTCCATGAACGACCAGGCGTAGTAGCCGCGGACATCGGCCCCTTGTTCCATTGCCTCGTGCATCGCTGATATGTATGTCTCAAAGTACGCGATTCGGTCCTTGTCGTCCACCGCTGCCTCTACCGTGGGCTCGTCGACCGCCGTGCCATTCTCAGTAACGATAATGCCCCCCTTAGGGCTGACCAACCGCCGACACATGACGGTAAGGACATAGTGATAGTCGACGGGCAGGGAAGGGTTCAATTCCTTCTGCAGGATACCCAATATCGCACTGGACCTTCACGAGGACCGTGCGTTGAACGTACGGCGAGAATGCTGCATAATGGTATTCTACGGCTGTCAAAGTTGCGTAAAAGACGGCCTAACTGGATCAAGGTAGTGAACCCACCCACCTGTAGCGCGCTTGGATCCAGAGTAGGAGCTTGCGGAAACCCCAAGGTACAATTGACCAGCCCATGTCCGTCTTCCCCCATGCAGGGTCGGCGCTTCCTTTACAAGCGATATCGCCCCAGAAGCCACCCGTATTTACCGTCCCCCAGTGTGAAACGTAGTGTCCTGGCCCCGAATCATCCTCCGCGTAGTCAGTGCTGTCTGCCAGACCGAGCACGACACGAAAACACCGCAGAACAAGCGAAATCGTCGGCGAGTAGTTCGCTCGACATACATGGAGGTGGTGGCTCCTCGATTGCGCGAACGTTGGTGCATCAGCTATGCTATCCAGGCAGTAATTTGGTTGAAAATAGTAGCGCAGGGATAATTTACGCGTCGCAAAATATCTCCTCTCCGTCGGCCATACCACTTGCAACACTCACAGTGGTTAAGACCAAAAAAATCGCTGCTGCCCTTGAGCAGCACTTTTTCCTCTGCTGTAAACTCCGGAAGACGATCCCCGCAGCGCTGCTTCATCACCTCAGGCTATTCCACCGTCCGCACACGGACGAAGGGCAGTGGGAATGAAACGATGCACTTCCATTTAGCAGTTTCGGCATTAACGCACTACGTATAGCAAGGACACGGTGCGTGCTTGAGCTCAACAAGCAAATACCCGGTCGCTTATTGTAAGCAGATAATCGAGCTGGAAGTCATGCACTGAACACAACTATTTTAAGCGCGAAAACAACAAAATAGAGCCCGTCGTTGCGCGACTCTCGGCGGAAAGTATGTGACAAAGGAATGGCCGGAGTTGCCGTGGACGCTGCCTGGAAGGACACCCACAATGTTGGTCGGAAGCTTGGCAACAGCAGAAAATATACTTCGTGCTCTCACATAGTCTCCGAAGTACACAGGGTCCGCAAACCAACCAAGATTCCACACCACAGAACGTTCGGCAGCCTCAACGTTGAGCTTGGTCTGCTCGGGATCATCTGAAGCCTTGGGTTCTGGGTTGGGCACAAGATGGGAAGCGGACCCGGGTGTAGTCGGAAGAATGAAATGGGATCGTCGTTAACACGGTATAACATACATACTGATACAAAATGAGTTCTCAATAATAGTGCTAACAGACGTAAAGCCTCGGATCCATACGGGGTCCATCTTGCGAAAAGGATGAACCACTATATAGGCGTATCACAGGACAAGAGTTACTGTAGGCAACCTCCAAAGCCAGCGGCATCGCAGCATGCAGTGTTGGCCGTGAAGTTTCAGACTCTACTACTATTGCCCCACATGTTGAAAGTAAGGACTCTACTGTCCATACGGGGGGGGGGGCACGCGAGAGCTGGCGGAAAACAATTCAACCCAATCGCTGTCGCACATATCGGCCGTGGAGACTGCACACGGGGTAGCTAAACATTATTCTTACTGTGGAAGCGTTTAAATATTTGTAGCATTTCGTAGAACAATCTCCAGTCGGAGTCCTGGATGTAAATCACGAAGTAAGAGCGCAGAAATAAACGTAATGCCTCCAATTGTCCATAGAGCCGTGCGCAACCACTACAGCACGGAGTCTACCTGTCCAGTTGGCGTTGAGGGTGATACCAATCACACCGTTTTGTGAGGGCTGGAACTTCGTCCTGTAAATGTCCACGGCGTGAGCGTGCGCCAGCAGCATGTTGTGGCCGGCCCTGTAGACCTCAGCAGCACTTTCAGAGACGCGTCCGGGAGCATGCTCGCCGTTACCGTACCCGAGGACAGCGGAACACCACGGCTCGTTGAACGTTAACCTGTCGTAGCCATTCGATGAGAAAAACATCCGACAGCTTCAAAGCACAGCCACCAACATCAGTCGCCCGGCCAACCGTGTAGGGTGCATGCATTTCAGAACGGCCATCCCCTTTGACCACCGCGTAGCAACTCTTGGGGCGACTAACGAGCACGCCTCTCACCAGTTCTTGACGCGATCGCCAAATCGCTCGAAGCAAACCTCTGCGTACTCCACAAAACGGCGGGTAGACACTTCGCTCTGCCAGCCGCCGTGATCCGTTTCTAGGTTCAGCGGCAAATCCCAATGGTAGAGCGTAACGGTGGGAGTGATACCGGCGGCCAAGAGGCAATCTATCAGGCGGTTGTAGAAAGCAATGCCGTCTTCATTTGGCGGCCCTTCTCCTCCAGGGAAGATACGGGGCATGGCAATGGAAAGCCTATAGTGCTTGAGACCCATGCCCTGCGACGGAACCGTAAACGACGACAGAGCAGGGGTGGACACGCCCACCCGAAGTTTGACCGCGATATCTGAGTGGACTATATTGCGGGGTTGAACAAAGTCTGTAAATCTTTGCACTCGTGGGCATATTTTGCAGCCTCTACTACCAGGTGTACCCTTGTTGTACGCAACGCTGCTGTGGGGGCAAAGCCTGCGTCAATCCAAACGGCAGGCTATGGGTTGTCATCATGGGATACACCGGAAAAGAGTGCGAAACAGCAAGGAGTCCGTGGGAAGCGACAATACGGGACTACAGAGTGCACACGGCATGGAATGTGTTGCCTCTATTGTACACGAACACGAGGCTACCCTAGGCAAGTCCAAAGTTCGAAACGATACGTCCTGGGAAGAAAGCGCGTAGTGACGGTGGCTTTTACTTGGGAACCTCGGTGCAGCGTTGTCGTGACTAGCTCATCGCTGGGTCGCAGGGGGGCATGCAGCGTACGCCTCGTGTACGCACGAGCTGCAATCGTGTGTCTTAACTCCGCAGCGTTGTCCGTGACTAGCTGATAGCTGGGTCGCAATGGTACATGCAGTCTACGCCTTGTGCACGCACGAGCGGCACCAAGAAACACACCTTCATTATCTGGACATCCTCCTCGTACAGGGTATAGTGGTCGCACGCGATATCGCCAGAGTCATTGTTGACGACTCTGTCGTCCGCAGGATCGGACAGCAAAGCGACGGAGGCGGATACAACAGTACCAGAGAAACAAAAGGTAGCGCGCCCAAGGAGCATCATGAATAAAAGGACAAGTTGCGCCGCTTTCATTGAAGGGTCAACCGCGCAGCAGTCAGCCTACCTCGTATTAATAGTAGAATACTGTACGTAAACAGAAGCGTGGCTGCTGTGAACACGTTCACGCTTACGAAATAAGGACAAGTTGCACGCGGTTGATTGAAAAACTTGAGCTCATCGGTTTATGTAGCATGTTCGTGAGAGGTGTTAATAGTTAAATAAGGGGGCCAAACATCGTGTACTAATACGAGCTGATGGGCCGGCCATAATACAGAGAAAGCTTGCAAAAGTCGTCGTATCTCGTGAACCACTGCCAAAATTAGGCTACAAAATAGGAATCACTAACCCTGATACACTACTGATTGTGAAAAAAAAACGTACTTATGAAAAATTAAAATTCTAACCTTTTTTTTCCGACTCGATCTCGCCGAGATATCCGCGAAAACTCAAAAACACCAATTTTCCAACACAAAATTTCAATAAAAAATGTCGTTTTCGATCAAGATGAATTTTGGAGGAGACAGCAGCAGTAGTGCTGAAAAGGCTTAAGAAGATGTAAGTCCTGATGCCCAATTCGCCACCCAACAAGAATCACTACGACATAACTCGCTTCCATATATAAAATCAAGTGATTAAGAAATTTCTGCGATGCCCTTGTTTTGCGCTGAAGTTTTAACCCCACCGTATTTGAATCGCACGTTCAAAGGCATTGAGTGTCGGCGTTATGCATGAACTACAACGTCAAGATTCGTAAAATTGATGAGGCATGACCAATCCGACGTTTAAACTTTTTCAAGGCAGGCCCAGCTCGCGATCATATCACGAGTACAGGGTACGATCATATAACGAGTTCAGCGTAACATCGTGTTAACTTCTGCTACGTAGCACGTACAGAAAAAGTACCATCCCACCTTTTTTGAGTGTGGCAGAACGCATCCCAAATAGACCACGCGCGACCTGTTCAGTGTTGAACGAGAAGGCCGTTTTAGAAGCAGATTTAATTATACCGACAACAGTGTGGACAACTACTACTGTAACACTACAGTTGCTGTTGCTGTTGTTGTTGTACACTCATGCTGTGCGTTACCAGTATAATACCAGGAAACACACTACTGCTGCTGTAGTACCTGGTATAAAATCACTGGTATTACATGTTCAGCAGCAGTGTCACCCACCAGGTCTTAGGTACGTAGGTACGTTTTGATGGCGCAAAGTGCAACATCTGACCTTCAACACATCATGACATCCGAAGGGGCGGAATCAAATAATATTAATATTTTGGCCGCGATTTCTTGCGTGAAGCACCTTCAGCAATAGAACCACGCCGGCCGCTGAGTATACGACGCTTCTGCAACAACAAGGCTCATCACAGCGCGCAGCCACGTGGGCACGTCCAATACGCAAATGCCCAGCACCAGTCGAGAACAGCTAACAGCAAACCTGGTAGAACCCCTGGCAACTTCCAACGTGCCAACTTCAATTAAAAGCGTCCAGCCCATCATCAGAACAATATAGCCCAATTATCACCTCCCTTCCCGCCCTCAATCTGGTAGCTTGCAGTCGCAGTTCCCCAGCGAAAGTCTTCGGGGAAACGAACAACCTTCATGGGAGTGCTCGAACTCGACTCTCGACACGCAAGACGAGGAGGTATATAGCTGTGTTTGTTGCAAACAGTAACCTCGGATACTGACACAAAATCGTAGATCTCTCGGTGCGAACTGCGAACTGCGAAAACACACATGACATGAAAAAAATATGACGCATGGCCCATGGGGCGTATTTCTAACCCCTGTATAATAACGCCTCCAAGAGCATCTCTTCTAGTCAAGGTTGCTCTATTCCTGCCTCGAGAGACAACCACTAGGCAATACAAACAGAGTGCGGTACCATGTCCACAGTCTCGGAGCGACCGCTGAGGTGAGTGAACGTTGCTCGCCTTAAATTTCTGGGGTGGGGAGAGCGTATCGGAGATACCGTCGGCGTGTTATGAGATGTCGGGTGCTGCGTTGGAGACGACACCACAGCATGGGTCACACCGCTCTCTGTCTGTGCGGTGCCACGCAAGCACCCACCTTTTCCTGGCGGGACCCCCCTCTGCCGAAATTCGCGGTCGTCGTACGTCTGGCCTCGGGTGCTGTCATCGTGTATTGATGCCCGTGGCTCGAGCCGCAATGTTGATGTATCGTTATTCAATTCCAACTCGCCCCCTCGCCCTCGCTGTCGCCTTCCACCTATGACGCATGAAGGGTTATCGCTGCTCTGGCGGCGACGGCAACACTCGCCAAGGGCTTTGCGTTCACGCCTTCCGCGCGCTACGCGAGGAGCGTCCGACCTGGTGCAACATGGGCAGGAGAGGCTTGCCAGACGCGAGTGCGGAAAGCCCCGTGCATGGTGGTGACCGATGTGGATGAGGTGGTGGGGACGGGAAGGGAGGATGAGGATGGTGACCGAGTGACTCCTGTTGAGCCAACGAACCGCTTCGACAGGATCAAGGAGTCCTACAAGGGTGTGACCTCGGCGTTGGACCTCACGGAAGAGGCATCGGCGTACGAAGACTTTGCCTCTCTTCTAGGCGATCACAAGGTGAGAAGGACTCTCTCTCGATTTCAACTCGACCTTGCTGCGCCCTGAGGGCTCTCCATCAAACTCCATCAAGCTCTTGTGCTTTTGCCCTATTTTTGGTTCCTTGGGTCTGGCGCATGCGAGAGCCTCGTTCGTTGCTCGAGCACCGTACATGTCAGCGAGCACACCTTCTTTACCTACAACAACAGCATCATGGGTTTTTCAGTAGTGTTCAGGCACTCAAAATGTGCGGCACGGGTTCATACTGGGCTTGGCGCCCCTGGCTGTCCTTTGCTGAATTGGTGCAGGGCAGCCTAAAGAATACCACGCGATAGCTTCCGTGCGTATAGATTGAACAGCAAAACATGCTCCGAGAGAGCTCCGTCGCTCTGGTATTCCAATGCAAAGTTGGTTCGTTTTTTTTTTTTTTATGTACGTACACGTACCAACTGAAACTGAAAATTGAAAATTGAAGTTAGGGAATGCATAGCAGTGTTGTTTCGTAGGCCGTTTCCTATGCGGTTCGATTTTTGATTTTTGAGACGTACACGTACCAACTGAAACTGAAAATTGAAAATTGAAGTCAGGGAATGTATAGCAGTGTTGTTTCGTAGGCCGTTTCCTATGCGGTTCGATTTTTTATTTTTGAGCTTTAGATTTTGACCCGATCGCATTTTCGGGTGCTTGCCAAATCGAAACAGTCTTCCTACGCGGAAAAATCAGATTTATTGTACGTACGTGTAGAGATTCGAGCAGACGCCGAGACCAACTGGTGTTGTTGTGGTCTGGCGCCGCGAAGAGACGCGCTGGGTGCGCTGCCCTGCGCGTAGGACCCAAGCGTCCGAGCCAAGGCTGACTTTTTTTTTTTTTTTTTTTTTGATCCTCCTTGGAGATCTGGGTAAAAAAAGCTTACGCCCAACACACTTTCTTATTTGTGTACCGGTTCTTGTCCATCTGTAGAACACAGATTTTAACGTGACACTCCACCAGGGTTCATGTCATGAACTTGCCGGACCTCTTTACGTCGTAGTCGACCCCCTTTTAGGTTCGACCAAGAGGTAGGGCTGACTGCCTCTGGTCGGGCGGCGAAGAGACGTGGCGAGTGCGCTAGAGTCAACCTGTCTTGGTATTTTGCTGCTGCTGCTGCTGCTGCTGTACAGCAGTGTAGTCTACGAGTACGTATCCACAGAGAGAAGCGCGCCGAGCGCGCTTCTCCTGGTCTCTAGACCCGAGCCCGTGCCAGCCGACTGTAGTCTGGCCACGGAGGGACGCGCGCGCGCGTCGGGCACGAAGCAACGTCGCTACCTGGTCAGGTATACAGCTGTGTCACCATCCAACTCATCGGTCGTTCTGCTGCTGTTTGCTGTCGTGGACAACATGTTGAATCTAGAGAGCATGCCATTTTTCGGTTTGAAAACATGATTTGGGTCATCGGATTCTCTAATCGAAAAAAATCCGGTTGGATTTGGCATATTCGGACTGCATAAGCAGGGGCGTTCATTTTTGAGATCCAAAAATACTAATCTGAAGCTCGAAATCGAACCACATAAGAAACAGCCCTATATTCTGTGGCGTCTCAGTTGAGTACTTTCCTTGCCCTCCTGTTCATACTGGCTGTAGACTGCTTGTAGGCGCAACTACGCTGCTTACGTTGTCGAAGTTGAGCAAAACCGGTTACATACATACCCTACCTTCGTTGGTATACGAGTGCCGATATAAGGAGCATTGCAAGAATTGTAGGTTGGAAGTCTTGGTCGTCGTGTCGATGTGATTGTGTTGGTTTTGAATTTTGGGTACGATCGTACCTGGTCGTATACCTCAGTATGAGTGGTCCGGTTGCCCGCTATACTCGTGTTCATGGTTATAATAATAGTACCTGTAAAATCGCTCTTGGCACAGTTCAGATCACCTGTGATGGAATACACCTTGTGGTAGTGTGCAGTGCCGACCGCCGGTATTAGTGGTATTATTGGCTGGCGCATGCCGGCACCACGTATAGAGGGACCTTTAAAGCAGATGGCGGGTGGATGAGTGGGTGGGTACATTTCACGGCGGTAGGTTTTGAACAGGGGCTGTAAGCAGAGTATTTGGGCTTGTGGACCTTCGCTCGATTTACTGTACGTACACACTCTTGCACGCCTGCTTTTACCCTCATTGCACTGCTGTACCTTCGCAGCTGATACCTCGTACCTCGTACGATGGACTACGTTCACCAGTAGACTACATGTACGGCTCCTCGTTTTCCAGTACTTTGAGAGCATGTGGTCCCGGATAAGTTCATAAATTCATGTGAAAGTCCGTGTAAGAATATTGTCTGAAACTGTAGGTCAGCTGGGCTTATCACATTTAAGGATTACAAGTAGATATTTATATCTAACTGCTGTCGTCAACGTGTGTGCGTTGATAAAAGGTTCCAGTAAACTTGCCAGAAATTGATGGTAAAATTCGTTGGTCTTGACATAACTTTAAAATCACGTATAATTTGGCTTCAGCCAGCTTGGAAGGGCTCCCTATTTTTAGACGCAGAGTATGAATTAGAAACTCGATACTATTAATATTATTACGGGGGTCCATAGTAAATAGGACCTAGGGCAAGACAAAAACCATGTATTTCCCTATTTTTACTAACAATATTTGGTCCTATTTACTATAGTCCCCCGTAATAGTAATACTCGAAGACCGATGTTGCCCGTACGAGCATACCCTCGGTTATCATCATATCATATCAAATGTACCATGCCATGATAACTATTGTCTTGAATCTCTCCTGGGCAAATGCTACGACATTCAGGTTAGCTTTGTTAAGGGAGAGGTCGTCACGGGCACGGTCGTTCAGTTCGAGCCGACGGGCGCGCTGGTCGACATCGGGGCAAAGGCGACTGCTTACATGCCGGCACGCGAGGTGAGAACAGAAAACAGGCTGCAAGCCACAAAGCAAGACCAACATCAAGTATACTGCCAGCGCGTACCTCGCCAGTACTAGTGCCTCAAGACCAACCCCATTATCTTGCGTTAGATTACGGAATGCGCCCTATTAATAGTACGAACAGTCGGTGTTGCAAGATTTCCGGCGTGCGGGTGTTTTCAGAAATACTGCTTCACGACTCTGGCGCAGCTCTTGAGACAAACGGTTTCTTCTTTTCAGGTGCTTGGTTTAGTTTATGTTGTGAGATTGTGAGTGTTTTTTAATAAAAATGTCGTCAACCCCACTGCTTTTTAAGTACATGGTCTACTGTTGAATAGTAGATGACATCTATCAATACTATTGATAAGAGAATGGGCACTAAGACAGCCAGGCTGACGTACACCGGGAATGAGGAGATAACTAAGACGTTACACTGAAGCTACAACAGTGAATGCACCCTTTACTAAGTAACAAATCCAGCCTGGGCCAGTCTTCCTGTTTCTTACGATGTACGTACAGTAGCATATTTAGATGATACCTGGCATGATACGAGTAGGTGTCCGGAACTTATGCTGTATGAAAGAAACTCCAAGTTGTCAATCATCTGCTCGCAAGGAAAATCCAATATGATGCCCAGCGGGTATCTTATTACTGTAGTACCCTACCCGCGTGGTTCTCCTTACTATAAATATTCGTATACTTCAGTACGAAGTTCAATGATAAGACATCAATGTTCTTGAAACATGCCTTACCGTATGTATCATCAACCGTCCGTGTGGTTCCGTAGTTTGGTCCTTGGTTCCACTACCTTCAACTGGCGGCCCAGCAGTGCAGCAGTTGCGGTGTGCTGCAGCGCAGCTTTACGTATGATACCACCCTATGCTAGAAGTATCAACACTACCAGGTACCTGGTACCTGGTATATACTTTGAAATTTGATGATATGAGGCGTTCGTTTTTTGTTGTTTCATACATCCAATCCAGCCAGTCACACCTTCGGCAGCCAGCGAAGTTGTAGTTGCAACCGCAGCGAGTTTGAGGGGGGAGCACAACGGGCACGGAATGCTCACAGGAACACCGTCCAACACTGTTCACACTGTCACGAGTCTACATATTACTGTATCGTCAGCACACACCCCGGGTGGGGTATAGGGTTAGTGCGATTGCTGACTCGAAACATGGATCAAAACTCCCGCGGGAAGCCAGGTGGCGTTTTCCCGTTGTCTCCTACTGCCGTGCTCGTACAGGTATATTGTTTCACTTATTCCCTAACCTCTTTCCCACAATCTTGCTACCCGCGCGATGTTGATGTTGGTGTCGATATTGTATGTAGGCCAGCTTGGACGAGGTGGAAAACATCGAGGGCATCCTCGAGCTGGAGGACGAGAAAGAAGTCATGATCATTTCGGACGAAAACGAGATGGGACAGGTGAGAACAAGCCTTCACTGATTGTAACCTTGTACCGATTGCATCTGGAATTCCCCTACACGGTAAGCAGATAAGTTATGTATTTGGCGTCGTCATGCTGCATTGTGTCATTCGACCAAAAAGTGAGAACGTTACACGACTTTGTATTGTGTCAATGCACGAGTAGCCATGACAACAAGCAGTAGGTGAAGAAATTGAGGAGGCAAGCACCGAACTCTGTGTCTTGTCATACTGGTATACGGGAGCTGTACTACTCTGGACGTGGTACCTCGTGTCTGGTATGTATGTATAGTGTTGTCGAGACTGTAAAAGTCCTAACAGTGCACCCCCTCCCTCCCTCTCCCTCCTTGGGTTTATTCGACGATTACAGGTCCAGGTTTCCATCCGCCGAATCCAGTACGAGAAGGCGTGGTCGAAGGTGGAAGAGATGCAGGCGAACGACGTGGTGTTCGAGGGCCCGGTCATTGCTGTCAACCGCGGGGGGGCGATTGTTCTTGTTGAGGTAAGCTTTTCGGGTCGTAAGGTCTTGGGTGTACGCACGTATCGCACAACCTCTGTCGAGTTACGGTTTACATGTCGTAGCATGGGCCCCCTCGTAACAAAACAGATGTCTGAAGTCTAGCCTAGAAATGAAAATATTCAGAACGTATGTAGCCTAGGTGCTCGCCGTGTTTATATATTGAAAAAATTATAATAATCTACCCTCTTCTCGCTCCACCAAAAGAAGGGTGTTGGCCTAACATCTCATTTCAGCTTTTCTTACGAGAGGGCCGATACGACACCTGCCTGTATTACACGATACTACCGTAGGGTATGCTTTTTGTTTGTCGCGAACGATGAAGATGTCTTCGCACGCCTATATGCGGTCCAGCAGTTATTTTCACGAAATCCAAAAATCAGCAGCTACCAGTAGATTTCTATTTACCAGTATTACCCTGCTCTCTGTAAAATTCAACAGCTAACAGTATCTTCAATTTCCCAGCATTACCCTGCTCACTGTACTACAGCATGTCCTGCGTGTCGCAAGTGAAACGTCAAGACTGTTCCGAGATCAACCCTCTGCCGTAAGGCGAGGGGAGCACGCGATAGGTGAACTGAACGAACCCAAACGGACCGCCGCGCCAACCTCATCTCGTGCCAAAACTTTTTCTGTGTATCTTCTCTGTGTTTTTTTTCCGACAGGGTCTGAGGGGCTTCCTGCCCGGCTCCCACATGTGCGGTGGTCTTCCCACTGAAGAGGCCGTGGGACAAACTATGTCTTTCAAATTCCTTGAGGTGAGCAGCAACAAAATCATTTGGACCGGTTAAGCAGACTCGAGAAGGTATGTTACACGCGGCCGTTGTTTTGCTTGGGGGCTGCAGGCGGGGCCGTGTTTTACCGGCTAGTGAGAAACGCCAGTGTACACTATCCTTGACGGCGTTTTATTATTGTTTTGCTGGGCCAAACAATGCTTATCATGCTCTTGTTTTTGACCCCCGTCGATTTTTTTTGTGTTATTTTATGAGTGACTATTTCTGTGCGCCGTGTCACTAGGTCAACGCCGAGTCGAGCAAGCTTGTGGTGTCCAACCGCCGAGCGGTTCTGGAGCAGGAAATGAAGGAGCTCTCTCGCGGAGACGTCGTGGAGGGGTGAGAAGAGAACACGGCAGTGTCCTTTTTGCAAATTTTGTGTATACGTGCCGGTTTTGTGCGACTTGAAAAAGTTCCGTACATCTCGTTAGAAACCAAAATTTGCCGTTCTGTCGTAAGTATATACCGTTTCGCGTATAATTGATTGGACACACCACGGTGGTTGTCAGGTGCGGTTTTGTTTTGCTCATGAATGTTTTGAAGAATGTCGTCGTGTCTATGTGTTTTGAGCACGACGCCGACTTGCAATTGCCATGTGCTGTGGCGTGCTCTCACACGTGGTGATTATGTGTGAACTATTTCTGCGAACGGCAGAGAATGTATCATTGCCCAGTATATATAAACCAACACGGCGAGTCGAATCTGAATGTATTATAGCATTGCAGTGTTTTTTTCATTGTCAACAACCGCGATGTAGGTGCGTCGGTGGCATGAGCGAACGGTACTGCTGTCGAAGATCTGACTTTTTCGTGTTTTCCCGCCGCAGTTACTGATTATTCCTTTTGATTTTTTTTTTCGCTCCTGTGACAGTCACGTCAAGGCCATCAAGCCCTACGGAGCGTTCGTGGAGATCCGTGGCATGTCTGGGCTGCTGCACATCTCCCAAATTTCGTTCGACCGCATCGAGGACCTCCCGTCCATCATGCAGATGGGCATGAAGCTCAAGTGCATGATCATTGACCACGACAAGGTGCGCCACAGTTTTAATGTAGTCTCAGTCCACTCAACGATGCAGACGTGAAGAACATTCCGAAGATTGTCATGTTTTTTCTTCGGCCCAGATGCAACCCGCATCACCGAAATCGTGTTCAAGTTATTATTGTATCACATGATGTTGCAATCATGTCAGCTGTGGGTTCGAACGAATTGGTTGATAGGTATATAACCAGAGTTGCAGACAGCGTGTGTGATACGTGCGCTTTCTTCCGTGTGGTGGCTGTATTTTGCTCATGATGCTAAAACGTTTTGTTTCGTTTTTTTGGGCGCAACAGGTGAACGGACGCATCGCGCTTAGCACCAAGACCCTGGAGCCAGAGCCGGGAGACATGATCAAGAACCCCCAGAAAGTGTACGACATGGCCGAGGTAATACAAAGCCGGGGGAACAAGCACGGCAGGCTGAAGTGCGTTCATTCAACGAAAGCGTGTTCGGTTGATCCGTATTGTGAACGTCGAGCTTATGTTGGTTGTTATGATGCTTCTCAACGGTTGCTGAGTGCAGTGCGCCACGGGCCGATTGGGCGTGTATGCTTTCTAGTCCAATCGAACATTATTTTAGTAGTACCAAGTACTACTACTGTATTTAGCGCTCGACAAGTACCAGGTATACAGCTCCTAAGGTGTTTGATGCTGGCAGGTTGTGAAGATGTTCGTATTATCGTGATTTTTTTTCTCCAAAAATAGTTTGCTATTGCTCTCTTTTGGAAGTATGTACGAGGGGGGCTGGAAGACGAGAGTACAACAGTAACAGTATACTGATACACTGTCGTAAGTTGTTCAGTGGCAGTATCCATTATGATTACATGGCAAGTCTACTCTGCTTACTGCATAACAATGTGGTATCTCTGTGGCATAGTTTTGTGACCACAGAACTTGTAACTCTCTAGGATTGAAGAATCGGCACGGACCCTGGTTGTGCTGGATGTCGACGGGTAGAAAGAACGGTTTAATATGAAGAACACACACAGTGTACTGTGGGCATGATCAAACGACAGGTCGAAAGTCGTGGTAACATGCTGATTAACACTATGATAAGTCTACTTGGTCGAAAGTGCCTCTTCCCTCATCTTCACTGCGCAATTTTTGTCGAGTATCTTGACTCCTCGCTGCTGTTTTTGTATCTTTTTTTTTCCCGTTCACTCTGTTTCTTCGCTCGTCAATGAGGTATTTGTTCCGACAACTCCACACCTCCGCCCTCCCGTCCCTCCCAAAAAAATCAACAGGCGACGGCCGCCAAGTACCACCAACGAATGGAGCACGAGCGCAAGGCGCGCGAGGATGCCGCAAAGAGCATCGTGATGGGGCTGGGCGATGGTTTGGACTCTTTCGACTCCGATGTTCTGGCGGGTATCGCCGACGGAATCGAGTCAGTACTTCGCGCGCCGATGGGCGAGGGCGGCAACACCAGCGAGCCCTCGGCCTAGTGCACGTGGCGTTGCTCGTACGTAAAATTGTTTTGTGCCGTAAAAAATACCCGGATGTCGGCACACAGCGCGTGCAGCCAGTCTCGCACGTGTTTATTTGTCCGTTGGATGAACCCGTTTTGCAGTAGGAGATGCGCATAGCTGTATTTGGTTATCACACGAGGTATACCGGTACGAGAGGAGGCCGGTTTAGCCGGCGCGGCCTGCTATTATACCTCGCCTACGGGATAGCTGTCTGGGTATCTGTGAAACAAGGGTCTGAGTATCGGTCAACACATTTAGGGGGCTTCGTGCTACCAAAACAACAATTGGCCGCGGGGCTGGCTCATCGATTCGTTTGCTTTGGTTCGGTTGGCACGATCGGATAATTGGCATTCAATTCGTGCTATGTCGTCTTCGTATAATAGGGCAATCACTGCACGATGAGCATTGACTGCCGTCTACTGTGACTCGTGCGTGCTGCCATGCGTGCGCCCAGAAAAACCCGAATACGTGAAGGGCGGATCTGGCCGTGTTGAAGAGCGAGCAGTGCACGGTAGACCCTTACGAGTCACGCGCGCGCCCAGGTGTGCACGAATACCGCTGCGCAGATGTGACTCGGCAACCCTCTCTACCAACACGGTCGAGTACGCTTATTTACTTACCTGGTACGAAGTACTTATCTGGCTACGAATATGCTGTGGTCTGCTCGACGCCGCCGGCTGTTCTCGCGCATGAACTTAATTATTGTAGGCTGACTTGTGTGGGGAGAAGGCACAAAGCCGCTTTTCCGCTTGCGCCGGCTGTCTGAACAAATTTTGCCGTGTGCGCCATCGACCAAAGATACCCACCCACCCCTAGCTTGGGGATCCTCGCAACGAGTCTGCCGAAACAACGACGCGACGTACCCGCACGCCAACAGCAAGAGCTGCTACTTTTGGTGTATGTCGTAGATTGAACTCATGTTAGATGGATTACACCCTGACGGCACCTGAAGAATCAAATGTTCTTGCTAATACAATTTTCTGCTCACTTGCAACTTGCAACATACACCATTCACAATTGATGTTGCTAAAATTGATGACCTTGTGTATATGACCGTCCAACCTAAATAGTTGAGTACACTGGGGAACAGCACGGCAAAGTACCAACCCTTTTAGTACGGCAATCCCGTTTTGGGGGACGAAGTACTTTCGGGTTGAGTGGCCCCCAAAACGGGACTGCAGTCCTAAGAGTAAAAGAGTTAAAAGTCATAATCCCAAACCTCCCCGTGCTATACAGAGACCCGCATAGAGTCTGTTGAGGCGAGAGGCGAAGAACTCTCGTTGTCGTGTTGTAGTATATTCAAATGTACGTTGTTGACTTCCCATCACTTATTCTCGAACAAGGCCTCACTTGTTTCAGCTGGGAAGGCTCTTGTGTACCTTATGACGTCCGAAAAAATGCGTCAAGATTACAACACGAAATCAAAATCTTGGATAAAGTCACGTTCCGTCACATTTACTCCCACCAGGGACTGACTACGCGTACTATTAAAAGGATAATCCCTGTTGGGGCTTTCTTGAATCGACGCCCTGCTCTGCTCATACCGAGTGTGCGGGGAAATTTCGAAACGGGTAAAAAACGGGAGGGAGTGACGTAGAAGGGCACGTATTCACGAGGAACGTGATTTTTCGTAATTGTTGGACCAAGGAATAATGAAAAAAAAAACACGGGAAAACACACACTTTGGCTCTTGTCGGAGAAAAGCGTAATTTTGTTCCAAAAATGAGGGTTGCTTTCCACTTAATTCAAGAAAATGGTTGACACACTGTGCACGAGACGAATAGTAACTAACCCTAAGCCAATCATAGCAACCCTAAACCTGACCCTAAAAGCCAATCATTCCGAGGAAATCGTTGACACACTGTGTGCACGAGACGAATGGTAACTAACCCTAAGCCAATTAGAGCACCGCTAAACCTGACAAATCATACCAAATCTTGCATAAGTGGTAATAAGCATTCACTGCCTAAAAATCGATAAACGCAAAAGTGTCGCAGAAAACCCGTTGGCAACCAACAAGGAAAGCGACGGCAAATCCCCTCTTCCAGGAGCGCCGCCGATATCGGTTGACTTTTCCTGCCGGCACCAGCGAGAATCCTATCGCTCTTGGGAACTGTTGGGTGGGCTGACGCAGTCCTAAAACCCCGCGCGAGGAGCAGCGATGACAATGCAGCTATCGAAGTTCTGAGGGAAGTCGTGATGGCAGTTCCTCGTAAATCTTTGGAGGTGGCAGCGCGACTAACCCGGGTTTGCGGCGGCCTTGATTTTTACAAAGGTGCCGCAGGCGGTGTCGGCTGTGCTATTCGGTCGCGTTGCGGCTGCTCCGGTGGTCCTGCCTCTCGCGATGTTCGCTTCTCGCCTCGAAAGCAGCCGACGACAAAGGCACAAATTTGCATGATGGCCCACGTCGGTTGCGTGAAATATGCCACGTTCGGTTACGTGAAATATGCACGTTCGGACAAGTGAAAAATGCCACATTTGGTGACGTGAAAATTGTCATATGGAGGTGGACAAACCCTAGGGTTTTGAGTTGGGTGGACTTCCCCGCTAGTTATTAGTTGCCTGGCGAACGCCAGCCGACTGACTCAGTTGGCCAGTCGTTTGGCGCTATTTAACTTCATTACCAGTACAAATATCATCAAGTAACGCCAACGGCCTTCGGCACTGCCATCGGCACCGGCAACTGTCGTTGGCGATGTCTTTTCATGCGCCATGAGTTGCAGCAGACCTGCCAGCTCTCTTTCTTCCTCTGAGTGGAGCGGTATTACAAGGAAATCCAAATGCTCGGACAGTTGCCACCGCCGCGACCAACTATAATACCTAGCCAACTGCAACCTATCCGGCGACTTTAGTCAGCTAACAGCTCTAACCAACTCCCCAAATTGAATAGCAATTATCACAAACGTCCCAAAACACTTATTTGTAAATTGCACTTCACGAATTTCACCCGTCCAAATTCAGGCATACCTGCTTCGTGATTTATTTTAAATCAGGCAGATAGCATAGATGCAAAATGAATAACATACATATACGTACCAGGTATATCGAGTCTGGTACGTATTTTCGAACTGCAAAAAAAAACTCCTCGTTAGCACGGGCCGTAACTAAATCTGGACGACATTTTGCTGCGCATAAATACCCGAAAAAAAAATAATGCCTGTGCGACGAAGAGCTTTAATTGTCTCAACTACGAAGGCTATTGTACACTCACGTATCATGGAGGGTCCGCAAAACATGCGCGGAGATAACAAAACAAATACAAATACCTTGAAACATACAGTCACGTTCCGTCACATATACTCCCATCAGGGACTCATTCCTATCGAAAGGACAACCCCTGTCGGCGCCTCTTTGTGTGGGCAATCGACACTCTGCTCTGTTCGCACAGAGTGTACGGGACACATTCGAAAAGCACCAAAAGCTGGAGTGAGTCAAACACGAAACTATATCTTGACGATAATTTTCCTTGCACAAATAGCCAAAAGAGGAACAACGCCTGCGAGGAAAAGCGTCTTAAATATCCTAGCCTCCTTCTTCACCCCGAGCAAGATTGACGAGTACGTTACTTCCTTAACGTTGATTCGCATGAGGCTGGGCGGTCCAAACGTCTGTAGAGTGAGTCAATCAGTCGGTAAACAGGATCGCAAGGCGGAGGGAGAAGGTAAAAACGATTAGGGGGGAAGTATTGTATGTATGATGATATCATGTACCCTGGTACCAGGTATATCTATATGTTACTATACCTGTACTGGTATATATAATAACGTTAAAAAAACTAAACGTGTCGTCGTTCGTGGCTACCAAACTTGTACATTTACTCATCTATCAACTACCTGGAAGGAAGAGAAATCAGTACGGAAATTCGTTGTGCAGGATAGAAAGAACGGTCTAATGCGACTGCAACAAAAACAAATCGTGTGACCTCTACGAGTAACAAACAGAAAAATCAGATGATCAACGACGTGCCGTGGGAATGCTGAACCCTATGACACGCGCGATATGAACCAAACACATGTACCGGGAGGCAGGGGGGAGGAGACACTTATGTCCACGGCTTGTCCAAAACGTGGCTGAGTGTAAGTAAGCTCCTGCGGCATGAGCTAGGAAGTAAAAGCGACGACCACCACACAAAAATAAAACAAAAATCAAAATGTGTTGGGTACGAGTTCGAACGATTGAGGAATACTGCACTCTCTTGACATGTTGACGGGTGAAAATGCTGCTTGTTGTTGCGGCGGCCCAGCGACAACGGCGCACACAAAATCAGACATAACTCGGGGACGAGCACCTTTGGAGCGAAGAGGCCGAGAGTCTTGCTGAGCAGCGTTGTCAGCAGCAGCTGGGCCGCAAAAGCTGGCCGCATAGACCGGGCTCCCCCCACGCCTATTTCGCTTAGCGAGCACACGGCTATCGCGTCTCCATGCCTCCGGTCATTGTACGCGGCTAGCACGGCCGGGATATCGACCGATTTCGACGGCGAATTTTTACTTGCCACGGAATCGAGGACCTCGGTGAACACCTGGCAGTCCTCTTCGGAGAGGGGCAAGATTGACGACGCAGGCGAATTGCAGGGACACAACGTTACGAATTCTAAATTTGTGCATACATGCATAGAACTACATACTTAGATCTCACTCTCTGAGCGTGCTCGGTTGGTACATCCCTGGCCTCTCAGAGCTCCCACTTGGAAATCGCCTCCTTTTATTATTTGCCGGACCCTTCCAGCGGGTCTTTGTTTTCTCCATTTCTCTTCGTACTTTCAGTCCTTCTTTCCTTTTTTCTTCTTTCGCTTCGTGTGCGTGCGTGTACTCCGAGCACGGTTCCGCGGGCGAGCCCGGCACCATCGCGGGTGTCAGCGGATGCTGGCGGGTAGAGGGGGAGTTGCAAGGAGCGCGGTCGCCGGTTTCGTGCCTAGGCGTCGCGTGTGCCTCGAGACACGAGGGATGCATCAATAGGCCATGTCTGGCCTCCATCTGTGATTTTTGATAGAGTACGTACAGTACGACTATTCAATCGTTCGGGATTGTAAGATAACATTCAAGCGGTGTTTATTTTTGCGACCGGGCTAAAATCACAAGAGGGAGGTACCCCGTCTGAGCACCAACATTGTCGAGCAGGCGAACGAGGTCCACGGTGAGCACCGGGCTTCACGCGAGGTGGGCGACGGGGCTCACTGTGGAAGAGAGGGAGGGAAGCTTTACCCGGACCGAATCGGTGGCGAGATGGTCGCCAGAGGGGCGGGCGGCGTACGAGGCTGAGAGAAAAGCTCTGCTGTAAGATTTTTTCTTTTTTTCATTTTTTCTTTTTGACTGGTGTAAGGTGCTGGTGTAAGGTGCTCCAATCAGGTAGTAAATTATTACACGAAAGGGGACGGGGATTCTTTTTTTTTTCAGAAATTTTCGGTTTCATTTTCATTGTTTTTGCTGTGTTGCTGTGCCGTGCTGTGCTTTATCTTTCGTACATACGAGTACACAGACACAGAACATATCGAAAGAAGAAAATAAGTACCCTACCTGGGGTAAGTACGTACGTACGATATGTGAGCGAGCGTAGCGGGAAACCGCCCGCGACGCGAAGCGTATGTGGCGTCCGAGCTGTTTTCTCCTCAAGCATGGCGGCAGGACTCTTGGCATTATCAAGTTGCCAGCTTGCAACTATTAATAGTCGTGAAAAAAAAACAATAATCAATCGTGGATCTCTGTCCGCTTCGCATAATTTGATGTATTTTTCCTTCCTGAGCGAGCGTAGCGGGCGGCGTAGGCCGCCCACGGAGCGAAGCGCCTTGTACATACATACATGAACTACCTTACGTTTATCCTTTTCTTAAATCACTTGATTATAATCACCTGCCTCGCGCTCAGCGAGTCTACCACGCCTTTTTGTCGCTTCTACGACCTTGCTTTCTTCGCCTTCTTTGCTTTGTTTGCGTGCTTGTTTCTCGTGCCACACTTTTTTTCCCGGAAAAAGAGAAGAAGAAATCTCGGAAAAAGAAAAGGTCGATTTTGTTTTATCACAACGGTTTGGCAGGCTCTCTTCCGCTTTTTTTCATCGGCTCGTTGAAATTTCTTTTGCACATTCAGTTATTTTTTCCTCATTTTTTCTTTCGTTTCGTGTGCGTGCGTGTACTCGGAGCACGGCACCGCGGGCGAGCCCG
Organism: Macrocystis pyrifera; assembly: GCA_031763025.1. Taxonomy (NCBI): domain Eukaryota; class Phaeophyceae; order Laminariales; family Laminariaceae; genus Macrocystis; species Macrocystis pyrifera. The sequence goes on along the minus strand of JASSKH010000047.1, from coordinate 917,322 downwards.
GCGCCGTCGCGGGTATCGGCGGATGCTGGCGGGTAGAGGGGGGGTTGCAAGGAGCGCGGTCGCCGTTTTCGTGGCTAGCGTCGTGCGTGCCTCGAGACACGAGGGAAGCATGAACGGGCTCTGTCTGGGCTCCATCTGAAAAGTTAGACTGAGATGTACGAGTCCATAAGGGTCGTTCGGGATTGCAAAATAATATTCAAGCGGTCCTTATTTTTGCGAACCAAGCTGAACTGTACAGAGAGACGTACGCAGTCTGAGCACCAACTTTGTCGAGCCGGCGAACGAGGGTCACGGTGAGCACCGGGCTTCACGCGGGGCGGGCGACGGGGTTCACTGTGACAGAGAGAGAGGAAATCTTTACTCGGACCCAATCGGTGGCGAGGTGGTCGCGAGAGGGGCGGGCGGCGTGCGAGGCTGAGAGAGTTCTGCTGTCCATTTTTTTTCTTTCTTGACTGGTTCAAGGTGTTCCAATCAGACAGAGGGGACGGGGATTTTTTGTTCTTTCCGAAATTTTCGATTTTATTTTCATTGTTTTTGCGGTGCTGCTGCTGTGCCGTGCTTTCTCTTTCGTACATACCAGGTACATACAACATATTAAAAGAAGACAATAAGTACCCTACCTGGGGTTTGTACGTACGTACGGTATGTGACTCTTGGCATTAACAAGTCGCCAGTTTGCAACTACAATCACTAAAAAACTACATTCAATCGTCGACCTTCTGTCCGCGTCGCGTAATTTGATGTGGCACTTTTCCTTCCTGAGCGAGCGTAGCGGGCGGCGTAGGCCGCCCGCGGAGCGAAGCGCCTTGTATATAGAACTACTTATAGATATCTCGACCTCTGAGCGTGCTCCGTTGGTACATCCCTGACCTCTCAGAGCTCCCACTTGGGAATCGCCTCCGTTTATTACTTGCCGGACCTTTCTAGCGGGTCTTTGTTTTCTCCATTTCTCTTCGTACTTTCAGTCCTTCTTTCCTTTTTTCTTCTTTCGTTTCGTGTGCGTGCATGTACTCCGAGCACGGTTGCGCGGGCGAGCCCGGCACCGTCGCGGGTGTCAGCGGATGCTGGCGAGTAGAGGGGGAGTTGCAAGGAGCGCGGTCGCCGCTTTCGTGCCTAGGCGTCGCGTGTGCCTCGAGACACGAGGGATGCATCAATAGGCTCTGTCTGGCCTCCATTTGTGATTTTGGATAGAGTACGTACGAGTATTTAAGGGTCGTTCGGGATTGCAAGATAATATTCAAGCGGTGCTTATTTTTGCGACCGGGCTGAGAGTCACAAGAGGGAGGTACCCCGAAAAAGCACCAACGTTGTCGAGCTTGCGTCGAGGTCCACGGTGAGCACCGGGCTCCACGCGAGGCGGGCGACGGGGCTCACTATGGAAGAGAGGGAGGGAGGCTTTACCCGGACTGAATCGGTGGCGAGATGGTCGCGAGAGGGGCGGGCGGCGTACGAGGCTGAGAGAGAAGCTCTGCTGTAAGATTTTTTTTTTTTTTCATTTTTTCTTTTCTTGACTGGTGTAAGGTGTTCCACTCAGGTAGTAAATTATTACACGAAAGGGGACGGGGATAGAATTTTTCCGTTTCAATTTCGTTGCTTTTGCTGTGTTGCTGTGCCGTTCTGTGCTTAAACTTTATCTTTCGTACATACGAGTACACAGACACAGAGCATATCGAAAGAAGAAAATAAGTACCCTACCTGGGGTATGTACGTATGTACGACGTGTGAGCGAGCGTAGCGGAAAACCGCCCGCGACGCGAAGCATATGTGGCGTCCGAGCTGTTTTCTCCTGAAGCATGGCGGCGGGACTCTTGGCATTATCAAGTCGCCAGTTTGCAGCTAACTATAGGGGCCATAAAAAAAACAATATCATTCATAGACCTCTGTCCGCTTCGCATAATTTGATGTTTCCTTCCTGAGCGAGCGTAGCGTAGCGGGCGGCGTAGGCCGCCCGCGGAGCGAAGCGCCTTGTACATACATACATACATACATACATACATACATACATACATACATACATACATACATACATACATACATACATACATACATACATACATACATACATACATACATACATACATACATACATATACTTACTTAGATCTCGATCTCTGAGCGTGCTCGGTTGGTACATCCCTGGCCTCTCAGAGCTCCCACTTGGGAATCGCCTCCGTTCATTACTTGCCGGACCGTTCCAGCCAGTCTTTGTTTTCTCCATCTCTCGTCGTACTTTCAGTCCTTCTTTCCTTTTTTCTTCTTTCGTTTCGTGTGCGTGCGTGTACTCCGAGCACGGTTGCGCGGGCGAACCCGGCACCGTCGCGGGTGTCAGCGGATGCTGGCGAGTAGAGGGGGAGTTGCAAGGAGCGCGGTCGCCGCTTTCGTGCCTAGGCGTCGCGTGTGCCTCGAGACACGAGGGATGCATCAATAGGCTCTGGCCTCCATTTATGATTTTGGATAGAGTACGTACGAGTATTTAAGGGTCGTTCGGAATTGCAAGAAAATATTCAAGCGGTGCTTATTTTTGCGACCGGGCTGAGAGTCACAAGAGGGAGGTACCCCGAATGAGCACCAACGTTGTCGAGCTTGCGTCGAGGTCCACGGTGAGCACCGGGCTTCACGCGAGGAGGGCGGCGGGGCTCACTGCGGAAGAGAGGGAGGGAAGCTTTACCCGGACTGAATCAGTGGCGAGATGGTCGCGAGAGGGGCGGGCGGCGTACGAGGCTGGGAGAGAAGCTCTGCTGTAAGATTTTTTTCTTTTTTTCATTTTCTTCTTTTTTTTTGACTGGTGTAAGGTGTTCCACTCAGGTAGTAAATTATTACACGAAAGGGGACGGGGATTTTTTTCTTTTAGAAATTTTGGGTTTCATTTTCGTTGTTTTTGCTGTGTTGCTGTGCCGTTCTGTGGTTTATCTTTCGTACATACGAGTACACAGACACAGAGCATATCGAAAGAAGAAAATAAGCACCCTACCTGGGGTATGCACGTATTTATGTACGACGTGTGAGCGAGCGTAGCGAAAAACCGCCCGCGACACGAAGCATATGTGGCGTCCGAGATGTTTTCTCCTGAAGCATGGCGGCAAGACTCTTGGCAAGACTCTTGGCATTATCAAGTCGCCAGTTGGCAGCTAACTACAGGGGCCATAAAAAAAACAATACCAGTATTCAATCATGGACCTCTGTCCGCTTCGCATAATTTGATGTTTCCTTCCTGAGCGAGCGTAGCGGGCGGCGTAGGCCGACCGCGGAGCGAATCGCCTTCTATAGACTTACTTGTATTGTCTTCTTCCTGAGCGTGCTACTGCTGCTATAGGTTGGTACATCCCTGGCATCTCAGAGCTCCCACTTGGACACCGCCTCCTCCTACTGCTATTAATTGCCGGCGAGAGCCTTTTCTCCTTTTTTCTTCCTTTGTTTTGTTTGCGTGCGTGTACCCAGAGCACGGCACCGCCGGCGGGCCCGGCGCCGTCGCGAGTGTTAGCGGGTCCGGTGCTGACGGATAGAGGAGGGGTTGGGAGGAGCGCGGTCGCCGTTTTCGTGGGTAGGCGTCGCGTGTCCATCGAGACATGAGGGATGTTACATTGTACGAGTCTATAAGGTCAAGGTTTGTTTTGGCTTGCAAAAGAATATTCAAGCGGTGCTTATTTTTGCGATCAAGCTGAAGTACGCAGAGAGAGCTCCGCAGTCTGAGCACCACATTGTCGAGCCGGCGAACGAAGGCCAAGGTGAGAACCGGGTTTCACGTGAGGCGAGCGACGGGACTCACTGTCTGTGGTAGAGAGAGCAGAGCTTTACCCGGACCGAATCGGTGGCGAGTGTACCCAATTGTTTAGACCGCTTGTTCCGTTCCATTTTTCCTCGCGAGCAAGCGTAGCGGGCGGAGCGGATCTCCGCCCGCTACGCGAAGCGCTTTGTATATCGTACTCGTAGGTCTTTTCAGCCGGCTACGCTTGCGCTACGAGTACTACTATTACGGGGGACCATCATAGTAGAGGAGACCTACGGTACACACAAAAAACTATATATGTACATATTTTTACTAACAATATGTGGTCCTATTTACTATGGTCCCCCGTAATAGCAGTGTGAGCGCGCAGCGTGCTCGGTTGGTACATCCCTGGCCTCTCAGAGCTCCCACTCGGAAATCGCCTCCTTTTATTACTTGCCGGACCTTTCCAGCGGGTCTTTGTTTTCTCCATTCCTCTTGGCACATTCAGTCCTTCTTTCCTTTTTTCTTCTTTCGTTTCGTGTGCGTGCGTGTACTCCGAGCACGGTTCCGTGGGCGAGCGCGGCACCGTCGCGGGTTTCAGCGGGTGCTGGCGGGTAGACGGGGAGTTGCAAGGAGCGCGGTCGCCGTTTTCGTGGCTGGGCGTCGTGTGTGCCTCGAGACACGAGAGAAGCACGAATGGGCTTTGTCTGGCCTCCGCTTGTGATTTTGGATAGAGTACGTACGAGTATTTAAGGGTCGTTCGGGATAGTAAGATAATATTCACGCAGTGCTTATTTTTGCGACCGGGCTGAAAACCACACTGGGAGGTACCCACGCTGAGCACCAACATTGTCGAGCTGGCGAACGACGGCCAAGGTGAGCACCGGGCTTCACGCGAGGCGGGCGACGGGGCTCACTGTGGAGGAGAAGGAGGAAAGCTTTACCCGGACTGAATCGGTAGCGAGATGGTCTCGAGAGGGGTGGGCGGCGGACGAGGCTGAGAGAGCTCTGCTGATAGATTTTTTCTTTATTCTTTATTCTTTTTGACCGGTGTAAGGTGTTCCAATCAGGCAGTAAATTATTACACGAAAGGGGACGGGGATTTTTTTTCTTTCAGATAGTTTCGGCTTCATTTTCATTGTTTTCGCTGAGCTACTCTGCCGTGCTGTGCCTCATCTTTCGTACACATGCGAGCATACAGACACAGAGCACATCGAAAGAAGAAAGTAAGTACCCTACCTGGGGTATGTACGTACGTACGATATGTGAGCAAGCGTAGCGGGAAACCACCCTCGACGCGAAGCGTATGTGGCGTCCGAGCTGTTTTCTCCTCAAGCATGGCGGCAGGACTCTTGGCATTATCAACTCGCCAGTTTGCAACAAAACTGCTGCATAGTCATGAAAAAAAAACAATATTCGATCATGGACCTCCGTCCGCTTCGCATAATTTGATGTACTTTTCCTTACTGAGCGAGCTTAGCGGGCGGCGCAGGCCGCCCACGGAGCGAAGCGCCTTGTACATAGATATACTTACTTAGATCTCGATCTCTGAGCGTGCTCGGTTGGTACATCCCTGGCCTCTCAGAGCTCCCACTTGGGAATCGCCTCCGTTCATTACTTGCCGGACCGTTCCAGCCAGTCTTTGTTTTCTCCATTGCTCGTCGTACTTTCAGCCCTTCTTTCCTTTTTTCTTCTTTCGTTTCGTGTGCGTGCGTGTACTCCGAGCACGGTTGCGCGGGCGAACTCGGCACCGTCGCGGGTGTCAGCGGATGCTGGCGAGTAGAGGGGGAGTTGCAAGGAGCGCGGTCGCCGCTTTCGTGCCTAGGCGTCGCGTGTGCCTCGAGACACGAGGGATGCATCAATAGGCTCTGTCTGGCCTCCATGTGTGATTTTGGATAGAGTACGTACGAGTATTTAAGGATCGTTCGGGACTGTAAGATAATATTCAAGCGGTACTTATTTTTGCGACCGGGCTGAGAGTCACAAGAGGGAGGTACCCCGAATGAGCACCAACATTGTCGAGCTTGCGTCGAGGTCCACGGTGAGCACCGGGCTTCACGCGAGGCGGGCGACGGGGCTCACTATGGAAGAGAGGGAGGGAAGCTTTACCCGGACTAAATCGGTGGCGAGATGGTCGCGAGAGGGGCGGGCGGCGTACGAGGCTGAGAGAGAAGCTCTGCTGTAAGATTTTTCCTTTTTTTCATTTTTTTCTCTTTTTTCTTTTTGACTGGTGTAAGGTGTTCCAATCAGGTAGTAAATTATTTCACTAAGGAGACGGGGATTTTATTTCTTTTAGAAATTTTCGGTTTCATTTTCATTGTTTTTGCTGTGTTGCTGTGCCGTTCTGTGCTTTACCTTTCGTGCATACGACGAGTACACAGACACAGAGCACATCGAAAGAAGAAAATAAGTACCCTACCTGGGGTATGTACGTATGTACGACGTGTGAGCGAGCGTAGCGGAAAACCGCCCGCGACGCGAAGCATATGTGGCGTCCGAGCTGTCTTCTCCTGAAGCATGGCGGCGGGACTCTTGGCATTATCAAGTCGCCAGTTTGCAGCTAACTACATGGGCCATAATAAAAACAATATTCAATCATGGACCCCTGTCCGCTTCGCATAATTTGGTGTTTCCTTCCTGAGCGAGCGTAGCCGGCGGCGCAGGCCGCCCGCGGAGCGAAGCGCCTTGTACATACACACAGACATGCTTTACAAAATGACAGCAATATAAATGGCAACAGCTACCAATAGTAGTGCGACAACGACCACCAGTCATCGAACGAATTCGCGGTGTTGACGGGAGATGTGCTAAATATGGTGTGCTGTTAATACTAAACAAACAAACAGCAGTCTACGGGTAGCTACTCACCTAACGCCGCGTTAACCCCCTGGCCAAGAGATGCCCACATGGAGTGTGCCGCATCACCGAGGAGGACGATATCTTCGTGTACCAATCGCGAGCAGTACGTGGACTGGAGGTGTTGGGGCCTGGGCAGGGGGGCGGGGCGGTACAGGGGAGGGGTACTCATTCGTTGCTTGCCTAAGTCATTTGACCATCGACCACGCATCCTTTTTGAGACGGAACAGGAGAACATGAAATGTAAAATGGCGAGTTTGACCGGCCTCTGGGGAACTACGTTTATCCTGAATAGCTTTTGCGGGTTGACCGTTGAGTAGACAAGCCAGGCAGCCGCGGCTTTATCCCCCATTCACGGCTTTCCGTTGCTATGCTCGCGACCCGACCACGAACCGTCCTACACAAGTGCCTGGGGGTTAACGAGGCCTAAACCGTCGTCTACGGCGCCGAATTCGTGGTAACCCAAGTACGCGCGGTGACTCTTCGCGTGGTAGATCTGCGCGGGGAGGTATCACGTCTAGCGGCTCGGCAGGTGGGCGTGGTTAGCCTGTTCTTTCTGGGGCTGAGGAGACCTGAGCTTGGGGTCGTTTAGGTTATCGGATGGAGAGTTGTGTGCAATTACCGACACGGTGTTCCAAACCGGGCCAAGGGGTAAAAACTACTGACTCGTAGCGACACCAGCATCCAATAAAATGTACCGGTACTACTGTACACTCTACAGTAGTAGAAATAAGATAGTGCCGCTTTCGTGCCGCTTTCGCTACAACTCGCGCAGCGGGATATTTGTGACTGCCGTCAACTTGTGTTCGTTGGTAGGAGTGAGATGTCGGTATCAATATGTCGCGATTGGTCGAACAAAAAGTCATCAATCCTCCACTAAGCTTTCTTTGTTCGACAATCTCGGTCGGCAGTCGTAGAATCGGCGCTTCAGCCAGCTCAACGGGGTCCCTACTTTTTGGCGCGGTGTACATGAGAAACTCGCCTTTGCTCGAGGAAACAAAAAATATCACTCCCGCTGTTTTCCAGCTAAAGAGCTGCTTGCACAACCCGTTTATTGCTCACCGTTGGTCAAGGAAGGCTTTTGCGACCTCCTCGCTCGGTCCTTCGGGCCCGAAGCAGACGGGGTAATGCGTGGCGAAGAAATCCTTCACATCCTGCGTCGTCTTCATGAGCGCCTCGAACGTATTTGGGCCTTCGCCAGGCAGAATGACCGTGGCCGTCAACATCCCATCTGGGAGAGGACATCGAGCACAGCAAAAAATTGCTCGTCGGAGAAAAAAAAAAAAAACGTCCCGGAGCCGCAGCAGTACCATGTATATCATAGTACACAGCGCAAAACGTGCAAGAAAAAAAAACACACACACACAACGGATGTCACCAGAATGTGGACGGGGTTTCCTTCCTTCGTAGGTCTCTACATACTGCGGACTACGTTCTTGTTGGAGTCCGTAGCGAACGAGGTCTACTACGTTTGGAAGCAACTCTTGGATTCTACAATGCTGCAGAAGATGGTGCGCAAAACACACCTGACCGGGGGGGGGCAAGAAGGCACCCGATTTTCGTATTAATAACGTGGAAACACGACTTCCAGTTCTCTTCTGCTTCCTCCATTTCCATGATGGGAACTAAGATGGTCTTGAACGTCATGGGATCCTGCCAACGTCAACATCAACGTCAATTATATCGTTAATGTCAATGTCAACGCCATTGTTAACGCCAATATCGTCGTCAACATCGATGTTAACGCCATCGATGTTAACGCCGAAGTATTCGTCAACGTCCACGTCCACATCAACGTCAGCATCAACGCCCATGCTAACACCATTGTCAACATCAACGTCAATGTCAATGTCAACGTCAAAGTCAAGGTCAGTACCAACCTCAGCGTCATTTTCAACGTCAACGTCAACGTCACTGTCAGAGCCAACGTCAACGACAATGCCAACGTCAATACCATCGTCAATGTCAACGTCAACGTCAACATCAACGTCGGGTGACAGAAATACGTTTTCTCGGATACCTGTTTTGTTCATACGCTTTCGTCAACAAGCTATTACATGTACGTACAGACAACCGCTCCCCATTTCCGATGCACGAGTGTTTTCAACATTAAAATCCACAGTAAATATTGGATTTTCGAAAGCGGCGACCATGAGCAGGGCATACAAATTTATGATATTCTTCGGAGGCTGCGACCGTAGCGTTTTTCACACCTCTTCCTGTCTGACGGTGAAGTCGGGAACATGCTCCTTGAGAGCTTCGCGGACACGGCTGTTGACCCCATCTGCGCCCACAAGCATGTCATAGTCGCAGTCGATGCTGCCCCCGCTTGCGCGCTCGAAAGTTGCAACTCTGCTTCGCCGCGGTGGGGAAATGCGTGAGAAAGGATCAGCCTTCAGGGCGGTGCTCTGTCTCGGCGACCAAGACCGACTCACCAAAAACGAAAAGAAGACAACGTGTAAACGTAGCCCAAGGTTTATAGCTTGACCTGGTGCCTTGCACGACTTCCTTGTGCGGTGACGCGAGAAAATTCTGAGAACGAAAACACGATTGTGGTCGACGAGTGCAAGCAATATATTGGAAGCTAGTAAAAATGGCGTCAAAAGCAGACTACACACATAGCCCAAGGCTGAGCTACTGTAATAACACGCATGCTCCGCACAGCCCGCTCTCGCCTGTTATCGGCGTTCATGTTCGTGAAGGAGCAGCCGAAATAGACGTTGATATTCGGCCGCTTCCTGGTCACTTGCAGCAGAGATTTCGCCAGATCTCCGCGGCAGATGCTTTTTGCTCCCACGAATGATTCGCTATTCTTCTTTTTCTTGTGGTGGCGGTAGGAACCCTTCAGCCTTACGACGAGATCGCCAGCCTGGTGGACGGCAGCAAACAGTAATAGATGTGCAGTAAGAAGAGCGTCGGAAGGCATGCTCACTAGTGTCGCCGGGACAAAACAAAGCGCAGAGTGCATCTGGATCGTCGGCAGAGCTATGCATGCGCACGACATCACATCGTCACCGAAACCAATACTCCGGACATTTACCTATGTTTTCATATCGCTGTAAGGAGCATAAACCATGATCGCGCAGACCAGTATATACATATTTCTGATGTTGACATACCATCAAATGACGGACAGACAGCACCAGAAATAGACGTTCACACGAGAATCGAATATAAACGGGCCAATGGCATGTGCAGCGAGCGATGTCATGGCAATAACCAATACCTGGTATGTAAGTACCCTTTCGTACACCAAAAACGCGCAGCATTCTCAAAACGTATACCGAAATCAGCGAATAGCCACTTCTCATTTTTTCCAGAGCAGCTGTAGTCAATAAAAGTATACTCTGCCGACGTGCCTCGGATTTCCCCCCTTGCATCAAAAGGGAAAACCTTGCGGATATTTCAAATGTGTAACAAAATTTGCGTTTTTCCGCCAGAGACCTGAATAGGCAAGTCATAAACCGCTTAACCTACTTCGGACTCCAGAGCGGAAAATTGACGATGAAACATGACTATGACCACAGCAACGACCACCTCGTGATTGGGGGACAATCCAGTGGTTGAATGCAAGGAGTCGTGCGGCACGGGCGCAACATCATGCTATAACCGTACTGCTGGGTGCTCACGCTGCTCCTACACGGTTGATCATCAAAGTCTGCACACCTCGGGGAACATATCACTCGGATAACACTTATCTACGCTATGAGACCTAACGCAGGTACGTCGCCACGTGCTAACCTAGTGTTAGCACTGGGGGAGCAATCACGTTAACGCCGTAATACAGTGATAATTGGAAACCCACGAACGCGCACATGCCTTGATTAACGTTATGTTTTCTGCTCGATCTCGTCCAGCTCTGGTACGGTAACATTATGTTATGGCGTGAACGGTGCTTGTATTAACACTGTAACACAATGTGAGGATTTGACCGTACACGTACGTTATCACCCCAACATGCCCAGATTGATATCCGCAGACATACAACATGATGACATAGTTTTACTGTCTAAGAGGAGTGTTACACACAACACCCTAACATAACGTTACCATGTTGGTCAACCAACACCTAACAGTGTGTTACAAACAACACACTAACATAACATAACGTAGTGGCCAGCACTACTAACACTACGTTAGTCGGACCCACTGCCTGATTGCTCTAGGGTCGGATAACGTAACATTTAGTTTACGTTAGCAACATTACGGTCTTAGCCGGTCGATACGTAACACTATGCTAGGATGTAAGCCTAAATGCGGAGATCCCTCTAACACTACGTTACGGCGCTACTGTCAGTAAAGACCTGATTTTAACTTTTCGTTACTGCGTTACAAGAATAATCAATCGGGGCCTAACATCATGTTATTGAGTTAACGTTGGGGCCGAAGTCGTTCTATCGTTGTGTTGCGACGTTACCCTTTGGGTCTTCCCTAGATCTAACATGTTTTACCGGTGATAGTGGTGAAGCGGCGTCGCGAAGTAACATATTGTAGCCGTGTTGTCCTAGCAGGGGACGCCTACAAATTATCTCCGGGCGGAGGATAACATAGCATCCCCGGTAAAAAAAAAAAAACGCCTCCATAGTTTTGAAAACCCATAACAGGGGATATTTAGGGGGGTTCCCCGCAAGAAAAACGCCTAAAAATAGGAAACCCAGCCAATATGTTATCCATCTATGACACCAGTACGTTATCCATCTAGAACGTAGTTTACATACTCGCACTATGAATGAACGCACGACCAATCAGAAAACTGCGGGCACGAAATCTCTTTCTTTACCAGGTAACATATTGTAGATGTTAGTACACGTACGAGTACCGATTACTGCGTAAAACTACCTTACCGCACCAGAGCCGCCGAGACAAAGAAGAAACATAACATCACTGCGTTATATCGTTCGCTGATAACGTCCAACTCATCGATCGTTCTGCTGCTGTTTGCTGTCGTGGACAACATCTTGAATTTAGACAGCATGCTATTTTTCGATTCGAAAATCTGATGACCCAAGTCGTCGGATTTTAGGCCAAAATCCGACGATTTAAGTCATCGGATTCTCAAATCGAAAAAAAATCCGGTCGGATTTGGCATATTCGGACTGCATAAGCAGGGTCGTTCATTTTTGCGATCGAAAAATACAGATCTGAAGCCGAACCACATGGGAAACTGCCTAAGACTCATCACTATGAGATTTTTTTAGGGCTCTCAGCACTGTTTTTTTTCCGAAAATCCACGATTTACTCGACGGGACTGTCAAAACACCGGTAGACTCCTCAGGGCCCGTATGAACGAGATTTTTTTTTTATGATACTCCGCCAATATTTTTTCATTTGACTTGATTTGCATTTGATTGGTCGACAAGTGAATCACCAAGCAGGCGTTTGGACTTTTGATTCGAATAAAACGAAAAAAAAAAACGAATTCGACAAAGCCGTTTGGGACTTCTATTGCTCTTCGTGTTGTTCAATTTGGGCGTGCGCTATGTGCAGCTGCATCCTGCACAAAACTTTTTGCAGGACCTGTGTCGTCAATTTCAACCTTGCTCGTGGGCCCACACCAACCCGACCCCAGGCCTAACCCTAACCCTAACCCAAACCCAAACCCAAACCCTTTGGGGGGCTAGAGATCGCCAGGGGCAGTCACGCGGCTCCGCCGCGTGTTTTGGTGACGTTTTTCCAAAAAAACTCCGGGCGGCCGAAAGACCCGCGTTGACCAATAAGACCCGCACCCTGCACAGTGTTTGGTGCAAGATGCAGCTGCACATGGGTCGACTCTTCAATTTGGGGAATTTGTCCAACTCGACGTGGTATGTTCCTGAAACCGAAGCAAAGCCACGCAAACTTGAGCCGTGTCGTCGACTACTTCACAGGTGAGATCGACCATTCCCGAGAGACAGGGCCACCGGAGCAGCTGCAGCGCGAGGTCCGACGGCTCCTATTACGGGGGTCCATAGTAAATAGAACCTACGGTACACACGAAAACCTATATATTTCCCTATTTTTACTAACAATATTTGGTCCTATTTACTATGGTTGCACAGAGTAGACCATCCGCGGCGCCTAAAAAAATTACAAGGCTGTCGCGAACCCAGCTTTTCATCCCTCTTTGCCTCGCAAACCACACGAGCACCAACCAGGTCACGACTTCGCTCAGAAGTTCGATCGCTGTACCTCCGTCGCTGCTGCCTGCGTGGGGCTTCGGGGCTGCGCCAGCCACCCAAGACATCCCGAGAGCGATAGCCTCTTCGGCGGTGCCGGCAGAAACAATCGGCCGCTGATCGTGGCGCCTCGGGGAGGACTCCGCTCGCCTCGTTTGTTGCCCTCGGGTGTGCGTTGACCCTTGTGCGTTATTCGATTGTTTCAGCAAAATACGCTATTATTATAGTCCTCGATAGGACCCAGAGGCGCATTTTTCACGAAATTCTATTCAAATCAAATCAAATTCGTTCGTTGCTGTTTGATTGTCATGGAAAAGGTTTCTCGTTAAGACGGGCCCTTAGTTTTACGAGAGCTTTCTCGGGCACTTTTCCGCTTCTCCAGAGTCGTAGTTGGTCTGTTCGTCCATATTGCCAGTTCTGAGGACATCATGATTTTTCATCAAATATATTCAAAGATCCATTATCTCTGGCCCCAGTTCTGACGAACAGCCTTATTTTTGACCCTCCAGAGAAAACTGATTGGCTGCTCCAAAAAACAAACTACGGGATTCTGGAGAAACGGGAAACTGTTCCTGAAAGCTCTCGGAAAACTCCGGGGAGCATTCTAGGGAGTCTTACCGGTGTTTTTGGCTGTCCCGCCGAGTAAAACGCGAACATTCGGCCAAAAAACTCAGTTCCTGGAGCCCAGAAATAATTTCCCATTGAAAACAGTTGGTTTAAATAACCATGACTATCAGGTTCCCAGCGATATAATGTACGCCGAGTCTTTTACACAAACCAAATACAAACAACACACATAAACGAGTGAGTATTCAGTCACCTCGGTCCGGGCCTTCTTATTTATTGCGTCACCCTTTTGCTCCTTACTACAACTGGACTGTAGTATTGTAACACGACAACACGACAACACGACTCCGAAGGGAAATATGAATAGTTACAATTATGCATTTTTCGTGCTTTGTCGAACATATCTCTTCGTACGAGCGCTTTTGGGCAAACCACCAAGTAGTCGACACGGGAAGCCCGGCCGGACACACTGGTCGAGGTCCGGGCGCGATCCGTGCACTCTGGAGCGCGTGGCGGGCGCTCAAACGTTTTTTTCCGGCGGAGTGGATAAGACGATTTCCCTGGTTTCAGTACGAGAGGCCTTACTATGTACGTACGTACCGGTATAATAAGGTTGTCTGTTTTTCTTCCCTATTGTATTAATGCTCTCGTGAACTGTCAGCACACAGTCCGGACATATGCCAGGTACACAGCAGACATCATGCACATATCTCATCGTTACAACGCTGCCGCCCACACGCCGTGCGTGTGCGACACAACCATATGCGCAGTATTGCTGTGGCTGGTTGTGTTTATCGGAGCCTGCCGTCCTTATTCTACCGTCTGCCTTACAAGCCAGGTACTAGGAATATTTTCACACGTACATACCCAGGCTGATGACGTACCTGCATCATCATCATCTCTCTCCCTGCTGCTTCTTCTGCATATCGCTGTGTGTGATCCAACATTGCCACTGCTCCAGCTGTGCTCAGCACAGTGTGCCAGCAACAGCAGGCAGCATACTATGCGCATGTGGCAGATTCGCGCCGTACTCTCAGTGCGTATTAAATAGTAGTCTTTGTTGTTGTCATCGGCATTGGCCTATGCACGTATCTGCTGCAGTGTGTGACCGGCATTTTTTTGCTCCGTACCGATCATCCCCGGATCGTGTACGTTCGTCTTAGAGTGCAAGCATCGTGTACCAAACAATATGCTTACAGTTGATGACTGCTGTGTGTCCTCCACTGCTGACCGATAGATCCTATAACCAGCTGAAAGGGCAGCAGCACACCTTCCTTTGTCGCAGTACGCGTATATTCTGCTGTCGTATCATATCACATGACATTTTACAGCAGTACTGCTGTACATTCAGTTGTACCTGTACAAGTTACTCTACACGTTCGTTTGTGGCAGTACGCGTATCTCCTGCTGTCGTATCGTATCACATGGCATTTTACAGAACAGTACTTACTGCTGTACATACATGTAGTTGTACCTGTACAAGCTACTCTAAGAGATCCTGCAATGTATTTTAGATTATGTAAAAGCGTCAACGTGCCAGTTGTATGAGTAATTACTTCTTCTGTAGCGGAGATGACAAACTGTCCTTGATACAGTAGCAGTTTCGTTATCGAGGTTCGACTCGCACGATCCTCGCTTTTTATTTTCAATTTTGACTTATTTTGTACCAGTTCATCCACCTTCCTTTTCTGACCTACCTGGTACTATTTATACGTATGATACAATACAAAAGTGTTGTGTTTTTACGCAAGGCCACGGAATTTGGGCGCGCTTACGTGTGGCGGACGTTCATACCTCAACCTTTCACAGTTGCTCCCAACACTTGGGACTAAAGCAAAGTATTTTCGAGAAAGTACTGTAGGTACTCCGTGCACTCACAGCATTTCGGGTTTGTTGAAGCAGATACTGCAAATACTCGCAGTACTTATTTCCAGGGCTTTTCGCGGGTCATGATCCGACCCGCGGGTCGGGTCACGGGGTGTTCAAAATGTCACGGGTCGGGTCAGGAAGTGTTCAAAATCAAACGGGTCGGGTCGGGTCGGGTCAAGAGGTTTTCAAATCTCACGGGTCGGGTCGGGTCGGGTCAAGAGTTTTTTAAATCTCACGGGTCGGGTCGGGTCGGGTCGGGTCGGGTCATAAGGTGATGAAAAGCTCACGGGTCGGGTCAGGTCATGACCCGCGAGAAACGGGTCACTCGCGGGTCGGGCCAGCGTGACCCGCGAGTTCTTTTCGGCTGACCCGCGGGTCGGACCTGCGCATCCGGCCCGCGGATCCGACACTCATAACACTTCCCGCTCTCTTACCCAAAGGCTTTTCTCGTACATGTACTCAATAATACTCCTTTGGTATCTTATTCAAACATTAAAACACTGCCAAATCCATATACGCATGCCCGCATCCATTTATACCCACTGCAGCCAGGCCACACATCGCTTGTGGGCACAAGAATGAATATTAAATTGTTTTTGAAGTGTCGACCCACGGGCCGGATCCGCAGGTCGGACCTGCGGGTCAAGATAAATAGTCTCGCGGGTCAAGGTGACCCGACCCGCATGAAACCCGTGTCTCACGGGTCAATCCGAAGGTGGCGGGTCGGGTCGGGTCGGGTCGGGTCAGGAGGTTTTGAAATCTCGCGGGTCGGGTCGGGTCGGGTCAGGATATTTTCAAATCTCACGGGTCGGGTCGGATCGGGTCAACAACTTTTTAAATCTCGCGGGTCGGGTCGGGTCGGGTCAAGAGGCTTTCAAAATCTCGCGGGTCGGGTCGGGTCAGCTGACCCGACCCGACCCGACCCAACCCGTGAGATCTGACCTGACCCGTGAAAATCCCTGCTTATTTCGAGGTTCTGTACTACTACTGCGGATACTACTCTGCGGATACTTTGGGGCTCGCACTAATTCGGGATTCCCTACTGCTGCTGCTATGGATACTCCCTGTTGTGCTTCAAGTATCTCGGGGTTCTGTACTGCGGGTACTGCAAGTATCAGTATTTCGTCCGATAGTAGTGTTCGTACTGCGAATACTTGCAGTGCCGAAATATTCTCAACGCCAATGCTGAGTATACTTGGAGTATGACGTATACTTCGACCGTCTGCGCACCGTGTCGACAATCTCAGTCCCAATGTTCGGCACAAAACACTCACAGATGATCCCACGAATGGGAGTTCGAGCGAATTACTTTCGCTGGGGACAACTTGAGTACTTAGAGCACTGTGGCAGTATTTCCGGAATATGTACTGGGAGGAATATGTACTGCGAGTACTCTCAGTATCTCGAGGTTCTGTACTGCGGATATTGCCTGAACTCCGTATTTCCTGTTTCGATACTGCAGGTACATATTTGCCTGTGCTCTCGGGGTTCCGTACTGCTCATACTCTCAGTACTCTCAGTAGTTGGGTCTTCTCAGCACTGGTACTCGCAATTTTTAGGCCGCCAGTACTCCAATACTCTCAGTACTCGGACTACGAATTGTTTTCGGGCATCTACTATTGCGGGGGACCACAGTAAAGAGGACCAAATATTGTTATAAATAATAGGTAAATATATAGGTTTTTGTGTTTACCGTAGGTCCTATTTAATATGTTCCCTCGTAATACTGTATCTGTGAAACCTTTATTTTCAGGGCTTTTCGCGGGTCAGGTCAGATCTCACGGGTCGGCTCGGGTCGGCTCGGGTCAGCTGACCCGACCCGACCCGCGAGATTTTGAAAGCCTCTTGACCCGACCCGACCCGACCCGCGAGATTTAAAAAGTTGTTGACCCGACCCGACCCGACCCGTGAGATTTGAAAATATCCTGACCCGACCCGACCCGACCCGACCCGCGAGATTTCAAAACCTCTTGACTCGACCCGACCCGACCCGCCACCTTCGGATTGACCCGTGAGACACGGGTTTCATGCGGGTCGGGTCACCTTGACCCGCGAGACTATTTATCTTGACCCGCAGGTCCGACCTGCGGATCCGGCCCGTGGGTCGACACTTCAAAAACAATTTAATATTCATTCTTGTGCCCACAAGCGATATGTGGCCTGGCTGTAGTGGGTATAAATGAATGAGGACATGCGTATATGGATTTGGCAGTGTTTTATGTTTGAATAAGATACCAAAGGAGTATTATTGAGTATTTGTACGAGAAAAGCCTTTGGGTAAGAAAGCGGGAAGTGTTTTGAGTGTCGGATCCGCGGGCCGGATGCGCGGGTCCAACCCGCGGGTCAGCCGAAAAGAACTCGCGGGTCACGCTGGCCCGACCCGCGAGTGACCCGTTTCTCGCGGGTCATGACCTGATCCGACCCGTGAGCTTTTCATCACCTCTTGACCCGACCCGACCCGACCCGTGAGATTTAAAAAACTCTTGACCCGACCCGACCCGACCCGTGAGATTTGAAAACCTCTTGACCCGACCCGACCCGACCCGTGAGATTTTGAACACTTCCTGACCCGACCCGACCCGACCCGTGACATTTTGAACACCCCGTGACCCGACCCGCGGGTCGGGTCATGACCCGCGAAAAGCCCTGTTTATTTTACCCTGAGCGCCAAGAAACATTTATTTTGCGGGAGCATATATTGTATATGCTGGATTTTACTCAACCAGTTACAAAGTATGATGTCGCAACCTCGACCTTACGCAACTTTTTTGTACCTAAGTTTACGCCGCAAGCATTGAATTGATCACCGCGAGTCATCTGTTCAGGATCAATATCCATTCACTCGTATTAAAATACCCTCTCATATATTATTGTTGTAGCAGTAATGATTCCACACTATTTCCACAAACAGCAGTATGTGGTCTGTCCTCAAAAATATGTGTGTGTCCTCCACAACAATGATGGGTGGATGCAGTTATCAAGAGTTCTAAACAGGTACGTAGGTGTGCAGGTATTTCATACGAGTCTGATTTCGTTCTTGCGCCACTCCCCTAGGCACCTCCCGGAGGGGAACCTTGTACTTGTAACTGGAAAACAAATATATGAGTGCCACTGATACTGATTGGATGGATGAAAGACAATTTTGGAAGATGCGTGATTGTACATCCACATCTGACACACACAACCTATCCTTCTCATTGTATGCGCGCTGGCACATTAATGTATGATACACTACTCAAGCAGCAGAATAGAAGGTACCCCGGCATCCTCGAAACGAATACATAAATACCAAGTGGTGGTGGAGTGGATGGTGGCGGGAGGGGGGGAATGCGAGCCAATTTCAATATTCCAATGGATTCCCGGATCTACGACACACAACGAACAACGAACAGACAAACCTTTTCTTCTAGGTCCATTCCGGCGCCCTTCAGCGCACCGTGTGCTCTGTCGAACAGGACGACATTCCAAGACCGCACGGTCGGGCCCGCGATCCTCCTTTCCTCCATCGCTTCGAACACGTCAACTTCGAACCCGCGGTCCTGCGAGAGATAGAGCGCCATCAGAGCTCCAGTCGGGCCTCCACCTACGACGACTGCGCGCTTCGACTTTGTCTGCTCGGCCGTTGAAGTAGAAGTAGCACTCATCCTTGTTTGCTCTTGGGAGTGGCCGAGGTGTCGCGTCACCGCGGTGAGAGCCTGGGGCGGTCGAGTTACGAATGAGGCTGCTTTTGGAGCCAGTGCCAAAATGACAGCGAGGGCACGGTTGCTACGCATGCGAACGCTGGCTCTGGGGACGCTCTGTTCTCTGTGCTTGGTGTTGCTCAATGGGAATGACTAAGAGTGGTGTTGCTTTCCGTGTCGGTGTGCGGAGTTGGTGGTGACCCTGAGAGCTGAGTGGGCTCACCTCCTGGCAAATTTGGCTAAAATATATTTTGGTCAATCCATCCAAGGGGTTTCCAACATCTGATCTTGTCTTTCTATTACGGGAGTCCATAGTTAATAGGACCTATGGTTTATATAAAAACCTTTATATTTACCTATTATTAACAACAATATTTGGTCCTATTTACTATAGCCCCTTGTAATATTCTGACAGTCCCGCCAGACCGCAACGACGCGACGATCAAAGCTTCAGATGGCTACACTGCTGCGGTGCTGCTATCTCAGCCCTCAACGACACGACAGCATTGCAACTACAGGGTGGGAAGATTCGCGTACATTACCACCTAAGAAGGCATGTCCGTGTTCTGGAAGCCAGGCACGTCGGGCCCTGGAGGATCGGAACGCGGAGACGATTCTGCTCAACCCATCGATCCTAAGCTTTCCAAGTTGCCTCTCGACACTCAACGCAAGTCCCTCCCCATCTACCGACATCGGAACAGCGTCTTGTTCGCTCTTCATAAGCACCGCACAGTGGTCATCGTGGGAGAGACAGGGTGCGGGAAAACAACTCAGGTTAGTCCACGGATGCTGCGTGCCAGCTGGAGTGCAGGCGTGGCACACGAGTCCCATTATTTTGTATGTTGTCTCGTTGTGCAGCGCAGAGTATAGAGGAACTGCAGTGCACTGCCTCCTGCCTGTCGTCCACAACGTAGACTCACAACCTGTACCAGTAGATACCGCCGCAGTTGCGATGGGTATATCCTTGAGTTCAGGTTAGGGTCAAGTATCATATCAATGCTATCAATGTCACTAAGCCGTAAGCACGCAACAACCACAAATATTGCCAGTCGCTAGTTTGTGGTCGCTACGTGTATAGACCGTGTGATGGTTTTAGATTGTTGCAGAAGCCACTTTTGAGGGGCGGAGCCCCTGCCCGATAACAGATCCCTTCCCCTAGATTGTACCGCCTCATTACACACAAGTTCAAGGTCACCAGAGGTCCTCCACTCCGTTCCGTGGAAATCCGAGACGCCAACCCACCTCGGTGTGTCCTCCACGCCGCAACCATACAAGAGAGAGCCTGTCCCGACCTCCGCCCCACATTTGAGAGTTTCGGGAAAAAAAAAACACTAAAAAAAAAACACTAAAAAAAGCGCTCAGGGTAAGGGTTTGTCGAAGTCTCGCCGCATAGAAGACGCTGACGGCTATTTTTTTCCCTGGGCGGATTCTTTTTTCCAGATGCTCAGGGTTACGGGCTGCAAAACAGGGTTTTACCCTGAGCAAAGAAGCTGTTCAGGGTAATGGTCATGGCACAGAGCACAGGTAGTAAAGGATGCCTGTACCGTCACACAAGCAGCTCGGGACTGACACTGACTCGCCGCCATAGCTTAGGGCAACAAGGCGCGCCATCTCCTCGAACCAGTCGTCGTTTGGTTCGTGATTCTTTGGCGGCGAGGAAGTACAGAGTAGCTTCGGCAATCTCAGCAGGCAAGGAGGTGGAGCATGCATCTTTAGAAAAATAAAGACAAGCGACCTAGCAACCTCACGCCGCGTGACCTTGAGGAGGGCGGTGATGGCGTAGAAGGTACGCGAGGCGGACGACCACTCGCTTAAGCGTTGGAGCAACCGGGCCCACCACCTCCTCCACCAGTAGGTGGTTGGTTGTGATGGGGTTACAAGTACTACTGCTGTAATCGCAGCAGGCGAGGCGAAGTGAGCAGGAGCAGCTCGATAAATAGAAACACATCACGCTGCACACGAAAACGAAGACACGCAACCTCGAGCTGGGTGGCGGCTTGGAGGACAGCGACGGTGGAGATCGTGTTATAGTGATGGAGGGGCGGGAGGGGCAGGTCGGGGCGAAAGGTGGTGGAACACACGGCGGTCGACTGCGCGATGTTCGAAGCTTGCTGAGAAAAATCGGGAAGCTTGTGAACGCAGGTCCACGTAATTTTTATTCCTCCTCTCACCCTGAGCATATTTTTTTGTTCCAAATCCTGGAAGCACTAACCATGAGCACCCGCCCTGAGCAAAGTTTTTTTTTTTCCGAAACGCTCTATTGGCGTCGCCGGCGTGGTCTCTTTTGCCAGCGTTGGTTTCGCAGCGCATGACATTGTCAGCGCTGCGGTCAGAGCGGATTTGATAATAAACTTTTACTTCACAACTACACTGGCTCCATGAGCTGAACCGGTTCCCTCCCCCTCCCGAGGAGGAGCCTCCCTCTGCCTCCACCGAGGACGAGGACAGTTCGAGCCACCGAGGAGGAGAAGGAACCAGAGGTGGCGACAGTCGAGAATCATTTGGGACGAATCGTTCGATTTGTCACACTGACTCTGTTCGCCGAGTCTCACCTGGCGAGGCAGCAAGCGGCGGAACAGGAGCGGCTGGCGCAGCAGCAGGCAGCGAAGCAACAGGGGGAGGTGGGGCTGTCGATTCAGGCTACTCGCAGGCGTCCTCGTCGGATGCCGCAGACGGCTACTTCAGCTCCCGCGATAGCAAGTACGACTCTGAAGATTATCGTCATCGCAGTTCGCGTCGTGGTACGCGACGTTCGCGCTCCCCCACCCACCGTCATCATCGCGAAGAGTACGGAGGAGCCAGTTCATTCTTCAACAACGTCAACGTCCGAGCACTGAACAATCTCATCATGGATCTTCTTGCCAAAGGAGAAACCGAACACGTTCAGTCGTTGTTGTCTCCTGTTAGTGCCTTGCATACCAATCCCCCCGTACGTACCCCTGTTGCCTCTAGTACGATGCAAGCTGCATCTGATATCACGCAGTACCAGTCCCTGAAGCCTGCGCCCACGGTCAATACCCGTATGAGCCCCAATGAGTTCGCAGCCCTTACGAAGTTTTCTGGGACGGAGGGAGACAAAAATATCATAGTGGACCCTATGGACCAATATGAGGCTTTTGCCAAGGTTTCCCTGCAGTCTCGCGTCGGTACGACTGGGAATCTGATTGACGCATCCTTGATGCAGTTTTTTTTGTACGTCCTGAAAGACGAGGCAATTGTATTCCACACACAAGTGGTGTCTCGTCTTGTCTCGTGGCGGCGTAGCGCCGACCACAAGTTGTTGCCGGACGATGAGGCGAAATCTGTACCGAAGTCATGGTCGGATGACCTTCGAATCCACTGCCCGCTGACGCCGTGGCGCGTTCGGTCGAAGACATTGTCACAATGGCAATGACGGAAACCGATTCAGTCGCGTCCTTTCTGAATAAACACCGTGACAAGTTCTGTAGCTTCCGTCGTCAAGCCAATCATACCGGAGTGTCCGAGTTGGAAGCTCTAAATATCGGTATCTTCGAGAGAGGATTGACCCCGGAATTGTACGAGCGGCAACGCTTAGGTCCGTATTGCAGAAATATGCAAGAGTCGAGCGACCGCGCACAACGTGGTGCTGCCAAGTTGGAGCAGACAGTCGACAACACAGTGAGTACACTGTGGTCTACCGTAGCTCGCAAGATGCCGCAGACGAGTCGTGGACGTAGTACCACTACTCTAAGTACCGTCCACACAGACCGCAAACGTTCGCGGAAAAACCATCGTGGACAGAAGTCCGGCAGTTCCCCCCGTGCTCAGGCACAGTCGGCACAATCGTAGGTTGCCTCGCAGTAGCTCCAGCAGTCGCAGTTCGAGCCTTGCAGTCTCCCAGAATGCACCTTGAACAATAAGTCCGGTCACTCGTCGCAGAGCTGCTTTGACCACCCCCAGTTCGGCGCAGCAAACAAACGTAGATTCCACGCGTATATGAAACGGCCTAAGCAGGAGTCGTGACGATGCCCAGTTGTGGAGGTCCCTCACGCAATTGGGAAGTCAGGTGGGGCACCCATACAGCAGCTATCCGATGGTAGTTCGAAAACGTCCGATGGTATGTCGAAATCTGTACAGGTGGGTAGCCAGAGGGGCGATGAAAGAGGGTGTATGCCTTCTGAGTCGCTTGACCTCAGCATGTCCATAGTAGATGAGCGTGAATCTCGTAGGCTATATACTGATATAGACGCATTTCCCCACGTACAGTTTGCTGATTGTTTGCCTGGAAGGTCGTTGGTTGACGTGTGTCCAACAGATTTCCCTGTACGTCTTAAGCGAGTAGCAGTACACAATAAGCGAGTATTTAAGGAACAAGAAGTACATGTTTCTGATTCTGTTTGTTCCGCATCCGTACCAGTGGATAAGGATGACTGTTGTTCTGTTTCCGAGTCTTATCTGCTTTCATCTACAACTGAGTGTCAATCGTTCAGTCGAAACCCTCGTAGTATCATTCCTCCCCGACAATATTTTGTTAGATATCAGCGCTATGTCTTTGTTTGGTGCAAGACTCGATTGGAAGAATCAATGTTTGACTTTCCACTCGACCAATGCAACCATTCCCGCTGCACATCGTGTCGATAACCGTTACCGTGCTCAGACGATTTCCTCACCAAGTCCTGCTTCAGTGTCTGTCGCATCTGTCCATGCTGACTTCGAAGCTGCCCGTGTGAGTTTGAAAACTAGTTTCATTTTCTAGCCGGCATGGAAGCATCAGTTATTGCTTTCGCCAGGAATCCACCTTTTGTCGACATCGATGTAGTTCTTGAACCCTGTTTGGTCCGCAGTCCGAAATGTCAGAGTATGCTTGCCTTCAAAAGTTATAAGTATTCGAATGTTTAGTTGTGACTCGTACAGCTTCAACATGGCGTACAGCAGACGGTTATGTCTGGTTACAGATCGCCAATCCGTCTAGTCGTGATGTTAATATACCCCATGGTCTCATTTTGGCTTATTTATCAACATCAAACGTGACGAAAAAACTCGAAGTACAAGTTAGTGCGGTGGCAGCCTCACCTGATAATCTGCAGGAGTTAGTCGCAGCGCGTATAGCGTTAGAACCAGGTCTTGCGAAAGCTTTTGTTGACACAACGTTTACGCCTGAACAAATCGCACAAGTTACTCAGTTGTGCGCTAAATGCCGCCCCGTTTTCTCGTTTTCTCCAGGCGAGCTCGGTTGTTGTAGAATAGCCGAACCTACGTTCTTATTGGCGCCAGGCACCTGTCCGATTGATCGTTCGCCGTACCGTACCTTACCCCATGTTCCAAGAGAAATTGATGAACAAGTAACCAAACTCTTGAAACAAAAAATAATCGAGGAGCGCACTACACTACTGTAGTGCCTGGGGTAGTTAGAGTTGGGGTCATGTTACAACCGTCACTAAGCTGACGGTTCACCAAGGTTTTGTGTTGATTATCGCACAACACTTAACCTTCACGTTATTCAAAATACTTGGCCTATGCCCAACAACGAAAGTCATATGGGCGCTGGTGTGCAATCTGCTTTTTACCAATTGCCTGTGGCCGACTTGGATATCGAATCAACCGCTTTTGTCGCAGAGAAAGGCAAGTACTGTTTCAAACGCATGCCTATCGGTGATAGTAACGCAACTTGGTTATGTCAACGTATGACGTCCCTCGCACTTGGCGATACTGGATCAGCCAACGGTTTGTTATGTTTCATGGATGATTTAGTAGCATGTTCAGCTACATGGGATCGCCCTTTAAAGCTCCTCGACCGCATGCTTAACGCGCTCCAGAAAGCTGGGTTAACACTCAAACCATCAAAAATGCTGTTTGGCTCACAGCAAGTAAAACACTTGGGCCATGTCATTTCAGCTAAAGGTATGACTATTGGTAATTACCGTATCAAAGTTAGTGAGTTCCCTGATCCGAAAAACATCAAAAGGAGTTGCGATCATTTCTGGGTACTCTCACTTTTTGTACGCCGGTTTCTTCCGAACTTTGCAGATATCACTGCATCCTTGGCTGAACTC
Organism: Macrocystis pyrifera; assembly: GCA_031763025.1. NCBI lineage: Eukaryota > Phaeophyceae > Laminariales > Laminariaceae > Macrocystis > Macrocystis pyrifera. The sequence goes on along the minus strand of JASSKH010000047.1, from coordinate 892,472 downwards.
ACCAAGAAACAATCTTCGAAACGGCAAGAATTTGAGAAGCAGCGGCCCAGCCCAGGGTAGAGCTATAACCCAATCGAAAGAGGTGTTGCCACCTCCACCGGTATTGCACTTCTCTGGTTTTTCGAAAGGGTTTGTAGTACACGTAAATGCAAGTGAAGCCGGAGTCGGTCCATTTTTAGCCCAAAAAGTCGATGACAAATCCAGTACCTCAGATTTGAACATCATTGCCTATTTCATTTTGCGTTTTACGAAAGTCAAGAACACTATTCTTCAACAATGAAAGAATGCTGTGGAGTGACATGGCTCTACAACATTGGCGGCAGCATATTTGGGGTAGACGTTTCAAACGCGTCGCCGATCATGCAGCTCTCACCCATTTGTATTACATTCAAAATACGTCCATCCTGTTAACTCAATGGGCCATTGCTTTGCAAGGTGTTGATTTTACCGTCGAACACAAGTCAGGTTAATTACGCTTTGTACCAGATACGTTGTCTCGCTTCTTCGGTGATGTTTGAGAAGATACTACAGTCGGAACATCATCTGTTTCTGACTTGTTGCAGTTGCAACCTAAATTAGTCTCTATCTGCCGTATTGTCCCTGATCATGGGTCGCCGTACCATCCACCATCTCCATGCCCACGCTTCCCATTGATATCATGGGAATGCCTCCGGCAGATCTTCCCGATACAGCTTTACACTATATACGTGAAACCGTCGAAAATATGCAACTTGCGTATGAACTATTAATAGCAGGGCGAAACCTTGATGAACGTTCTGCTGCTCAAGAAGCATCTAGTGTTCTACGTTTTGAACAGCTTCAACGCATTGATTTTGTGACATAATGCGCAAGGTGATATCCAACAATACATTGCTCAGTCGGTGGCGATACCAAGTGCGCCGTCGATTGTCTCAAGTCGTTTATCGTGTTTCGAAAATCGATCAGTCAAATGCGACATCAGTACTTCGAGGAAGAATGAAACGGTACCGCCAACGCAGTGCTTTCGCAGATCCTGATTTTGAAAAGATCAATAAGATGTTCCTGGGAACACAGTAGGTTACCAATGCCAGATCTCGAAGGAGAAGAATCACAAGTGTGCATTGCCCCCCGGACAGTTGAAAGCATTGTTGACCGCAAGCGTTGGAAAGGTCGATCTTCCCCGTTCAATGTTCGATTCCGAGTAAGGTTTCGCGTTGCAGGCCCGAATAGCGATGGTTGGTATCACCGTCGCCAATTTCCCACTGCCACGAACATATACGTTCATACCTTGCGAAAATTCAGGAAAGTTCTCCTGAATCGCAAATACTGACTCCCGCGCCCCCAGTCTAGCAACCTGTGGAGGACAGAGCCTACAGATCATCCTGATAGCGCCGCAGTATGAGTTAGCAGTACTAAAGTTATTGACGACACGTAGTCTGACGTCTAGTTTCGTTGTTTTGTATGGTGTTTGTGCGCACCGCTGTAAGCGTCATACAACATAGCCTGTCATCGACATAGTTAGTGTCTGATATCATTTATGTCGAGCAGACCTTAAGAATATCCAGGTTGATCCCCTGCGAAAATGCTGCAAGTTGTTTTGGTGAGAATCGTCAACGTTTGATTATTGAGTGAGCGTGTTTTGATGTACTACTGTATCTCATTTTTAGCGAGAGAAAGATAGATACCATGGAGATTTATTAGTATATTCCAGATAGGTTTATTACTTAAATCACCGAACAAAAACCTGGCGCGTGCGTGTCAAAACAGCATGATGACTACGGCAGTATGCGACTTGACGATTACCGCAGTACTTGATTGACGACGACTTGATGACAACAGTATACGCGACAGCACTTACCGGTACGAATTTGACTCTTGAGATTTCAGGCTCGAGGGTTGGACGAAAATAAGAATATGATATTTTTGTACTGAAAATAGTGTGGGACACATCCTGCGAATTCCAGCCTGGCCAAATACGAGATGTTGCATAGCAACGCCCACTCTTTGTGTCTGGTTAGCACTTTTTCGTCACGAAGTTGGTAGTGTCGCTCATGATATCCGTCACTATACTACTGCTGTGTTGAGGTTGCTTTTGACTCGGGAGAAGGGGCGGGAGAGGGTTATACTACCTTTAGTCTGGGAGAAGGAGAGGAGAGAGAGGGAGAAGGGTGGTTTGTGTGTTGGTACAGCAATAGAGAGAGGGCATATGGACCTAATCATGGACATCAGATCAAGCACATGGTTCTTGCCTATCTTTGTGGTACCAGAGAGGTCAGAGGCGGACATGAACCCTGAGGTGGTGGCTGGTCGTTGTGGTCGAATAGTCTGGCCTTTTTGGGGTAGGAGGGTACAAAAATCGGGTACCTCTTGGGGGGTAAGTAGCCAAAATCAGGTATACCCGGCGCAAATGTGGCCAGATCAGGTAATCGCCGACGTTGGCCAATGAGATGACGTCCTGGGGCCGTTGAGGGCACTGAAATAAAGGATATATGATTTTGGCCACAAAGGCATGGGGAATAACCGAGTTTGGCCACTTGTCTTCTTGTTTTTTTTTAGGGCGAAAGCTAAAAATGGGTATATCTATGACTTTTGAGCCATTTACAGTTACACTGAATACTGCACTCGGAAAAAGATTTCCCGGCCCTCCCTCTGGTTGGCCAGCCCCCGAGGTTTGAGGTAAACCTTTTTCTGTCTACTCAAGTTGGGCTTCAACTATTTGTGGCTTAAATTGTACCGATAAAATGGTCAGGTAAACCCTTTCCTAGCAAAACTGAAAGACAACGACAGGGTCGTGGGGACCAGGTAGCCCGAGTTGACATAAAAAAACACGATCATTTTGCGGAATCACCTTGTGCGGGAGATGTGTATTGTTACAGCGTACCGCACACTCAGTAAGAACCCAGTAAGAGGCTGGACTGTTGGCTAGGACAAGCTTTCTTACTTGTAAAAGAGCCCCTCTTTGGTAGGTACAGCTTGAACCTTGTAGCTTGACCCTTTTAGGACTGCAGTCCTGTTTTGGGGACAGACCAGTCAAATTCTAAGTAGTTTGTCCCGACAATGCAGTACTAGAAGGGTTTATGAAATTGAAGCCTAAAACAGGTGAAGCGCTATTTTTGAGGCCTTAGGGACGTGTACCTGGAACCTTTGAGCCAACAATAGGTACGATCGGGCGCTGGTCAGTCAGAGGGAGGGCCAGGAAGCCTTTTCCTTTGTGCAATATTTAGTGTGCCTATAAATGGCTCAAAAGGCCGAGGTATGACTATTTTTGGAATTTTCCCTCTAAAAACTGCGGCAGTGCCACCGACCGTGGACCCTACAAACGAGCGACTAGACAGGTGCGCCTCAGCAGCTACTATACTACTCGGATCTGCCGCTCGTGCTGCTGCTGGCTGCTGCTTGCTATTTGTGTCTCTGGTTCGGCGAGAGTTTGGCTTTGAGCACATGACCAACTGGCAAGGAATACTATGTGCACCAGCGGTGGGGCAGCTGTACCGGCTGCTTCTGCTGCTGGGCTGGTGTTGCGTGTGCAGCAGAGCTGCGCGGGTGCTGTGTGTGCGTGTGTGCTGTTCGCTGTGTTGCTTGCTGCTGACAGGCTTTGAGAATTGTGTAGTGTGGTCTCCACTGGGAAATCACTCTATTTTTTTTTCGGGCATGTTCTCAAACTTCGCCTGAATGGACACTTCTACGCCAACTGCAACAGCAGCAGCGGTAGTGTGCCATGTACACTTCGTGTGATATGTGCACGTGGGCTACACGAGGTTCATTCTCGTCATTGGGGAGCCGCAAACAACAAGCAGCTGCTTCGTATGTCTGCTTGATTTATCATATAATGATACGAGAACCAGGTCACTCTTGTTTGATTATCAATACGCACGTACTGTAATTTGCACGTTAAAGTGAAGATCTATCATCTCTACAACGGTACTTCATGACAGGTAGACAAAAGTTATCAAACTACAGCAGTACGTACTCATTCTACAAGTCGACACACCTTATGATAGATACGATACAGCGGTAGTGTACGCCATTTACACTTCCTATGATAGGTGTACGTAGGCTGTACGGGGTCATTCTCGTCAGAGGGGAGCCGCAAGCAACAAACAGCTGTTGTGTCTGCTTGATTTACCATACGAAAACCAGGTCATTCTCGATTCATGATATACGTACGTAGTGCCTGGTACCTAAGTTGCACGATAAGGCAGATTCGCTCTCGTTTCTTACGATTAACAAATACTGTCTGTTACTGCTATAATTTGCACGACGAGGTGAACAAAATCTATCATGCCTACCTGGTACTTCATACGAAGTGAGCACAATATATCGTGCCTGCGTCGTAGTCTGTTCCTATTGAATCACACGCCCTGTTGTATCATCCGACGTCCAGTCCAGGCTTGATGAGCGGGCTGCTGGTAGGTAGGGCTGCTCAAGCCTTGACTTATCGCCTCGTGCGTTTGGTTGACATCACGCTTGCAGCTTGTTATTTTCTTGTTGATAGTATGAAAGTACCGGAAAAATCGCATGCACCTATATAACTGTATGCGCCTACCTTTTTTGTACCTGGTATACTGTTAATATTTTATGTGGCGGAATCAACCTAAAGTCCTGCCAAGCACAGCATCCAATTCGGCCTGACCAACCCAGAGTCTTACCAAGCACAGCATGCGAGCACTTTTCACTGGAAAATTTGGCCGACCTTGCTTTTGTACGTTTTGTATTCCGTCTATGCCATCGCTCTATCTAGTAGTACGTACCGGGTGTGAAAGCATCCGGAAAGTTAATGGGCGGGGGTTCGGGTTGGGGTTCGGGTTGGTTGGTCCACTTTAAGCGCCAAGCATGGTAGCAGCAGTAGTACCTGGTATATAGTAATATTTCAATAGTATAACAAAAGCTAGTTGCATACTGGTATACAGTACTGTGGTAGCTGTATATATAGGTGCATACCTTTTTTTTTTCGATTAAAGTACCACATACACACCTGATTTTTGAGAGATGGACCAGAAGCAGAGTTTTTTTTTATCAGCCTTGACCAGCCAGCGCAGCAGTTGAAAGGGTACCAAGCGGTGCAGTTGATGAAGTAACAGCTCCTGCACTCTTGCAAGCGCTACTGGTCAGTACTCACGTAACCACGGTAAAGCGCGAATTGAATGCCGAACTCAACGGAAGGATGGAGTGGAGAACGAAATGATTCAACTCAAATGAACGATGCTGTGCTGCTGGCTTTTTTGTTGAACTCATGTTTTTATTGATCTTCTGACCACCAGGTGTCTTTGGTAGATATACCTGTGGTTTTGTAAACAAGCGGACACCATGGTTGTCATTGCAAATTGTGAAAATAATTATTGATATTTGGTAGCTGGTACATGATTTTCGACCGTTTGCCTAAATTCGCAGGCTGGCTTTTCGAAGATCCTAAGATCTGCCAGACAACCTGCATAACAACAATGAAACATTCGGGTCGCGTTTTGCCAACTGGTTTCTTCGAAGATTGAAAAAAATATATACCCAGGACAATTACTATTTCAATAGTCCATAGTGCCTACAATTGATTCAGGAGGGTGTGTGCTATTTGGACTTGATTTGGTAGATATACCTGTGGTTTTGTAAACAAGCGGACACCATGATTGTCATTGCAAATTGTGAAAATAATTATTGATATTTGGTAGCTGGTACATGATTTTGGACCGTTTGCCTAAATTCGCAGGTTGGCTTTTCGAAGATCCTAAGATCTGCCAGACAACCTGCATAACAACAATGAAACATTCTTTTTTTTTTTTCTTTTTTTTTTATCCTCCGGCGGATTGGTAAAAATAAAGCTTAAGCTCACCACACTTCCACGTTCCCAATTTCGTGTCGTGTGTCAATTTAACATTCGGGTCGCGTTTTGCCAACTGGTTTCTTCGAAGATTGAAAAAATATACTATTTCAATAGTCCATTGTGCCTACAATTGATTCAGGAGGGTGTGTGCTATTTGGATTTGATTTGGTAGATATACCTGTGGTTTTGTAAACAAGCGGACACCATGGTTGTCATTGCAAATTGTGAAAATAATTATTGATATTTGGTAGCTGGTACATGATTTTGGACCGTTTGCCTAAATTCGCAGGCTGGCTTTTCGAAGATCCTAAGATCTGCCAGACAACCTGCATAACAACAATGAAACATTCGGGTCGCGTTTTGCCAACTGGTTTCTTCGAAGATTGAAAAAAATATATACCCTGGACAATTACTATTTCAATAGTCTATTGTGCCTACAATTGATTCAGGAGGGTGTGTGCTATTTGGATTTGTCTTGACAATTGTTTTTGGTGACTGTCTATTAATTGAAATTGTCCATAGAAATTATCCAGCAAATTGATTTCGGGTGCTGATCTAATAATTGGAATTGTCCAGACAATTGTTTTCGGGTGTTGTCCACTATCTGAAGTTGTTCAGACAAATGATTTCGGCTGCTGCTTATTAACTGAAATTGTCCGCACAATAGATTTCGGGTGCTGTCAATTAAATAGAATTGTCCAAACAGCCTTCGGCGATTGCAAATTAGTTGGAACTGTCCGCACAATTCATTTCAGATGCCGCGCAAGAAATCAATTTCTCGATAAATGTCATGGCCGTGTACCTACAGTAGTTGTTGTACTATGATAGACACTTCCCATTGAATTGATACTACACGTAATATGGCACAATAGAGGACCTTGCAAATGATTGCTTATAGAGGGAAGTTCCCGATCCTGTTGTAGAGGTAATACTAACATGGTGGTACTGTTGTGTACTGACCAAATCAAATGTAGTTCTACAAGTAGCTGCCAGCTTTCAAATAACAGAGCTCTTAAACTCGATAGTCATGACTATTCCAATTAGTAGATCGCTTCCGAAACCCATTGTCCGGACACTTCCAATTAATTGACGGTCTCTCCAAGCAGTTGCCCCGACAAGTCCATTTCATGTAAATCGCCCGAAACGAATTTTTCAAGCAATTCCAATTAATAGACAGCCTGTGAAATAATTTGCCAGCACAATTTCAATCGATAGGCAGTCTCCGAGCTCATTTGTCTGGACTATTCCAATTATTGAAAAGCACCAAACATCAATTGTTCGGACAATTCCAATTAATGGACAGTCTCTGAAATCAATTGTCAGGGCAACTTCAATTGATAGAGTCTCCAAAATTATTTGTCCGGACAGCTCCAATTGTTAGACAGTACCCGATATCAATTGTCCGAATAAATCCAATTATTAGACAGTATCCAAGATCAATTGTCTAAACAATTTCAATTGCTAGACAGTCTATGACATCACTTGCCCGGACAGTTCCAATTAATAGACAACTTCGTGACTCTGCTGTAGGGGCAATAGTCTATTGATAGGTCTATTGTCCAAGGCATAAGCACAAAAGGGCGGGACACATCAACTTTAGCTTTGTATTTTATGTCCGCACGTAGGAAGTTTTGATAACGCCTAGCCCATATGCTCAGATGTAAGTCATAAAAAAAAAGTTTCGCGAAACAAAATAAGTCGTATGCACTGTTATTTTGAAATGTACGGGCAGTTGATTTAGGAGACTGCCCACCAATGGTATTGCCTGAAGTAGTTTGGAGATTTTGTATTAGTCGAAATTGTCGGGATAACTGATTTTGTATACCGTCTACTAATTGGAATTGCCCCGACAATTGATTTAGAAAGCAGTCTGCTAATTGAAATTGTCCGGACAATTGATTTTGGAGACTGTATAAATTGGAATTGTCGGCCCAATTGATCTGGGAGACTGTCTATTAATTGGAGTTGTCGGGACAAATAATTTTGGCGTCAGTCTACTGATTGAAATTGTCCGGACAACTATTTCGGAGGGCCGAATAGCAATTGGAATTATTCGGACAATTGATTCAGGAGACAGTCTGTCAATTGGAATTGGCGGGACAATTTATTTAGGAGAAGGTCCATTATGTTAAGATCAAGGTTGCGTGACACTTTGTATCCCTGGACAGGTCTGCCTTTTAAGTCGGTAATCGTTGGTACTCGCGTATATTGCTTGCTTAGCTATAGAAGAAGAGCAGTTTTATTCCTTTCGTGCACGCGGAGACTGAGACCAAGCTTGTGCGTCTCTGGAAAACCCCTGGTTTTCCATCTAAGATACGCCTTCCAAGTACTACAAATACGTTCCCAGTGACTGAGCCCAGGTAATTACCGGGCTTTCAACCTCATACAAAGCAGTATCATAACACTAGCCCACTCTGATGAGCCGTATATGCAGAATTATGGGAAATTCGTGGAATCGGGGTTTCCACGAACTAGAACATGAGTCGAAGATGCGGCTCCTCAAAATCCACTCCCACACCTCTGAACGGCGAGGCAACGAAGCCGGCAAATTACGTAAAAAAAGAAAGGGAAGACCTAGCATTAAGGGGCAGGAAGAAATCGTCAATGAAAACCATCGCCATGCCGCCCGCACGGGGGGGGGGCGAGGAAGATGCATGGAAAAGCGAAAAATGAGTACGGGAACGAAAAGAAAAATAACCACGGAAGACGGCAATAACCACCTAAACCCAGTCCACAGCTCTAAAAGCGCGTGCGGGCCGCAATTGAACGGCCGAGTGCCCAGACCAGTCCCGACACTGAGCGGGGGGGGTAGGCAGGACAAAGTACACAAAAAAACGCATCCCCAACCCAGCCCAAAAAACAAGAAAACACACCAGAAACTTACCGGACAGACAAAAACTCATCCCCCAAAGTCCAGGAAGACAACAAAAAATAAATAAATATCGAGTGCAGTCAAGAAGCGAAAATCAGCTATCCACGGCGGCACCTCGAGATTCATCTACGTTACGCTGGACCCGTGTAAACGCGCTAGCCAAGTGAATTTGCAGACACCAAGAATCTCGTACAGCGCTCGTCGAAGTCGTGTAGCGCGCCGGAGAAAGAGGAAGCTTGATTGGTCCCGGGTCGTCCAAAAATCGAACCAAATATACTCCATCCGTTGATGTAGTTGCGCTGATTTTCCCGAGCCACCACAGACCGTCGTCGCCCTTGTACCAAAAGTGGGCCCCGTTGGGAAGTACAGTGTTGCTGTATCGGCGGAGCCAATCGACGTGCAATACGCAGCCGTAGCCGGGTGCGAGAAACCGCTCGTCGTTACTCCGAGAAAGCTCCCATTGTGCCACGCCAATTCTCATTCGACGATACAGGCGGTTGGTTTGGCGGTGTTGGTTCGGGGTGCCGGCCCAGTAGCGCAAAATTGCGTGGCGAGAAGGCTGAAGGTCCATTTCCCGTTCCCAGGATGGCCGGGATAGTCTCGTCCAGTGCGTCTCGTACATCACCGCGATGACGCCACCTCGACCTCTAACCGATTGATGTCCAGTAATCTTTTCCACTTCGAGTCGTTCAAGAGGGGTCGAAACGTCGTCCTCGGTGACGTGGTACGGAGGGGATTTCTTGGAGAAATTGTTGAGCACGTATTGTGTCAACCCCGCCAGCAAATACTTCGGCATGTCGCCACGGTCGTGGGGGTTGGCACAGGGCTTGCGGCGTTGAACAGATACGCGCCAGCGAGCCTCAGCGCCGGGCGTATCGGAAGGAAGATCCAAATACAGGAGCTTTGCTCCGAGAGGAGATCCATCCGGGGTGTCTGCTGAGGAGCAGGGGCCAACTGCGAGAATTTTTGTAGGGGCCCGTCCAGTTGAGTGAGAGTTTGGCCTTGAGGGTCTTGGCGTCCGTGTCTGGTTTCGCGCCCTGGCGGATGGTGGCCGCCGTATTGTACACCCACACCCAATCACCAACGTCAAATTTGGGGACCGGACGCAGAGCGTTGGAGAGGGCGGAGTTGCGGCGGTTCACGCGAGCGACAGTGAGGGCGTGGTGTTCTCGAACGATATCGTACGCGCGCTGCTGGCGGTCCGTCGCCAAGTCGCAGTAGGCGAGGTGGTCGCGGGCCAAGCTCTGGTGGCCGGCGAATCCAGCACGCTCGAAAATCGTGAGAGGGAGGCGTGGGAGCCGACCCATATGTGCCTCGTTGGGAGCCAGACCCGTGGCGGTACTGACGGAATTGTTGTACGCAAATTCGACGTAAGGGAGCTGTTCATCCCAGTTGTTTTGGAGCTCGTTGACGACCATTGCCAACATCTGGGCCATCGTGTGGTTTACACGTTCCACCCCACCGTTGCCGTTAGGGTGGTAGGAGGTGGTGGCAATTTTTCGAACCCCGAGAAGCTGATATACGGCGTGCGAAAGCTTGGAGCAGAACTGGAGTCCGTTGTCCGAGAGGATGCTGCGCGGGCACCTCCAAAGAGGGATATACCGGTTGATGAGAATGTTAGCCGTGCCCTCAGCTGTGAACTCTGCCGCTGTGACGGCGTACATGTCAGCGCGGCGGCTGAAACGATCAGTGAACGGCAAGATGTAGGTATTACCTCGGGGCGTCACCGGGAGGGGACCGAAGTCGATGCTGACGGCGATGCCGGGCCCTTCTGGCAAGGGCAACGTGATGGAGGGCCACCGGACCGTCTGCCGCGACGTTTTCCGTGCTTGGCACTTTAAGCAGTTGCGTAGCCACCACGGGGTGCAGATGCTCATGCCGATCCACCAGTAGAAACGTTCGAGCATACGTAGGGTGCGCGCGGTTCCTAGGTGGCAGGAAGCCGTGGAATGGCAAGCCTGCATGACCCAGGGGCGCATGAGCAGCGGAACATAAATGCGAATAGGCTCGTCGTTCAATAAGCAGGCCGTACAACCCACCGGGCGTGGCGTATCCAACACAGGGGGGGGGGACGGCTGTCGGACAAGTAGAACGATGCCCGCGTCGGTGGTGTGCAAGCGGCCTTTGTTGGCCAGCTCCTGAACCTCCGAAAAGGGAGGGCGCTGGTGGGAAGGGAAACCCGATAAAAAGTCGTCTGGCAAAACTTCCGGTCGGCCAAAGGCTATGTAGCGCATGGCGGCGTTGCACGCGGACTCAGCCTGTTGTTCCCGAGCCCAGTCGGCGTGCGAATAGCGCGCTGCGGAATCACCGAACTGAAACTCGGCAGCTGCGCCGAGGGCGTCCAAGTGGGTCGAGGTGACGGGAGGTGCGTCATTTGGCGGCGGAAGTCGTAGAAGAGGAGTTCCCACGGGCTCGGTGCGGTCGCGGCCGGACGGGATGGGTACCGTCGGGACGGACGAGGCGGCAGGAGTCGGGGCCAAAACGGCGGGTGCGGGCGGTCGCGCGGCCGTGGGGCTCGCGGCGGGATGATAGCACGCCGGGCTGATGGTCTAGTGGCCCCGCCGGGGCCGAAGCCATAATCAACAGCAGGCGGCACGGTGCCAGCGGCGGCTGCTGTTCGTCGGCGCGTCCGAGATGAGATGCGGCCTGAAGACGGCAAAACGTTCGGAGGTACCGAGTTGCCAGGCGGCGATGGGGTAGACGCGGCCGGATCAGTGATCACAGCGGAATCTATTCCCTGTAAAGTGCTCGTCGGGGGAGGAGCGCGCTGGGCGACAATCGTCGCTGCAGCGGGGGCTTCTGCAGAGCCCTGGCATGAAAGGGAAGACGCGGCCGGAGCAGTGCTCACGACGGAATCTTCGACCTGTAAAGTGCTCGTCGGAGGAGGAGCGCGCTGGGCGACAATCATCGCTGCAGCGGGGGCTTCTGCAGAGCCCTGGCCTGAGAGGGAAGACGCGGCCGGAGCAGTGCTCACGACGGAATCTTCGACCTGTAGAGTGCTCGTCGGGAGAGGAGCGCGCTGGGTGACAATCATCGCTGCAGCGGGGGCTTCTGCAGAGCCCTGGTCGCCCCCGGAGGGAACGACAAAAACCGAAGCTAAAGCGGCGTTGGCGGGGGGTTAAAAAGCCCCTAAGCCAGGACGGCGGTCGACGGTGGCGACGGAAGCAGATACATGAGCGACGAATCTCCCCGAAGGAGCAGATAGGTCGTCAATCCTCATACGTGGCCCGTGTGTGCGAAAATCGCGAAAATCCGAAGAGGCGAAAGGTAGCCCACCCAAGACGGCACTTTCACTGCGGGACACCAGCCCACCCAAACCGACACCAGGGGTCGGCGAAGAGCGAGTGCGAAGCCCGCAAGCTCGGATGAGGAAGATACCACCGTCCTCGACGGGGTTGAGGCAGCTAGACCCACTGCGGTCGTGTTCTGTGGCGGGCTCCGGCAAGTGGGAGAGAAAGTCAGCATTTCCGTTGGCGCTGCCCTTGCGGTACTCGAGAGTGTAGTCGAGCGCGGTAGGGAACTCGAGCCACCGCTGGACTCGCGCGTTGTGGTCCCCTACTTTGCCGATACTCTCGAGTGCTTTGTGGTCCGAAAATATTCGAAACTTCGTGCCCCACGGGTAACCTCGGAGTCGTTTGATGGCCCAGACAATGCTGCCAGCTTCCAGGTCCAACGGTGTCCAGTGCCTCTCGGAATCGAGGGTAGCGCGGCTGATATAAGCAATGGGCCGTACCGAGCCGTCCGGTTGTTCTTGTTCGAGCGCGGCACCGAAACCGTCGATGCAGGCGTCGCAGTACACGTGGAAAGGGCGGGAGCCGTCGGCGACGGCGTCCCAGTCAGGGAAGACCAAAATCGGTGGGGCAGCGAGCTCGGCGAGGATCTGGCGGACGATAACTTCCATAGCCGGCGTGAAGGCGTACTTGACCCCCTTCCGGAGAAGGGCGGTGAGGGGGCGTATCCGTTTAGACAGGTCGGGCAGGAATTTGCGATAATATCCTACGCCGCCCATCAGGGCGCGGACCTGCTTGAGGTTCTTGGGCATGGGCATTTTCATCAAAGCCGAAACTTTTTCCGAATTAGGGCTTATACCCGCGGGCGAAATGGAATGGCCCAGAAAATTGGCGTCCGTGGCGCCAAGGCGAGCCTTCGAGGGAGAGAGCTTGAGGTTGTGTTTGCGCAGGCGTTCGAAGAGGGCTCGTATCGTCCTGACGTAGGCCGTCGGATCAGAGTCGAAAACGATCACATCAAGGTAGGCCGCCACTTACTTGTGCCAGGCCTTTAATGACTTCGTTAATCACTTTGACGAACCAGCCGGGCGAAGCACTGCTGCCTTGGGGCATGACGAGCCACTCGTAAAGGCTCGTGAGAGTGCAGAATGCCGTAAGAGGGACGGTGTCCTTGTGCGCGGTAATCTGGTGGAACGAGGAGACCAAATCGAAGAGGGAAAACACCCGTCCCTTCCCCAGGGAGTCGAGAACTTGGTCCACGCGAGGAATAGGCAGCTGGCTGAGGTTGCTGATCTGGTTGAGTTTTTTGTAGTTCACGGTGATCCGAACGCCCCCAGACTTCTTCGGGATGACCACCAGCGGGCTCGAGTACGGGGAAGTCGAGTGCTGGATCAGACCCGCCGCTAGGTACTGATCCAAGGTGGCCTCCACTTCCTTGGCCAGGATGGGGTTGATGCGGTGCGGCCTGGACGTGACAGGAGCGCTTCATTCGGGACCGAGATCACGAAAGGCATCAACGAGCAGGAACCAAAATCCGACTTGGACTTCGAGAAAACGTCAGGAAATTCGCAGAGAACGTCCCCCAGCTGTTCGACGACCGCACGGGTGCAGCCTGTGCCGTGGAGGTCAAAAGCCACCTCCCTCAGATGTGACGGCAAGCGTGCCCAGACGTGCAGGAACGAAGCGTGCTGTTCTGAGGTCAAACGCCCAAGCAGTGCAGGCGAGGGCGAGGCTGGAGCTGCGAGGGGGGGGCAGTAACTGCTGAGACCGGACATACCTCACCTAGTCCGGAGGGAGGGCTGGGGGCTCGGTTGTCCTGCTGCAAATACGTTCAGCGGGATGCTCAGCAATGGGGCGTGGGCGACGCCGAGGACAACCCCCGGCTCGAGAATTGTCCGGACCATTGATTACGGAGACTGCCTATAAAGTGAAATTGCCTGGACAAGTAGGGGTCACTTAATAGAAATTGTCTGGATAGTAGAGCTCGACGCCTTTCAGTTAGCTGGAATTAGGGATCACAATAGACAGTGCAGTCAATTGCAATAGGAAGCTATTAATGGACTATTGGACTATTGTCTATTGTCCAGGGTATCTTCAGATTTTCGGATTCGCTAGGCAACCCCTTCAACCGTTTTGCGTAGGGATGTTTGGAACGGAAGAAGAACGGAATCGATGTCAAGATCCGAATTTGGGTCGCAGAAACCGAGCTTTATTGGTTGACGCTGAAAATATATACACTTAGGGATGAAAATAATCGCGTATTCTTGCCGTTAGACCTATAACAATGGGAACGCGAAGTCTAACAGTTTTCTTTCAAAAATATTGCTTTCAAGAAACAGCCGAAGATATCCTCGTACCGCCGCTGTGGGAAAAAAAGAAAAAAAAACGTTTGAGTTTTTCTTCCCTTCTTTCAAACGGCTGCAGGCAGCGCAAGTTGTTTTTTTCTCTTCGCAAATTGTCAACACGCTGATAAAAATCATCTGGTGCGACGACAGACGTTTCGATCTCGACATAGACTCAGCCCACGGCCAACCCGCTTGGTGTCGGGCAAGGCCAACGAGTATAGATGACGTCCTCGAAGATATCAGGTGGATCCATGGTTTAGGGGCGAGCAGCAGCGCAAGCAGCAACAGCAACAACAGCAGCACCAGAAGCAGCCCTGACAGGCGACGACCAGCAGCGGCAGGACGACCTGCCGCAGCCCGTGCTCGGCGACGATCCCGCCCACGATGCTTGCTTGACCGTAGCAACATCAATACCTGCTACTACTCACGTGTGCAGACCTCTGACCACTGTCTGTTAATGATACTGCTTTATATGAGGTTGAAAGCCCGGTAATTACCTGGGTTCAGGCACTGGGAACGTATTTGTGGTACTTGGAAGGTGTATCTTAGATGGAAAACCAGGGGTTTTCCAGAGACGCACGAGCGAGCTTGGTCTCAGTCTCCGCGTGCACGAAAGGAATAAAACTGCTCTGCTTCTATCTCTAAGCAAGCAACACACGTAAGTACCAACGAGTACCCGACTTATTAGGCAAACTAAAACCTTTTCAGGGATACAAAGTGTCCCGCATGCTTGATAATAATTGTTTTTTTTATCTCCGATATAGTGTGGTAATCGGGGAGTATTTTACTTGCATAATCCGGTATCAAATAGAATGAGCGGCATAGTTGGAAGGCTCTCGCGTTCTTCCATATTGAGCTATTCTTGAAAACCGCAACCGCAGCCGCAGCTCATGCCCGGCAACCACCAACCAGCTGCAGGCTGCACCAGCCCATACCCGGCGAAGATCTAGCTCGCGTTGCTGTCTGTGCCAGCAGCAGCAGCGACAGCAGCAGTAGCCATTATAGCTACGAGTATTGCTCAATAGTCTATTAAGATTAATAACTCCTCTTGACATTCTCAAATACCTGGTAAAAATCAATCTGAGGCCTGTAGATTACCACTCTGTCCGTAAATATAAGTACGGTATGAATTTAATATAAGTATGAAATAGATCCTTATATTAAGCTACACAGTGGTAGGGAATATTGAAACGCTGGGGGGACCTGGGATAACGAAAACATGCTTGTACCAAGTGAGTATTGAAACGCTGGGGGGACCTGGGATAACGAAAACTTACTTGCGTGTGTTCTTCACATAAACCGTTCTTTTTATTAATCGACATCCAGCACAACCAGTGTCCATGCCGATTCTTCAATCAATCCTATTATTAATAGTAGAGATACAAGTTGTGTGGTCACAAAACTGCGCCACAGAGATACTACATTGTTACGTATGCATAAGAACAACAGCAGTAGTACACAATGCAATGCCATGTCATCATACTGGATATGACGGGCACGAGATACATTTTCTATGAAAGAGAGAAAACGAAAGAAAACAAAGGAAGACAAGAACAAAGAAAAAAAAGAAAACAAATCGAAAGAGATACGTAAAGGAGAGAAGACAAGCGAAATAAACTGCCGTGCCTCCCCGCAGGGGATGTGGCAGACACTTATTAAAAAAAACGTGCTATAGAACAGAAAAATAAAAAAATAAAAAAATCCAAGGTGACTATTAATATGATCAGGGATAGGAGTATGCTACGATAGTGGAGGTTGTTTCTTGTTATGGAAGAAGCATAAAGCAGCAGTATCAGCCAAAGCGGCAATTTTTGGCAGCAGATTACTCCTCTACAACAATGTGGATTTGCATGCGGTTCAAAATGGCAGACAACAATGTGGATTTGCATGCGGTTCAAAATGGCAGAGAGCCTATAACCCAGAGCATGCAATCCCATTACATTGTTTTGCACTCAACGAGACAACTACAACGGCGCGAGAAGACGTAAATAACATATGGTCTTTTCGGCCATTTCTCTTTCGATTTTGAGTACTTGTTTATTCTGTTCAAGCACTTCACCCACGGCAACCATACGGTCATGACCACTTAATATCAAGAGAAAAATCCACCCTTAACATGATATTCGTGCAACCAAGAACAAAACCTTTCAAGAAGAACAAGAGTTCCAGGTCATAGAAGCGACCGAAAGAGGAGACACGAGCTCAAAAGGAGAGGAGTCAGAAAAATAGGCGGACTCTTCATGTTATCTCATATCAATTTCTTACGATCGTAGCGGTTGTGTAATATCGATCAACACCATATCGGTGAAGAATCGATATATTTTGTGACTTCTATGGCAAATTGGCTTCTGCCATTTCTTGCATCAAAGAACAGGCTGTACCTGTTGCGGCTCTTCTCGATTATGTCATTTGAAGGCTGACACTGTCACGCAGACTTGTTTCAGGGCGATCGGTACGGCTACCTATAATCGGTTTTGGGCACATCTCTCTCTTCGGCGCAGTCGTACGGTAGATAGCGTCATCGTCAAGCAAACATCGATTTTGGACAGTTACATTGCGATGATACGAAAGGCTGAGTACCACTCCCACCCACCCCCCGCACGTGTCGCCGGTGGTGGTGCTGGTGGTGCTGTTGCTACTGCTGCTGATACCTCTACTATGTTTGCTATCTGCCTGACCCGAGGCGTACGATCTGAAACAACGGCCAGTCCCGTTTGTCGGGCGTATGTCAAGCTTTTACAGAACGGAGATATCAGGTATCATACAGAAGAATCAGACCCATCAAACGTTGGACTTCCGTGCGCTAGCTATTACCAGGTATAAAAGAGCGGCGCACGTCTTGAGATATACTAAATACTACCCTCCCTGCTGCTGTGGCTTCGGCCTTGGCTACTGCAGCTGCTGTTTACGAGTTACGACTATTACTGCTGCTGTTTTCGCTACCTGTGGCTACGGCGATGGCTGCTGCTGCTTGTTGCTACGAATCAAATTATTCTGTATTATTTTCTCTCATTTATACGATAGATATTCCAGACAAAGACGGAGAAACCTCCATCCACTCCCTCACAACGAAAGCGTGAAGAGCGCCTCCAAACAATCCCGTTCACGAAGAGTATGCTTTGGAGAGTGAGGACAACAAGCTGCTTGACGCGCGACGTAGCGAACCGAGCTAAGGGCAGAGCGCACCATTGCTTTATGTCACGAGCAACAGCGTGCGATTCTTATCATGCGGTATCTTGTTCTTTTGTTCTTAAATACTCGTTTTGCTGTGCGATATCATATATTATCATGTGATGTGATATTATACAAGATCCGATCGCCTATATTGGAGGATATCTTGTTGTTCTTGACAGGTTTTGTTCTTCGTTTCACGAATATCATGTTCCTTGTCCCGAGTAATCGTCTATCAAACTTTAGCCTGAATGTGTTGTTTACTCAAGATATTCTGGAAAATACGATTTCCGTTTCTTTTTTTTTTGGTTATCCTGACCTGTACGAAAAATACCGAGACACGATATTGCGGCGGAATAAACGTCATTTTCACCCCTAACAGTAGCAGGGGTCCCCGAATAGGGCCGTGTAATAAGGCGGTGTCTCCCATTGAGGCGGTAAAAATCGCTTGGCACGACTGGAACCCGAAATAAGGCGGTCACCGCCTTAACCAGGGATGGTCCCTCAATAAGGTGATATACCGCCCTATTGAGGGCGGTTGAGGCCTCCACGTCTGTACAGGCTCCCTAGGGTCCCCTAACAAGGCGGTGTCCCCCAATAAGGCGATTAAAACCGCTTGGCACGACTGGAACCCGGATTAAGGCGGTAACCGCCTTTTTCAGGGATGGTCCCTCGGTAAGGCGGTATACCGCCCTATTGAGGGCGGTTGAGGCCTCCACATTTGTACAGACACCCTCTGCCCAGTGTTCCGCCCACTGTACAGCACCGCGTAACCCTACCCCCTGCAAGAACATACCGCTACAACAGTAGTACTTTAATACTTTATCGCATACAAGAAATGCTGCACTGCTGGTCGGGATTGCTGTACGCTGTACTTAAAGCAAGACGTTAGGTCACGTCGGTACAATACGGCAGCAGTGATCAACCATGTGGACAGATAGATATAATACCTGGTACCAGGTATATCTTATCGGCTCTGCTTCAACAGGGTGTTCAGTGTTCAATCACACGCTCCGCTGACGACGAAGCACGAAAGAGGCGGCATTCCAGTCCTCTCCTTCGTCTGTGATTTTGTTTCGCGGCGGTTTGTTTTCCATCTTGCCTCAGGCTCACAGGTTTAAGACCTGCTTGTAATTTCGGTACTGCTTCCGCGATAATGTCCTGTATAGACAGATCACGTCAGTACGTAATTAGATCCATCTTTGATACAAACATACGTTCACCAAAAATGGTTCTCCACATATACAACCACTGTCGCACTCTTGGTTATCATCACGTCCTATTAGAGCCCATCTTAACGGGGAACACTAAATTTCGTTCAACCAGATGCAAATTAAACTAGAAAAAAAAAATCAAGTCAAATTGAAAGAGCCGAAAGTCCTCGATAAGATGGGCCCTTAAATTAAATTAGAAAAAAAAAATCAAGTCAAATTGAAAGAACCGAAAGTCCTCGATAAGATGGGCCCTTAATACTACACCAACTAGTGTTCCAAAATACTCCTCCGTCGTGTCACCATAGTTGAAACATGGGATTTTGACTTATTAAAGCATTTCCCGGAATTCCTGACACACAGGAGGGATATAATACAGCAGCGCACGCAGAGGGACTACATTAGCATATTGATAATTATCCTTGCATGTGGCAGAGGCAAGCACTTCAATCGATGTTAACCGACTGGTAAAGCATGAGCTTCGAGCTCGAAGGAGCTGATGATGAAAGAGATGGCACTCCAAGGCCTTGTCGTTGATTATTGCGGTCTCGCAGAGGAGACAGGTGGGGAGAGAAGGAGAGTGGGCGAGTGTGCGTTGTGCACGTGTGTCGCATCTCGATCTAGAACTCAAAACAAAAATACTGCAGAGGGACCCCGGACCCTCGAAATGCAGTGTAACCTCAAAACTAAAACAAAGCAAAACTCGGGAGAACTCAGCCTGTTTTTCGGGGTTCTACAGTTCCACCGCGTACTGAACCGTAACAAGTAATCCCGCATTCTGAACAAACTGCTACTCGTATGACAGCTCAGTGTACTGTTGTACTCTACGAACTATATCAACAGATGACTAGCTATGTCCCGACAGCGAACCGATAGGCTACTGACTACTGTTATTGTTGTTGTGTAGCAACTGACTACTGCCAACGCTGCTGTTGCGTAACAACGTAGCTATCCTTAATATAGCAATCTCGTTATTATAGTGTACCCCATAACAATAACAATGAATTCAGGGATTTTTCGTTTCTTGACTCCTGGCGGTGGGAACGATTTCAGGTGTTGTTTTCTCAAAACGTCGAAAGCGTGTTGTACGTTCCCAGGGGTGCCTTGTCTCCCAATGTACTTGAATCATGCGAAGCAAATTTTTGGGGGCTAGTTTGGATTGTATGATTGTACCAAGTGTGGTCTAGTACTATTAATAGTCCAGGTAAGTAGAGTGTCCTACGTTTTCCGTCTCTAGACCAAAACATCCGTCTGCCTTGGAACCCGCCATTCAGTTTCGATGTACGTGCTCCATGTCGAGACCGCTTCACTGGTCTTTCATCAAATCCATGTGAAGGTGACGATGGGCAACGTGGTTTTCACTTTTTTTCTGCGTTTGGTACAACCGTTTTGAAATGTATTCGATCTATGAATCCATTAATTATCTCTTACTCTCCGTTGCTTCCGTTCCCGCCGGACTTCCGGATTATTAATCGCAGAACAAGGGGAGAACTTGGGTAATACTTCAAGAATCAATACAACGACTAATCTTAGAAGCATCCATCTAAATTACTTTCCCCATGGGATCTCCAGAATTTATCTGTTCCTGGAGTCGTAACATACGGGTTCCTAAGTGTGTGTCCAATAGATATATACGTTTTCCATTTGTGAAACGGACAAGCGTCGATGTATCGCGTGTTTACTCTCGTTGCTGGGTATCGGCTATTATGGCCCGATTCAAAAATTGGCTTCCTGTTTTTTTTTCCGACGCAAGGTTCCCTGGGGAATGCTCCCTCTACGCTTGGTGCCCTTCTCCAATCATGCGTTTACAATTCTCCATATCCTCCTCAATCTAGGATGATCGTTTCTTACTACGTCTCTAATTCTTCAACACGCATCTCACATGATTTTTATTGGCGACCCATCTATCCATTGAACTAAATTTGGTGGCCTACTACGCCGTCTCTCCCGTTTCTTTGGCATGGGTGACCTTGAGTATTAATATTTGAACATCACCAAGTGAAGTCCTGGGTGCCGTGGAATCGAACTCAATCCTTGTTGTGACATATGTGGGGAATTATCATGAAAATTAAAATAAGGGAGGGGGGGGGGGGGGGGGGGGGGGGGGGGGGTACTCATTATCATGCATGGCCGTAGTCGTATGACCATTGACCCTCGCATCCCTACAATGCCGGGACGGAGCACGTCGGGTTTTGACTGACCAGGCAGACATTGCTTGCACCAAGCGCGAAGCGCCGTGAGGTGTTGGGCGAGTCGTATGAAGGGTGAGCTGCATCCTACTAAGAACCGCTTTAGAGGCGGATTTTCTCATATGGTTGACAGCATCAATGAATTGATTTAGTTTCTGGTGTGCCGGGGGGGGGGGTGTATTCATTAGCATGCATGACCGTAATCGTATTACCATAGACCCTCGCCCGATGATGCCGGGACGGGGGGTGAGGGGGGGGCGTACTCGATAGGAGAGATGTACTCGATATCATGCATGGCCGTAGTCGTATGGCCATAGACCCTCGCATCCTTACAATGCCGGGACGGAGCACGTTGGGTTTTTCACCGACCAAACAGACATTGCTTGCACCAGGGGGGGTGTATTCAATATAGTGCATGGTCGTGGTCGTATGACCACAGACCCTCGCATCCCTACAATGCCGGGACGGAGCACGTCGGGTTTTCACCGACCAGGCAGATATTGCTTGCACCAAGCGCGAAGCACCGTGGGATGTTCGGCGAGTCGCATGAAGGTTGAGCTGCATCGTACTAAGAACCGCTTGTGAGCGGGTCTTGCATATGGACGACAACTTCAATGAGTTAATTTATTTTCCGGTGCGGCCACTCCCAGAGACAGCAATGGGAGTACTATGTAACTGCCTCTTGGGTGCCTTACCATAAACAGTACGCGATACAATCATTCCCCTTGTGCGGAGTGAAGGTTCTCCACCCCGTACAAGTGATACTGCAGTATTCTTTTACGCTACCGACGATCACTCACTGTAAGTATTGGATTTGGATGATGCCTCCTCCCCCGAGGCTGGGGGCTTCGCCCGGGAACTCGTCACGCTGAGTGCGCTCTCAGCGCGACACCCATCCCTAGGATTGAAATGACCGTGCAGAAAAAATCTACTACTACGCGTGTTGGTGGGTGGGAAGGTCTGTATTTTTCTCCCTGCACCTATCCCCCTGTTCTCGCTGCTAGCTCGTCTCCGCCGGAATGGGCATAGGACGGCAACGATTCTAAGGAAGACATTACTAAATTATGGAATCACCTCTTGCATCCAATCGGGGTTCTGCTACTCGGTCAACGATTTTGCTGCAGTATTCTCTTACGCTGCCGCTGATCACTCGGAGTAAGTATCTGATTTGGATGAGGCCTCCTGCCCCGGTCGGTGGTCCTACCCAGACTTCGCTGTGTTTCTTAGATTATCATTGGCCACCTCCCGAGCGCTGTGTTGTCTCACCCAAAATTCTTACTTTGGCGCGCACACCGAAAAATCTGACTCAAATTCCGCGGACAGTGGAAGGTCTCCCGCTATGGCAAAACGCCGCGTGTTTGCGTGACAATCCCGCACGAAACTGCTCCCGTTCACCCCGGCGTCCCATGTCGGGGCCCGTCACGGTATCTGGCGCAGCGGCCCCTGCATTGGGTCCCGGGAAACGTCTTCCAATGTCGACCACTCCCCTGCTGCGGCGGAAACCCCGCCCGAGCTCACCCGCTTGCTTTCCGTCTTGCTTAGTGTTGGTCTGGTGAGGAGTATAGGCTGTGCCAGCGCTTGGCGCTGACCGAGGCGGCGGAACCATTGGCACACGTCCACCTACCGCGCACGAACGAACGCTCGTAGATTAATCGCCCAGCCTCGTTGCTATGTGATTACTCCCCATCGAACGCGCCTGGTATGGGCTCCCTACTGGTCGGGGTGTGGCACTGCTGTGTCACGTCCCTCGGCCGCGCGCCTACCCCCGCATTGCGCGTTGTTCGGTCTCACGCGGTTCTGAACTCGTCGGTCCTGACTGATATGGACGGCCTAGGTTCGAGGGCCGGGGGCCGACGGCGCTGATGGGCCTTCAACGCCCCCCCCCAGCCCCCCCCCTACGGGCCGGGCGGAGGTAAGAAATTGCCAATTTTTGGCTCCATGGGAACGTTCGGAGCTAGAGCAGAAAAACGAAATGTCCCCAGCAGAAAAACGGCGGCAGACGTGGTTCCAGTTTCTTTGTTGTCGGGAGTTTTTTTTGTGTTCTGTGGGCATTGCAACACAGGTGTAATGGGCGTGTCTAAACAGAATCGAAAATCGAAATCGAAAATCGAAATGATAATAAGAAGGCGCAGATTGGTCTCTGGCCCAAACATGTTCCCTTTAGTTTTCTAGATTCCGAGAAAATGAACTCTTTGCAACCCTTTGCCAAAATCAAGAAGTTGATGGCTGAAAATCGAAGAGCAAATCGAAAACGCGAACAGCAACCATTCAGCGTGTCCTACTGATCAGCGCAGCCACGTCAAAATATTACATCAGGACTGCCGTCCACAGCATTCAACCCACAGCTAGTATGGCAACACAGCCCCACAGAACCCCCCGTAAACAGCCAGCAGGCGAACCACGATACCAGCCCCGACGTTCTTGGGCCTTTGTTTCCCGGCGTTCGAGCCAAAGCGAACATACCTTGAGAAAAATTCAGGATGATACCCTCGAGAACGAGGTTGGAAGTTTGTTCTCAGTATAATTTAAAGTTTGGTCCCGGGGCGTCAACGTTGGACGCGCTACCACCTCCATGGGAAGCCCAACGACCTCCCGGGATCGAATTGTCGTCGCGTTTGCCTGCTTCTGTGGTGGATCTGTTTTGCCGAGCGCTAGATTGTCGGCATGTGTGTAACGGCCCGTAGGTTGTACTCTCCGTTGTTCGCCTGGATTTACATTTTCACCTTTCGATTCTGTTTGGACACCTCGTCCAAAATATTCTCGAAAACGAAAGCATTTTAATTTTCGATTTTGTGTGGACATGCCCTGAAGACGATAATTCGAAAAATAAACAAATCCCGTCCCCTCTGATATAAATATTTCCCCCCTGTTTGGAAGACCTTGCGCTGGTCAAAACAAATTCGAACAGCAGACCTTCTCTCAGCCTCGTACGCTGCCCGCCCCTCTCGCGACCACCTCGCCATCGATTCCGTCCGGGTAAAGCTTTCCTCCCTCTCTGCCCCAGTGAGCCCCGTCGCGCGCTTCGCGTGAAGCCCGGTGCTCACCGTGGCCCTCGTTCGCCAGCTCGACAATGTTGGTGCTCAGATTGCGACGCTCTCTCTCTGAAATCCAGCTTGCGAAAATAAGCACCGCTTGTTTTTTTTTTGCAATCCCAAACGACCCTTATGGACTCGTACATATTATACCCAACCCCACACCAGGATGCCAGACAGAGCACACCCGACGCCTAGCGACGAAAACAGCGACAACGCTCCTTCCAACCCAGCAATTTCTCGCCAGCGCCCGCTGACACCCGCGACGGTGCCGAGCTCGCCCGCGGTGCCATGCTCTGGGTACACGTACGCACACAAAACAAACGAAGATAAAAGGGACGAAAGGCTCTCGCCGGCAAGTAATAGCAGAACACCACGGACCTGAGACACGCGCGTGGTATGGCCCGCTGCTGCTTGTGCTGCTACAGTAGGCGGGGCTGTAACGTTGTTTGTGTTCCTTGCATGTTGTCCGATGTCTAGATTTCTCGAATTGGCGTCGGCCAAGAAACACAAAGCGTCGGACGTTTTAGGACGTTTGAGATACTCATGTCAATCCAACCCGTCCTTACATTTCTGTGTAGAGTGTGTGCGTGGTTCTGTCGCACACAGCAGCAGCAAAGATAGATAAAG
This sequence comes from Macrocystis pyrifera, assembly GCA_031763025.1. Classification (NCBI taxonomy): domain Eukaryota; class Phaeophyceae; order Laminariales; family Laminariaceae; genus Macrocystis; species Macrocystis pyrifera. The sequence continues at coordinate 868,001 of JASSKH010000047.1, read as the reverse complement.
GGTGGATTACGAACCGCAGGCTCTGATAAACACAACTAATCCCAGCCGTGCAGCGCAGATGAGTGTGTCACACGCGCACGGTGTTGCCTGCTGATAGTTATGCGCTGCAGCGTTGTAACGTTGTGCTCTCTGCCTGTTGTTTGTTGTCTATCTGGTACATGTCTGGGCTGTGTGCTTGTGAAAGGGCCAAAAGCTGCCGACAATCTACCGGTACGTACAAAATAAGGCCCCTCGCACTGAAGCCAGGGAAATCGTCCCACTCCCGCCGGAAAAAACTTTGATCGCCTGCCATGCGCTCCAGAGTGCACGGATCGCGCGGACATCTCGACCAATGTCTCCGGCCGGACTTCGCGTGTTGAGCTACTTCGCGTTTTGCCGAAAAGTGCTCCTACGAAGAGAAGAGTTGGAAAAAAGTACATAAAAATCACATACGTATACATATAATACATACCAGGTTATATAATACCCTCCCTCAGCGTAGTGCCTCGCGTGCGGGATGGTTGCGGTATTCACAGGTGACGTTTCGTGGTGTTTCCCTTTTAAGGCATAACATCAGTCACCGGCATATATACAGCACCAACCATTGATGATTGTACGTAAATAAAATACGCATCGGGTTTCCAATACCCTCCCTCAGCACAGTGCCTTGCATGCGGGATGGTTGCGGTATCCACAGCTGACGTTTCGTGGTGTTTTTATTTGGAAGCATAACTTCAGCCGTTGGCATATATGTGCGGAATCAATTATTAATTATTGTTTTGTTTGCTTCACCTCTCCCAACTCACTTACAGCTTACATTAAACTAAGAAGATAAATAGTAGGTCTGTCGCAGGCAGGCGGGGAGCAGATACAACGCAGCCAACAGTTGCCAAGCAGAGGGTCGCGGTTGTCAGCGCCTGACTTCGGGTATTACGAGCACGCGGTGCACACACGCTGGGGGGGTACCAAGTATGATGTCAGCGGCCATACATAACCAAACGGCCTAACACCACAAAGGGTAGTGATTGGAGGCGCTTCCCAAACCACGATGCAACATGCTGGGAGGTACCAAGTACGATGTCAGCGGCTGTATGCAAACAAATGGCCTGACACCACGAAGGGTAGTGATTGGAGGGGCTTCCCAATTTACGTCCCAACATAGTGGGGAGTACCAAGTATGATGTCAGCGGCTTTATACAACCAAACGGCCTGACACCACAAAGGGAAGTGATTGGAGGGGCTTCCCAATTCACGATGCAAAATGCCTGGGAGTAACAAGTATGATGTCAGCGGCTGTATACAACCAAACGGCCTGACACCACAGAGGGTAGTGATTGAAGGGGCTTCCCAATTCACGATGCCATATGCTGGGGAGTACCAAGCATGATGTCAGCGGCTACATATACAACCAAACGGCCTGACACCACAAAGGGTAGTGATTCGAGGGGCTTCCCAATTCACGATGCAACATTACACGTTGGAGTACGCCCCTATTGAACAATACTGCTGTGGAATGATTCAATAGTCTAATTCCACGTATAGCGGAGGTCCCGGTTTGAGAAGAGGGTGGGTCAAGCACGTTCGGCAGCTCCGACGTACTTTTCGTATGTCGGAATCGGCACTATCTAGCGTTTAGCATGGCTGTACCTGACCGTTTGACCTCTCTCGAACTGGCACTTGCCCAACAATAGCTTTTAAACCACGTAACCCCACCGTAGGGCGGCGCATTTCAGACCAGGGTCGATCGTATACGGGCATGGGCGGGCAGAGTGCAAACGCGAGGCTGAGCCATCGCGGCTTGCGAACACGGTGTCGTGGCGAGGCAAAAGCGCCAGACATCGTAGCAAAAGGGCACCGGGCATGGCGCATGCGAGGGGCTTAGGCATTGAGGCGTATCTCACACAGGGCTATATAGCTATACACGGCTCCGGGCGGCGAGATCACCATGCAATGGATGCGAAGAAAGCCCGATACATGTGTAAATCCATGAAATAAACCGTTAAGAAATACAGTACCAAGGTATATATATATGTGTGTATTAACGAAATTCACGGCATGCTGCCAGCACACACGTAGGGGAGGTATGCGTACACAGCAGTTAGCCAGCGGTGAATGAGACCAGCGTATACAACCGCGATCATGAAAAGCCGCGGGTCGTAATCACTCGGCGAGGCCGATCCTCCTATGCGCTACATGGTGTGCAGTCTATGACATACAGCAGGACTCGGGCAGTCTATCAGGGTCGGACGAGACGAGAAGAGGGGAAGCGCTAGATCCTAGCTGCATAAGTCACCCTTTCGCCCGACCGCGCAGCAGCCAGATACCAGGAGAAAAGCTTGCGCTGACATAGCATTGCCCGTCCAGCGCCGCCCTGCCTGCCCACTCGCTCGCCACGCCCCGCGTTTCCACCCACCCGTTCCGCACCTCATCCCCTCCTCGATCGCCAGCTGTGACCGACCGACCGCCGCTAAAATAAAAGAAAAAAAAAAGGTATCCTGGTTGTCTAGCTCACGCAGGTGTTGTTGCCAACCGACGCCAATTCAACCAATATAGAATATATAGGGGGGGCAATGCCGGGACGGGGGGGCGTTACATTTATGTATGCGAGTAAATCGAGAATGCTTATCATGATACAGTAGGTTTGTACGCATTCGTAAGCAACTCACAAACAAAAAACATGAAATTCACCTCACTGGGCTCGTCAGCATTCGTAAACAAATACCTAAGAAGCACTATGAACACTGATATCCACCTCACCACGTTAATACCCCCAGTGAGTCCAAACGATTTCATGTAACATACCTGGTATGGATTCAACCCTGCGTCCAAGCCAATTTTGGTACGACGATTTCTCGGGCTGGGAGAGGAGTTTATTCTTGGTATTCGGTCGTGATCGGAATTATTTTAAAAAATCATTAAGACTCGAAACTGAAAGATAGATTGCCGAAAAAGTAACATATTTTATTTTTTCACGCGGTCAGAGCTGTCGATTTGAGTTGAAGACAGTGATTCAGTAATACTGCTTTCGGTTGTGGGCTACCCAGCTCATAAAAACACTAAACGGCCCTCCAATCCAGGACTGTGGAGAAAAGCAATGTGATGTAAAAAATGGCCACTTTGGAGCTCGAAAACAACCCTCCACAAATGGCACTCGTACTGGTTGCTTTAGTCTACTCAGTGTTTTATTTACAATAGTACCTCGCATCGTAATAAAATACTTCGTTCCCACCAAGACCCATAGTATATGAAGTCAAGCTTGCTTGTATTAGCACCCGGAACATAAAGTAGTAACATTTCATGGTATACCCGTATATTTACCGGTACGTACATACCCGGTATTTATGATGAGTATGTTTGCCGCCTCTTCAGTCAGATGTTGGGCGCTTTTTCATTTCCAAACTTTGTCCGAGATAGTAATTCAGTGATATGGTGAGTCCCTACAAGCGCGAGACCATTGGAGTAGTGTGCATTGCTGCTGTTGCAGCAGCTGACAAAGCAACGCGGGCGGGATCATCGCCGGGCATGGACTGTCGCTGCTGACCAGCGTTCAGCGTGTGCTGCTGCTGCGGTTGCTGCTGATCGTCGCTCGGCGTAAACTGCTGCTGCTGCTGCCGCTGTTGCTGTGCTACTGCTGATGATGATTTTCACTGGTATGACCTGCTGCTGTGTGGTGGTGTACGGCCAGCCATGGCTACGAGTGCTGGAGATTCGCGGCACAAGGAGGCGGGGAATGTCCCGCTGATTGTGGGTTGGGGGGCGTTGTCGAGCGTTTTTGTTCAGAACGCGCACAAGTTACAAGCAGCACGAGCACAAAACGCAGGCTCAAACCTCGCTTGCAGAGCACAAGCATAGAAGGCGGCCCACCGAGAGCTCTTGAGCTCTTGGTCATTGATGACGAGAAGATTTCACTGTTTCTAATTGGTTGATTCGCGAATGACTGTTACATTTTCATTTCGTCATTATTTTGAAGCATTTTGGAGCCGTTAACGGCAAACATAGGCCCTGATTGACACCCCTAACCGGTAGGACAGCAGTAGTTGTGAGGATCGTGAGAGAGTTCAGCAGCAAAAAAAGAGGGGCTCGGTGTACGAAGGTATCCGTGTGATGTGGTGCGCTCTCGGTGTACACAAAGTGTAGTTAGTCGGCTTCAAACTCAGATGTTGCGCTATCGGTCTAACTTGTACAACACAGCCAGTTCGAGTGTCTGTTTTGTTGCCCTCGTTTGAAACCTTTTGCCTCAATCTGATTTTGTTGATTATACAAGGCGCTTCGCTCCGCGGCGGAACTACGCTCGCTCACATAAAAAAACGAAAAGAGACGGATGCGGACAGAGAACTCCACGATTATTACAGATACAAACTAACGACTTGCTAATACCAAGAACTCCTGCGAGTACGAAACATTTGTTTTTGTAGGCCGGGTAGGTTTGGGTGTCTTTTTTCGTTCCTTTTGAGAACACAGCGAGCTGTATAAATGCTCGACGACGTGCTGGTTCGCACCAACTTTATCTTCTGCCTTTCGTTGTCACGCTCTGATCGGCATGTACGTGCTTTTCTACTGTGTGCAGAGCTGATGGGCTGTGCTGTGCCGTGATGTGCTAGCGCTGGATGCTCGACGACAACATGCGCGTACGTACTAAAATACATATTACCAAAACAAAAACAAACTGGAAAAAAAACAAAAAAAGTCTATTCTTACACAATGAAAAAAAGGGAAAAGGCTCGCCGGCAAGTAGTATAAGGATGAGACCCAAATCGGAATAAAATACCTCGAGGATCGATCCCCAACGAATAATATTCTCGTCGGTAATTATGCGCTGAAAGTGGGTGAGAGGTGGGAGAATATACCGAGCGAGACAACTCAGGGTAGGACTGTCTAAGTTTGTTTATATACGAAGCATGTATACTACTGTACCTTGTTCTCCTACGTACTCAGTATCAACGTGCTCACCGCGGTGAGTTCGTGGCGTACGCCTCATTGGCCTTGAACCGTGAACAGATTCCGCAATACCTGCATGAGGCGGGATGGACGGCATCCAACCACGCCGTGGTATGTACACAACCCCGGCGCGTAGCTGCCTACACGGTGGCTACTCGGGTGGCGGAGGAGATGGGATCTCAACTGGGAGAGACTGTGGGATATGCTGTTCGCTTCGATTCAAGGTGCTTCATTCAGGCCGTGCTACTGCTGCTACAAGCATTGTTGTTGTCGTTGTTGTGTAGTTGTGTCACTTGTTTATGTTAGTAGCTCTACCCCGTAGCCCCGTCGTGACGTCTTGTGCTAATACAGCAGCACCAATTCTATAGTGCGCCCTGCCGTGATGGCTATCATTCGCTTACTACTTCTACACATTCAATTATCTCGGTGTACCTGCGTTATTTGATGGTGTTACCGTTCGCGTTGAAGTGGGGTCTACTCTGGCGACCCGTCTCGCAAACGTGTGTTGCAAACCAAACAAGGTTAGGAGTTTGATCCATGGATTTGCAACCGCGTATGTCCCTGCCGCTTTTGCGGGGTTCAATATCGCAGCTCGTGGTGGAAGGTGGCATGTATGATTTTCATGGCGCTCTTCGGTCGGCGTCTTGACTTGCAGGGTCGGCCCTCAAACCAAGGTGAAGTTCTGCACGGACGGCATGCTGTTACGGGAGATGATGATGGACCCATTGCTGACAGCGTACAGCGTGGTGATGCTCGACGAAGCGCACGAGCGGACAATCTACAACGATATTCTGTTCGGCCTTCTCAAGAAGATCATGCGGAAACGAAAGGTAAGATAGAGGCGAGGCAAAGCATCGGTTAACGGACAACAGACAGCCCCCCTAGTGACTCTCCCGTGTCGCGATCGCCAACGTCAGCGTATTGGGGCATTGCCTGTTAGAGCGTCTCGATAGAATCGATTCGTGGGCAGTATCCCAGTCTTACTCTCTTCCCATTCTCTCCTTGGCGGTACAGGAACTACGCATCATCGTGGCGTCGGCTACCCTGGACGCTGAACAGTTCCGCGATTTTTTCGAGACCAACAGGTGCGTAGAGCGGGTTCGTGCAAAAGGTGCGCCCGCTTCCACGTATGAATACAGCAGGTAGCAATTTTAATGTTTGCTTCACGGCGGCAACCGAAATGCGATTGGCTGATGGTAATTGCGCGATGGCAGTTATTGCATGCTGCCTCAAGCCAGCACCTTGTGTGCGTTTTGTGTGCGTCACTGCTTTTTTTAGGAAGCAGGCACACTAAACGGCGATATCCTCTGCCGCGAGCGCGTTGTTATTTTGCGGGTATCATTAATTGACCACATGCAGCCCAGTGCGAGCTGAAATAACAGACAGGAATAGCATACATTCCATCGCAATGAGTTTGTTAATACCAAGTATAGCTGAACTACGACAACGAGGTGGTTGGTCCCTGAACCCTGTTGAAACACCCCGCCACTTTTATACGTACTGCAGAACGAAGAGCCCGATCGCGAACACCGCGACGATAATGTCGATACAAGGGCGTCAGCACCCGGTGGATGTGCTGTACGCGGAGAAGCCAGTCTCCAACTACGTCCGGGCTGCGGTGGACGCGGCGCTATCCGTGCACTCCACTGAGCCGGTCGGCGATATACTCATATTTTTGCCTGGGGCGGAGGAGATCGACGCTGCTGTCGAAATGCTACGAGAGCATGCGCCACAGCAGTCGGGGAGCTCGGGGCGGTGGGGGAACTCGACGGTCGGGGCGGGCGGGGGAGGGGGTCCGCTGCAGGCGCTACCCTTCTACTCTGCGTTGCCGTTGAATGTGCAGATGAAGGTTTTCGAACCTACGAGGCAAGGCGTGCGAAGGGTCGTGGTGGCCACCACCATAGCAGAGACTTCCGTCACGATAGACGGTATTCGATACGTCATCGACCCCGGGTTCGTTCGCCTTCCGTTCTACGACCCAGCGCAAGGGTTTGGAGCGCTTCTGACAACGCTGACGTCGAAGGCTTCTGCGAAGCAGCGCGCTGGACGGGCGGGGCGAGTAGCTCCCGGCAAGTGCCTTCGCCTGATGACGGAGGAGGACTACCACGCCCTTCTTCCTGCACAGACCGTCCCGGAGATGCAGCGGTCTGACCTCAGCTGGGTTACGCTTTTGCTGAAGGCCTTGGGCATTGACGACATCCTCCACTTTGAGTTCCTGTCGCCTCCAGCAGCGGAGACCATGATTCGCTCCCTCGAGTTGCTGTACGCTCTAGGCGCCCTTGACGAATCCTGCCAGCTGACGCAGCCCTTGGGGATGACGATGGCCGAGTTCCCTGTCGAGCCGTGCTTGGCAAAGTTCCTGATGTCGGCTTCGGATTTTGACTGTGTCGAGGTGAGCGTGGGATCGGTCGATTCCCTCCTGCATCACCGGAGCTGTGCTCCGGACGGTACCGCCGTCGCTGAAACATACATGGTAACTCCGTTATGTGTTGCATGCCATATATTTTGGAACTCAGCGTACGTCAACTGTTTTGGTTTGCTGGAGGAACCTAAAATTGTTACATCTTTGTCGTTGGCTGGCTGTATCAATGTGCCGCTTTGTTATCCGTTGCTGTGTGATACGTGTTTCACGTCCGCTTGCAACAGGACGCGCTCACGGTAGCCGCCATGCTGTCGGTTCAAAATCCCTTCGTGCACCCTCGCGGCGGGGGGCGCGAGCGGCGGGAACGCGTTCGAGAGGCGATGGAGGAGTTCGCCGTTACCGAGGGCGATCACATTACGTACCTCAATGTGTTCAATTCCTTCGAGGAAGCGGACAGCTCCTCTGATTGGTGCGACGAAAACTGCATCAACTATAGGGCGCTCGTCAGGGCGGGAGAAATTCGAAGTCAACTTGCCAGGTGCTGTGTGATTCGTATCCCCATCGTAGAACGACTCCTCGGCTCAAGAAGTTTAGAAACGCACACACGCTGCGCGCCATGTCTGTGGTATATCGCCAATGCTCAAAAACCTACACTCCACTCAACAGTAGTACAATTGATAGCATGCTCCAGCAGGAGTCATGTACCAGCGAACCACGCCGAATCGTGGTGGTGGCGTAATCGCAAGGTTACAGAAGTGACATAGCGTAAAGCACGTTTTGGCTCATCATCTGCGGTGTTTCAGGGGCGCGTTCTTTATCCATAGTTGAACAGACCGCGTGAAGTCACTTTGCCTTGTGAACAGTCTGAGTACGAAAACGAGGACACACATGCACGAATGGCGACGTTGATCCGTGACCCTGGTTGGTACATGTATTTTACGGCGCAGTCCCTCGACCATTTTGTCTCCTGCTCCCTTCCGTTCAAAGGTACTGCAAGAAATTTGCCCGCCCAGGTCAGCAATTCTCCAGCTGTGGCGACGACGTCAACGCCTTGCGCAGGTGATTGTTCCGTTCGCGTTTTGATCGATAATTCGTAGTAGCTTGGCCGGTACATTAGTCTTGATCGTTGGTGTTGCAAGCTGGCATTTATCACTGCCAGCCACACGATCATGCAAACTCGATGCAAGCGTACGGACTGACTTTCCAGGTGCTCTACAGGTTTCGCAGCACATCAACACGGGACACCGTTCCGCTTTTCACAAATTATTGGTCATGACGGGGTTAGTGCTGAGCCTGATGTCGACGCTGTTTGTTTCGAAAACCGTGGTGCCAGGTGCCTGGTGGCTGGATTCTTCGCCAACGTTGCCAAACTTTCCCCCGATGGCCGGTACCGTACGGTGCGCGACAGCACGGTCATCGCCATCCACCCATCTTCAGTCCTGGCGCACTTCGGCTCGCCCCCCGAGTGGATCCTTTTCCACGAGATAAGCAAGACGTCTCAACTTTTCGCGAGGGATGTGAGCGTAGTTGATCCAAGGTGAGCCCGCGTCATGGACTCGGATGTAGTGAATTTCCAGTTTCTCTGAACGTGCTGTTTTTGGCATTCTATCTCGTTGGCAAAAGGACTTGCCTCTGTGGATGAATATGAATGGATTGCACTTTAAATTTGGTGTGAAAAGTACAGGGGGAACTGCCGAGCGTGTGCTGGTGGTTATATATTTTTCCTCGGCGCTCACTAATCCTTGGCACACACAGGTGGCTGATCGAGTTGGCACCACATTTTTACCAGTTCCGAGGGGCATCAGGACACTCGGGGGCAGCACCGAGACTCGGCACTAAGAGGCGGTTGGGCCCAGAAAGACCAGCACTCCATGCTCAACAAGACGGCGATGAACGGGCAACATGAAGTGCTCACGTTGACAGTGCAGATTCCAGTAGGGAGCTGCCAGAAGAACGGTCGAACGTGCGTGTCGACTTCAGTAGCTATCCGGGCTTCTCGTTGCCGTTGTAGCTAACTTGACCGATCAAGTGGGCCAAGTACCAATTAGTTCAACGTCGTCGGGGAACTCACAATTTTACGTATTATAGTTTGCTCCGAGGGTTGTTTCCTCCGTCGAGTTATGTATAGGCCAGTGTGCATTGTGTAGCAGAAAACTCTCGCTTCAGAATCTAACAAGTCGTTCAGAAGTAAAGAGCCGATGGCGACAAGCAATATCGAACCCTCCAGCTGCTAAAAGAACAGCCCGGAAAAAAAAAAACGCCGACAAAAAGCTGTAGCGAAATATCGCTTACACTAACGCTCGTGGCTCTTGGGGTCCGATGCGTGCTTCGATGTCAACGATATGCAGTGGCCGATCTTCCGTTGGACGCAGAGTCAAAACCAAACTCGCCCGACATCTTTCCTCCTGGAGCTGGTCGAATGTAGGTCCATCAACCCGGGAAAAGTGGGCCTCGGACGACTCCCGCGATCTTCCGTTTGCAACTTTTCTATCCACCACGCGTTGAAAGCAACAGGAGCGTTCGATGTCCAAGAATACCGTCCGGTGAAGAGCGGCCGAGATGTCCTTCCACTGGCCCTTTGCGTGCAATAGGTGCAAACCTTGCGAAGGGGGCAAGTTCCAAGCGGACGAGGAAAACAGGGGAAGATCGTTGTGATGTGTCAATATCGAGAGCAGTTTCGATTAATGGTATGATATTGAGGGGGTCATTCCCACAGGCTGCATTGCCACAAACTACGAGCCACAGCAGATCATCATCGGCAAGCCTATGAGAGTTCTTATCTCGTCGTGGATGGTATCCTGCTGCTGCGACCTACAAATGCAACGCAAGGACACAGAGTTCACCCAGACTATCGCGCAATCTAAAGCGGGACCTGGTTGATCTAGATATCCGTTGCGAAGTGAAGCCGACGATACAACAAATTACCCTTCCTATGAGCTACCGAAGACTCTTGCTGCTGGGAAGCCGCGCAAGTCACAGCTTAAAACACTGGTAATGTCATGCCTTCTTTCAGATAATGAAGGATGGTGTTGCTCCCCACGACGGGGTACATACCTTCGATGATTACAATCCGGCAGCCTGGTGCTACCGCTACACAGTCCGGCACTGGATCGTGCAGATCTCTGCTGTATGCAGGGAGAAGAACTGTCTGCGCATCCGTTGAACGTAAGAGGTGCAGGTCCCGCAGAAGAGCACCGGCGTCTAGCGTACTCGGGAGGCCCTTGACAGCTTTGAGGGTGCAAGGGCGCCCGATGTGGTCTACCGCTGGCTCTGCGGAAAGGTACGAGTTGGGGAAACTGTAGCCGTCCATGCTGACGCATTGCATGTACGAATCACCCCAGAGGGCATCACCGGCCGCACAAAGCAGCTGCGCCAACGTCGACTTCCCAGCTGCCGCCGGGCCGACGATGCCCACCAGAACTCGCCCTCCTGTGTGTGTCGCACGCACGGGGCAGACACGTTAGTTAATTTTTTTATTTTCTTGCAGATTTCTCCCCCCCTGCGGAGGACACCCTCGGCACAATTCTCTCGGCTCTGAAGACCTTCTCAGCCCTTACCTGTCGACCAGGGATATAATTAGCTGCTGAGTTGTTGCGCTGGCGCAACATTTGGTCAAAATAGCCGTTTTCCGCAACAGCCGCGGAAGGCCTGGTTGCGCGCAGCGCAACACGCAACTCTGGGCGCCGTAGGCGTTTTTTTTTTTGAAACACTGTTTTTCAAATTCGCCTTTGGCGAAAACACATGTGAGCACCCTTTTTGAATTCGGCGCAGGCGAATTTTTTTCTTGAGGCTCTTTTTCTATTCGCCTGTAGTAGAACAAAAGAAAATAAGATTCTGATCCCGATACACGCTTTTTCGAGGTTCGGGAGACGTTTAAAACGCACTTTGTTACTTGGTTTTCGGGCGTATATTCCAGGGCTTGTCGCGGGTCAGGTCAAATCTCACGGGTCGGCTCGGATCGGCTCGGGTCAGCTGACCCGATCCGACCCGCGAGATTTTGAAAGCCTCTTGACCCGACCCGACCTGGCCCGCGAGATTAAAAAAAATGTTGACCCGACCCGACCCGACTCGTGAGATTTGAAAATATCCTGACCCGACCCGACCCGACCCGACCGGCGAGATTTCAAAACCTCCTGACCCGACCCGACCCGCGACCTTCGGATTGATCCGTGAGACACGGGTTTCATGCCGGTCGCGTCACCTTGATCCGCGAGACTATATATCTTGACCCGCAGGTCCGACCTGCGGATCCGGCCCATGGGTCGACACTTCAAAAACAATTTAATATTCATTTTTATGCCCACAAGCGATATGTGGCCTGGTTGTAGTGGGTATAAATGGATGCGGGCATGCGTATGTATATGGATTTGGCAGTGTTTTAAAGTTTGAATAAGATACCAAAGGACTATTATTGGGTATTTGTACGAGAAAAGCCTTTCGGTAAGAGAGCGGGAAGTACTTTGAGTGTCGGATCCGCGGGCCGGATGCGCAGGTCCGGCCCGCGGGTCAGCAGAAAAGAACTCGCGGGTCACGCTGGCCCGACCCGCGAGTGACCCGTTTCTCGCGGGTCATGACCTGACCCGACCCGTGAGCTTTTCATCGCCTCTTGACCCGACCCGACCCGTGATATTATGAACACCCCGTGACCCGACCCGCGGGTCGGGTCATGATCCGCGAAAAGCCCTGATATATTCGCGCATATATCGCATTTTTTAGACACCGGACCACTAATTATATCCCTGCTGCCGACTGGGAAACTATTTTTTCAGGATCGATCCTCTACGAAGTAGTTATTTTGTGCCGTTTCGAATTATTGTCTTTCAGGGTTGATCACAGAGTTTACATTTTTTCCCTCTTTCTTTTCTTTTGTTTATCCGCGTTGAACTTCGTATTTTATCATCCACTACAAGCAGGTGCTTGCGGCATGTGGAAGTGGCGATATTATACCAGGCAAGCAGTAGTAGTAGGCGACCTTCAACTGTTTCAACAGTGCAAATCGCAGCACACATAGGCCACCGTCATTCCAAGGCCCACAGCCAACCTACCGGTTACATCCCAACTAGCGAGGACAAGAGAAGACTCGACATACTGTAGTTTTCCCTGCACCACTGAGCTCTTGCCATTTGCAAGTCGCGGATGGCATCAAGTCCTGAGCATCCTCTGCCCTGATTGCTTTACACTTTGTTTTATCTGCTCCCTTGAACGAGCGCAGGGGGCGGTGTATAGCCACCCACCGAGCGCAGCCTTGGACATATTATACTTACCAGCAACAGTACAGGTGCGAGTAACAGGGAAATATACGATGATTCAGAATCATTTACGATATTCATCATAGAGCGGATACCTGGTAGTCCTACGACTGGTGTTCACATACCGCACTGTCACTGTGCTGTAGTGTACCACATAGGTATATAGTGAGTGTAGTACAGAACGTAGACGTACGCAATACATGCACACCAGATGCACCCCAGGTGCACGCACGGCCTGTTTTCTCGCTCATGCAAGAGGATAATACGCTGCAATACCTGGTACCCTGGTATGTTGATACGAAAATACAAGCGAAATGCCCACCTGCGGCTTCGCGCATGCCCGGAATGGTCGACGATGTAGCCAAATCGAGAGCATAAAAGCTACTGGATTGCCAAGAAGTGCATTCAGAAACTTCCCATGGTTTTTTAGTCAGGTTGGGCAGACGAATAACTAAAATACCCTATGTACACCCGACACAGAGCTTTCAAGTACAGCAGTATTAAGAGTCTGGAAGGGTCACGGAGCTCCGTATCCTGATAGATACGCTACAACAGCAGCCCAAGTTGGATGCGAGGTCTATATGCTACGCAGTCGTGTCTATGTAATATCGTAGATCTGATATGCTGGTTGATACGAGTATTAATAGTCACGTACCAGGTACTCATATTTTACCCCAGTCTGTTCGATTTTCATTTTCTTGACGGTTTCACATGCGGCCTGATGCCTGATTCGGTAATTCGGAAGTATCTACTCGTAGGTAGGTAGGCTGAGCCTCCGTGGGCTCGCTTTTCCCAGATTTTTGCTCCGGTGGAATATCCGTCTTTTCTCGAAAAACAAAAAACGGTTTTGGGGCTCGTTTTAGGCTCGAAAAAACAAAAATAGGCGTACTAAAAAAAATGCTTTCGGCATTTTTAGCTCGGATTTTGAAAAATCGGTGATCACAAGGAAAAGTGTTTGCTGATGGGAAGCAGGTCCAATCAGCGCTAATCGTGACAACAGCGCTGCTGCGGTGCTCAGAGGCCAGCAAGGCATCACCGTCGTAGTGATTTAGCAACACATACATGAGGTTCTGGGTTGCAGTGTTGCGGTGCTGCTGTGCGCGCGAAAAAAAAACAGCGTTTACATCTCATTAATTGGCGTTATTACAGAGGGGTCGGATAAAAAAGGCTGATTTATTGCTCCCGGGCGGGGAAATAGGTCCCGTCCCCGAAAAATAGGCTCCAACTCGTATATTTTTTGGGCTTTTTTTTAAACCCCTGTTTTTAGGCTCCAAAAAACGAAAAAAAAAAGGCTCTTTTGGGCTTTTTGGGCTAAAGCCCACGGAGGCTCAGCCTATAGTAGGTAGGCGCAAGGAAATTATCCCAAAAAAACAGCGGGAAAAGACCTGACAGAACCCAGTTTTCCCGAGCTCGTAATCCTGCAGACTGGTGTAGTGTGGTGTGTAGTTGAGGAAAATAGAGGCGTGTGTACATGTGTCTACTACGTACAGCCCAATTGTATCCGAGACCCGTCGTACCTTGTATGTGTTATAAGGCTTAAATTGGGTAGGCGATCGGTTAACCATTTATCAATAGCCCAGCGGACTAAGAACTTAACGAATGGTGTCATCGGCAGGACATGGGTCGTTGGTCGTGAGTTCGAATCTCACGTCCACCATGAAATCGCTTTTTAGCGAATTTCGTCATGTCAAGAATCTGACAAATACTTGTGGATCCCCAGAAATTGGAACCGCGTGTTGATGTCACGCGTCGACCCGTATATCCGGTCCGTTCCAGGTGGGGAGAGTGTTGTAAGGCTTAAATTGGGTAGGCGATCGGTTAACCTTTTACCAGTAGCTCAACGGACTAAGACCTTAACGAAATACGAGCAGGGACGAATTCCGCCGCAGAAAGGAAATACCATGCCCTACTAGCGGGGGTATATTCAAATCGCAAACAATGGGTGGCCGCAGAAAGGAATTACCATGCCCTACTGGAGGGGCTATATTCAAATCACAAACAACGGTTGACGGCAAAATGGAAATACCAGGCCCTACTACGGGGGGTATAATCAAATCGTAGACCGAGGGTCGCCGGAAAAGAGAATCACTAAGCTCTCCCGCGCGATATTGCAGAGTGTTATCAGGTCTAGATTGGGTAGTAGGCGATTGGTTATACCTTTTACCCAAAACCCAACGGACTCAGACCTTAACAATAGGCCGTAGCGATGTCTGCTCAGCGCATGTTTTGTGTTCTACATAGCGCGCTCAGTGTGGGCGAAATCTCGCACGCGTTCTCTCTGCCCTCTTTTATGGGATCGGGTCTTGACTGTCTTGGGTTCTCCTATTGCGTGATTTCCTGTTTTCCGACACTGTTCTCACTATTCGAGTGAACCCCTTCGCGCCAGCACTTGTTTCTGTTGCGTTACCCCCCCCGTTCGTTTTAATTCTCGAAGCACCCCGTGCCTTCGCCGTGGGTAGTGTAACGGTCATTTTTTTGTTCTTTGTGTTTGTGTCTCGCTCTCAGGTTAGCTTATGCCGCTGCCTACGCGGGTCACACCGCTTCCTCGAGTTTAAGTCCTCGATTTAGCTTCCGGGTAGTTCTGGCTTGTTTTGCCTGCTTCTGCGTATCGGTACTTTCTGACTTGTTGTCTGATTCGCAATGTCCACGTGTAATCCGCTACCGCCTTGGGTTGTGAAGTGCCGCATCTTCGATCCATTCTCCGAATTATCCGGATTGTTTTTGTTCTTACCTGAGTGTTCTATGAATGTGATCTGCATATACGGCCCTTCAGGGTGGGCTAGTGTTATGGTATCCCCTCTCCCCTGTTGCGGCGTTATGGTTTGTAGCAATCGTCCCCTCATCATACCTGGCAGGCGTTGTCGCCTGCTTTTCTGATGAGCGCCTCGCCCCTTCGTTCAGAAGACATTTGGCGAGGCAAACAGCAACCGATACAAAGCTTAAAACATCGTCAAGCACCTCGTGTGAGTGACCAGAACAGAGCCAAAGGCATCAGCCTGCTATTACGGGGGTCCATAGTTAATAGGACCTATGGTATACACAAAAACATATATATTTACCTATTTTTACTAACAAAATTTGGTCCCGTTAACTATGGACCCCCGTAATAGCAGTAGTCGGTCCCTAGAGGTCCATACATACTGCCTTACACTTAACACGTACGTACCTGGTATGTACGTACATAGAACTACTTACTTAGATCTCGATCTCTGAGCGTGCTCGGTTGGTACATCCCTGGCCTCTCAGAGCTCCCACTTGGAAATCGCCTCCTTTTATTATTTTATTATTTGCCAGACCTTTCCAGCGGGTCTTTGTTTTCTCCATTGCTCTTATTTCGTTTCGTGTGCGTGCGTGTACTCCGAGCACGGTTGCGCGCGCGAACCCGGCACCGTCGCGGGTGTCAGCGGGTGCTGGCGGGTGCTGGCGGGTAGAGGGGGAGTTGCAAGGAGCGCGGTCGCCGCTTTCGTGCCTAGGCGTCGCGTGTACCTCGAGACACGAGGGATGCATCCATAGGCTCTGTCTGGCCTCCATTTGTGATTTTTGATAGAGTACGTACGAGGATTTAAGGGTAGTTCGGGACCGTAAGACAATATTCAAGCGGGGCTTATTTTTGCGACCGGGCTGAAAGTCACATGAGGGAGGTACCCCGAATGAGCACCAACATTGTCGAGCTTGCGTCGAGGTCCACGGTGAGCACCGGGCTTCACGCGAGGCGGGCGACGGGGCTCACTGTGGAAGAGAGGGAGGAAAGCTCTACCCGGACTGAATCGGTGGCGAGATGGTCGCGAGAGGGGCGGGCGGCGTACGTACGAGGCTGAGAGAGAAGCTCTGCTGTTCGATTTTTACTTTTTTACTTTTTTTTTTTTTTTACTGGTGTACGGTGTTCCAATCAGGTAGTAAATTATTATTACACGAAAGGGGACGGGGATTTTATTTCTTTCAGAAATTTTCGGTTTCATTTTCATTGTTTTTGCCACAGCAGTTGCTGTGCCGTGCTGTGCCTTATCTTTCGTACATACGAGACCAAACACAGAGCATATCGAAAGAAGAAAATAAGTACCCTACCTGGGGTATGTACGTATGTACGACATGTGAGCGAGCGTAGCGGAAAACCGCCCGCGACGCGAAGCTAATGTACGTCGACATCCGCGACGTGAAGCTTATGTCGCATTCGAGCAGTTTTCTCCTGAAGCATGGTGGCGGGACTCTTGGCATTACCAAGTCGCCAGTTTGCAACTACAATCATTAAAAAACTATATCATTCAATCATGAACTTCTGTCCGCATCGCATAATTTGATGTACGTTTTCATCCTGAGCGAAGCGCCTTGTACGACGTACGATACCAAAAACTAAACTTTGTTTTCATGTGTTTTATTTGAAAGTTTGAAAAAAACATCAAATCAGAGTCGCCTCGTAGCACATTGTGAATATGATGATGAGCAAGCACAAAGCGCGCCATTGCAATAGCAACTATCCCCGACGCGCCGATTAAACGAGCATTCACCTCCACCCGCTTCGCCATCGTGCCCTACGACAAGTCCCTTTAGCCAAGAGCACAGCGGAATAACCACTTCTGCGATGTCGTCGTTGCTGACAGCCAAGATCTTCTTGCGACAGTCGAGCGAGACCAGTAGTCCTCCTGAAGTCTTGACCAGCTGTTGGAGCCTCTCTAAACCACTGTTTTCCAGAGGTTTACAAATTCCTACTCCACATGCCTGAGCCTCGAGCTTTGCCAACGTGGCTGCAAGAGCCATCTTGAGAGCTTTACTCTACGACCACAGCAATTGAGCTGCAGAGTTCCTCGCAATGAGAGTGGCATTTTGGGTTCTTCGTACGTGTTTTTTATGGGAGTTGCATCCGGATGTTTTTGAGGGATCAGGGGGGGAATGGGGGAAGGAACAAAAAGCAACAGGCACTGGGCAACCATCAAGCACACATCCCATGGTGGCAGCCATCGCCCAGAGAGATTTCGCGATCGTGGTAGGCTGCCTTTTTTTTGTCCTGGTGTGGCATGGTTTCCGCGCTGTGGTCGACGTTGTTAATATATGTTTCTGGTCCATCTCTGGTGTCTACAGCTTCTGCCGTGCCTATGACGATACTGGGCGGCTCAAGCCACGGCAGCCTGTCGGAGACAATGTGAGGTTGGATTTTGAGATTCCATCATGCCCATTCCGACTGCGTGGAGCTGATACATTTTGCCTCCCCATCGTCCCTGTAGCCGCAAATGCATGAATGGTGCGAACAAGGCGGAAATATAGAGAAAGCTTCGTACGTACCAGGTATGATATACATGACAGATGCATGATACTTGTACGTCCCCGGTGGCTTGGTAGGTGGTCCGCGTGCCTGTCAAGATAATTTCGTGGGTTCAAGTCCCGCCGAGTGCATGCTCATAGGGACTTTTTCTTGCATATAAAATTGATAAGCGGAAAGCGCGAAAGCGTGAGTTGGCTACATTCGATGAAAATCGACGAGCAGTGGGAATGCTGAACCCTATGCGCGACAAAAAATAACGGCACGTACCGGGGGGGGGGAGGGACGACACCTGTGACCACGGCTTGTCCAGAAGATCGTCGAGGGTAAAACCTCCTACGGGTGGGCTGGGAAGTAAAAGTGATGGATAAAAAAAAATCACACACACACACACCTACTCGTACCTCGAGTCGAGCTGTTCAACGTATTAGGGCCGTTCTAATCGAAGCGTCAAAATTTCCAAATTTTCCAAATTCTTGATCTGGATTTCCTGAAAAATGCGATGGGCATTCTTATCGAGGGCGGAGTTGTTTTGTCGTGATTTTCCATATATTTTTTAAAACGACCCCCACTACCACACAACACCAGCCGGCACTCTCGTCGTCACAGAGCAAGCATGAGCCAATCAACCCCAAGGCCACAGAGGAAAGCACCTAGGCCATGTAGGTTTATGCAACCTAGCGATAACAGCGATGACAGGGCCACCGCGGGCCCAAGCCGGGCGGTGATGCCTGGTTTTTCAGGTAGAACCAACGGGGCGAGTTTGGCGCCAAGCAGTAGAAGTGAACACGACAGCAGTAACAACAGCTACGCAAGAACGAGCAACTCGGTAGCATGTCCACCTCTGGGGAAGGAGGAGGAAAAAGTGGGCCAGGATATGCTGTCGGGCGGCGATGCTGGGAGTGCGGGGAGCTTGGCCGACAGCAGCAGCAGCAACAGCAGCAGCAGCAGCAGTACAGCAGCCGCAGCAGCAGCAGCAGCAGCAGCAGCAGCAGTACAGCAGCAGCAGCAGCAGCAGCAGCAGCAACAGCAGTTGGGAGGATCGACGGGCCGGGAGTAGAGATATACTACGTGGGTTTTTCGATCGCAATCAAGCAACAGCAACAGAAAGGATACTGGTGCACACCTTTACCAGCTTCAAAATCGTTCACTGCAGCAGCAGTACTCGTCCCATGTCCCGGTTTGCCACGGATATTGCTCTTGTATTGGCAAGCTAGATTTCTGTTGTAAAGCTGCTGCACATGCAGCTACTAGAGCAGGTTCATTATTGTTGCTGCTAGCCACGTACGGGTTCTAACGCTGCTGTCGTACGAGTACAGCTGGGTTCGAGCGACAGCGCGAAGGTTACACACAACTCACACACACCTGGTATACAGAAACGGGGTTTCATACCACGTTTACGTGTATCAGGTTTCACGACTTCTAGCTTTGCCGCACAACGTTTCACAGCAGTGTCAGGTGGCGTGCAAGGTGCTCGTAGTGCGTCCAGATTGTATACAGCACCAGTTGCGGTGCAAGATACCAGAGGCACCCAAACTACTACACACGGAGACTATGCTAGATGAAAGTCGACCCAAGACAGCGATAACGACGATAACTGCGAGGTGAGCAAGAAGTGGCGCCAGCGCGCTACAAGGAAAGCACAACACACACACGAAACAGTCGTATCACGCTCACGTCCATAGTGCTCGTCTTTTTCAAGGACTGGGCGGAGCAAGTCGGCGAGCTTCGCGAAACTCTCTTCAGGCATCCGAAAAGTCCTCCGGAAAGCTTTCCGGCGACGGAGGTCTTCCCTCAGCTCTGCCCACGAAAGCCGGTACGGCTCATGGATCGGCGATCGTCTCTTGGGAACATGTGGTGTAGCTCCTGCTGTCATGAACATGCCCAGCACGACGAGAGCAGCAGCGTCGTCGTGCTGGATCGCCTTCAGCATGTTTCTGCGCCTCGCTTCTGGAAAATTATAGGGGTTGAATCGTTG
The DNA here is from genome assembly GCA_031763025.1 of Macrocystis pyrifera. Taxonomy (NCBI): domain Eukaryota; class Phaeophyceae; order Laminariales; family Laminariaceae; genus Macrocystis; species Macrocystis pyrifera. Next base: position 848,241 of record JASSKH010000047.1, on the reverse strand, counting down.
TCTCGTACGACTCAATGACGAGTCCTCCGGAGACCCGGACCGCTTCCTTCCACCTTCCATAATATGTGACCTCCCTGGCCAACGTCTCAAGCTACCCGCTTGTCCCAGCGTCGAGCGACGGCGCGGGTTGGAACACTGCCTCGAATATCGTGAAAATCGTGAAAGGTGTGATTGGTTTTCCAAAATTTGGAACGGGAACACTTCGTGATTTTTCAGGGGCTGAAGAATTTCCAAAATTACGACAGAACGCCTCCGTATTTTTATACAGATTTCCAATTTTTGGAAAATTTGGAAAAAAAAGACATCGATTAGAAGCTCGCCGTTCTAATCGATGCCGTTCTAATCGATGTCTTTTTTTTTCCAAATTTTCCAAAAATTGGAAATCTGTATAAAAATACGGAGGCGTTCTGTCGTAATTTTGGAAATTCTTCAGCCCCTGAAAAATCACGAAGTGTTCCCGTTCCAAATTTTGGAAAACCAATCACACCTTTCACGATTTTCACGATATTCGAGGCAGTGTTCCAACCCGCGCCGTCGCTCGACGCTGGGACAAGCGGGTAGCTTGAGACGTTGTCCAGGGAGGTCACATATTATGGAAGGTGGAAGGAAGCGGTCCGGGTCTCCGGAGGACTCGTCATTGAGTCGGACGAGACAACGATTCAACCCCTACAATTTTCCAGAAGCGAGGCGCAGAAACATGCTGAAGGCGATCGCTGCTGCTCTCGTCGTGCTGGGCATGTTCACGACAGCAGGAGCTACACCACATGTTCCCAAGAGACGATCGCCGATCTATGAGCCGTACCGCTCTCGTGGGCAGAGCTGAAGGAAGACCTCCGTCGCCGGAAAGCTTTCCGGAGGACTTTTCGGATGCCTGAAGAGAGTTTCGCGAAGCTCGCCGACTTGCTCCGCGCAGTCCTTGAAAAAGACGAGCACTATGGACGTGAGTGTGATACTGTTTCGTTTGTGTGTTGTGCTTTCCTTGTAGCGCGTTGGCGCCACTTCTTGCTCACCTCTCAGTTATCGTCGAGCATCAGACTAAAGTGCTCCCTTCCCCCCCATGTTTTCGTCAGAGGCTGAAGTGTGTAACTTGTTTTTAATGCGCGAGAGGTGTTGACCCCGTTCCCGGCCCCCTTTTTAAGTGAAGAAGGCTATTACAGGAGTGGAGAATAGAATTTAGTTTTGTTCCGAGATGTGTTGACCATTACCCCCCTTTTCGCTTGCTGTTTGATAAGAGTGTAAGAGCTCATCTAGCATCACACCTCCCCCTTTTCACTTGTTTAATACGAGCGCAGGAGGCTGTCTAGCATCAGGACCAAACGTGCTTTACCGCCCAGTCTGGTACGGCAGTGAAGTGTGTCAAACGCCCTGTACCCGGAATTGCTCTTTTGATCACGAAGAAGCCCCGGTGTAGCTGATCCACCCCACGCCCCCCCTGTCGTGTTGTTTTTTTATGTTGCGGTTTCATAGAGCGCCAAGGGTATGCGATATTGACAAGCAGAAGGTTTTTAAGTCGTTGTGGGGACATACAACGTGTTTATTGTGGAAGCTATGCATGAACCGAGCGCGATGCAAGAGACGAATGAAGACTCGAAAGGTATTTACTTATCAGTATATCTTTTTATTTTGTGATTTTGTCGCTTGCCGCCACTGGGTAGGGGTAAGAGGAACCTATCCTGTGAACAGCACATGATGGAAACCCAAAACATGCGATGGGCAAGGTTTTAGTCTGGTACACTTCCAGCCACTTTCTTCTTTGAAAGAAAACTATTCCCTGTGCTGTATAAAAGTAAAGTAATACACCGCGCTCAAGCACTCCCGGGCAACTCTCGTGCTCTGATTTAAACTAGATCCGAATCAAACAGAGTTAGGTAGTCTGACGTGCTTCACAAACCGTCACGAATCATCCATCGTGTCAAAAGCTGCCTGCACACCAGCAAGCTTTGGGTGGAGGAACACTTTCAGTTGCGGCTCTTGACAACACCCTGCACCCTACAAAGAATACGATACTTAACGGGAAGGGGGTGGGGGCAACATCTTTCGCGAAATAAATAACATTACACCGTCCATTCCTTTACCTAGCTTTGAAGAAACGAAAAGTTTAAAAGGAACTCTACATTAAAGAGTGCCCAAACAAAAGGGGAGGGGGGCGGGGGCGGTACTCACTTGACCATTGACCACGCATCCATTCCGAGACGGAGGGCGGGGTCGAAACTCTCGATTTCACTAATAATGTTACACCATACGTCCTCAGACTTTGATCAAACAAAAAGGTTGAAAGCAACGTTCTTGCTTCTGATGCTCTACACCCTCCCCTGACCCCCTTGCGCACTTAATAAAAAAAACGCCTGGTGTCAAATGAACGGCCGAGGCGGGAGGGGGGGGAGGGGAAGGGTCAACACCGCTTGCGATCAAATTATTATCACACACTCGATTTTTGAATCCAGACTTTTGAGGAAGCAAGGTTGAGAGTAGCGTTTCTGGCATCGCTTTCGTTCTGATATTTTAAACCCAACCTGACCCGCCTACGCCCTTATTAAAAATGCCTGGTGCCGAATACACGGAAGGGACTGGGGGGGAGGGGGAAGAGGGTTAACACCTCCTGTGACCAAAAGTGTTACCACAAGCTCCGTTTTGTTTCCAGACTTGAAGGAAACAAGGTTTAAAGCGGCAACTTGTGGGCATGCTACCGAGTTGCTCGTTCTTGCGTAGCTGTTGTTACTGCTGTCGTGTTCACTTCTACTGCTTGGCGCCAAACTCGCCCCGCTGGTTCCGCCTGAAAAACCCGGCATCACCGCCCGGCTTGGGCCCGCGGTGGCCCTGTCATCGCTGTTATCGCTAGATTGCACAAACCTACTTGGCCTAGGTGCTTTCCTCTGCGGCCTTGGGGTTGATTGGCTCGTGCTTGCTCTGTGACGACGAGAGTGCCGGCTGGTGTTGTGTGGTAGTGGGGGTCGTTTTCAAAAAAATATGGAAAATCACGACAAAACAACTCCGCCCTCGATAAGAATGCCCGTCGAATTTTTCAGGAAATCCAGATCAAGAATTTGGAAAATTTGGAATTTTTGACGCTTCGATTAGAACGGCCCTTACACCAGCCGGCACTCTCGTCGTCACAGAGCAAGCATGAGCCAATCAACCCCAAGGCCGCAGAGGAAAGCACCTAGGCCAAGTAGGTTTATGCAATCTAGCGATAACAGCGATGACAGGGCCACCGCGGGCCCAAGCCGGGCGGTGATGCCGGGTTTTTCAGGCGGAACCAGCGGGGCGAATTTGGGGCCGAGCAGTAGAAGTGAACACGACAGCAGTAACAACAGCTACGCAAGAACGAGCAACTCGGTAGCATGCCCACAAGTTGCCGCTTTAAACCTTGTTTCCTTCAAGTCTGGAAACAAAACGGAGCTTGTGGTAACACTTTTGGCCACAGGAGGTGTTAACCCTCTTCCCCCTCCCCCCCAGTCCCTTCCGTGTATTCGGCACCAGGCATTTTTAATAAGGGCGTAGGCGGGTCAGGTTGGGTTTAAAATATCAGAACGAAAGCGATGCCAGAAACGCTACTCTCAACCTTGTTTCCTCAAAAGTCTGGATTCAAAATCGAGTGTGTGATAATAATTTGATCGCAAGCGGTGTTGACCCTTCCCCTCCCCCCCCTCCCGCCTCGGCCGTTCATTTGACACCAGGCGTTTTTTTATTAAGTGCGCAAGGGGGTCAGGGGAGGGTGTAGAGCATCAGAAGCAAGAACGTTGCTTTCAACCTTTTTGTTTGATCAAAGTCTGAGGACGTATGGTGTAACATTATTAGTGAAATCGAGAGTTTCGACCCCGCCCTCCGTCTCGGAATGGATGCGTGGTCAATGGTCAAGTGAGTACCGCCCCCGCCCCCCTCCCCTTTTGTTTGGGCACTCTTTAATGTAGAGTTCCTTTTAAACTTTTCGTTTCTTCAAAGCTAGGTAAAGGAATGGACGGTGTAATGTTATTTATTTCGCGAAAGATGTTGCCCCCACCCCCTTCCCGTTAAGTATCGTATTCTTTGTAGGGTGCAGGGTGTTGTCAAGAGCCGCAACTGAAAGTGTTCCTCCACCCAAAGCTTGCTGGTTTGCAGGCAGCTTTTGACACGATGGATGATTCGTGACGGTTTGTGAAGCACGTCAGACTACCTAACTCTGTTTGATTCGGATCTAGTTTAAATCAGAGCACGAGAGTTGCCCGGGAGTGCTTGAGCGCGGTGTATTACTTTACTTTTATACAGCACAGGGAATAGTTTTCTTTCAAAGAAGAAAGTGGCTGGAAGTGTACCAGACTAAAACCTTGCCCATCGCCTACCCAGTGGCGGCAAGCGACAAAATCACAAAATAAAAAGATATACTGATAAGTAAATACCTTTCGAGTCTTCATTCGTCTCTTGCATCGCGCTCGGTTCATGCATAGCTTCCACAATAAACACGTTGTATGTCCCCACAGCGACTTAAAAACCTTCCGCTTGTCAATATCGCATACCCTTGGCGCTCTATGAAACCGCAACATAAAAAAACAACACGACAGGGGGGGCGTGGGGTGGATCAGCTACACCGGGGCTTCTTCGTGATCAAAAGAGCAATTCCGGGTACAGGGCGTTTGACACACTTCACTGCCGTACCAGACTGGGCGGTAAAGCACGTTTGGTCCTGATGCTAGACAGCCTCCTGCGCTCGTATTAAACAAGTGAAAAGGGGGAGGAGGTGTGATGCTAGATGAGCTCTTACACTCTTATCAAACAGCAAGCGAAAAGGGGGGTAATGGTCAACACATCTCGGAACAAAACTAAATTCTATTCTCCACTCCTGTAATAGCCTTCTTCACTCAAAAAGGGGGCCGGGAACGGGGTCAACACCTCTCGCGCATTAAAAACAAGTTACACACTTCAGCCTCTGACGAAAACATGAGGGGGGAAGGGAGCACTTTAGTCTGATGCTCCACAATCCCCTTAACTCCTATCAAAAAGCTAGAAAAAAAAAGCGGGAGGAGGGAGGGGGATAGTCACCTCTCGCGACAAAAACAAAATGCGCACTGTCTGTGACGAATAAGGGAGAGAGGGGGTAATCAACACTTCTTGCGACGAAAACAAAATAAAATTCTCGCGACAAAAAAAAAAAACGTTACACACAGACCAAAAAAACGTTACACACAGTCTGAGACGAAAACATGATTGGCAAAGGGAGGGTTTTTGCTTCTGATATTCCACAACCCCCTCAGTTCCCTATTAAAAGCAACCGTATAAAAAACGTGGAAGGTGAGAAAGGGGATCAACACCTTTCGCAACGGTAACAAAATTGCACCCTCCACTCCTGTATTAGGCTCCTTTACTTGAAAAAGGGGGTCAACACCTCTCGCGCATTAAAAACAAGTTACACGCTCTAGCCTATGACGAAAACGTGAGGGCGAAGGGAGCGCTTTAGTCTCCGAAGCTACACAACCCACTCAACTCCTGTCAAAAAGCAAGCGAAACAAAACAGGAAGGAGGAGGGGGGTGAACACCTCTCGCGACAAATTAAACGCGCCTTGCACAACCTCATCGGTCTGCGACGAAAACAGGAGTGGGCGGGATAGTCAACACCTCTCGCGACGGAAAAACAAAAATCCGCTTCTGTATCAGACTGAGAAAAAAAAAACGAAAGGGGGAGTGGGGTCAACAACTCTCGAGACAAAAACAAATTACACCACACAGTCTAAAACACAAATGTGGTGGGCAAAGGGAAGACTGTAGTTTGTGATGCTCCACAAGCCTCCCCCCCAACTTGTAAAAAGCAAACGGAAAAAAAGCGGGAAGGGGGAGGGGGACCAGCACCTGTCGCGACAAACTAAACGCGCCTTGCACAATCTGTTCGGTCTGTGACAAAAACAGGAGTGGGCGGGATAGTCAACACCTCTCGCGACGGAAAAAAAGAAATCCACTTCTGTATCAGCCTGAGAAAAAAAACTAAAAGGGGGAGTGGGGTCAACAACTCTCGAGACAAAAACAAATTACACCACACAGTCTCAAACACAAATGTGGTGGGCAAAGGGAAGACTTTAGTTTGTGATGCTCCACAAGCCCCCCCCCAACTTGTAATAAGTAAGCGGGAAAAAAGCGGGAAGGGGGAGGGGGATCAGCACCTCTTGCGACAAAAAAACATTACACACTCAACTTTTGTATCAGCCTGCGAAAAGCTAAAGTGAGGGTGCTTCTACCACGTTTGTTGCTGACGCTCAAAACAGTAAACAAATGCGTGCGCACGGCCCCGTCTTCTAATTCTCTGCCTCGATTTGCCCATCTATCTTCACTATATTGAGATTCGAGTACACGACAAAAGTCAAGTACTTTCTGCAATCAGCATGGGAACATCTGCCGGCGAATTTGCACCGCGCAACCTGAGCAGCCCCCGCCACCCACGTGTACCAATAATTAAAACAGACGTTCATCGCTACACTTGGAACCCCTTCGTTCCCTTCCCGAAGCTCACCCGTTCACGTCCACCTCGTCCAAAAATAGATTATCCAGCACCCTCCCCATCCTCATTACGCCATTCCCGCCCTTGCGCCCGAATTTCGCCTCGGCCTTCAAACGCTCAGAGAACGACAAACTCACTGGCTACATCATATACAATGCGTCGAAGTCTAGGCGTTCCTGACAATGTTCTCCTTTGGGCGAAACTGTCTGTTGTAGAGCAAAACCGCCGCCAACGCCGCTCGCGTCGGGGTTTCACCGCTTCGCGTCGGTTTGGCGGTCCCAGGTTCACTCGGCTGAATCTCACTCTGGAAGCCGGGCGGTAGAATCCCACCCTTCTCCAGCAGGACTCGCCCGTTTCCTGTCTCGGCGTCTTCTTCTTCCACCTCGACCATGCTGGCGTGTTCATCTCAGCAGAAGTTGTGCAGGCGAAAGATCGCCGTTATCAAGTCAGTCCGGCCTTCATATTTCACACCAAGGGGCTTCCACAGAATGCCCCACGTCGAAACGAGGATACCGAATGACTGCTCGATCTTCACCCTCAATTGGCTGAGGTGGAAATTGAAGGAGTCCTTATCCGGAGGTAGGCATTTCACTGGGTACGGCGTGAGCAGCTGCTCGCTGATTGGGTACGCCGCATCCCCAATAATGTATCCGGGTGGAAGGCTGTTAGTTGCCTGTGCTAGGGAAGATTGGGTCCACGCCGACCAATCATTCGCAGCCCCCGGGGCGATGACAGATATGCTGCAAAAGCGATAGTCGGCGTTGCACGTCGCCTGTACGTTGAAGCCGTAATGCGTCTTGCTGCCTGAGTAGAAGGATAGTGTGTTGGAGGTGCTCTTTGCAGGTGGCGCTTTCATGTCGATGAACAGACCATCGGTAGCGGTCACAACTCCGTCGAAAATGCCGTTTGTGCTCCTGGCCTGACGTCGAGACGAACAAAAACAATACCGTAGAGGCGAATTTCATGAGTGTTACTATAATGCACTAAATTTAATAACGCCGCAGAAGTTATACTGGTCACGAAGAGATAAGTAGGCCTGGCATTTCCTTCGGGAAAACTCTATTGCACGTACTCTCGTACATACGACTATTTATAGCATCTATACACACTGCGATGGTACTGCTGCTGGTCATATTGCTGTTGTTGTCCACCGCACGTAACCTCACCTTGAATTTCGCGGCAAACTTTTGACACTGTTCGACTGTCTGCGGAAAGAAGAACGGACCGACTTCAGGGGTAGTGTTGACGGCGTCGACGACCTCCCACAGTATGTTGTAGACCGAGGAGCGTGAAACGCCAAACCTCGATCCGACATCCAGATAGGAACCACCGGCGAGCATTCGCAGGCCTATCGCCAGGCGGATTTCAACCTCGATAACTCCGTTTCTCGGGGAACGCAGTTCTGCGTGAGAGAAAAAGCAACAGCAACAGAAAGGATATTGGTGCACACCTTTACCAGCTTCAAAATCGTTCACTGCAGCAGCAGTACTCGTCCCATTTCCCGGTTGGCCACGGATAATTGCTCTTGCATTGGCAAGCTAGATTTCTGTTGTAAAGCTGCTGTACATGCAGCTCCTAGAGCAGGTTCATTATTGTTGCTGCTAGCCACGTACGGGTTCTAACGCTGCTGTCGTACGAGTACAGCTGGGTTCGAGCGACAGCGCGAAGGTTACACACAACTCACACACACCTGGTATACAGAAACGGGGTTTCATACCACGTGTACGTGTGTATCAGGTTTCACGACTTCTAGCTTTGCCGCACAACGTTTCACAGTGTCAGGTGGCGTGCAAGGTGCTAGTGCGTCCAGATTGTGTACAGCACCAGTTGCGGTGCAAGATACCAGAGGCACCCAAACTACTACACACGGAGACTATGCTAGATGAAAGTCGACCCAAGGCAGCGATAACGACGATAACTGAGAGGTGAGCAAGAAGTGGCGCCAACGCGCTACAAGGAAAGCACAACACACAAACGAAACAGTATCACACTCACGTCCATAGTGCTCGTCTTTTTCAAGGACTGCGCGGAGCAAGTCGGCGAGCTTCGCGAAACTCTCTTCAGGCATCCGAAAAGTCCTCCGGAAAGCTTTCCGGCGACGGAGGTCTTCCCTCAGCTCTGCCCACGAGAGCGGTACGGCTCATAGATCGGCGATCGTCTCTTGGGAACATGTGGTGTAGCTCCTGCTGTCGTGAACATGCCCAGCACGACGAGAGCAGCAGCGATCGCCTTCAGCATGTTTCTGCGCCTCGCTTCTGGAAAATTATAGGGGTTGAATCGTTGTCTCGTACGACTCAATGACGAGTCCTCCGGAGACCCGGACCGCTTCCTTCCACCTTCCATAATATGTGACCTCCCTGGCCAACGTCTCAAGCTACCCGCTTGTCCCAGCGTCGAGCGACGGCGCGGATTGGAACACTGCCTCGAATATCGTGAAAATCGTGAAAGGTGAAAGGTGTAAACTCAGGCCGATCTTTTAGTTCGAAGCGGCGAGATTCCGAGTCCTCGACGGACATCGATCGACAATACCAACGATTGCGCCATGAATTCTGAACGGAGTGCGCTCGTTAAGGGCTCCGACCCACCCTTGGGTCACCGTAATCACACAATGGCCAGTGACGTGTGGCGGGCGCTGGCCAGGCGTACGATAAAAAAACAATCAGCCGCTGGTGTGTACAAAACAGAAGACAAAATTTCTCGATCCGTCTCGAATGGCAAAAAACAGGCTTTTTTCTTTTTTTCAGGTTTTGGGAGGATACCGCAGGACGCCGCCGGCACGCTCTCGCCCCCTAGAGCATGTATTCACTTTCCATCTTCGATGCCCTCATCTATACTCGTTGGCCTTGCCCTACACCAAGCGGGTCGGCCGTGGACTGAGTCTATATCGAGATCGAGCATCTATTGTCGCACGAGCTGATTTTTATCAGCGTGTTGACAATTTGCAACGAGAGAAAAAAAATAATTGCGCCACCTGCAGCCGTTAGAACGAAAAAAGAAGAAAAAATCAAACATTTTTTCCCCTTTTTTCCTACAGCGGCGGTACGAGGATATTTTCGGCTGATTATTCAAAGCAATATTTTTTAAAGAAAACTTTTGGATAGGCGTAAGGCATTGATTGACCGACAAAATCTGCTTTCTAAGGAAGGCCGCTATACCTGGTAGTGTCAATCAGTGGGTCAAAATATGCCTTAGAAGGCAGATTTTGTCATCTCCAGAAAATATACCTGGTACCTTAGAAGGCAGATTGTTCGGAGTGCTCACGTACTTGGTGTATGGATTCATGTGTAACGGTATTTGGGAGTTCCACACAGGAAATATGCGTGTTTCTGTGTGGAACGGTTAGCGGGTTGGGACGTATCTTATCCGCCGCTTTCTCACTTCTTCTTCTACTTCTTCTTGTTCTACTTCTTCTTGTTGTGTGTGTACTTCATGTTCTCCCCCTTTCTTCCTTGTCTTGTGTATTCTAAGCGATAATATATATATACCCTGGAGGGGCTTCTATGAACTGACTCAGGCTTGGCCTATCATATCAGTGAGTGCATCGAACACGCTAGCGTTCTGTTCCAATGGGACGCGCTCGCTGATTGGGGCTTGCTGGGAGAGATATATGTTTCGGCTCTGAGTGGAAGCGAGATGGCCACAATCGGCACAGGCGAGATCCGATGCAAAAGGTGCGAGCGGACTGGTCACACCCTACCGCAGTGTAGGGCGGTGGTGCAACTCATGGACGCTCCGGCCCCACCTCTCCATACCTACTTCGACGCTGGAATGCTGCCTCCTGGCTACCACTACATCGACTACAGTCGTGTCCTCACCAGTGCCGAGCTGGCATCCCTGCCACCGCAGCAGTGGGTCGCAGAGCGGAGACAACGACAACTGGGGCAGCAACACCAGCAGCAGCAGCAACACCCAGCAGCAACAGCAGGAGCAGCAGTGGCTCGAGCAACAGTTTCAACAACAGCAGCAATACAAGCAGCAGCTCGAGAAGCAACGGCAGCAACTCGAGCAGCAGAGGCTCGACCAGGAGCAGCAACGGCAGCAGTTCCTCCAGCGCGTGCAGCAACAGCAGCAGCAACACCAGCGGCAACAGCAGGAGCAGCAGTGGCTCGAGCAACAGTTTCAACAACAGCAGCAATACAAGCAGCTGCTCGAGAAGCAACGGCAGCAGTTCCTCCAGCGAATGCAGCAGCAGCAGCAGCAGCAGCAGCAGCAACACCAGCAGCAACAGGAGGAGCAGCAGTGGCTCGAGCAACAGTTACAACAACAACAGCAATACAAGAAGCAGCTCGAGAAGCAATGGCAGCAACTCGAGCAGCGGAGGCTCGACCAGGAGCAGCAACGGCAGCAGTTCCTCCAGCGCGTGCAGCAGCGGCAGCCTTTTGGGGCGACTGCTGTGGCCGCGGGAGGTGCAAACGGGCAGTTTGCATGCCAGTATATTTCTGCTTCTTTTACGCCTCCTGCGGAACGCCGGGCAGATAGTTTTTCGAAGAGTACGTGTGGAAATGAGAGCGAGGGAGAGAGAGAGAGGGGGGGGGGGAGGAGGTTGGTGAGAGGCTGGAGTACAACACGCGGGCGATGCAGGGGCAGTTGCCCGGTGAGTCAGAGCGGAATGCTCTTCCAAGCCGGCCGACCATCGCGGCGGGAGGGATTTCCCCGAACGCGAGAAAATATGTGCCCGATAGTACACACGGCGAGGACGCAATGGAGTACAACACGCGGGCGATGCACAGGCAGTTGCCCGGTGAGACTGAGCTGAATGCTCCTCCAACCTTGCCGATCATCGACGACGCGGGAGGGACTTCCCCGCGCGCGAGAGAGAGCGTACCAGAGGGTACGCGTGAGCAAGGACGCCTGCTTGGCCGGCAGGAGCCGTCGCCTACGAAAATAGGCGAGACATCACGAGGGGTTGTAAGCGATACGCATCGGAGCAAGTACGGCATCGCTGTTGTGTTTGCACCCGAGGAGGAGCCGTCCGACGAACCCGGTACAGAAAACAGCGTGGAGGAAATGAGGATCCCCGAGGTGATGGAGGGGTGTCCGGAGCCGAAGACGGCCACCGTGAGGCGGAGAGCAAGGCAGGAGAGGGGCAATGGAGGGAGAGCCGGCATGGCTGACCGAGGGTGGCAGAGCAGGCTGCGTCGGAGGACGAGAACGAAGCGGACACGAGTTAAAGAGAAGATGAAGGAGACCGAGAGTTGGAAGCTGGGAGCTTGATGGAAATTACAGGTTGTATTTTATTTTTCTTGGTTCGTTCCGTTTGGTTGAATGATTTGGTTTTACTGTACCGCACGCGTATTGTTTTTGGGCCGACATTTTGAGATACGATGGATTTGTTTTTTTGTCAGCGGTATGTTTTTGAGGACTGCTGTATCTTGCCCTCCCCCTGACGCCAACCCCCCCCCCCCCCCCCCCCCCTTGCGCGTTGTTGAGGTTGACCTGTTTATGAGTGAATCAGCGTTTGGTAGGGTATGCGATGAGCGTCAGAGGTAGCTTTGCGGTAGCCTACAGCCGTGCCCGGACGAGTGTAGCTATATTACTGTGCTGTTTCTTTGCGTTGATATTTTTAGCAGGACATGAGTGACGAGGAGATTTATTTTTTGTCGTGTGATTGATCCCTATTTGATGATCCTCGAAATTAGGATATTTTAGCACTAAGTCATTTGTGGTAAAATACGAGTACATCTAAATTACGGGTATTTCTATTCAAATGATTTACGTGTAGATTAATGGTTGATGACATGATAGTTGATAGCTGAGTGCGTCATTCTGGAATTCTGTTTTTTTTGTAGTATATGATACTGGTACGTACATGTACGGCCGCAGCAAGAGGCGGCAGTATGGAGTGTTTTGTGCGTATGTGATCGATAACAATCTGGCGTACTCCGTCCCGGCATTGTAGCGATGCGAGGGCCTACATGTCATGATAGAAGAGTGGCCATGCATGACATCGAGTACCGAATCCCCTTCCGCTCCCCCAGCTGTTTGCATGGCCAAGTACGGGCAAAAGGAGGACCACACAGTGTTACACTATACCCGTACTGGGTTTCTCAAGTTTATGGATTTCCTGAGTTGAGGAATCGATCGTGATTCATGAGTGATGCTTTTTATCCCGTTCCGTCGGGGCTGGAAGACTGCTGTAGCAGGAAAGCTGAAATATTTGGAACTACTATACAACATTATTATTAATACATATCTACGTACGTAACGCGGAATTGAAATCTGTAGTATACTAAGTCGACCGCACTAAACTGGGGCGTTATTTCAGAGACGAAATTCTGGGTTTTTGTTGGCATTTGACTGGATTTAGTGTGTCCCCTGTAGAGAGGCTATATCGGATTGGTGTTTGATTCAGATGGAGAGATAAAAAAAGGGGGGACTGCAGTACTATATAATAGTACTGCAAGGATTCGATTGATTGTTTTCTGAGATTTTGAGGAGTTGCTTTGTGGGCTTTTCTGGGCTTGGCGGGCTTGATCTTTCTGTACAGTCGAGATTTGAGGAGTTGATTTCTGTTTTTTCTCCGATTTGTTATTTTTCGGGTTTTGAGCAGCTGTTCTTGTGGTACTATTTTTTTGAGATATGAAGATCAAGTTTCTTTCTTTGTGAGATTTGAGACTTTGATATTTGTGTTCGTGATATTCTGATTTGAGGCATTGGTGGTCTTGACATATACTTATCTTTGAGTACAATACCTTGGATTTGGATTTTAGGTGATCGTGGTTTATCATCATGGCATGGTTTTCATGAGCGATGTTTGGTTATCCCATTCACCAAGCAGCCAAGTAGAGAGCAGAGGGGCTGTTCGGAGTGCTCACGTACTTGGTGTGTGGATTCATGTGTAACGGTATTTGGGAGTTCCACACAGGAAATATGCGTGTTTCTGTGTGGAACGGTTAGCGGGTTGGGACGTATCTTATCCGCCGCTTTATCACTTCTTCTACTTCTTCTTCTTGTGTGTGTACTTCATGTTCTCCCCCTTTCTTCCTTGTCTTGTGTATTCTAAGCGATAATATATATATACCCTGGAGGGGCTTCTATGAACTGACTCAGGCTTGGCCTATCATATCAGTGAGTGCATCGAACACAGATAGTGTCACTCAGTGGGTCAAACTATGCCTTAGACGGCAGATTTTGTCATCTCCAGAAAATATACCTGGTACCTTAGAAGGCAGATAGTGTCAATCAGTCGGTCAAAATATGCCTTAGAAGGCAGCTTTTGTCAACTCCATAAAATCAGTTAGGCCTGGCCTTTAGCTGCCCTTCTAAGGCAGATTTTTTCGGCGCGAAGGCCTCTATGTGTTACCGCGTCAATGATCAAGCACGCACCCTTGCTTATCTCGCACCCTGCAACTTGGCCGGGGTTTGTCCACACTTCTTGAGAGGCACTGCCGGGAATCTGCTTACACCCTTGGGAAGTCATTGATATCACACCTCTTCGATTACACACCCCTTTGTTATCACACATCCTACAACCTGGCTGGCGTCTGTGCGTTTCTCCTTGGCAAGCTTTGATGAATTATCACCCCCCCCTGTTTTCACACACTCTAGCTCGCGGGGGCCCCCATGCATGGTGCTTATCGCCGGGGGCACGGCGTACGTCAGATACCACACCCTCTCCTTTCCACAACAGCACGCCCTTTGTTTTTTTTTTTCATTTCAAAACGCTATCTCAGTAATAGACTACTCGTTAATCAACACTATAATTTGCCGATGCTGACGATTATTCTGCCAGGTGCGTGTCGTTCGTCACACGTCGTTCGTCGTCACAACGCTTTGCTTGGGATCGGCAGCTGTCGGTACGATCGAAGCTGTCGCAGCATACCACCTTGGGCCCTGGTGGCTTCAGGTCCTCGCGAATGCGGCGTTGACCCTGCTCGTGTCCGCTGTGGGTAGCTGGATTTTCGCTTACTCGCACCAATGGGTCTTGGAAGATCCCACGTTTGACAAGCCCTTGTGGCTACTTGAAGTTTGCGTTGTCAGCTGATTGCGTGTAGTGAGTGTATGTTTATGTGTTACGTCTTGCCTGTGGTTTCAAAAGAAGACTCACGTAAGCTCCAGCCTCAGAGTGCTGCTTATGGCAAGCTGGCATGCGGTTTCCCAGCTTCGCCAGCTGGTGTACAATAGGTACGCACACAGCACAATAGAGCAGCAGTACCCAAGGTAGCGGGCACAATGAGGGAAAGACAGGCTGCTTTATGGGGAATCAGAATTTTCGACGCGGTTAGAACACACCCTTCCCTATGCGAGAAACGTATTAAAGGAAAGCAGAGGTTTTGTTCAGGTCTGTGGTTGGACAAGTTGGGCCGGTGTTCTGGTATCTTACTGTTCATATCGTACGACGTGTTATTGTCACTCTCTAGATGTGTAGTCGTCGTCGTACTGTATAGTGTAAGTACGAAGTTTGTTGCCCGCGGATATTGCACGATTTGTTCGTCTGCGGTACGGGATTGTTCGTGCGAAGGTTGAGTTTGGCACAAAGGACTACCAGATAGCCTGTAGTGGTGTTGGGCATTTCTCGAGATCTGTTTGCTTAATGACCACCTGTGCGCCGGGACCACCATACTTCAGTGCTGGTGATACACTACGCTTTGCATTTTCGTTCGACCGTGACTAGCTATTGACTGCACGTGCTCATCGTGGGGAAACCAAATATGCTTCTGGCATGACGTGTGTTTTCATATGCGGTCGGATGCACATACGGCTCCGGTTTCTGCTTCGTTTCCTCCTTTGCGTTGCAGATTGTGTTGTTGCTGCATCCTGGCTCTGTACAAGCCAAGAACTGTATACTTTGTAGTAGACGATGGCTTTTTGTTTTTAGGGCATTATTTCGGCCAAATCCATAATTTCTTCGGTGTCGTGCTCCAGCAGTCGTCCAGTATGTTGGTGTACGACACCTATTTCCAGGGTTGAATGCTGGAGCTGGAGATATGATGCTGTCTAGAGTGATGCGATGGAAATAGAGTGATGCGATGGAAAGCCATGTGTAATTGATTGACCTTCAAACAATGATTCGCCGTGGATGGTTGGGTACGCGTAACACCACATCGTACAGAGGTGCCAGGTATATATATAACTAAGAGAAAAGCGCACATTCAACTACTACGATTTCGTGGTGTGTTCCCGTTGCGCCGCTAGAAAACCGAACGGGCAATATATAGGGTGACTCGCTGGTTCATACCTGGTACGTATGTATGAACGGAATACACAGCGCCGACATACTTGGTGGTGCTTGCTCTCGTCATTAAGCCTGTCCACTGCCGCATCCACCGGTTAACAAATTGGGTACTCGTCGCCGTCATTCAATATGCATAGCAGGGGCTGCCCTTGACTTGCACAGGCAGCTACTTCAACCACTAAAATTAAAGTGAAATTCTTCCGTGTTCAAAATCAAGGTACCGCCAATGGCATTGACACTCTTTTCCATTTACCAAATATTAAACCTTGCTGCACCGCCCAAAAAACGCTCAGCGTGTCGTACGACACGTACATTCCACCTGCTACGTACAAACGCGTTACTGAACCTCCCCCCCCATGGCTCATGACTATTTTCGCGCCGCTTCTTGTTCAGTGAGGGATTCGCTGTTGCTCAATCGCTCGATTAACGCCAGCTGCTCGCTCTCGACCCTCAAAAGGGATTGGTACTGAAGATTCTGCCGGTCCAGCTCTAACATCTTCTCCTTGAGCATTGTCTGCAAAGCCGCCTTTTGTCGCATGCGATACTCCAGCTCCCCCTCAACCTGAAGAGGCAACATACACCGACATGACATACCAGACGGGTAGGTAGGGCTTGCTTACGAATTAGCATATTTGAGATATGTTCGGCAGCGCCGAGCATCGTACCAGGTATTCAGGTAATTCATATGCGCAGGCTACAATGAAAGGGTTAAATTACACCACTGCTTCCAAACCAGGTGTCTTTACGAGAACGTGCAGAGTCGTGAAGCCTCATCAGGAGAATGGCCACACACTAGGCCTGCGCCCTGGTGGCTCCAGCCAGCACAGTATGTACTGGCTGTGTCAGATGTTAGGACACTGGACCCAAACAATGCACTGTTTCGGCGAAGCCGAAACCCGTCGCGATGAAGCTGCGACCCACGGCTGGTAAGGGGCCCCCGCAGGTGGCGCCCCCCGA
Source organism: Macrocystis pyrifera (assembly GCA_031763025.1). Taxonomy (NCBI): domain Eukaryota; class Phaeophyceae; order Laminariales; family Laminariaceae; genus Macrocystis; species Macrocystis pyrifera. The sequence continues at coordinate 831,646 of JASSKH010000047.1, read as the reverse complement.
GGGCCCTGCTGGAGGCACGGTTTTACGATTTGGCTTCACTAGAGTAATACACGTTGCTTTTGGGGCATTGGGTGGTAGGTTGCCTAAGGAAACATGATAAAGAGCCGACAACGGGAATTATGTTACACAGAGATCCGCAGAGCCCAAGCCATCAGCTGTTGAGGCGGCTTCGTTGATCGTGCTCACAGTCTCCCTCCCTCCCTCCCTCCCTCTCTCCCATATAATTTGGCGTGCCCTAGCTCGGCGCCCGGCGCCGCCCATTTCGACGGGCTTCCGCAATATATATATATATATTATTATGAGACGTTGTTGTGGGACGTACGTAAATATTCAATACACTGGCAACCCTGGCAGCTTCATCAGCCAGTAGAGTAGTGCTGCCCGTACATACTGGACCAGGGCGCCACGGCATACCACGGAACGTTCCACGGACCTCCACGGCATACGATGGAACCCTAACCCCCCCCCTAGGTGCCGTGGACATTGGGGTGCCGTGGGGGTTGCCATGGCATGCCGTGGGGTTGCCATGGACACGTGCCATGGAATCCTATGCCACGCCATGGGATGCCGTAGGGATGCCAAGGTATGCCATGGGTGGTACCCATGCCACGTCATGCCACGAAAAAGGCAAATACCACGGAACCTTCCACGGACCTCCACGGCATACCATGGAACCCTAACCCTATCCCTAACCCGAACCCCAACCCTATCCTAGGTGCCGTGAGGGTTTGACATGCCGTGGGGTTTTCATGGAGTGCCGTAGCGGTAGCCGCGGGGGTTGGCATGGTACTACCCATGGCATGCCACGGCACCCCCCACGGCGTGCCATGGAATCCTGTGCCACGCCATGGGATGCCGTGGTGATGTCATGGTATGCCATGGGTGCTACGATGGTAATACCACGGCATGCTCACGACAAGGTCAAATAGTGAAGAACCCTGGAACCCTGACCAGGGCCCAGCCCTACCACACACGCTTGACTTCACCATTGACGATGACATGCCAAATGTTACTTCATCTTTGCGGGGTCAATCGGATCCGCTACGTAGACAGATTGATGTTTACGAGCGCCATTCACTGGCGGATTTCTCACTTCCTGCTCTGTAGATCGCTCCTGGCTCGACACATTGGACTGATTGCGATCAAGTTTTTAACCGGTCCATTGGGTCCATTCGCAATGCCAGGGGGTATTTGGGTTGTGGATTGGGACGAGAAACAGCTTAAAACGTTAGAATATACTGGCCCAAATCAATTGGAAATCGAACTAGCTGTAAGTATTATCGTCTCGTCGACCCTGGTGGCATCCAGGGGAGTCTCTGGCCAGTAGTCAATCGCGAGGGAAATAATGCAAAACGCGCGCGGTTCACGCAGCTTGCAAAGTTGAGTATCGACCGATCTGCCGATCGGTTGAACTCACAGCTGACGTGCTTTCTTAGTTTCTCATAAAAAAAAAAGAAAAATGAAATCTCGATTTTCCAGCGTTCGGTGCGAGTGCATTTCCGGTGAAGAATATTGAAGTTGTCGCTACTGGATGAATCCGACGATACCCGCCGGACTGAATGCCAAGGGCTGCACGAGTTATATCCAAACGTATTTCTCCCTGAACAGCCCGTTAAAACACGCCACAAGGTATTTCAACACTCGAACGATTGCAGCCACATAATGCATACTCCTCGTCTACGAGTTTGTACAGTACGAACATCACCATCATCGCACTTGACTGACTGACTGACTGCCGCACATACTGGAACGTATCATTTGGTACCACGCGAATGATGACATCTTGGTACCATTGGAAATCCTAGCAAGTGATAGTATCTCATAGCACCAACGATTCGCACCATAGAAGTTTAATATAACAATCTGTAGATGCATGTAGTTCACGGTCCCAGAGATCCCACCTTATTTCGCTGCCCGATAGCCCGAAGCTTCTCCTTGTCGATTCTCGCCGCGTTTTCGTGCAACACCTCAACAATCGTGTGAACCGATGTGTTGAACTCTCGAATCTTGTCGACAAACCCACGACACTCCTCCTCAAGCATCTCGGAGTGCTTGAACTGCTCCGGGTCGAGAACACGAATTTGGCACTCGTCATCGAAGGATATCTGGACGCCATTGTCCTCGTTCATCACGGCTTAAGTCTTCCTTGGGTATAGTGTTGTCAACAAGACGTCTGGGGTATCTCCGTGTCGAGTTGCCGTTCGCGATAGTCAACCGTTTCACCAAACCGGATCCGTCGTCGTATCCCGTGCCCAGACGCCTGCCTACGGTCACGACCCCGCTATAGAGAGCACTGGTGGGGTAGACAAGAGTCACACGAAAAATATCCGCCTCCTAGCCTGCGTACTGCAGCAGCTCGCTCTGTGATGTGCCTTTCACAGCCCACAAACAGTTGTAGGTACTACTACTACTGCTGTATCAGTTTGTTTACGATGGATTTTTTTTCCAAAATCTGCTTCGAAAAAAAAAAAAAAAAAAAAAGGATCTCCAGTGATAAAAGGCGTTTTTGTAACGGGGTCAGTCACGCCGAGGTGGATCTTGAATCACGGCCCCATCCCAAATCCTGCCTTGCCTGTTGCCCCTAGCTGTTAACCCCCAAGACCTAGTTGACAAGCTTGCTTCGTAAGACCTAGGGCTATGGAACGTCGTGGGGTCAATGCAGGTGCCCCATCACATGGCTCTCGTCGTCGGAGTTGCATGCTGACCGCCCAAGTTTTGGAAGCGATCCGAGAAACAGACGACGAGATCTTCGAGGAGACCCTGCAGTACGACTTGGTCGCCCTTGGCGGTGGGGTAGCGGCCGGCTACTGGGCTGAGGTAATAGCCTGACTGGCAGTTATCGAATACTATTACAGGGGCATGCGTTTTGATGCAAGGACAAGAGCAGTAGTAGCATTTCTGGCGAAGTTGGGTAAGAACGCACAAACCCACCTACTCCGAATCATAGTGAAAATTTAACTTTCAACGTACGAACCGTCGTTTTCTGTTGTTGAAGTAGTACATACTGCTGTAAGTTTCCCGGTGCCAGGTATACTTGTCCTGCTGTACGTACCAGGTACCAGGTACTAGTACTGATTAGTCTCTGAATTTTACTATGACTGGTACTCCGTATCGTATGACTGCTGATGGATGCATTGTATGAGTAACTCCGGCAACAGCAGTTCATCCACGACGTATATACGTACACACGCAGGGTATCGCAGGGCTTCTATCTGAGCACGGGCGTACAGCTGCCATCGTGAGTGGAGATCCAGCTGGTCTTACACCGTTTGAAAGGTGATCTCTCAGGTGGTACATACATCCGTACCAAGTACAACATGTTTGTATACCATACCAGTGCCCGGGTGGTGTACACATCAACCATTTGTGTAACAAGCGCGTTCGTTCGTTCGTTCGCGGTGAGGTCCGTGTACGTATGTATTTCATACCTGGTATGTGTGTAAATATATTTGACGTGTACCTGCGTGAATAGTATTTTACTATTAATAGTAATTGGTGGTAATGAGGCGCGACCTCAGTAATACCTGCAGTAGTCATATCTGCGATGCATCACGCGAATACGGAATATTCTGTGTTGTGCTGAACTAACACGAACGAACATCTACGTACGCGGTCGTCGTATGTATCCGTAACCACGTTGTGACGTTTGGGTTATTCTTGGCAAGTTTTCAATAGTTGAAGACGAAAAATCTGCGCTTGACATGTTTTGTGCAACAGAATGAGCTTCTCGTAGCAGGTGCCACCGCTACTACTGATGAACGACATCTACAGTAGAGCTTCTCTAGTAGCCAAAAGCAGCAGCAGCAGCTGTAGCAGTAGGGCACACGAGGCCAGGGTCAGCGTCGCTTACGCTCGGCTTGTCAGTCTAACCCTTGAACCCTTGGTACAAGTACTCGATTTTGTCGTGTGTTTCCTGGTTTCGAATTCGAAATTCGGCATAATTTGAAGACGAAAAATCTGCACCTTACATGTTTTGTCCAACAGAGAGGGCTTCTCGTAGCAGGTGCCACCACTACTACTGATATACGACATCTACAGCAGAGCTTCTCCAGCAGCAAACAGCGGCAGCAGAAGCACACACGAGGCCAGGGTCAGCGTCGCTGTACGCTCGGCTTATGTCGGTTTAAACCCTTGAACCCTTTGTACATGTACTCGATTTTGTTGTGTGTTTCCTGGTTCCGCACTCGTAGTTTGAAGACGAAAAATCTACAACCTGGCATGTGCAACAGAGCTTCTCGTAGCAGGTACCACCACTACTACTGCTGTACAGCATCTACAGCAGATTTTCTCCTGCTTCTCCGTCCCCTCATCAGTAGGAGGGTGGGCCTAGCAACACCACTTGCAGCATGTCTTGGGAACATGGCTCGAACGTTGCTGTGGACAGGCACAGTCTGCCTACGAGTACTCGTAGAGTTGGGTTTCGCTAGGTAGAACTAAAAAAAAACAAAACCGTGATGATATTTTACGTTTGTGGTTCTGTTTTTTTAAACCATGGCCCAGCCATGTGCCTACCCACGTTGCCGCACCTAGCTCGACGTTGCCGCACCTAGCTCGACCAACTGTGAACGACTTACCACCGCACCAGCACGAGAAGGTTTCGTTTGTGTGTGTGCGTGCACAGTGCCCGCCGGGACTGGAATTGGTGCCGTTTGCATTGAGTGCAGTCGACAAACGTGGCCGAAAAAATGTTGAATCATGATGACTGACACACACAAACAGAGAAATTCAAAACAAGGCACCCTACCCTCGTATACGACTCGTTATGAAGAGGCTTTTTTTCCCTTGGAAAACCAAGAGAAAAAAGGCTCGCGCTTCTGCTCGCGCCTCATTATAAAAGTACTTCAAGTGCGTCAGCTGTGAGATCGCCCGCTTACTCAGGGAAGCTGATACTCAAATTGGAAGACTGCATGACGTGTGTATTTTTTTAATCATCACTTTCACTTTCTAGCTTTTTTAGGAGGTTTTACCCTCATCTATCTTCTGGGCAAACTGTGGTCACAGGTGTCATCCCTTCTCCCCCCGGTTTTTGCCTTCATTTTTTATCGCGCATAGGGTTCAGCATTCTCACTGTTCGTCGGTTTTCATCGAATGCTGCTAACTCACGCTCTCGCGCTTTCCGTATATCAACTTTTGTGCGAGAAAAAATCCTTACGAGTATGCACTCGGTGAGACTTGAATCCACGAATTTGATCTTATATAGCACGCAGCCACTGGGGGTGTTGTATATAGAACGCGGTGTGATTAGAGCACAGCATCCGTGAAAATAGCCCACCGCTGTTTATCAAGCACGCAATCATCTTTGAAATTTGAAATTTGCCGGAACTTGAATTTGGGAAAATGAAGTTTGTTGCAAATCTGCGTTTCGCTGGAAAATTGGAAGTTTGAAACTTGTTGGAACTTTGAAATTCGCTGAAAACTTGAAATTTACTGCAAATTTGAAAAATTGAAATTTGATCATACACCGACACCAATCTTAGAAAATAATCCACTCATCCTCCACCCATGCATAATACGCAGACCGGCAGTGTCGAAGGGCTGCCTCAATCCAAGCTCAAAGGGCATGCGAGACTTCTCCTGTAAGAGTCCTTCAGTGTTTCCCTTCGTGTGCGAGGGCTCTGGCGGCGATTCCCACCGACTAGAGTGGTACGAGGTCAACGTGAGTACTGTTGTGTACCGATACCTGATTGTCTGGTACCAAGTATGTGCGTCTGTCTTCAGCGAACGGCGGAACGATTTGCCATTCTCTCGTAGCCTACGTTTTCATACACCATGGGAAAAAAGTACAAGTTTTGTACTTTTATCTATTCATAGAGAAAAAGGTAATTGGTGCCCGCATTTGAACCTACACGGTAGAACTGCAAGTACGTGGTCAGCGCAAAATGCCCTTGAATCCCTAAAGTAGGCCCCTTCCCTGGACTTGTGGAAAGCGACGAGCTCCTCCGCAAGGAGAATCCGAATCTGCTAGATACCAGCGCACGTTTCTCACACGAGAGGAAAGACAAGACGTCGGGAGGCCATAGAAGCCAGGTGTGAGCAGGACTTCACGGTAGAACGAGCTAATCGATACCATGGAGTCCCTCAAAATTACTGCACGGATACGCATTATTTGAATTTTTGGTGGTAGTGCCCGCGGCATGCCGCGGCTTGTCGCGGCATGTCGTGGCAAGGCCCATGGGTGATCACCTGCCGCGGAACGTGCCACGGTTGTGCGCGCGGATACTGCCGTGGCACTTGCCATGGCATTCCACGGCAAGCTCCGCGGCGATGTCGACTCGCGGCAAAAAACCCACAGTAAGACCCGCGGCGAAACCCACGGCAAGACATTCGGCTAGACGCGCGGTAAGACCCGCGACAAGGCAAGTAGCAAGACCCGCGGCGGAGACTTGCAGTGGGACCCTGCCGCGGGACACGCCGCGGTTTTTGCCGCGGGGCTTGTCGTGGGACTTGCCGCGCGGGGCCTTGCCACGGGACTTGCCACGGTACTTGCCGCAAATGTTGCCGTGGGCGTAGCCGCGGGAGTTGCCGTGAGTAATGCCGTTGCCGTGGGTAGTGCCGTGGGTCTTGCCGTGGCGTGCCGTGGTTACCGCGGGCCTTACCGTGACGTGACGTGACAGTCGTTCCTCGGCATGTCACGGCGGTGCGTACGGCATGCCACGAAAAATCAAAATACTGTACATCCCTGGGTACGATACACTGTCGTACCATGTACTACGGTAGGTCACGGTGCTTTCGTAGCTTCGGACTGCCTATGATACCTACAGCAGTAGCGCATGATACGACGGTGTATCGTACCCAACATCCTTCCTTTCTTCGGTCTGTGGCGATCCCCTGCGACCAGGGGCCTGACTGCTGTGCTTGCGACTTTTAGCAGCCTTCAGTACCCGCATGAAAACTGAACCTAAATAATAGTGATTCTTCTGTTATTGGCAATGAGTTTCTCATTCCCTTCCTTATGACATCCTTCCGGACCCGGCCGATCTCCTGCGGCCAGGGCATCGCGATTCTGTCCAGCTGTCAGGCAGTAAGCGTGGATATGGACCAGAAGTATCTGAAAGTTAAGCGAGTCTCCGCCAACGGCGATGGGCAGCTGGTGTTTGGTGATACAATCAAGGTTAGTCTATATATTTCTGTAGATTGTTCGTGACGTGTAATGCTCTATGGGTACTGTACTTCGCTTCAACCTTTTTATTGGCGCTTTGGCGAGTGGATGTGAAAATATGGGACATGACAAACTCCATTCTACACCGACAGTAGTTTGCCCTCAATAAGTTGTCCTGTGGTTCGCTCCTTTCCTAGAGAGTAGAGGGAGTAGAGAGTTTGTGGCGATGTCGTCCAGCTAAGGCTTGGGGGACCTATCCTTCCGCGAAAGGGTGACGGCTATGTAGTCTACTCGACTACTCGAATGCACGGGTGGTTGGCGGCTTGTCTCGCTCACGAACAGGAAGGGGTGGACACCCGGGATGCTAGTGGAAAGTGATAGGAAAAACTATATTTTATCGCAGTTGCGGGAGTGACAGAGAGCGTTACTTCATCTGTCATAAAAGGCCGCCGGGACCCCACAATATACTACTAACTACCCGATCATGTTCCGATCCCAGGATCAGTCTCCGTAAATCACTGACAGTTACAGTTATCAGGCATTGGTGCAAATATGTTATATGACTAACACAGCCGTTAATTCTTTGGCCACGTGCGAGGCGCCGACCAGTTTCGCCTGCTCAACATAACCCCACCTGTGCTGTACCACGTTGTGTTTTCGGTCATCTTTTGTTCATTCTTGTTGGTTGCGCTCTCGTTCGGTCAGGTGATATCGCTTGGTCGGTTTGGTCTGAGAAATTGTCGATTTCTTCATAGCTCCATACGAAGTATCTGGTATGTGTTGACAGTGCGACCGGTACATCGGAAGTACCCGCTCTTAGAATTACATGGACTATCCAACGGCTCTATCGTATTTGTTGCTGTAATAAATGACCCCGGCTGTGCCGGTCAACACTCGCAGGTGGTGTATGGGCGGTTGCTGATCGCCACTGGAATGAGAGCTCGCCGGCTCTCGGACAACATCGGTGCCGCCGACAACATGGCGAAAGGCCTGCAGGTGTTGGTCACAACATAATAGCGACACAAGGGGAAAAAATGCGGCCCTGGCTGCTGAAGTATCCCCAATAGCAGTTAGTTGAGGAAATGCAGCCGTCGTGACTACGTAAAGTATCACGAACAGCTGTCGTGGTTGGGGAAGCCCGGTCGCGAATATGCAGAGACATGATTATTGTCCCGGCAGCAGTTCCTGTAAACACGGCGAGCCGGCCAGTGCTGAACAGGGAAATGCGGCAGTTAGGGTTAGTGCAGGTGGCCTGTCCGTCTGTGTGCGACCCTAACACCGGAAACGTACCCGTCTGATCGCACGTTCCTCATTGGTGTCGAACCACGCACACTAGGGAAGCTGTTTCTGCACTCGCCACCCAGATCTGGTCGGACACCCATTAGCCTGCACTTCTCCAGACCGATTCGGCTTCGGGTCTGTGCACTACGTGCGAGACTTGGGGGACAGCGTGAAGATGGTGCAGGCTATGCGCAGGGTAGAAGCGGACGGACAGGTGAGCACAGCTATCAGTTCTGATTTGACTACTTGTGCACGAAGGAGGTGAAGCAGGAATCGATAACTGTTTTTTTTGTGTTTCATAGTTGGGGGGGGGGGGGGGGGGGGGGTAAATGACGAGAGCAAAGAAAATTGCCAAAGGGCTTAGTTGGCCGCATCACCCAAGCCGTTGTTTCGCATCCGCAGTGAGTGCTTCATAGCGGTGTATATGGCGACCATGCACTCGTCAGCGATGGTACCACAACCCACGTGCTTTGGTGTGAGAAGCTGATTCTGAGAAGAGAGATAGAGAGCGGAGAGCACAATGCTCGGTTGGGCACAGCATAGGGGTTAGGATAGAGAAGAAACTGCAGGCACACATCGATACCGCAGGCACATGTCGTTGTGATCCTTGAACATCGACCCCCCATAATGATAAACACTACGCGCAGGACACCTGCAAGGAGCCTGTGGTGGTGATCGGCGGCGGCTTCCTATCGTGTGAAGTAGCTGCTGCCATCGCTACCCACTGCCCCGGAATGCAGCTGGCCATGGTCATCCCCGGAGAAGACGTAATGGCGAGGGCTGGATTCGCCAGGGAAATCTCCCACTTCTACGAGAAACAGCTGGCCAGGGTGAGCATTGGACTGCCCCCCATTTCCAGGGCTTTGATCGGATCATTTCAACCTTTGACCCCATTTTCGCCCCTCCTTGAACCGACCGCCGTCGTCTCATCCCCGCCGGCTGCACATTGCTGCATACCCTCGATAATCAAAAGGCCGGCGTGAATTTTGCAAAGGGGTACCGCGTCAACCGCCTCTGGTGCGTCGAGGAGGAAGGGAGTTTTCCCACGCTGGAGCGATCGCCTCAGGGGTCTGTCTTGAAAAAAACGCTTCCAAGAAAGTTCGGGCCGGCCGACCCTAACTTTACCGAGTGCCGGGGCGTGGTTCTCTCAAACACGCACACCGGTGAGGAGGTGAGGTCCTATTACTCGTATCCATTCTATTAATAATAGCCTCTTGGGCTGTTGCTCCTCCTACTGCCGCTGTAGTGGGTATCATAGTGACGTCCGTGCGCCTCTCACGGGTGAAACGACAGTCCTTCAGGTTTTCTGGATATGGTAGAGAGCTGCGAGTCTGCACGACCCCCGACAATTTAACTAGTCTGCCTTCAACGGTAGCCGATCGGTTGATTCTTTGTCGGCAAATTGGATGGCGAAGCAAGATGGAAAACGGGCTTCGTCCCGATTCCACAACAACAGATCACTGTCGCTAATAGTAATAGTAATATAGTATTAGTAATAGTAGTAGAATTATTATTATTATTATTATTATTATTATTATTATTATTATTATTGTTATTAGTAGTAGTAGAGCGTCTTGGCACGCCGAGTTCTGTTTTTGCGAAATTGCGATATGTTGATGCTCGAGATAAGCCGGCCTCCTTAGGCGCGTCGACGGAAAACGCGCCGGTTGAACGGCATCGTCTCCTCAGCGCCCCCCTCCCAGTCCTCTCCTATTTTGCTACACGTATGTCAGGCCGGCATTTTATTTACTGGAGTACCACATCTCGGACATCGTGTGTTATTGTCTGAACTTTTCAGTTGTACGGCACCTTTTTTTCGCTCTTCTCCCCTCTTCTCTGTATGTGGATTTGAGGTCAGTATGATATCACGCATCTTGTACCTCGTGTGTGTTTTTTACATTTCAACTCTTCAACCTCGAGCAGATCTGGCTCGCGGCTCGCTTCGTTGTATTGGGCATCGGCTCGATCCCCAATTCCGAGCTGTTTCACGACAGCCTTGAGCTGTCAGCGGACGGTGGCATCATGGCCGACTCCTCGTTGCGCACCAGCCATCCGTCTGGGGACGTTTTTGCCGCGGGAGACGTCGCGTGCGTTCCGGCACCTCTCGGGGGGGGATCGACGAAATAACTCACTTGGCGACGACGTTAAGATGTGAGCACGTTACGTCGGCGAGGAAGATGGGTGCACATGCAGCTAGGACGATGCTGGGAGGCGCCGCAGCGCAAGAGCCATACGATCCTGTCCCACATATGTACTCCAGGTTGGTAATTCGGCCATTCAGGGCCTCAGAATGGTGTGATAGAAGCTCCTACGTCGTGTTTCGGGTTTGGGCGGCTATATGAGCAGTCAAGACCAAATAGACGGTGGTTATTTTGAGGGGGTTTTCACGGTCGATTGTCTACCGCGAAACGTCGGTAACCTCACCTGGACAGATGACGGTCTGGAAATATCTCTGAATACCTTACAAGCAGTTGGTTGGTCAAGATCGAATTTCGTTGTCTTTCTCTAGCAATCAGCGCGCGACACGTTTTCTCTTCAAGGCTGAGACATCAACATGCAAGCATTCAACACCGAGAATGCCTAACATGGTTACGACGTGCCCCGTGAAAGTAAAGGTCCGAACAAACCCGCGGTATTGAAATCAAACCAATACCCACAGTGAATGGGTGAGAGGTATTCCTACTCTGCAGTGTCTGCTATATAACGTCTAGGGGTCGGAGGTATTATATGGCATTGGACTAACGAAGCTGACATCCAATGATCCGCCGACTGTCCAGCACTCGTCTGCTTTATCAAAGGCTCGGGCGAAGCGGTCTTAGCAGCACGCCCATTTGTGACTAGGAACCACAAAGCAGGCAAAGGACCCGCTATGCCTTCGTCCCACGAAACAATCGACCCTCGCGAAACTTGTTTTCAGCGAAGGACTCTCCGGCCTCGGTTCATTTTGTTTTTGTTTTTGGGCGTCGCTTTACGACATTCTACGTGACCTCCCTAGAAAGCTGTTTTGAATGTGGGGAGGAATCTATCCCCCTTCATACTACTACTGTGGTCCTTTTATGTCGTGCGTTCCTGCTCGTCATGGTGTCGATGCCCGCGTCACCCATCATGGCAGAATCTTGGATGTTTCTTGGAAGTTCTACGGTTTCACACGAGGAGAGGCGTGCGTGCTGGGCATGGAAAAGTTCGCGGCGACGAGAATGTTCGGGGCCTTTTGGTTGCACGGCGGGAGGATCGTCGGTGCCTTTCTCGAGGTGAGTGGTCTGCTTGTTGCCTTCTTTGGCACGAGCGCGTTCAGCCCTCTGGCCGCACAGAGAACGCGGAGTGGAAATACAGTACATTTTTAATTTTTAATTTAATTTACGCAAAATTGAAAAGACGTCCAGTTCTCGGGACAAATACACGTCCCAAAGCACCAGTCCTCCTTTTGGTCACCGTAGAGACAAGCTCTACTTCGCTTCGCTCGTGGATGAAATCTAAATCATCTGAGAACGAAGGTCTCCTGCATCACAAGTTGCCGTCAAGGATGACCATGTAGTTGACGTTGTGACGAATGTGCGGTGTGTGTATCATGCCGGCATCCACGACAGGTATCATAGAATCCATCTGATTGTGCGTGTTTAATGGTTCGCAGGAAGATCCATCCTCTCAAGTGGACCACTCTGCGACATTGGAACGCATGGCCAGGGAGCAGCCGCCGGTGCTGAGTCTGAAACGCCTGCGCAAGGTGAGTGAAAACGTTGTCGTCGATATCAGGCGAGGTACGACGGCACAAGCTTACAGCTCTCGAAGGCGCCGCTATTTTCGATGGGTCACAAGGATGGTCAAGGTTGCCGACCAGTTACATCACCAGTAAGATATTTACCTCGCGTATTAGTGTGTCGTCCGACCAATGTTCACTGCTCCTAGCAACCCCGTTGGGATGCTGTGCAGGTATGTCGATCAAACAAACAACAAAGTGAGGTACCAGATATCTGTTGAAGAAAATAGCGTGAGCGCGCGGCAGGACGAGTACGTACACCATGCCGCCAAGGTGTTGTACAACTCCTTGAAGTGGAGTATGGGCATGTAGACTACTGCATTACCGCCCCTTTTATACCCTCGCAGCCCGAGTTGCTTTTTGCGACCCATGCTGTTTTCGATCGTTTTTTGTCGTTTATTTTCGACCGTATGTCCCACAAGGGGATATCAGCACCAAACTAGCGCCCTCCCGCTCTTTCAAGTTTTCAAATGCCGAGCTTGTTCTGCTTCCTCCGATCCTTATCGGTTCAACAAAAAACACATGTTCACATTGGTTGCTTGCTCTCTAGTGTGGACCAAGTTTTGATGGCGCTTGTTCGACCAACGGGATCTATGGCGCCAGCTGGTGCGCGTGTTAGCTTACCAAACGTTTTCACACACGACTTCAGTTTATGCAAGCGTTGCCTCCTCTGTGTCGCGTGGTTTTTTGCCGTCTACAGTGCCCTCTCGAGAGGCTGCTGGCGGACCCTCATTGCCTGGCTCCCCCAAAGCTTGGCGTTGGCGAGTTCCACGCGGACACGGACGAAGAGAGCGTCGAGGAAGCTTTCCAAAAGTATGCTGCAGCAGGTAGCAAGGTAAGGCAGCTGAGCACGGTTTGCAATGTCTTCGTTCTGCGGTATAGTGTGCCGGTTTCTCGCGATTAGAACGACATGACGCGGCCTTTGAAAATATAAAATTGTGCACCCGATACGTATATGTATTTTAGTATGTTGGTGTTATGAGGCTTAGATTGGGTAGTATGCGATTGGTTAACCTTTTACCTTTAGCCCAACTGACTAAGACCTTAACAAATGGCGACGACGGCAGAACATGGGTCGTTGGTCGTGAGTTCGAATCTCACGTTCACCATGAAATCGCTTTTTAAAGAAAAGTGAATTTCCTCTTGTCAACAATCTGAAAAAAGACTTCTGGATCCCAAGAAATTGGAACCGCGTGTTGGTGTCACGCGTCGACCCGTATATCCGGTCCGTTCCAGGGGGGGAGAGTGATATGAGGCTTAGATTGGGTAGTAGGCGATTGGTTAACCTTTTACCTTTAGCCCAACTGACTAAGACCTTAACAAACCGTTCCAGGGGGAGAGTGTTGTGAGACTTAGATTGGGTAGGCGATTGGTTATCCTTGTACCTTTAGCCCAACGGACTAAGACCTTACCATTGGCCATACCTCCCCTCCCTTGTTGCGTTTGGCTCTTCGGGGAAAAATAGCTATATTGGGGGGCGATGATATGTCGCTGGAGAAGCCGCGTAGTTGACGTTGTATTACATCATTCTCTGCTTTGAAGTAGACCTTTCGATGTTGCAAAACGCAAGTCGACTCTGATCCCAAAAATAATTTCAGGTGCTTTGTTAAAAAAAAAGTGAGTTCAGGCGGCAGTTGTAGACGGTTTATTCTGCGAGTGTATACTTTTCATTTGTTTTCACTGCAACCATTATACAATTATGTCTGCTACGTATCTCATACCTTGCAGCATGCAGCTCTTTGATATTAAACTATTGTACGCACTATTTTAGTTGCATCTGACAAGGTACAGCATATATAATTTTGCACGTGGATCACTCATACAACATCTGCAGAAAGAAGAGAGGACAGGGGAATCGAACATTCAAGCATATGGAAGACTGGTTCATCTCGTTACCCACTGCCGGCACAATACCGACCGACCTACGTCAACTTCTTGTTTCCCTTGTGCCAACCTTTATCTTATTACCCTCTCGTCTACCCTCTGACATAAAATCTCTGCATACATCGTCTCCTAGGAAAACAACAGCCAACTGTTTTATTCCGACAGACATGCACGTGGCACACGCCTGGTATCGCGTCAACGCGTGTGGTGGATGCTCGCAAACGCAGGTTAAGAGGGAAGACATGGATAATGTGATGAAAGAGCTCGGTGCGGATTGGGACAGGGACGAGCTGGCGGACGCTCTTGAGGCCTTGGATCCAAAAGGCTCTGGCTCCGTCGACTTCTCGGACTTCGTGCGGTGGTGGCTAAAATAACGCTCTGTAGACGACTACACACCCATGTATCTAAACTCGCAACGCTTTCCAGGAAAAAGTGCATCCGCGATGGTGTGCCGTGGGGGTGTGCGTGCTGATAAAGGCTCGTTTCGACTCCAGAAAAAATAGTTCCCTGTGGTGCGCCGTGAGGGTGCGTACTGTTGCCACACTCTTCCAGGGATAAGGGGAACAATGCAGACATAAAAAATACAGTGCTCCAGTTGTACCGGTGCTGTGATTATGGTCCCTGTGCGCGCAAAAACACTGCTGCTGCTCTGAGAAAAATCATAATACGTTGTACCTACTTTGCGAGAATGGATGGCGGTTAATGCTGCCGAGATGTCGGTAGTAATTACCTGGTACGTATATAATTACGTAGTGGTTGGGATGTTTAGCGGTTGGGATGTTTAGCGTAGGTATTGGCTCAGGAGCCAGTCTTGTTTCTTAGTGTCGGCTTGTTTTGCATTTTTTCGGGGAGACCGACAGGATCACATTTTGTATTGACTGTAGAATCTATCGGGTATTCTTGTAATCGCGCGCATCGTGGCAAGAAGATGGCATCTAACATTCAACACCTCTTGAAAACACCAGCACTGGCTGCGTATCGCACCAATCGCGGCAACAGGGTGTTGTCTCACCATCGAAACATATTTGCGTCAAAATGGCGGAAATGGTCACTACTGTATTGATTGTTGAAGTTGGGGAAGGATGAGGCGAACAAGGCCCACCCTGTGGAAACTGTTAATTATTCCATGAACTTTCTTCTGCTTTCTGTGCGTAAAACTGGGTATGATTTCTGTACGTGGCTGGTTACGAGTGAAAGACGTTGAGGTCTAGGCCCGCACAAACAGAGTGTCGCATGACCAACGTGCTAATAATTGGGGTCGTTTTTTTTTTTGTCGGCTTTGGCGGTACCTACCTCCGACAACAGGTACCAGCACTTGGCAACTTGAAACATTTTGACGGCTAACGTTTGCAACTTACCAGGTATTTGGTAACATTGCGCACAGGCTAGACGCCGGTGCGTGGTGTAGCTCGTGAATATCGCGAGTCAATCGTGAGATTTCCATTCACGACAATAAAAGTGAATAAGACCTTGAGCCCAAAATGTCGTACACGACTCCATGGAATCGATCGACCATGTTTCGGGAGCGGACAAGCAAGCAAAGGTCTCGATCATTACGTACAAAAGAGGATGGGGGGCGGTTATATTACAGCTAACCTATCGTGTGTCCCTTTTGCTCCGTTTGCGTCCTATACCTTCCCCGAGGTCCTGAACGTTCACTTATTATCCAACGCAACGGCAAACAACGTCCACCCGCCCGCCCGCAGCACCGCGTGGGCACCACCGCCCCTCAGGCGTAGCAAAGTGCTGCGAAGGCGCGGGGGACCAGGCCTTCCACTTTGTTGACCCATAGCCTAACCACATGCAACATCAACAAATTTAACAACACACACGTGTATATGCACTTCAGCTCTCAGGCACGTACAAACAATATCGCTGCCGGTCAGTCCATCACAGAAAAAACGAGCGCAAGCCTCTATGTGGCGCGCGCGCGAAGGTCTGTTTTGTTGCTTGCAAGTCCACGGCCGCTTTTTTTCTTTTTTAAAAAAAATCCTGCGCACGGCAAACTGATTTGTGTTTATCCCATGGCGTCGTCGAGCTCCTCGTCCTCGTCGAACTCTCCCTCCTCCTCCGCCGTGGCGTCCTGGTATTGCTGGTACTCCGACACGAGATCGTTCATGTTCGACTCGGCCTCCGTGAACTCCATCTCGTCCATGCCCTCGCCCGTGTACCAGTGGAGGAAAGCCTTCCGCCTGAACATGGAAGTGAACTGCTCCGCCACGCGCTTCCATACCTCCTGGATGGCCGTGGTGTTGCCCACGAAGGTGGTGGACATCTTGAGCCCTTTCGGTGGGATGTCGCAGATGGACGCCTTGACGTTATTGGGGATCCATTCCACGAAGTACGACGAGTTCTTGTTGACAACATTGAGCATCTGAACGCACGGCGAGCGGGTGGGCGGGAAATAAAATAAACTCGAAAGCACGAACAACGTCTGTCTATATTATACGTACACGACCCACATGACTTCCGGGAGCGCGACTGCTGCAGTGACGGTTCTGTGTCGGGTGGACGACTACTTCAACGAGCTAGCTTATCCCGTCCGTGTCAAGAAACTGCAATATTCTTTTCGTTTTTCAGTAAAAACTGATTTCAAGTACAGGTAATAACGACACATATCTGTAGTGGCATCATACCAAGTACTCGTAGAAGCTTTGCTGTGTGAACGTTAGTATTCGTAGGTGTGCGCAATGGCGGACCACTTAAACGGTCGATGCTCACGTCATGACAACCATTTGGATGGCAGCGTGGTTCAACATATCTGAAACCGCTAAGAGACGTTTGGCACCCTCAAAAATGCAACCGGAAGTCACAATTTATAACGTGAAAAGCACAGCTGAAACTCCCCCATAACCCTACGTCAACGCTTTGTTGATGGCGCACCGTAAGGCTTGAAACTCTCCATAACGCTATGTATATCACGCTACGTCCTAAAGCGCTTGGTACCACTTGAAGAGGGCCGTGTAATCTTTGCTTGCGCGGGAGTACGCAGGAACCAACATTGGTCCATGCTGCGGTAGCGACATCAGCGCTACCGCCACACGGACCAATGTTGGCACGGTGTTCAGCTGCCTACACCTTAAGCCAGCCGAGTGTTAATAGAGGGAAACACCACGAGTGCTGCACGTACGACAACGTCTTTTTGTCTTAAAAAGAAACGGCACAATGGTCAACTACATACTCGTACTGAACACAAAATATACAAGCAATCCGCCTAGCACGGTTCCTTAGTACAATAGGTCCACCGGGCGGCACTTGGCCACAGCAGTACAGCAGTAGCGGCGCTTTGCGCTTAAAGAGGGAAGGAAGCATCAACCACCGGGGACGTGCGAACCTTTTTCTTTCGAAGGTAACTCTTGACGAAAATAAACGAGGAATACAGCATTGCCGCCAAAAGAAGCAGCCCGCGCTGTTGGGATAGGGGACAGTGAATAAGGCAGCCATACTACAAGGCAATAGGTTGAATGACAGCTGTTGGGATAGGGGATGGTGAATGAAGCAGCCACACTACAAGGTAATGAGTTGCGTGACACAAGCGCATGCGCCTTTCATGCTACGTCTACGGCTGCACGCCGACACTATTCTATAAACGCAGATGGTTGAGAGTATCGCACTTTTCATTTGTTTTTGCCGCTATACAGTCAGTCTATACATCAGTACACGCCCACGAATAAGAAAGAGCCCAGTAAGAACATATGGCTCACCTCATGGTGGACGCTAAGAAATTTTCACACCTCGGATAACGTAACACTTAACGTTTTATGTTAATGTTAGGCGTCAGCGAAAAAAACACGTAACATGACGTTACTACGTTACCTACTTTCTGGATTTTGTGATAACATAGTGTTAGTGTGTTATGATATTGGCGGGCGATCGCGTAACATTATGTTAGAGTGTTACCTTGATCTCGTACTGACCGCAGTATATGTGTTACGGTGTTAGGGTATGCAGCCCATAGCGAGTAACACTATGTTAGCGCGTTAGCGGAATTCCTGGTGGTTACCATAACACACGTTAAAGGGATAACGTACATGGTCACTTAAACATTAATATTATGTTACCGTGTTAGCGGCATCAGCCCGTAGCGAGTAACGTTATGTTAGTGTGTCAGCGGGATTGTTCGTGCTATCGCAACACCCTTTCGACGGATAACGTACACGGCCAAATAAACGCGTACATAACACTATGTTAGTGTGTTAGTGAAATTCCTAGGGGCTATCGTAACACACGTTAGAGAGATGACGTGCATGGTCCATACAACGTTAACATTATGTTACTGTATCAGCCGCAGCAGCAGTCCGTTTCGAGCGACGTTATGTGAGGGTATTACGGAAGTCTTGCTACCATAACAACATAACATACGTCAAACGGACAACGTATATGGTCGATAAAACACCATTAATAGCATTATGTTAATGTTGTTAACTGGTATGCAATGTATGTAGTGACACAAGTTAGTAGATAACGTACACCCCCAATCTAAACTCAACAATATGTTACTGCCGTGTTAACTCGTGTGTGCGAGTGTGCAGATTACGTTATAGATGGATAACGTACTGGCGGGGTTTCCACAAAAACAAATGAGGCGTTTTTTTTGCGGGGATCCCTCCTAAATATCCCCTGTTTGGGGGTTTAAAAATACGGAGGCGTTTTTTTACCGGGGATGCCATGCTATCCTCCCCCCCGGGGATATTTTTGTAGGTATCCCCTGCTGGGATGTCGGCGAAATTGGATAACACGGCTACGCTATGTTACTCCCACACGCCCGCTTTACCACTAACACAGGTAACACATGTTATATCTCGAGAAGATCCAAAGGGTAACGTAGTAACATTACGTTAGAACGACTTCGGCCCCAACGGTAATTCAGTAACATAAAGTTAGACCCGGATTGGTTTTTATGGTAACACGGTAACGGAATGTTACCATCAGATCTTTACTGACGGTAACACCGTAACATAATGTTACAGGGACTTCCGCATTTAGGCTAACATCCTAAGATAATGTTAGCGTATGGCCGGCTAAGACTGTAACGTATCTAACGTACGTTAAGTGTTACGTTATCCGACCCTAAGGCAATCAGATGGGGGTCCAGATAACGTAGCAGTGTTAGTAGTGCTGGTCATTGCGTTATGTTACGTTAGTATGTTATCTGTAACACAATGTTATGTGTTAGTAGTGCTGGCGAACAT
This sequence comes from Macrocystis pyrifera, assembly GCA_031763025.1. Classification (NCBI taxonomy): domain Eukaryota; class Phaeophyceae; order Laminariales; family Laminariaceae; genus Macrocystis; species Macrocystis pyrifera. Next base: position 812,433 of record JASSKH010000047.1, on the reverse strand, counting down.
GGTAACGTTATGTTGAGGTGTTATGTATAACACTCCTCCTAAGGGTAACATAATGTTATTGTGTTACGTCTAACGCTGCGTCGACAATAACATTATGTTATCGTGTTAATAAACATGCAGATATCGATCTGGGAATGTTAGAGTGATAACGTACATGTTTGGTCAAGTCCTAACACTGTGTTACGGTGTTAGTTCAACGCCTGATCACAGCATAACATAATGTTACTGTACCAGAGCTGGACGAGACCGAGCAGCAACATAACGTTAAGGCTCGAGCACGTTCGTGGGTTTCCAGTTAACACTGTGTTACCGCGTTACCGTGATCGCTCTTCTAGTGCTAACGCTATGTTAGTACGTTACCACGTTCCTGTGTTAGGCCCCATAACGTAGATAGGTGTTATCCGAGTGTTACGATATCCGAGGTGTGGAAAATTTGGAACCAAGAAGTCGTGCTCAGCGGCGAGCGCTACACTAAAACCTATGCAATATCCATCGCTCAAGGCTGTTCAAAGATGGTGTCACAAGGTTTTAAAAGGGTTGCTCAGGTTGGGTGTTTGTTGTTGCGCCCCAATACTGTAATCAAGTAATAAAGTACATGAATCTTAAGCATCACAATATCATTCGAGTATCAACTATTTAATCAGTCGAACCCACAGCTGACGTATTTTTTATAAATTTTGAAATACGTCAGCTGTGAGTTCGACTGATTAAATAGTTATACTCAACTTTGCAAGCTGCGTAATACGCCTCTTACATATTCCATTTTGACCGAATTTTACACGTATTGTGACAAACCGAACGCGCGTATTCTATATGTGATTCCTTGTCAAAGATAGTATTTCAAAATTTATAAAATATCATTTACCTGGTACCATTCTGGACGGAAACGTAAGGATTTTTCGTTGTTCATGTTCATACCTAAGCGTCCCATATATTTCCATCCAGAGAAGTGTGCTACAAGACAGCAGCAGCAACGGTGGTGACATAACCCTATCTGAGAGGCAACACGTATAACAAAAACCTGGAAACCCACCTGCTCATCTACTTCCTTCGTCGACATGCGCCCGCGGAACATCACGGCACACGTCAGGTACCGCCCGTGGCGAGGGTCGGCTGCGCACATCATGTTCTTAGAGTCGAAGCACTGCTGGGTCAGCTCCGGCACAGTCAGCGCGCGGTACTGCTGGGAGCCGCGGCTGGTCAGGGGCGCGAAGCCGATCATGAAGAAGTGGAGGCGGGGGAAGGGCACCATGTTCACGGCGAGCTTGCGGAGGTCGCAGTTGAGCTGGCCCGGGAAGCGCAGGGAGCAGGTGGTCCCGCAGATGGCCGCCGACACAAGGTGGTTCAGGTCACCATAGGTGGGCGTGGTGAGTTTGAGCGTGCGGAAGCAGATGTCGTACAGCGCCTCGTTGTCGAGCGTGAAGCACTGGTCGGCGTTCTCCACCAGCTGGTGCACCGACAGCGTGGCGTTGTACGGCTCGACGACGGTGTCCGACACCTTCGGCGACGGGATGACGGAGTATGTCGACATAACGCGGTCGGGGTACTCCTCGCGGACCTTGGAAATGAGTAGGGTGCCCATCCCCGCGCCCGTGCCGCCGCCCATGGAGTGCGTCAGCTGGAACCCCTGGAGGGCGTCGCAAGACTCCGCCTCTTTCCGGACGACGTCCAGCACCGAATCGATCAGCTCTGCCCCCTCCGTGTAGTGGCCCTTGGCCCAGTTGTTGCCCGCGCCCGTCTGCCCGAAGACGAAGTTGTCAGGCCTGAAGAGCTGGCCGAAAGGGCCCGCGCGCACCGAGTCCATGGTTCCGGGCTCGAGGTCCATGAGGATGGCGCGCGGGACGTACCGGCCGCCGGTGGCCTCGTTAAAGTAGCAGTTGATGCGTTCCAGCTGGAGGTCGGAGTCACCATGGTACGAGCCGGTGGGGTCGATGCCGTGCTCGTCGGAGATGACTTCCCAGAACTTAGATCCGATCTGTTGACACATGTCATCGCACCATCATCATGTCATCGTAGCATCACCAGGCCGTCGTCGTGGCAATCGTATGATACGAGTATCATCGTATTGTTGTCGAAACGGAACCACGAGTAGACATGAAACGGCGAAAATACGAAGGAGAGGGAGGAGGGAGAGTCAACGGAGTGGACGAGGGGGACGAGGGGTACGAGTTACGGTCGTGAGGCTGGTAGTGCTGAGCGCTGCGAGTGCGGGGGGGGCAGGCAACGCACGTGCGCAACATGGGACAAGGCACGACAGGATACGCCAATAAGCTACCAAGTTGCGAGAGCATGCTGTTGCCGAAGTCTCGACGAGTACGAGTACGAATACGAGTACGAGCATGACGTACGAGCGTGGCGTTGTTTTCTCGAACCAGCGTTTGTTTTCGCATTTGTTTTTCATGAACAACATTTGCTCGTCGACCCTCTAGGTAGGAGTGGGGAAATACTATAGCATGTAGTGCACTTCGCCTGAAACGCGGCCGGCCTTCTACAGTGCCTACGGCAGGGTGTCCGTATATGCACGCACGACAGCGCTCGGGAGTCAGGACACCCTGCCCTCAAAGGGATACCGGTACGCGAGGGGTATCTTTTTCAAACCTGTGTGGGCTCAAGAAGAAGTCCGAGCAACGCAAAATACACCTCACACTCCCGAAGTTCCAAATCAGCGGCGAGAGGCTTTTCTACACCAAAGACACGCGCGCGGTGGCTAGCGCCGTGGCATTAGATCAGTGGAGATATTTGGGTGGGTTTCTACTCGCGGGAATTGGAGTTGCAGTGTTGGCGTCGAGTTCCAGCTTCTGTGTGCCTTGCCGACTCGCCGATAGCTCGCCCGAATATAATGCGCATTGCCCGTTTTTTTTTTCGCAATTCCACCGCACGAGAGCGCTCGGGCAACGACGGAAATAGCCGGCTAGCTAGGCGACATATCGGCAAGGACTACGCGGATCCCGACTACCCAGCGCAAACGCGGCAACTGCCAATCTACCACTGTGCGTAGCCGTGCACTGGTGGCGGGTCCGCGCGTCTGCTCTTTCTCTCTCTCGACTCTTGCCAGCACCTTCTCCTCTAAATAGCTTGCACGTGACAGGGCCCAACTTGTTCCTCGAAAAGCGCAACTAAATCTTGCGCGCGGTTCTCCAAACCACCCGCACCTATACCCGACGCGTACCTGGTTACCGCACTGGCCGGCCTGGACGTGAACGATTTCACGCATGGTGTTGATGGGGCGGTGTTAAGGGTAGCGTGCAGGGTCGGCAAGGTCGAGACTCGCGGGCAATGAGGAAAGACAGAGGACCAAACATGCAAAAGGTCGTTACGTCGTTTCAAAACAATGGGAATCCTAGTCATTCCCATTGAGAGAAACTTCCCCAAAAAAAAAAAAAAAATTGTGTACGAATAGACCTACGAAGGATTCGGGGGGCGGGGGGCGGGGGGGGGGTGCTTTTCTCTTGCTTGGGGGACGGACTGCTCGCTGTGTGTGTAGAGAACAAAAGGGTCTACGGTTCAACAGCTTGGGGGCGTCCAAGCTCGTGCAGGCCAGATGGTCTCCGACAAATTTGTGATGGGCTTATACTGTCTGGTGACGTTCACAGCGTCTGGGCTGCTGTTCGGGTTTAGGAAGCTTCTGCTGCTGGACTCTGCGAACAGTCGACTGAGCAAGGCAGCGGAATACGTCCGACCTATTGAGGTGTGGTATGATATGATGCCTACCCCAGGGTATATATACTTTGACAATACGTAGCACAGTAGAGTTCTCAAACTAAAGGCAGCAGCCTTTCTCTAACAACCTGTTTGCTGCTGCCCTCTCCTGTACGTTTGCTGGTTGTCGTGGTGTCTGCGCGGACGATCTGCCTCCTCCGCGCACCGTTTGCTGTTCTTGGAGCTACAGCGATATGTCGAAATCAGTACAGCAGTACGGCGTTCACCACGTGCCTGGCCCGAAGGAAGCACACCTCTCTCAAGATGAATCCACATATGACACCCTCGGGTACTAAGAACACAAGTATATGACACTCTCGAGCACCACAACTCACATCTCACAAGACAACACGATGCAGTCATCGTGTGGGAGATTTATGTATATAGAAGTATCAATAGCGGCAGTTCCTACAAAACAACAGCATTAGTGTAGTACTCGCACAATTGTCTCGGAGTACCCGGTGGCTTGGTAGGTGGTCCGCGAGCCTGTCAAGATCAATTTCGTGAGTTCGAGTCTCGCCGAGTGCATGCTCATAGGGACTTTTTCTTGCATAAAAAAATGATAAGCGGAAAGCGCGAAAGCGTGAGTTGGCTACATTCGATGAAAATCGACGAGCAGTGGGAATGCTGAACCCTATGCTCGATAAAAACTAAAGGCACGAACCGGGGGGGAGAAGGAACGACACCTGTGACCACGGCTTGCCCAGAAGATCGTCGAGGGTAAAACCTCGTACGAGTGGGCTGGAAAGTGAAAGTGATGATTAAAAAATAAATAAATAAATAAAAAATACAGCAGTTAGTCGACACTACGAACAGGGATTTTGGTATATCACTATGTCCGTAAATATAAGGACATTTTGTTAATTAATTTAAATACTCAAAATATCCTTACATTTACGGCCAAAGTGGTACGTACCTCTGGTACAGGGGTACCCGGCAGGTACAGCCTACCAGGGTATACTGATACATCAGTCAGTAACTTGCAGAGTATCATCCGCAACCCGTGACACACAACTGCTTTTGTCGACGTACCGGTATGCCTATGATGCAATATAACACGAGGTACCAGGTATGTATGAACTTTACTTGTGCTGAGTGAAATAAATACTTTTGACCTGACAGAATCGACTACGATACTACTCGACGTGCCTTCCTTCGTATTCCCCCCCCGCACTCCGTTCATTCCTACTCCTAAAATCCTGCTGCTGCTGCCGCCGCTGCTACCGCTGGATCGTAATGTTTTTCTTCGTCCAGATCGCAGCGTGGGTGTCCATGTGGTACGGCGTGAGCGTCTCGATGGTGATGGCAAATCGCTGGCTCTTTCACGAGTGGCAGGGCATTGGGTTCCCGTTTCCCGTGCTCACCACCATGATTCATATGTGGCTCAAGTTTTTCGTGTCAAGGGGCATTTTCTGGTCGAGGGTGAGCGTTACGCATAATATATACTTGTACGAATAACGCTGTGGACGCTTCATGTAATACTTCGAAGTATGATTCAGCAGCATTATACGCGTACATAGCTTCAGTCACAACGGCATTCCACCCAACTGGTTAGGTAAATAGTTGGTGTATTAATATTACCTGGTAGTACATATAACGCGGTTTTTGTTGCGATAGATACCAGGGATGGTAGCTACCGGCACGAGGCAATCACCGGTAATGAATCCCGTATGAAGTTTCGTCTTTTTTCTGCCGTTTTTTCTGCCGTAATTTGTTTGAAATTTTCCCGGGTGAAAAAAAATGCCTCCACATACACTGGAAACCCCTGGATTTTCTTTTGCGTTTCTTGATGGCTCTAGCTCCCTAGCTAGACTATTAGTAGCGCGCGCAGGTGACACACAACACAGGCTCTTCCGTGTTTGGTTCGGATGTTAACGATCATCCTTGACCGAGGATAATAAGGATACATACCCTGAATTGAAAACTTTGCGGTAGTTCCGGTATAGGTGTCTGATTTTCAGCTAGAATCGATGACAACCGGTACGTCACAGCTCTAAATTATGGTACTCGTATCGACCAGCGCTGATAAATACACGTTCTCTTCGGTATGGTTTCAGGTAACCTTACCGTATGTATATTTGCAACATTTTGGTGTTTAGCGTGTACGTAGAACCGGCAGCGTACGGATTAGTTCGTATCCTGCCGGCACTTACCGCAGCGGCGGCAACAACAACAGCAGCAGAACAGCAGCAGCAGCAGCGTACGACACACGAGGTGTCGAAGTCTGTCCAGTGTCCTTATGCTCACTATCACTATGTCACTCTGTCCCTGAATGTAAGGAGCGTTTTCGTACTAATATTCAATCAAAACTGTCCCTATATTTAGGGACAGTGGTAATATTTACCTCTATACCCAACCTTCCAAACCTCAATAATCCTGATGTATAACGTTAAGGCGAACGTCGTTTTATGCGGCGGTATGATTCCTGGGTAAACGACATTCTCGCGGTTCTCGTCCTCGGTACGTAGTGTTTATGACTTTGCCCAGCTCCGATACAATGATGTTCTGTGTAGTCCGCACTTCACACTGCCTCCTCATTAGATGTTCACTCCGAGAAATTTCCGAGAAATTTCCCAGGCGGTCAGGGTTGGGTTTTGGGTTAGTGTTTGCAGTGAAGTACCGGTATGAACACTCTAATAATAGTCGAAGCTGGATCAAGGTCTTTGCATCCTCGTACACCTCTCTTTGTCCTTGCATATACAGTAAATCTCCTCCGCTCACCACCGACGGTGCAATTTCGTTTGTCCCTGATTGACTCACCGTGAGTAACCAACCAAACCTCACCAACCAATCACGCAGGGCAACAAGCCACCACACCTGGACATGTCGGTGAACCTTCGGACCATCATCCCCATCGGCATCGCCACGGCGGGAGACATCCTGCTGTCGAATCTCTCGTTCATGTACGTGGACGTCACGTTCTACACTATCGTCAAGTCGGGCTCGCTCATGTGGTGAGTAAGGCCTGCCCGCACCCTACACCAGGCACCAGAGAACACAGAACACCTCCTTTTATATGGATCCCACTCAGCAAGCAGCAGTCTATCGTTACCTGGTACGGTATTGTTCTTCGGACATCGTTCTATGTGGGACACGGTGACCGAGACTCCATTCACCTCGACCGCCGATATTTACTAGCCGCGGCGCGAAATGTACGTAATGTAGGAGCACGTACATACTGCTTTCGTGTCGTCGATTTATTGCAGTACTGACCATGGGCTGCTTGGATACGACGCACTGACGGTTTGGCTGTTGACATGATCTACTGCTTTACTGCGGTGTCGTACTTGTAGTAGTGTTACCGGTGTGTCTTGTGCTGGTTGCGACGCGTTGTACCTCACCCACCACCCCTCCTTGACCCTACGACTCTCCCGCCATTCTATAGGATTCTCTTGTGGGCTGTGGCCTTCAAGTTCGAAGTGATGACGCCCGGGATGCTGTATGTGGTGGGCGTCATTTGCTTAGGGCTGTTTTTGGCGAGCTGGGATGAAAATGACAAGCAATTTTCTCTGCCGGGGTTGTTGATGATTCTGGGCGCTTCTTGCTTTTCAGGACTCAGGTTAGTCTGCTGCCGCCCCTTATTCTCCCCTTCCTTCCGCCCGAGAACGCCGCTCATGCGCGCTACGACGTTGTTTCGTGCCTAAGGACATAGTCTGCAGCAAAATCGGCAACGCATTCATAGTATCCACTCTTGATAATATGAAGGGGGAACATGTATCATTCATTGGTGGTATTCTTCATGTTTTGCATATATAGTGGCAGTTTGAAGTCTGGACTTGTCGAAGAGCCGGCTATGGGTCAAGCTCTTGTTTGTCTCTTGAGTGTCTGGTTCTGTTCCATACCCCTCCGTTACGGGACCTCGCCGGCTTATAGTTCACTCCTACGAACCAGGTATACGAAACTATGTTTTTTTTCATCGTTTTCTTTGTTCAATTTGTCTTTTCCGCAGCAGCTATTTGTTTCCAGTATAATAGTGGCCTATGAAACACGCCTTAGGAAAAAGGGCACACCTCCCGACCTACCCAAACCTGTTGAGCGCATCCGTCCGAGCTGAGAAGAAACCGTACGTTCACCCCAATTCACCCCAGTGTTTTTTTTTTCAACTAGTACGGGGGTCCATAGTAAATAGGACCCACGGTACACACAAAACCTATATATTTCCCTATTTTTACTAACAATATTTGGTCCTATATACTATGCCCCCCCTGTAGATAACTAAAAGGCACGCCTTGTTGTGATTGCATCCCGTAAAGCTGTACCTGCATTTTGTTGATTCTGCTGTCCTCTTCCCGCAGAGCTACGTTGCGTCGTTCGTGCTTTACGGGACGCGGGCTCCGTTAGAGGCTTGCATCGGTCGGTATGCGAATGGGTTGGCATTTCCGCCGAAGTTCAATTTTAACCAACATTGGTGGCGTGAGAACTCGTACCTTTTCAAGTTGACCATTGGATGGCGGAGTGTCACTTATAGCGTTCGTCTGCGAATCGTTTTTTCGGGTTGAAAAATGCGCCGAATTTTTCCGTAAGCCGTGTTTCCTACCGCTAGAATATGTATGCCAGGAATAGTGTAGCTTCTGCTGAAAACTTCTGTTCAAACAAGCAGTGCTCGAGTAGTCAACGAAAACACAAGAACAGAAATCCGGCGAACGGGTGTCGTAATTTTTTGCGTACTACGCACCTGATAGTCGGTCTGAGCTTGTCGTTCAAGGGCCGGCCTTTCTACGGTATGTATTCAAGCATGTACATCAGTTGCCCTTTCCAACTGCACGCACTTTTGGGGACAAACTACTTGGAATTATAGTTGAAACATGCTTGCACTACTGCTGTAGTAAAAAGGTGAAGCTCTCGTTTGCGGCTCCGAGTGCCCGTTTCTATGACGCCCCAATCCGTACACGCACTTTGAACAACGCGCAGCAGTATACATGCCAGGTGTGCGCGACGCCGCTATCAGAACGTCGTTGTGCGGGCGGGGTTACTACTTTTCTATCGTCACAACGACACTCTTGACTCTTTACTGAAGACATCGTAGACAACGTAGGTATGTAGTAGCTCGTCTTCCACACGCACAGCTGAGCACAGCATGGTGCCACGATGTGAACCTATGATCGCTCTCTCTCTGCTCTCTCTCTCTCTCGCGCGCGCGCCTTTTCCACTATTAATAGCGCCTGGCCAATTTCGTTTTTCGTTTTTGCCGGTTTCAAATCTTCTATGTACCAGATGGGCGCTGGTGCAGCTCCTTCAGCAAGTGGAGCCGGGGTGTATCGACCCCCTGCTGGTGATTTTCTACATCTCCCCGTGGAGCGCGATATCGATGACGCCCATGGCCCTGCTGGACATACTAGACGAAGACCTCAAAGGCGCTCACCTGACTCCCGCCTCAATCGGTCAAGTGGCGGGGTTGATTTTGGCGACCGGAATGTTTTCCTTCATGCTCATTTTCGCCGAGGTGAAAGGCCAGAACCGCCGAACGGCATTGGGAGGGGGGGGGGGGGGGGGGGGGGGGCGTACTCATTTGTTGCTTGCCTTAGTCATTTGACCATTGGCCACGCATCCCTGTCGAGACGGAGCACCGTTCCTACTCCTAATAGAGACACCTCCAACAATTGGGCGCTCATTACGTTGTTTCCATAAATTACATAGAAACTTTTTGCTAATCTTATCCCCTTCCTGTTTGGCCTCCTGTGGCCACCATCTATCTCCTAGGATAGCGATCGTTTTCTCGCTGCTATTCATTGTATCAAACTCCTCCATGTCACATTCGTCTATTTTCCTCATCTCCTCTTCTAACACATCCCGTTCCTCCTTGTATAGTTCACGTTCTCCTACTATGTGAGTTCTACTCTCTATTGCTTTGCCACACGGGCACATCTGTGCGTCTACTTCCTCCTCTTCCCGGCTACTGGTGTACCTCTTTCTTCTTTCTGGCAGGTCCAGGTCCCCTACACGAAAGCGCAGTTTCAGCGTTTTCGCGAAGTCCATTGGGCCATGCAAATACGTTTTCATTCCTATTCCTTCCCTCAATCCCCCGTATATCTCTTAAGTGTTTTTCCGATTCCACCTTGTTTCTTAGCGCTAGCCTTTCCCTTCTTTCTATCCTTTCGTCTAGTTCTGCCTTGTACCTCCCAAACTTCCCGGCGGACATCATCTCTACTTGATTTCCCCCTAGATCCTTCCATACTTTCTCAACTACGCCATCCCACCTTATTCCAATCAGCTCGTCCTTTTGATACTTTCTCCCATACAGCTCTTATCAACTATGGCTGGCAACCTCTTTTTTGGCATGTTCCTTACTTTATATTGCCAATTCAACTTTCTCATGTCTCTATTTGTCTTGAGTGGGCGCATTCCCAGTTCTGCTCTTAATACTGTAGTACTAGTCGTACTTCAGCATCTTAGGATTTTTTTAGCTGCTGTCATTTGTACTGTTTCCAACTGTTTTACGAGTTTCGCGTTCCCTTCCCATACTTCTGCATATTCTAGCTCTGGTACTATCACATTCATCAAGATACATCTCTTAATCCTAGTGTCAAGGTTCGGGTCTGTTAGGATCGCATCCATCTTGCCTACCTGTGCCTTACCCTTTCCTATTACTTTTGCTATATGTGTATCCCAAGAGCAGTCTTTTGAGATCTCTACGCCAAGGTATGTATACTGGTCTACGATCGGCAATTCATCTTCTCCCCACTTCCAACTGAAATTTACCGGGTTTACCTTATCTTCGTTGCAAACAACTACTGCGCATTTCTTGACGTTCGCCGTCACCCTCCATTTCCTGGTGTATTCTAGCGCCTTCTCTATTTGTTTCTGCAATCCTTCGGGTGTTTCTGATATCCCCACGAAGTCATCCGCAAACATCAATCCCGGCACCGTATCTTCCCCTACCGTTGGGGGTATATATTGGGGTGACATGGGTCGTTCGGTGGAACGACGGTACGGCTGTGCACCGCAGAAAAGAGCATGTATGCGTGCGTGCGTGCGTGCGTGGGTGCGTGGGTGTGTGGGAGGCATGCGAGCCCGTAGAAATATCGCCCTTGTCGGCGATGGTGACGATCTCCTGATCCTTAATATAAATGGAAAAAGAGTTTCGTGTCAATGGCTGCTTTTTGTGGATATCTGGTGTTGTTGAAGAATCGCTGAACGGTTTTTTTTTTTTTTTGTCGATGACTCGCACGAATTGCCACGAGAGGCTTGTGATTTGATATTTTACTGAGCGTCGGCAGTTTCAGTGCTCACTCGGCATGGAGTTTGTTTCACGCCTTTGTCTCGTTACAGCGCACCCTGCCGTTTTGCCTCTAAATTCTCCGTCGCGAGGACTGGTTACGACGTGGTGGCCGTGCTTCAGCCGACGTGTCCTCACATTATTTTTTGTTGCTTTGCCAAGGTTTGCTATTGCTTTTTGCTGTACGATACACGGCATATTATACGTCGGAGAAGAGGAGAGAGGCTGCGTTGAGGGCGTCATCATTGTCCCTTGCGCGTTTGACCCCCGACCTTTCTGCCGCCCTCGCTTGCCGTTGCAACCGTGACACATCGTCCGTAAAAGGTGAAGTTGCTGTCGATCACGAGTAGCCTGTCGATGGGCGTCTTGGGCACGGTGAAAGAGATTGTGCAGGTGAGACCGGTGCTGCTGTAGCTTCTTTTTTCGCGAGATGCTCCCGTCACGCCAGATTCGCCTTGATGTAGACCAGAGTCCTAGTGTTATCTGTTTTTTAGCGAAGCGTTGCTATAGACAGCCAGCCATACTCGGGCTATCCAGTCTGCAACGTTCTGTTGAGAGAGCGAAGTGGGCCTATAGCGGGGACCACTCCCGAAGAGGTGCATGCATGCACGTCTGTGTCCATGGGGTCACTTGCTGCACCCTTGTGTTTTGTGCATCTACCGCGTACTACGATTTTGTTTGCCCTTGTGCTACACCTGTTCGTTGGAGCGGACTCCCTGTTTGACTACCAAGTCAGCGCTGACTTGATTACGTGGGCTTGTTGACTGTATTCTTAGCCCGCGAAGGTGTGGCTTCGGATTGAGACTGGTACGATTAGTCGTCTTTTCTTCATGTACTCTCCCCGTGCTCGCAACTTGCAGAAAACGATCCCGCTTGTCCTCGTCGACCCGCCGCCTTGAATTCAGATATGTTTAGCGGTGCTCGTGTTCAGCGACCGAATCACCCTCTGGAAGATGGTGGGGCTTCTCTTGGCAATGATTGGGAGCCTGAGCTACAAGGTCGTCCGTGGAAAGCCGAGCGCCCGCGCTAGCACCGGGGACGGAACTAAGGGAGATAGGCGAGGCGTTGCGGGTGTTACTGTAGCTGTGGTGATCGCTCTTATTTGTTTCGAATAGGTCCTGATAGTCGCCGCGACCCATCATCGGCGGCGATAGGGAAAGCGGTCGTCAACAGCGTTGCAACTCTTCTGCTCTCGTGACTCTCGTGGACTGTAGCGGTCATGTTCGAAAGCGTGGTGTTTGAAGACTTGCGTCTCGTCACAGCGGTGGTAGCTTTTGACTCTTCAGGTGTTGAGTTTGCGAGATGGTCTCAGACCGCTCTGCTTTTCCCCCGAGTTGTCACGTTCCCCTGTGTCTACGTCGTGAGCCCGCTCGCCGGCTAGTTTCCAGCGGAGCCATTGGTGCAGAATGATATTACACAGTTGGACTTTTCTGAACAAAGCAGGTTGCCCCGTCGGTGCTCTTTGTGCGCTCGTGCCCTTCGCAACTGCTTTTTATGTGACGGCCTTTTATCTTAAGCCGCCACGTGAGAAGCGAGTCGGAAGATAGCAAGATCACACGTGTGTTTCCTGCCTCAAGCACGTGGTTAAGTAATCAGAAAGACAGGTAGTTTTTTCCTTTGATAAGATACGAATTTCATCGGAAGAGTCCCTTGTAGTAACACAGAACACGGAGTGGGCGTCGGTAGTAGATATATACGTTGCTGGCCTCACCCTTCCGAATGAACCTCCATCGCACCGCGTGTCCGATCGCCACGGATCGACCGTGTATCCACGTCGAGCACACGGCGGACGATCTAATCATTTGTTGTTTATGTCTTCTCATGGCCGCCGCTTTTATGTTGTTGCGATGCACCCAACGCAGACAACAAGGGCAGAATACAGGCGGGGCGCCGGGAGAAGGCAACCCAGGATCAAGGCTGTCTTACTCGGCGGTTTCTCAGCAGGAGGTATGATATTGATATTGCCGTATAACTGCTCGTAGTTGCACTTGTCGCGCCACGATATTTTACTGACTAGTTTCCGTGCTTGCAACGGAACGTGTTGCACAAAGGTGCAGGCTGGTGTAAGCAAAACAAAAAGAAGTGTCCACCATGAATGCTGCATGCAATAGCTACTCGAATGTCACGTACGTGGTATCATACTGACCGTAATTAACAGCGGAAGCGGATGGCAAAGCCAGTTTTTTGTGTCAAGGGCCTAGGGCTGGCGCTAGCGGCGATATCGCGTCCCATCCAACCATAGGCCTTCATAAAGGTCTACAATACGAAGTCAAGTGTTTCCGCAGGAAGAAAATATATATTTTTTTCCTTTTTAAAAAAAAAAAAAGACGACTTCAGGTACTCCAAGGCGTGTCCTTGAAAAGAGTTTTCGCATATATTCGACGAATTGAGTGCGTAGGGTGGGATCATTCTTATGCAAAGTTGAGCAAAGCTTGTCCGCTCTAAATCGATTTTATACTGAAAACAAGTTATTTCGAAAAGAACGGTGAAAACCGTGTTTTTTCCCACGAAAGCTCAGAAATTCACGCGTTTTTTTCGAATTATCACCCCTCCGCATAAGAGCGCGGAAGTTGTGTGCGAAGTTTCAGGGCCTAACTAAAAAAGTGGCGTGAAAGTTCGATGTCGGCAACATTTCTGACGGAATCCCTGACCCAGTTACTTGTAAGTTTTACGTGACGATGCTCTTGTGTTTGGTGTGCTTCAGCAGGGTGCTGCAAAGCCTGGCAGGCGGTGAATGGGACAAGTGAATCGGGAATGGTGTAGACCAAGGCGTACGCTCTGTGTTGGCTATCAGTGGACGGAGGGAACACGCGTTTCTTTCCTTGTGTATCTTAGGCGTAGTTCGTCACGCTTTGCCCTTGTCTGGGCTTCCTTTGGCGTCGTCTATGCTTCAGGAGCGCGATGGTGATAGCCCTAGTTCCCCGCCCTCGCTTGCCGTTTCGCTCTCCACGCTCTTCATCGCAACGAACAATCTAGTAACACGCTACTCTGTGTAGGCCTCATTTGTGAACAGTTTAGTAAAGCTTGTACGTGTGCGTGCCGCGTTATCTTGCACCGTTGCTGCAGGTGGACGAAGAACTGCGAGTCTTCAAGTACAGTAACACGGAATGGGAGTTGGAAGGAGAGTTAGAGGAGTTCAGCTCTTTCGACGACAGGAGATGACGGCTCCGTGCCGTCCGGTGTTGGCTTTGAGCGTTGTTTTGCTGTCGAGTTGGGTGCATGGAGATGATACGGGTGCTACTGTAGTTGCGCGCTTAGACCACCCCGCTCGTTTTTGATGGCAGCCACGCGAAGAATAGGCTTCGTGACTGCGTTCAAATGTGCATCTATATTGTGCCACTGCCACTGCCACCGCCACCATTCGGAGTACTTTGGCAAGTTTTTTCGGTCGATCGCTCCGGTGCGCCGATAACTGCTGCGTGCGTCCTGTGCGGGTTACCCGTGAGGTATGTTGTGCGCTACGTAGAGCTGTGGTATTGTTGTGGTTCTGTGGGGGTCGAGTATATCGCGCTTTTGTGCTAAGTATATTCGTCGCTGTTTCGTGGCACGACGCGAAACGCGAACGCCATGCTCTTTATTTTGTTTGAGTGTTTTGATGTTATGATATTGTGCAGGCACGGGAGACGGGCATCGTTGAGTCGGTACTGTAATCACGGTCAGCGCTTCACATGAATTTCGCGTGGATTGTAAGTGTGGATTGTAGGCGGAGAGATACTCCACTGTTGCGTTGTCTGCGTTCGCCCCGTTGTTGTAACTGACTCTTCTGCGTTCCGGCAGTCCGGCCGACGTATCGGGCAGTGCTGTACCGCTAGTAGTCTACTCTGTGGTGTCGGGCGTTCCCATTGTAGACCTCCTGCGTGAACCTTAGCGCGGTTCCGTGGGCGGTGTTTTCGCCCCGTGTGCAACGTTGCCCGTACCTTTGAAGGGAGGCGCACACACTGCCCTTGGCGGGTTGTTTTTGAGCCAAAGTAATTGGCAAGCAATGATTAAGCCTTTGCGTTGGCATGTACCTGTACCTGGAATGTATGTACTTGATGGCGATCCCTTGTTTAACAGACGGATTTAGTGATGAAAGGTGATGCTTACTACTGTAGTACTTCTGTTGAAAGCACGTCCACAACGACTACGTAATGTTTCGTAGATACGTTTTCCGTGTTGGCCGTCTTCTAATTGTTTTACGAATACGTCAGCTGTGTGTAGAAGGCAGAGTAGAGTGTACGCATCCCGAAAGCACGAAGATGTGGGGCTTACTGTTTGTGTTCTTGTGTGCACGAACACCGCTGAAAGCTTCTTTTAAATGAACGAAAGGAGCATGAAACGTAGTGTTAGAGGTATTTGCCTCACCTCTCTTTTGCCAATTTTTCATAACGGCTCTCATGATACATTCCTCTTTACCGGTACAACACGGATTATATAATTTCGGGCAAATTATTGACTGCAAAAAAAAATACTCAAGGGGTATTACACAGGTACCTCGACAAATATATTCCAACCTGTGCCTATCATGGTTCTATTCCAGACCAGCAGCAGCCGCGCCGGCCTGTGCTTCTTTCAGTGATTCAGTGCATACATCCACGTCCTCCGCTGTTCACATATCATGTACCAGGTATTGTGTAGATTACCTCCTGGTATATTGCAAAAAATCTTCTTCCAACTGCGAGCTGGTTCACGCGTATGGCCCCAAAGTTCGTGCGCATCCAATGTCCACGCCGTTTTTTGGAGATACACAACGTACGACTCTGAAATTTTGGACACACACGGGTTCCATGAAACCCTCCGCCAACCCGTTACCGAATGTTTTCGGTTTCGTTTTTTTCACGCCAGATATTTGTAGTTTGGTATTCTTGGATGTTTGGGGTCTTATTAAGAGATCCAAATTTTCCGGCGCAAAAAAAAAAAAAGCATTCGCCAACGGCTTGGCAGAGGCTCGTAAAACACGCGCGCAAACAATCTGAATCACAATCTCCATGCAACATACCAGGTATATAATATGGACATGTGAGCGGTAAAAGTGCCAAAAAGAAGGCGTTGCCTTGTAATACTTAGTTTCAGTATACAGTATCGGCCCTCTCGTAAGAAAACATATAATATGTAACATATACCTGGTAAAAATAAATCTGGCCTACAAGTTAAAAAAAAATGTAAAGTATATGTAGCCTAGGCACTCGCTGTCTATAGGAAAACGGTAAGATATTCCCCCATTGTCGCTCGGCGAGAATAGGGATCTAGCCTACAGCCTACGGCCGGATTTCAAGTTACTTATACGTATACGACAGGGCCGGTTCCGACTGTATAGGATCAAGTTTTGGCGTCAAACATGGTTTGACATTTGGTCCTATACGCAGTCAGTTCTTCGAATTGCATATTTGCACGTTTGGTTTTACAGGCATGCCTTTAGAGTATTGTAAACCGTTCGTTCAAAAAACGTGATGAAACCTTTTTTCTTTCTTCCTATTAATACGGAAGGAAAAGCGCCTGACGCCTGACTATGTAATTGACTTTTTGAAGGCCCGTGATTGGTCGGAAGGCAAAAGTAGGTTTATCTGTGAGCTCGGATCTTAAGAAAATTCCTGGTTCGATGCAAACGCGGCGCAGCCGGGTTTATAGCCAGTTTTGGCCCGTTTTGGCTACCGTTTGGGGTCACAGGGCTAGGATGATAGGGTTAGGATTGGTTGGTGGTTGGGTTGGGTCTTCGCCCGTACCACGATCCCAGCAGGAACCAAAATACCTGAACAGCCTACCAACCTGAAGATCCGAGATCACAGATTGTAATAGGACCTCCAATGTCGCCGCTATGTGGCGCTAGCCGCTGTTCGTTTCGATCGGTGATGCAAAAGGTGACACTCCGAGTAGATACCGCAATCGGCATTCATGGCGGACATGTTTCAAGGGTTACCCTGGGCTCGGTAGTCGATCGATCTTTTCCCCCTATAGCTCAGTAGGTAATACCCTCACATTTGACGTCGGCCAGGTCGGGTTCGAACCCCACTTCACGAACATTCAGCGTTTCTTTGCAGAAACGCTTGGGCGTGCATCCCTAAAAAAAGTTTAACGCATCTCCCCGTGGTTCCCCAGGTAATGAAACGAAGCGGGTAAGTCAGCATACAGACGTATACGGTTCCGACGCCCCAAAGATCCCGCCGTTCAGAGGGGAGGAGAGTGTTGTAAGGATTACCCTGGGCTGGGTAATCGATCGATCTTTTACTCCTATTTACTATAATAGCTCAGTAGTCAACACCCTCACAGACAACATTTATTTGGGCCATACACAAACGCTGTACACACATATATATACAGTAGTAGTTTGTCTTCACAATCCGTTTGTAACAATATTTTTTTATACAATAGTGTGTGTGTTTTCCACATTCAGAACCGTTCTTTCTACCCGCCTATATTCGACACACCCATTGTGCCTTTTCTTCAATTCTAGAGACAGAAGGTTTTCGAGGTCACAAAAATTCGTCACAGAGATTTTATACTACTTGCCACGGTGGTAGCACATTGCAGTAAGCAGAAGAAGAGTAGACAATGTAGTGTCATGCCATCGTTCTGGTAATAATGTCATGTCATCGTACTGGATAGATAAGACAGGCACGAGTTATACATACATCCTTTCACCAGTATATAGCCCAACGGACTATAAGACCTTAGTAAACGACATACACATTCTATGAAAGGGAGAAAACTCGAAATAAACCAAAAAGGAAAACAAACCGGAAAAAGCAGCGTCGGTTAAAGAAACATAAATTATTACATATTATTACATACAGAGTGACCAAGAACCAAGGGAAATAACATGCAAACGGTAGCACAACAACAAACAACAACAAAAAGTACTGCTCTGTAAGTAGTGCAACCACCACTACCAGGTATATGTACTATTAATATTAAATACTACTGCTGTATATATAAAATACTGCATAATAATATATACCTGGTACCTTGTATATCGGCGTCCCCGGTGGCTTGGTAGGTGGTCCGCGTGCCTGTCAAGATCAATTTCGTGGGTTCAAGTCCCACCGAGTGCATGCTCATAGGGACTTTTTCTTGCATAAAAAATTGATAAGCGGAAAGCGCGAAAGCGTGAGTTGGCTACATTCGATGAAAATCGACGAGCAGTGGGAATGCTGAACCCTATGCGCGACAAAAACTAAAGGCACGTACCGGGGGGGAGAAGGGAAGACACCTGTGACCACGGCTTGTCCAGAAGATCGTCGAGGGTAAAACCTCCTACGAGTGGGCTGGGAAGTAAAAGTGATGGACAAAAAAAAAAAAAAAAAAAAAAAAATCCAGTACCAGGTATCAGGTAAGCATGGCTTCGCACACACTGTATGACGCGGGAAACACCACTACTGCTGTAGGCACCTAGTATGTATGCGAACTACACTAACTGGCGAGATGGCTGGATGCTCGGATATACTCATCGAGCAGTAGGGTTGGCCGAATTAATGATCAGGAGCTGCGCGCTAGTGTAGCGCATCCGACCGTAGTCACAGGTCACCCACAGCACACGGCACAGGACAGATTCAAATATTATCCCCGTTCTACCGCCACAAAAACGCCACTGAATTGTAGTAGAAACCCTATATCAACAACAATAATAATCAACAACAGGCACGCAGAACGCAGCACGTTCTCGCAACGCAGCTGAGCCCAACTGCGAGCTAAATGCATGTTTGACCTCGACGCACTAGATTAACAAGGTGTACATTCTTCGGCGACGTGTTGGCCAGAGAGTAGTTGCTTGTGAAACAGACGAGCGCGCTTTTGAAAGTGGGGACAAGAGACGAGCCTGCGACCTCAGAGTGCTACGAGTAACTGTGAGTACGTAGCACAGCAGCGAGAGAGAGGGTGCCAGGACTGCTGCTGTAGCTGCAGCGTTTGGCGTTCGCCATAATCGACATGTCCTCCTCCTCGAGTAAGCTGCTGGACAATGTGGTCGACCTTATCAACAAAGCAAAGCTGGAAGCGAAGGAACAAAAGATATATCTCCTCATTCAGGTGTGACACCCATCGATGTCGCCGAAATGGTTTGTTCCTGAAGATTGAGGTCGAAGCCTGCCTTTTACTTGACTTGTCACTTGTTGTTTTATCATACTCGTAGCGTAGCGACCCGAAAGACCAGAGGGTTTCAATTCTGGCGGCGGCGCACGACGCTTTGCTGCCGACTTTCGCGGTCGGGCGGGCACAGCAGCACCAGGGTCGTACGCAGTATGCAGGGGCTGGTGCTTGCCGTCCGTGTTATGTATAGTCGGGTAATGTTGCCTGTCTTGCGTACATACTCAGCTTCGCTGCCCACGCTTCATGGATCAAATACTCGTAGCACTAGCGGTACGAATCGTAGACTGCTGTACTGCTGTCTGCTTTGAGCTTGGGAGTCTAATTATATTATACCTGGTATGTGATCTGCCTCTGCCAGGTACGTGTCTACATCAACAGCAGCTGCTGCTCTCGCACATTATCATACCTGGTAGCTGGTACTGCTTTAGGTCTAAGAGTAGATTCGCTCGTCTCGACTGTCGAAGACTCAACCTCACGAAGCCTTGTGATACAAATCAACCTTTCCCAACGGCGTCGCGCAGAAAAGGTATCGTGTCAAAAGAGCTCTACCACGTACCTGGTACGAGATATACCAGGTACCAGTCGCTGGCGTGATGCCTTTATAAAGCACATCACCTTACCCAGCTGTCTGACCTCTGCCCCTCTCAGGCGGCCAGCATCGACGCCGACTGTCACCCTGCCCCACCCATTCCGACAAGACATGAAATTCCGAACTGCTGCTATTTTGAACCGTGTACGTATACGACTTGGCCCAGCTTCGACATAATTGTTGTATGTAAGTATGCCTGGCCTTCTAACCTTTTTACTATTGAACTGCTGTACACAAACATGTGTTTGACTCTAATTCCAAGTATTTTGTCCCCAAAACGGGAGCGCGGTCCTAAAGGATCTATTATCCCTAACCCCGACCGCCTGCGACTGCAGTTCTCAAAATGAAGCGGAGTTCGTCTGCAGCATCAGACCACTTCATCCAAAGCTGGGCTGCTCTGCTTTTTTTCCCTATTTTTTTCACGTACATGTATACCGTCCCCCGGGGGTCCTGCTGCTATAGACTGTTACCTAATGCCGTTGTACCTGGTACATACAATTCAGGTGAAAGAGCTTTGCATGAACCGGGACAGCTCCATCCTTCCAGAAGTCATCCCGATGGTGGCCGAATTTCAGGTGCGTATATAGTGATCTGGTGATGTGGTGACGATCAACCTCAAGGCCGACAGCGCTTGGGTTCAGAAATCAAAGGTCGTTCGGAAGGGCATGAGTCAATCGGTTTTGATATGATGCCGAATACCAACCTAGTGGGAGATCGCCTACCGTTCGTGCAAGGAAGGGGGAAAGACAATATAGCAGTACTGGTGCACCAACAGTACAACAAATCGTGCTGGACGATAACTTTCATATTATCAATATGTTTCCTCTACACACATGATGTAGATGCCGGTTGTGAACGATCGACTCGCGCTTTGGTTGTGATTTATGGTCGCGCGCATCGGTGACTGCCTGAAAGGTAAGGCAGGTTGGACTTGAGAACTGCCGACCTGTTAGCAGCAGGACTCTGCTCAAGCTGACTACAGCATTAGTGCAGGCAGCTGTTCTGATTCGCAGGCGTATAAAAGCTAGCCTCCGAATAGAGCTGCTCTTGACTTCGCTGAGACGTTTCGTATCGAAATCGGACTTAGCCCCCCACCGCGTTCACGGCCATATAGACATGTGAAGTTGTACAGCAACGCTGCTTTTCGCAACGAGCGACACTCTAACGTATCCCAACATCCCAACGTATCTTTTGGCACGATGAACGCCGGAGCCGCAGTAACGATACCAACAGTATGACAACATTGGACTCAACTGCCGTACTCGTACACTTCGAAGTATATGAAAAGCTCCCTGCGTTTATCGATGGCCGTGTTGGGCAAATACTCTTCGGCGGAGGAGTAGACTGCCACGAACCCCTGTACATAGAGCGCATCGGCCACAGACCTCGACGGCACGCCTGCCCTTTCGCACTATTTCGGGCATTATTCCAGGTTCATCGGTAGTCCTGCTGTATTTTCATACAGGTACGTACCCAGCTGGTGTTTCATCTTTCCATGCCGACCGAATCCTGCTCGCGACCGCCACCTCCCACGATTATTTTTGTACCGGTATTGCTGTTCGTGTGCCTCTTCTGGGGAGCAGACGGACTTTAACGCCAATTGCCGCAAGTTTGTTGCGGGCTTCCTGCGAGAAGTGGTGAGAGCGCACCCGCAGCACGTGAGCTTGGTGGTTCCCGTGGCGTCGTACTTGATGCACGACAGCAGCACCGTCGTCAAGAAGGTGCAGTGCGCCCGCTATACGTGCTGCTTATATATACCTGATATTTGACAGCATTGTAACCACGTATTGCAAAGTTGAGCACAACATCGACCGGTTCGGCAGAATTCACGCCTTACGCTAACTTGGTTGTAGCAATGAGTAAGGCCTATTGAATACCTGCTTCACTTGGTGTTTCGGTAACCTGTCGCATCGTATTATGTTCGTACGGAAAATCGGTTCGATACTTACTTCCTGTGCGATACGTTCGTACGGTAGTTCCGCTTCAAGGACGAGTGGTTTTTCTCGTTGGCGTTTTCGTGGTGCCTTGTTAGCCTTGCCTTGGGGAATCGCTCGGCCCGAATTCTCAGCCTGCGTGTACTTTTAGTTCCACCCAGCGGGTGCTAGCCGATACTTGACTGGTCACGTCCACGCAAGCTTCGAGTCGAGCCTTTTTTTTTACTGCTATTTTTGCCATCTTTACCAACTGTTTTCCCATGGTTGTGTGACGTTGAGACTAGTGTATGCATGCCCACTGTTTTGCTTGTTCTTTATCATTGCCAGCAGTACGTTTCTCGGTTGCGCAAACCTTTGATTTTTTTTGCTTCGTGGCGGCCAGGATGCTGTTCTTGCTGGGCAACACATGTACAAGATTAAGGTACCTGGTACCAAGTGTTGTTGTTTGGCTTGGTCTTCACTGACTACAGCGGTATATTACCCGCCTGCCCAAACCTTGATTTATGTTCATGTCGGCCAGAACGCCGTCCTCCTGGCCAACACCATCTATAGACCTGCGCTGCAGCGGCTGGTAGACAACGGAAGCGCGAAAGGCGCTCAGCAGGACTGGTCAACTCTGGATGGGCTCAGGTTGGTTTTAGTAGTATTTACTTGTTTGCCCTTCGCGCGCAAGGAAGTGCTGTCGGGGCCCCTGCCGTGCACGCGTTCAAGCGAGCCTGCCCGCACGGCTCCTCGTTTCCATCTCTCCCTTGGTACTGATACAGTCCTACAATACTCCCGTATGATGCCGTGGTGTTTGTCGGTATACTAATTGTGCGTTACATCCTTCGAATACCATTGTGATACGTATGTGTCTCCGGAAATGCGTGCCGGTATTTGCCTTTGCTCTATTTCAAGTACTTTGTGTACCTGGCGGTACTCTTTATTGATTTGATCTTCGAGAAGTATTTTTATTGCGTTTTGAACTTTCAATAGCTTATCAAGGGGTCCGCAAACTATTGATTATAGAAAAAAAAAACACATTGCATGCAGCGCAGAACTGGCTGTTCATAAGTAGGGCATCTGTACTCGTAGAGATATTCACAATAGCAGCTGTACGTACTGTATATAGAGCTCTGTTGTGTAATCAGTTACGATAAAGTAGTAGTATACTATTTTGAAGACGAAGACTTGTTTCCGCGAGGATGGCATTCCCGTTTACGCTGCGATGACGGATGGTAAGCACGTTCGATCGACGCCACTTCGTGTTCATGGAACCTACTGGTAAAAAATGCCCAAAATAGCCGGCCACCTTATCAACGCAGTTGCGCGCGCACATCGAACGTGACGAGCCGAGACACGCCACCCCCAGCTGTGATACACTTGACACCGAAACGTCGGTCGCATCATATCCTCGCCCCCCCCTCCTTGTCTACCGCCATGCAGGAAAGTGGTGCTGAACACGATCACCTCGGGACCTGCGGACATCTCCATGGTGGCCGTTAAGTTCGCGGAGAGCGTGGTCCTCGCGTGCGTCGGGGGGCGCGGGCTCGCTCCTGGCGCCTCGCGCGAGGGGGACAAGTCCGTCCAAAGGAAGCTCAGCCCCTCGCACCCTTTCCTCCTGGCGGACACGCTTGACCAAGCCGGCCACGCCCTCGCGAGGCAAATGATTGGGTGGCTGGGAACCAGTGATAGTGATAGCGGTAGCGTTGGTGGTGGTGTTGGTGGTGGCGTTGCTAGCGCTGGCGCAAACGCTACCGCTGGCACTGCTGGTGGCGGTGCGGCGAAGGTTTCCGGGTGGGGCTCGGGGTTCGGGGCGCAGCACTACACGGTGCTGATCAACGCTCTCCAGAACCTGGCCACCAACCGCGCCGCCCTGTTCGCCGACATCGTTCCCGCCCTCGCGTCCGCGCTAGAGAGCGTCAACGGCAACGGTAACGGTAGGGGGAAGGCAAAGGCGGGTGTCACCGGCAAGAAAGGCCCCGCGGCGACCGCTGTAGTGCCCAAGGGGCTGCGAGACGCGGGGGGCTCGCTCAGGAGCGCCTGCCTTAAGCTGCTCAAGGTGGCCCCGGGGCCGAGCAAGAGCGTGCAGAGGCTCGCGGTGGCAGCTGCCCTGTCGGGGTCGGACGGGGAAGCGAAGGCGGCCGTGGACGGTAACGCGACGCTGAAAGGACGCATTAAGCTGCCCGTTCGCGTCAGAGAACGACCGGTAGTTCAAGCAGGTGGGCACGATACTATTACGGGGGACCATAGTAAACAGAACCAAATATTGTCAGTAAAAATACCTAAATATATAGGTTTTTATGTATGCCATAGGTCCTGTTAACTATAGACCCCCGTAATATACGGTTCGTGAAGGCGTGAGGCGGGTTGGGGGGGGGGGGAGCGCCGGGGCAGGGGCGGCGGGGGGGGGGGTGCACTCTTTTGTCTCGTGCCTTAGTCATTTGACCAGTGCCCGCGCATCGCTTCCGAGTTTCGAGGCGGAGCACCGGGGGGGGTTAGTTTACGCCCCAGAAAGTTGGTATACGACATGGTGCTTTTCAGGGCTTTTCGCGGGTCAGGTCAAACCTCACGGGTCGGGTCGGGTCGGGTCAGCTGACCCGACCCGACCCGCGAAAGTTTTGAGGTATGTTAACTTGACCAGACCCGACCCGCGAGATTTTGAAAGCCTCTTGACCCGACCCGACCCGACCCGACCCGTGAGATTTGAAAATCTCCTGAACCGACCCGACCCGACCCGCGATATTTCAAAACCTCCTGACCCGACCCGACCCGATCCGACCCGCCATCTTCCGATTGACCCGTGAGACACGGGTTTCATGCGGGTCGGGTCACCTTGACCCGCGAGACCATCTATCTTGACCCGAAGGTTAGACCCGCGGATCTGGCCCGTGGGTCAGCTCTTCAAGAGCAATTTATTGTTCATTTTAGTGCCCCGCAGCGATGTATGACCTGGCGGTAGTGGGTATGAATGGATGCGAGCATGCGTATATGAATTCGGCGGTGTTTTAATGTTCGAATATGATACCAAAGGAGTATTATTGAGTATTGGTACGAGAGAAGCCTTTGGGTAAGAGAGCGGTAAGTGATTCAAGTGGCGGATCCGCGAGCCGAATGCGCGGGTCCGACCGGCGGGTCAGTAGAAAACAACTCGCGGATCATGACCTGACCCGACCCGTGAGGTTTTGAACACTTCCTGACCCGACCCGACCCGATCCGTGACATTTTGAACACCACGTGACCCGACCCGCGGGTCGGGTCATGACCCGCGAAAAGCCGTGGTGTTTTTGCGTTTTGGGGGGAGAAAGGGGTAGTCGTCGTGGTGATATGACAAAGTCGGAGCAGCGGTTCTTGACGCCACCAGTCCATAGTGTGGCCTCGTCGAATTTTCTGGCGAGAGGTGCTGCGAGGCAAGACGTGCGGAGGTCGCTTGCTTCTCTCATGTCCTGAGCTGCCGATTTGACAACAGTAACAGTATCCTGGTCACCTAAAGTCCGTGGAAAACCCCCGGGGCGGCACGCATCATGCAAAGCGACAGCACGCATATGCAAGCACTGACACTGTCGTTTTCGGTCCGATGTTTGCAAATGTCGAAGAAGGGCGTCCCTTTCGCCGGTGGTCAATAGTTGCCTGCTGCTTGTTTTGTCGCGCCAAATGGCATTCGGACCTTCTCTCGCTCGACACCAACTTCTCACCCCCGCCCTCTCCCTTCTCCCTCTCCCCCTCCTCCCACCCGTGCCCCCTCCCCTTTCCCCCGTCCCTCTTGCCCCCCCCCCCTCGCCCTCCCCCATCCCGCCTCCGACCGCCCCCCCCCCGCGAAATAGCTCCAACTGTCCGCACCCTAGAGTTCTCGGCGGAGGATCGGCGTGCATTCGCCGACCTGGCCGCATCGGTGTCCCTGGGGAAAATGCCCAAACCGCCTCCCGGGTACAAGCAAAACCGCACTAAGGGTTTTCCCCCTGCCGGACTTGGATACGCTCTTTGGGCATGTCTTGAACGCTATCGGGCCGAGCATCGCCGCGGCGAGATGCCCGGCGGTGCCGAAGGAGGAGGAGGTTGGCGGCGGCGGCGGCGTCAACAGCGGAGGCGGTGGCGAGAAGGGGGGTGGGGAGTTGGTGGGGATTAAGCGTCCGCGGGGTCAGGGTCAGGAAGGGGGGGAAGAAGGGGGGGGGGAAAGAGGCGATCGATCGATGCTAACAATGCCGCGAAAAGCAACGGGGATGTGAAGGAGGCAGTGGCGAACGGGAGATCTCCTATGGATGTGGAGGCTGACGGGAGTGGGGCGGGGGCAGGGGTCGGGGCCGTGGCGGTGGCAGGGGCGGGGGGGAAGAGCTGGCGGAGAAAAACTCGTCCGAGGCGGCGGTGAAACCTGAGCTGGAGCCCGGGCCGGTCGCGGACTCTGCGCGAGAGAGTTTGGAGACGTCTAAGAAGGCGTTCTCTCGAGTGCTGAGACTGTGGGAGGGGGTGGCGATGGAGGGCAAGCGAGGGCTCCACCAAAGGGTGGTGGCCAGGCTGGGCAGGATGCTGACCGAGGCGGAGGTGGGGGCGGAGATGGAGGCGGCTGCTGCCGTCGGTGAGGCGGAGACCCCCGAGTCTGAGGTGAGGAAAGCTTGAAATTTGCATGCTGTTAACAGCGGCCAGGTATAATTGAACATCCTTCTGAACATGGCGTGGTCACCTCCCTCCTCCCCCCGGTACATGCCTGATATTTTTATCGTGTACTGGTGTAGGGGTTCAACATCCCCACTGATCGTCGATTTTGATCGAATTTTTTCAACTCGCGCTCTCGCGCTTTCGGTGACACGAGAAAAAAATGCCGAAAGCACCGTTTTCGGTTTTTGAAGCCGCCGAGTATCGAACCAAGGCCCTCATGCCAGTGAAGGGGACAAGTTTCCTGAAATTGGATTTTGAATTGTAGTTGGACAGTGTGGCTGCACTGTAGTAGCAACAAGTTTGTACTGGGCCGCTAAAACGGCGCCACAGAAGCGCTTCTTGCCTTGACTCGCCTGGCCTTGCCTTGTCTTGTCTTGCCTTGCCTTGCCTTGCCTTGCCTTGCCTTGCCCTTGCCTTGCCTTGCCTTGCGAATTATGACGCCGCCCTCGCCTTCCATCCTCACATGCCCTCGCCCAACCGCTTCACTAGCCCAAGACGGTCGTCGCGGAGGTGGTAGAGTTCATGACGAAGGACTACCGAAAGCGGTTCCAGGCGTCTCTCGCCTTGCTCACGGAGATGTACGCTGCGGATGTGGCCGCTTCCACCGCCTCAACCGCTGCCGCCGCCGCATTTGCCGCGTCTACGGCCCAGCGACGACGAGGAGAAGGAGAAGGAGGAGGAAGGAGAGGGGGGGGGGGCGGCGGCTGCCGAACGAACGAGAGGAAAGCCGAGAGGTTTCGAGTTGTACGACGAGACGCTCCTGAAGCTGCTGACGACGCTGTCGCGGTCATTGGAGGCCAGCTGGCGGCAAAAGCTGTTCACGCAGACGCTGCTGGAGTGCCCGCGGGTACCGCCCTCAGCGCTGGAGCTGGTGTGTTCTCTCTGCGACGTGGCTGCGCAGCCCCATGATGTGCAAACTGGTGTGTATGTTGTAAATTGTGTCGCGGGGTGGGAGTGGAATGTGGGCACGGGGCGGGGGTGGTTGTGGGCACGGTATGGGAGCGGTTGTGGGCAGTGGTGTTGACGGCTTGACCCAGCTTCGACAAGATGGTTGATACAGTTAGCTCTGCGCGTGAGGTGTGTATGGACCAGATATCGGTAGAATGGTTAATCTCATGTTTTTTTTTCCCCAAATGTAACAACCAACAGACTGGACGATTGTCTGCGATTCCGAACTGTCGTGGCGCTCCCAAATAACTTGAATATAGTATACCGGGAGCTCAGCATTGCATCACCTGGAACTCTTGATACGTCATGAATTGGCTGTCCATGGTGTGCCCAGACGTAAAAAAACATATGCTCTGAATTCTGAGAGCAACCGGAATGTTTTCCCGTTTGATGCTGATTTGAAAAACAGCGATAGGTGTGATTTCAAGCGTATTTCGGTATAACGTACCCCGCTACTGTAGAGCGCATCGACTGATACGAAGAATCGAGGCTCCAGAAACCTAGTTCGTGGTATGCCGCACACGGACAAACAAAAATCACCCCAATCGTACACTCGAGTAAAGGGTACCACCCTGCTATCAAAAGAGACAGTTTTTTTTAATATACATCATACAATGGGAAAATCGACACGAAGCAAGAAAAAAAAAAACGAAAAGGAACTACAGGAGGCTTTGAAAAAAAGGAGCGAAGAGTTCTTCGCTCGCACGGGGAAAGCCGGGAGCCTCCGCCGAGCGCATCCCAGAAGGCAACCGCTCCACCTTGCCGTCGCGCTTGATGAAGTAGCCGCCCTTTCCGCGACTCCAGTTGTACGCCCAGTTCAGCACCTTCGTCCCAAGCGCCGTAGCAAACTTCGCGTGCACTCGCATCAGAGGATTTTGGAGCATGACGTAAGGGCTTGTACCAGTAGATGATAAAAGGCGTTTCAAGAAGCTTGGTCCGGGCCCACACGGCACAAATCCACGTGCCTTGGTCCCAGCGCTCTTGCAGCATAGTCGCGCCGTCCCGAATAACCATCCAACGCGTTTCTGCAGGCTGACGAACTTGGTCTTGCACTTAACACCGCTAGCCTCGTACACCATGCGCTTGGATTGCCGCCATGTCGTGTTCGAAACAGCCGATCGGCTCATATTGTACCATACAGAACCGAGCAAGCTTCGGCCATTCATGCCAAGAACCCGGACCCAAGGGACCCATGAAGAGTACGTTCTCCATCCCCACGTTGACGGCAAGGTGGAGGACGTGCAAGAAGCACCTAATGCGCAACGCGTATATGATTTCTTCCGGCAGAATGGCATCGGGCCACGCTGCATCGCCACCTTCCATCTCCTCCTCCTCTCCCGCTGCTACGCTGCCTGTTGCTTCTGTTCATCCTACCTTTATATATCCCACACGAAGGTTTTTCCTTATTTTCTAGTTCTTGGTCGCCTGAAATGCTTCAGGCTTTTGGGCTTTCGTCTCTAGTGAAAAAAAATAATGACGGCTGCTGTCAATTTTCTTCGTTGTGGGTTGGTCGAAAAAAGCGAAACTCATCTCTTCGCACAGCGGTCAATGGGCACCGATATTGCTGGTACCGGCTATAAAAGGGACCTCACGCGCAGAGCTGACAGTAGTGCTCTCTCGATAGTGCCGTCTGAGTAGTGTCGGCTGCCCGTTTCATACAGTTACGGTGAAACCGCTCGGCACTTGGCACATACCAGTGTGGCTGGGTGCGGAGTAGTATTGCCAGTTGCTGGTGCAGGCACTACCGAGGGACCACTATTACCGGGGTCCATAGTTAATAGGACCTATGGTATACTTAAAAACCTATATATTTACCTATTTTTACTAGCAATATTTGGTCCTATTTACTATGGTCCCCCGTAATAGTGTAGTACATACTAAGCTCCGAGAAAATTCCTAGACGGTCAGGGTCAAAGCTACGTAGGGTTAGGGTGTAAAGTCAAGTGTGTGTTTTGTATCCTTTTTGTGGAACCTAGGTCAAGGTATAGTATTTAGCCCTCCTCGTGGGAACGGGCTGCGAGCGGTTGAGGAAGCGGGGTGGGAGCGATAGGTGTAGGTTAACCCTATCGCGGCTCGTAGCCGCGGACGGACAGAAGACACCCACGACGGTGCGGTACAGTGCGATGCACCTTTCAACGGGATTGGCCGTCGCGCAGCGTCGTTCCCAGAGGGACTCGGGGCAAAAGGGATTTGAGTCGGACGAACCGCAAAAATCTTGCGTGGACGCATTCGTGCAGATACCACATTCTTTTGGAGGCGTTTGTTATTCTCGTTGGTGGCGGTATTCCTTACTTGCTTTTTACTTTCGTCGACGCGTTGCATCGCTGATAGTTTAATTGTTTTGTCGTGGGTCTCACACTCAAGACGCACGCTCGTATATATGTCCGGTGTGTAGAGCGACGTATCATACGTAACTGAATTTCAACTCTTTTTTAAGATCGCCCCCAATGAATTTACCTTCGCCGCTTGATTTATTGATGATTGGCAGGTTTGGTGGCCCTCAAGGACTTGATATTCCACAAGCCGGCGACTCGAGGGGTCTGCATTCCCAGTGTTCTGCGCTTTACGTACCACTCGGACAACGACGTGAGGACTAAGGCTGTGCGCTTGGCTTCCAATCTTCTCTGGCCGGACCCGGCGTTCCAGCCCATCATCGAGGCGTTCGCCAAGGAGGTGGGCTATTGGATTATGTGTGGTTTGGGTTGGTGACTGAGGCGAATTAATGCTGCACGGGAGGAGCTATTTATTCGTGTCGATACTGCTGCTGCTGTTGCTTTGCTGTTTGCTATTATTGGCATTGCTGTTTGGCAGCGGCAGCAGTGGTTTATACGGCTGATACTGCTGCTTTGTACTATCGATACTGCTGTTTGCTGTCGATGCCATGTGTATGTATGTACCACTGTTTATTCACGAGGATTATTATTTATTGATAAAAACTGCTGTATGGCAGTGATGGTGTTGCTGCTTTTGATGTTTTGATGCTGCTGCGGCTTAGTTTTGATGCTGGGTGGCGCCTCATTCGCGTCTCCTTTCCGCCTCGATAGAGCGCTGTCTGATTTTGTTGTTGTTGTTGTTGTTGTGTGATGCTCTGGGTAGAACGGAAACCAGTGGGCTTTTTTGTCATGGTTTGGGCGACTATCATAGAAAACCCGGCCGAGCGTGAATACCAACGGTCTACATACAACCAGTAAAGCACGACGTTTACGAAGCACTATTACGGGGGGCCATAGTAAATAGGACCAGATATTGTTAATGAAAATAGGGAAATGTATATTTTTTACGTATACGGTAGATCCTATTTACTATGGTCCCCCGTAATAACAATATTTCTAGTATTACGGGGGTCCATAGTTAATAGGACCTATGGTGTACATAAAAACCTATATGTTTACCTATTTTTACTACAAAATTTGGTCCCGTTAACTATAGACCCCCGTAATACTACGATACGTATTAACCAGTCACCCGCATGATCTTACCGTGTTGGTCCCTTCGGGGCTACACCCCTCTTTCATAAACTACTTGGAAATAGAGTTGGACCACTTTTGCTGTGGTAGCCGGTGCGTAGTGTTTTTACATGTGATGGGACCGATCATCGATTTCCACTTTATGATGTAGATTTTTCGATTCCCACTTCATGATCTAGATCTTCCAGGGCAGATAGATTCCTCATCTGTGATCTGTATGATCTAGCTCATGTTGCTGGGTGGGAGCCGTGCATCATGAATGATCTGTGTAGGACGTGTTTCTTGGGTTGGATCTGCCCTATAAGGCAGATTCTGCATGCCATCTCTAGCGGCACGCCAGGGTGTAGATGATCCGCCCACCCCACTGTAGACAGATAGACAGATACCAGTAGACAGATACATCGCGGTCTGTCCCACTTGTGAGGTGTATTTGGTTGATACTTTTCACCATACGTTTTTTTGTTGTTATGACCCGCCGCTGATCGCTACGAGTGCGCCGATGTGGCTCTTCGTGTCTTGCATGCAGGCGCTCACCAGCGTGCGCTCCCGAGAGGTAATTGAGAAGGCGAACAGGGAGAGGCTGGAGAGGGAGAGGAAGGCGGAGAGGGAAAAGAAGGAAAGGGAGAGGAAAGAAAGGGAGAAGGAGGAGAAGAGACGGGAGTTGGAGAGGAAGAAGAGATTGGAGAAGGAGAAGGAACTGAGGGCGGAGAAGGAGAAGCTGCTGTCGGCGCGAGCGGAAAGAAATAAACTGGAGGTGACTTGCTGTATTTGCACTGAGCTATACACGTACCTGACACGTAGCGAAAAGGCTACCTATCCACTGCTCCTGCTCGTACTGGGTGCTATGCTATTGCGTTTAATACTTGTTGCACTACAGTACTATTGTATGATACTGCTATTCATACTGCGACGACGAAGCTTACTACTGCTATAGTACTCATCAAGTGGTCTACACTACTTTAACAATATGATACAAGGCGCTTCGCTCGGCGGGCTTAATACGCCGCCCGCTACGCTCGTTCAGGAAGGAAACGTACATCAAATTATGTGAAGCGGACAGGGGTCCATGATCGAATATAGTTTTTTTTTTAATTATTCATCGTAGTTGCAAACTGGCGATTTGATAATGCCAAGAGTCCCGCCGCCATGCTTCAGGAGAAAACAGCTCGGATGCCACATGCGCTTCGCGTCGCGGGCGGTTCGCTCACATGCCGTACGTACGTACATACCCCAGGTACGTCGTAGGGTACTTATTTTCTAATCTTGAGTAACTGATGTATGTACGAAAGAGAAAGCACAGCACGGCACAGCGGCAGCACCGCAAAAACAATCAAAAATGAAACCGAAATTTCGGAAAGAAAAAAAATCCCCGTCCCCTCTCATGTAATATTTTTCTGCCTGTTTGGAACACCTTGCACCGGTCCAAAAAGAAAAAAATCCAACAGCAGAGCTTCTCTCTCAGCCTTGTACGCCGCTCGCCCCTCTCGCGACTACCTCGCCACCGATTCGGTCCGGGTACCTTTCCTCACTCTGCCACAGTGAGCCCCGTCGCCCGCCTCGCGTGAAGCCCGGTGCTCACCGTGGCCGTCGTTCGCCAGCTCGACATTGTGTTGGTGCTCAGACTGCGCACCTCTCTCTTTGAGCTTCAAGCCCGGTCGCAATAAAAAGCACCGCGTGAATATCATCTTGCAATCCCGAACGACCCTCATAACTCGTACACACTCTATAAGAACCACAAATGGAGGCCAGACAGCGCCCATTCATGCTCCCCTCGTGTCTCGAGGCACACGCAACGCCTAGCCACGAAAACGGCGACCGCGCTCCTTGCAACCCCCGCTCTACCCGCCAGCACCCGCTGACACCTGACACCCGCGACGGCGCCGGGCTCGCCCACGGTGCCGTGCTCCGAGTACACGCACGCACATGAAACGAAAGAGGAAACAAGGAAGAAAAGGACTGAAAGTGCCAAGAGAAGAGGAGAAAACAAAGAACCGCTGGAAAGGTCCGGCAAATAATAAAAGGAGGCGATTCCCAAATGGGAGCTCTGAGAGGCCAGGGATGTACCAACCGAGCACGCTCAGAGAGTGAGATATCTGTAAGTAGTTATATAATAACATGATATACTATTACTACTACTACTACTACTACTACTACTACTACTACTACTACTACTACTACTGCTACTACTACTGCTACTACTGCTACTACTACTGCTACTGCTACTACTACTGCTACTACTGCTACTACCACTGCTACTGCTACTTCTATCTCCACTATATTTCCAAATCTTCTACTATTGTCTTACGAATACTGGGCATCCTTACCATACCCGCCTATGACTGCACCTGGTGTGATATTTTGAAGCACAGGTATTCTCACTGTGCATTCATTGTACGTGATGCAGTACCGCTCCTGGCTCTTGTTGGTGTTTTCCCACGGCGTATCGCACAACATATTCATCACCGCCATCGTCATCATCACCATCATGACCGTAGTCGTCATACCCTACCGGAATACGCCGCATCATGAGGATCGATGCACTACCCCCCCCGTACCGAAGGACTCCCCGAACTGGCTCGTGGTATTTTATAGGCAGCCTCGAACCATAAGCAACAGGATTTTACGGCAAAATCACCAAATGAAATATACGTACCAGTCAACACGGCGGGCACCGCCGCCGCAACTCCCTTAATAGCCGTGTGCGGCCCATATCGCCGCAGCTACTCACGTAAACCCACCATCACCATCCTCTTCGCCCCCCCCCCTCCCTTGGCAGTCAAGTTAAATCATTTTTTTGCGGGGAGAACCTTTACTCCGCACAAGGGAGATGGTCGTATCACTCAGCAGTGTGTATATGTTGAGGCACCCACGAGGCAGTTACATAGTAACCCCATTGCTGTCTCTGGAAGTAGCCACACCAGAAATTAAATCAATTAGTTGATGTTGTCATCGATATGCAAGAAAACCCACCTCTAAAGCGGTTCTTAGTAGGATGCAGCTCACCCTTCATGTGACTCGCCCAACACCTCACGCTTCGCTTCGCGCTTGGTGCAAGCAATGTCTGCCTGGTCGGTGAAAACCCGACGTGCTCCGTCCCGACATTGTAGGGATGCGAGGGTCTATGGTCATACGACTACGGCCATGCATGATAATGAGTACACCCCCTCCCTCCCCCCCCCTGGCAGGAAGATTTGGTAGACTTCGAGGGCGATGAAGAGGAAGAAGAGGAGGAGGAAGAGGAAGAGGAAGGGGGGGGGAGGAGGCGGAAGAAGAGCAGCAGCAGCAGCAGGAAGAGGAGGAAGAGAAAGGGAAACAAAAGAAGGAAGAGAAAGAAGAGGAAATAGTAAAAAGCGAGGCTTCCGTAGCATCACGTGCGCGCGCCTCCGATTCCCCCCCCACCCCCACCGCCGCCGCTACCGCTCTCGCCACCGACGGCGCCAAACCTGCCGCAGCCGCCGCCACTCCTGCTACTGTCACCACCGGGGTCCGCGTGGTTGGTCCGTGGCTGTCATCGCCGGAGTCCGAGGGCGCGGCAAGGGTGAGGCTCTCCCTCTACTTCGCGCTCTGCGTCAAGTCCCGCCCGATGCTCTCCGGCCTGATCGAGGCCTACGTTACCGCGTCACCCGCAGCCCAGGCGGGGCTGATGGCGGAGCTTCCCCTGCTAGCGAAGGCGGCGGCGAGGGCGTTCGGCGAGCCGGGCGTGGTGGGGCTGATGGCGGCCGCGCCGCAGGGGGCGAAGGGTTTGATCCTGGTGATGCTGGACCTGTTGGTCCCGAGGGAGACGAACAAGCCTTCGCCGGAGCTCGTGGCTGCGGTGCGGCGGTTGAGAGACACTCGCGTTGCGAAAGCTGCGGAGGTGGCGGCGGCGGCTGCGTTGGTGGTGGCAGCGACGAAGGCCGCGAAGGCAGCGGCGGCGGCAGCGGCGGGGGTGCAGCTGGAGGAGGAAGAGGAGGAAGCGAAGGTGAGTGGGTGGGTGGGTGGATGGGTGGGTCGGTCGGTGGGTGAGCGGTTTTGTGGGTCGCGTTCGCCGGTTGGCCTTGACGAGGAGACCGCTCCGTGCCTTCCTCTGCTCGACTGAGCGGTTTGTTTTGCGTCGACCTACCTACCTATTATAAACCTCTCCTTCTCCCCCTCTCCGCCAGCACTCCCAAGCCTTGGCGGTGGCAGAACGAAGGGCGAGAACGTAATTTCCCGAAAAAAACAAACGAAAAACGCTAAGCGCCACCTCAACGTTTTTTTTTTCTGTCCGTGCCTTCATTCGTCTGACGGAGCAGCCCCCGGACACTGCCGGCATCGAGTACATGGTACCCGTCCTCGGCGGGTTGGGACGAGAAGGCGTGACGATGGCTCTCCCGTCGCTACTGCAGGTAAGCGAACACTCCTACTGTTGGGATGCTTCTGCGCACTATTATTAGGGCGCATTGCCGCACTTTTTATAGGGTATATACTTCCACGCACCGTCGTCCTTGTGACGGCATCCTCCCCTCTTTCGTCTTGCTTCGTCCGGGCAGCAGCTATCTGTCCTTGCTGATGAGTACGTATGATTTCCTTCTAGCAGTCTTTCTGATCTCCTTGCGTCATTTGTATTTATATTTCTTTTCATTTTTTTTTTTTTTGTGGTCTTTTTGCTCTTATTTTCTGATCTTGCTTGCGTTGTTGTGTTGTCGTACCTGGTACGCTGGCATTTCACTTGCTTTGCCCATGATTTTGCGTATCATTTTTTTTTTGCTTTTGGCATTTCTCTCTGCCACAGTCTTGGTCTTGTGACCACATAATTAGTATCTCTCTAGAATAAGGAATCAGGACGGACACTGGGTGTACTGATGGACCTGGGTAGAAAGGGCGATTTAGCGTGAAGACAACGCACGCACTAAAACTACCATAGGGTACTTTCACTAAAACTTGCATACGATCAAGAACGGACGCATGGTATGCTAGAGTTGCACCTTTTTTTTTTTCGGAGGCTCCTCTTCTCATATGAGGAGCTGTACACCTCGACCCAATGAAACACGAAAGTGTGAGCGCTGCATTACCCGAATAACAATCCCATGGCCTTCTTACTGTAATGTAAGCATGTAACTTTTTTTTTTTTTTTTGCAACACAATGAATGAAATTCCGACGATTTTGGGTTAAGAGCCCCGTCGTTCATCAGAAAGCAACGCTTTCAACCAAAAAAAATGCTATAGTACCTGTATCGTGACACGCGTCATGTATCGGGACACTTTTTGACACACGTCTGGCAAGAGTACATTCGCGCACTGTCGGTGATGGGGCACTGTCTGTTCCGCACCAGTATTACCAAGATTGCGATTAGGGCACTTTTTTTCACGCACTATTAGTATCGTGCTGTCACGCGCTGTGAAAAAGAGGGTACTACTGTTCCTTTACGCATTGTTTATAGGGTCCACCTATCAAGGATGGTAAATACCTTGCCGGTAGTAAACCGTGTTCAGCTTGTGCTGTTACCCATCGGTCACAACAGCCGCAAACCCGAGGATGTTATGTACCGTCCCCGGGGTGTCCATAGTTTGCGCATTCCGTAGGTCCATATCGTTTTATTCTTTCGTTTGTACACGTATATACCGTTTACCGTTTTTCGCGTACTGTTTTT
The DNA here is from genome assembly GCA_031763025.1 of Macrocystis pyrifera. Taxonomy (NCBI): domain Eukaryota; class Phaeophyceae; order Laminariales; family Laminariaceae; genus Macrocystis; species Macrocystis pyrifera. Next base: position 776,275 of record JASSKH010000047.1, on the reverse strand, counting down.
ATGTTGTATATATATCGTGAGCGATTTGGAAGGGATTCTATCGAATGGAGGCGCTGTTACTCCTGGGATGGGGGGGGGGGGCATGTACATAAATAACTCGATTTTTTTCATGTTACCCGTAATTTTGAATGTTACCCAACCCGGCGGATTAATAACCGGTTATCACCGGCACCTAGGTGGACGGGGGAAGCAATGGCTGAAGTCTTGTCGCGATAAAAATGAAGGCACGGACCTTAGTGGGGAAGGGGGAAGAAAGCCCGCTGTGTGACCCAATGGTTGATCTGAGTTACGGCTAGAAGAGAGAGCGAGAATAAGGGCGAAAATAATTAACGGGAAGAGAAGAATAGAATAAAATTACCACTTACCACCCATGCTATCAATATCAGTAATACCGATGTACCTTTAACCTTCACATACGATGTATAAAGTGCTCTCTTCGCTCAAGCCCTCAGCCGGGAACCGGGGCGCGAGAGTAGGCGGACAGAGGAGGGCAGAGCGAACCGAACAGAGACTGCAAACATCCTCCCAACCCTTTTTCCAAACCCTTACGGGAGCTATGAGTCGGCACGACATGAGTCACCGGCTGCAAGTAGTTCTTAGTCGGACTAGTAGGTAATCGGTTCCTGGAGGTGCAAAGTATCCGACTTACCATGGCATTGCCTTTCCGTACTTGCAGGAAAGGATTGTTGAATGCAACGAGATAGCGTGTTTTGGGGGGGGGGGGGGGGGGGGGGCGCGGGGCCCCCTCGGGGCGAGAGGGCTGATTTCACTCTCTTAAGCTCGCCTACCTTGGGTTGGCAAGTCGGCTGGCCACCAATTGGCTTCGCTAGCCGACTTTGCCCACTAAAGCCAGTTGTGTTGGCTAGCGGCACCTCCGACGCTGTCCCTATAAATGCCAGGACCGATTCTATACTACTCTTCGTTAAAAACGGTCATATTATGTTCAGGAACAGAGTGGTACCGAATATCACTCTGACCGGGAATATACTACCCGTTTGGAATCTAATATGAACATCAATCGGGTATTATATTACCAGACACACTGGTGGCAGTCACTGGTCGTGAAATTCTGCCGACTCACAGCTGTACAAACCCTTGAAACTTATGCCCGAAGGGCCAACGGGCTGGATGCTCTGGCGTAGACTCAGACCATATAGGAATGGTTCAGGGAGTGGACGTCAAAGAAAAAAAAAAAAGTCCAGAAAAAGGCCGCTCCGAAGGTCCATACGTAGCTCTCGCCCGACACTCGAAACTAGACGTACCGACCTCAGGAACATTCAACTCTTGCCTCGAGAGTTATCCAGAAAGTGTTGTGGTTCTTTTAGGGCCTAGGTTTGGAACTATTGTATTGTATGTCAAGATGACCAATCAGTCGAATGAGCGGTGGCATTCTGAAAAATCTTGCCCAAAACACTCCAAAAGTCGACTGCACTCGGAAAAAAAAACAACGTATTTTTTGTTTTGTTTCACAGAATGCGAGTGCCACTGCTGTTTCGTTTTTTTTTTCTAAATGTTGGCTTCGAGAACCCTCTCTACCAACCACAACATGTTCTGGATACTTCCTCGGAAAATGATTTTGACTCTTCCTGCGGTCAGTACCTTTTAGTTTGGAGTGTCGGGGCGATATAGGGGCGTTCAGAGCGACGTTTCGTTCGGCATTTGCATTCTGACCATACCCATTGCTCTCATACTGGCCGAGAAATGTCGTTTCGCTCACGTTGCAGCACCGTCACCATTAACGGTGTGTGCGCTTGCCCGCCGATAGGGCGCTGTTTGTTTTCTGGTCGGTGTCGACCCCCACCGCCCCCTGCCCCCTCCGCCCCTCGCCCCCCGCGCCTCTGCAGGCGGATGACCAAACCATACGAGCGGCGTTCAGACGGCTGACGCAACCCACGAAGGGGGCGACGTACACGCCGGCGGAGCTGGTGGTGTTGCTGAACCAGTACGACTTCACGGCTGCGGGGGTGCACATGAAGCGCTTGACAAGAGCGCTGTCCTTGTGCATGGACAACAAGGTGAGCCGCCGGCTCGCTTCGACGCGGTTTGGCACGTCACGCGGTTCGACACGCGATTCGGCACGCGATTCGACACGCTCGGTTCGACATGCGGTTCGGTACGCGGTTCGGTATGCGGTTTGACACGTGGGTTGACACGCGCCAACTCGACACGCGGTTCGTCACGCGCGGTTGGGTACACCCGTTCGGCACGCGGTGCGACAGCGGTTGGCCACGCCTTGGCACGTGATTCAACACTTTTCGAAGAAAACGGATGCTGCTCACAGTCGTCTCGCAATCGCGGCGCGTGTCGGTTGACCCAGAGAGAGGACTTGTCGCTGCCAAGAGACCGCAGGCTTGCATTCCTTCTGCGTCCCGAGATCACGCGCCTGGAATGCTACGCTGTTGATACGTAGCCCCAGCGGTTTCGATTTTTCAGGCACCGCTTTTGAAACAGCGTGAAAAACGCCGTACATAGCCGTTGACTGTCAGAGTGCCCCGCCGCAAGAGTTTTGGCGATGTTCTGTAGGAAACATCGGAGCAAACTGTTCTGAGCTTCCAAAAACGTCAAGCTCTTTTATTGTAGGGATGCGAGGGCCTTTGGTCATGCACTTACGGCCATGCATGACATGAGTACACCCCCTTCCCCCCCTCTTGCCCCGTCTCGAAAGGGATGCGTGGTCAATGGCCAAATGGCTATGGCAAGCAACAAATGAGTACGCCCCCCCCCCCCCCCCCCCCCCCCCTCCTCGCCCTGCCGACAACCCTTGAAATGCGGCTGCCGAAGACGGTCTACAACTACCCCGTTCTGCGGGAGGCCCTGAACGTGATGTCGCAGGTGCCGCCCCCGGGCGAGGAACGGAAGGAAATCCCCCTGTTCCTCATGCGCACCGTGATGGTCTCGGTGGCGACTTTCCCCGAGCTGAAAAACTTCGTGGCCACGGTCGTCCTGGTCCGCTTGGTGCAGCTAGAGGTACCGTTTTTTTTTTTCCCCCCCCGCCTCCCTAAATCTCCTTCAGAACATTGTCTTGGCAAAACTCAGAGGGCGCTCCCCCTCAATAGATGATTGGGCGAAAGCCTTTTAGTTTCTACGGTACTCGTACATACCCCGCTCGTACATACGCAGGCTTCTTATTTAGCGTTCCCCATTGCCCACGGACGGTGCACAGGTCGACGCTCAACCGTTGTTGTCAGCGAGTACGGTACGTGCAGGCAAATACTTGGTAGCGTTTCGTCCGATTCGGCAATTGCGGTGTTTGGCGGTGTTCTGCCATTGTTATGCAATGGTCGCTACCCCTCGCAGCGCGCTCGAAAGGAGAAGCGTCGGCGCGTTAGCTTAGGCTGTTCGCTCACCCACCGCACGTCGCCAAACTTGGTCCGTGGACTACTGCTGTTGCAGGCTTCGTGCAGAAAAAACTCCGTCCCACCCAAGCTTTACTGACAGCAGTAGTACTTACACTCTGGAAATGCTTACCAGAGTATGTACCCTTTGGGTACATATTTAACAATGGGTAGGTAGACTACTTTAAGCAAGACGAGGTACACGCAGGTTGATCCACGGTATTGACCCCTCTCGTTCCCAGACAGGTAGATCTAAACAATGACGACTTGGGGTCTTATCAGCCGTTCAGCGTCGGCGCGCATCGGCTAGAGCAGTTTGTGTCGCTACGTGCGTGCGTGTCCCGTAGTTCCCCCCCTCGGTTTAATTCGGGCACTTTACGGATCCCAGCGGGCCGGCTGGTTCTTGGGCGCGTTTGCCGCAGTCTGTGATAGAGCGTTTTAGTCGATCGCTTTTCTGCTCTCAAGTCCCAAACGGGTTCCTTTGAAGGAGTGTGAGAGCCATGCCACCTTTTTTGTAAGCATTCGTAGAGAGAGAAAAGTTCATGGAGTGTTTTTTAAAGAGTAACAGGCAGGAACCAGGTATGCAAATATCTATAGTAGCTGCACATAGAAATATGTTGCTCTTTTTAAAGAGAAAATGGGTTTCCCCTTCGTTTTTGTCTCCGTTTACCCCCCGCTCCCACCCCCATCCCCCCACTACAGTCATGCATGAGATGAGTACGCCTCCTCCAACCCCCACCCCACCCCCGCGTGCGCCTGCGCTGAAGGTGTGGACGCAGACTCGCATCTGGGGCGGGTTTTTGCGGTGCGCCAAGATGATGGCCAAGGAGTCCGGGGCGACGTCGTTCATCGCGTTGGTGCAGCTGCCGGGTGCCCGATTGAAAGAGGCTCTCGACAATCCGCTCCTGAAGGTTTGTTTGTTTGTTTGTTTGTTTGGACACGACAATCGCGATAGAAATATGCTATCGATAATGTAGACGATCGGTATTTTGGAGCGTGTCAAGGCCTTTCGCTTGGCCTTAATATACTAGTTTTAGTTGTAGGGAGCGTTCCGTCTATGTATTGGAGGGGTCAAGCCGCGATTTACTAGAATCTTTGATCGCGACCGTTCCTTAGCGCAGTGCACTGCCTACGGAAAAGCGGAGCGGTTTGGGGGACGGGGGGGGGTTAGGGATTCTAGGGACGCGTTATTATCGGAGAGTTTTCCCCCCAGAATATCATTTTTTTTAAATTTGTGTCTTAAATACGGCGTTCTGTCACGAATTGTGAAAATTGACGGCGAGAAAAATATCAGAAAAGTTAAATTTCACGTTTTTGGAGAGAACTATGCTGAAAGATCGGGAAGATGAAAAAAAATCGCGAAAGCCCCACCCCCCTGGAAATTCTGAAAATAAAGCTCTCCGATACTAACGGCGTGATGTGTTAATAGTAGCGGTTACGGTAGCGGAAAAAGTGTGGAAATTTCTTGGTTGGCTTCGCCCTTCTTTTTTTTGTATGTTTGTCTGGATGGCGGTGTCTTTGCGCTTTTGCTCGCGCGTTGTGCTCTTTGCTGCTTGTTGCGTTTTCGTGCACCCCTTAAACTGCTCGGTTGTCGAGCGTGCTTGTTTCTCCTTTTTTTTTCTTGTTTTATAAGTGGCACGGCGAGCGCGGACGTCGCGGCGCGAGGCGAAACATTGACCTAACGCGGATCGCTTGGTTGTCGTGCTGTATCGTAACAGGTGAATGTATCAGTGACAGCGATAGATGGGCGGTGCCCACGACTGCTGTGTCGTGCTCCGCAACTACAGTGAACAGAGGTGTTTGATTCACCATCTTGACGATAAGCAGCACGCGGTATCGAGATTTCGATGTTTTCCCCCTTATTCGGATTTCTGGGGGGAATGAGTCGATGATACTGCTGTCTCTCTATTTCTTCGGAACGCCCGATCATCGTTATTTCGATTCATACGGTTGGTTTACACGTTTGCCTCCCTCCTTCCCTCCCCCCCTCCCCCCGCGCCCTCTATTTCTCTGGAGCGCCCGATCAGCGTTATTTCGAGTAATACTGTACGCATTCTTGCCTCCCTCCCTCCCTCCCTCATCCTTCCCCCCCTCCCTCGCTTCCGTCCATGCCTTGCTTTGTGCACGACATGTGTAGGGGGTGAAGGAGCCGTTGCGGCGATACGCGCATACGCTGGTTAAGGTAGACGACGGGGTCAAAGCTGTGTTGGGGATGGAGACCGCGACGAGACAAGCTGCTGGAAAGAAATAATTAGGGGGGCGGGGGGGGGGGTTGAAGTAGTCCTTGTCATGCATTGCCATAGTCGTATGAGCATAATAGGGGGGAGAGGGGCTGTGGTTGTGATTTTCATGTGTGTCTTTGTTGTAGTTCTGCATGGGGGCGGTATGGTAGGAGGCAGCAGAAGGCAGCTCGGGGTACTGTACGCGGTGCAACACACACGACGACGATCGCGTGTGGAAGTTTTAGCAGGCATTTTGGTCCGAGTCGGCGCTCATTGCGCTGCTCGCTTCGCGGGCATTTGCTGGAAGTAGGCCGGGTCGTTGGCTGATGTTGCGGTCATAGCAGCAGTAGCTATTGACTCGTGTTGGCTCCCGGGTTGCCTGCACGTGGAGTGCTGGAACAGGGAACCTGTGTAAATACTTTGTGTCCGGGAACGGGACGGTGCGTTGTCAGCATTTTGTGGAGGTGTTACCATGTTGTCGGGGTCTCGCCGGAGGACAGTTTTGGCGACGCTGTTCGGCGACGGGGGACGGTAGGTACCGTAGGAATTGCTGAATGTTGCAGCACTGTGTAGCAGTGTTACAGTACTGTTGCAGCGCTGTTGCATGCGTGGAGGCATGAGAGGTATGGATGCCGGTGTTGGTCGGGATGAAAGCTGTCGTAGTAGACTGGTGACGGGCGGTATGTAGCTATATTGCTTAGTCATTTTGATCGTTTGT